>JADMNL010000023.1:214742500-215342500 GCA_016271365.2 Neoceratodus forsteri
AATGCATTTGTGCAGCAGTGAATATAGACTAGGACAGCACTGAAAATGGGTAATGCATTTGTGCAGCACTGAGTATAGTACTGAAAATAGCACTGAACACAGTGGGCAATACATTTGTGCAGCACTGAGTATAGTACTGAGGATAGCTCTGAACACAGGGGCAATGCATTTGTGCAGCACTGAATATAGTACTGAGGATAGCACTGAACACAGGGGGCAATGCATTTGTGCAGCACTGAATATAGTACTGAGGATAGCACTGAACACAGGGGGCAATGCATTTGTGCAGCACTGAATATAGTACTGAAAATAGCACTGAACACAGGGGCATGCATTTGTGCAGCACTGAATATAGTACTGAGGATAGCCTGAACACAGGTGGCAATGCATTTGTGCAGCACTGAATATAGTACTGAGGATAGCACTGAACACAGGGGCATGCATTTGTCAGCAGCACTGAATATAGTACTGAGGATAGCACTGAACACAGGGGCAATGCATTTGTGCAGCACTGAATATAGTACTGAGGATAGCTGAACACAGGGGGCAATGCATTTGTGCAGCACTGAATATAGTACTGAGGATAGCGCTGAACACAGGGGCAATGCATTTGTGCAGCACTGAATATAGTACTGAAGATAGCACTGAACACAGGGGCAATGCATTTGTGCAGCACTGAATATAGTACTGAGGATAGCGCTGAACACAGGGGCAATGCATTTGTCAGCACTGAATATAGTACTGAGGATAGGCGCTGAACAAAGGAGGCAATGCATTTGTGCAGCACTGAATATAGTACTGAAAATAGCACTGAACACAGGGGAAATGCATTTGTGCATCACTGAATATAGTACTGGTAGCGCTGAACACAGGGGCAATGCATTTGTCAGCACTGAATATATTACTGAGATAGCACTGAACAGAGGAGGCAATGCATTTGTGCAGCACTGAATATAGTACTGAGGATAGCAGCTGAACACAGGGGCAATGCATTTTGTACAGCACTGAATATAGTACTGAGGATAGCGCTGAACACAGGGGGCAATGCATTTGTGCAGCACTGAATATAGTACTGAAAATAGCACTGAACACAGGGGGCAATGCATTTGTGCAGCACTGAATATAGTACTGAGGATAGCGCTGAACACAGGGGGCTATGCATTTGTTCAGCACTGAATATAGTACTGAGGATAGCGCTGAACAAAGGAGGCAATGAATTTGTACAGCACTGAATATAGTACTGAAAATAGCACTGAACACAGGGGAAATGCATTTGAGCATCACTGAATATAGTACTGGTGGCGCTGAACACGGGGCAATGCATTTGTCTAGCACAGAATATATTACTGAGGATAGCACTGAAGACAGGGGCAATGCATTTGTGCAGCACTGAATATAGTACTGAGAATAGCGCTGAACACAGGGGCAATGCATTTGTGCAGCACTGAATATAGTACTGAGAAATAGCACTGAACAAGGGCAATGCATTTGCGCAGCACTGAATATAGTACTGAGATAGCGCTGAACACAGGTGGCAATGCATTTGTGCAGCACTGAATATAGTACTGAGGATAGCACTGAACACAGGGGCAATACATTTGTGCAGCACTGAATATAGTACAGAGGATAGCACTGAACACAGGGGGCAATGCATTTGTGCAGCACTGAATATAGTACTGAAAATAGCACTGAACACAGGGGACAATGCATTTGCGCAGCACTGAATATAGTACTGAGAATATCGCTGAACACAGGTGGCAATGCATTTGTGCAGCACTGAATATAGTACTGAGGATAGCGCTGAACACAGGGGCAATGCATTTGTCTAGCACTGAATATAGTACTGAAAATAGCACTGAACAAAGGGGACAATGCATTTGTGCAGCGCTGAATATATTACTGATCATAGCGCTGAACACAGGGGGAATGCATTTGTGCAGCGCTGAATATATTACTGATCATAGCGCTGAACACAGGGGACAATGCATTTGTGCAGCACTGAATATATTACTGATGATAGCGCTGAACACAGGGGGCAATGCATTTGTGCAGCGCTGAATATATTACTGATCATAGCACTGAACACAGGGGGCAATGCATTTGTGCAGCACTGAATATATTACTGATGATAGCGCTGAACACAGGGGGCAATGCATTTGTGCAGCACTGAATATAGTACTGAGGATAGCGCTGAACACAGGTGGCAATGCATTTGTGCAGCACTGAATATAGTACTGAAAATAGCACTGAACACAGGGGGCAATGTATTTGTGTAGCACTGAATATAGTACTTAGGATAGCGCTAAACACGGGGCTATGCATTTGTGCAGCACTGAATATAGTACTGAGGATAACACTGAATAAAGGGGGCAATGCATTTGTGCAGCAATGAATATAGTACTGAAAATAGCACTGAACACAGGGGGCAATGCATTTGTGCAGCACTGAATATAGTACTGAAAATAGCACTGAACACAGGGGGCAATGTATTTGTGTAGCACTGATTATAGTACTGAGGATAGTGCTAAACATGGGGCAAAGCATTTGTGCAGCACTGAATATAGTACTGAGGATAGCTCTGAACACAGGGGGCAATGCATTTGTGCAGCACTGAATATAGTACTGAGGATAGCGCTGAACACTGGGGCAATGCATTTGTGCAGCACTGAATATAGTACTGAAAAAGCACTGAACACAGGGGCAATGCATTCGGCAGCACTGAATATAGTACCGCGGATAGCGCTTAACACAGGGGCAATGCATTTGCAGCGCATTGAATATAGTACTGAAAATAGCACTGAACACATGGGGCAATGCATTTGTGCAGCAGTGAATATGGAACTGAGGACGCACTGAAAATGGAGCAATACATTTGTGCAGCAGTGAGTATAGTACTGAAAATAGCACTGAACACAGTGGGTAATACATTTGTGCAGCACTGAGTATCGCACTGAGGATAGCTCTGAACACAAGTGGTAATGCATTTGTGCAGCACTGAATACAGTACTGAGGATAGCACTGAACACAGGGGGCAATGCATTTGTGCAGCACTGAATACAGTACTGAGGAAAGCACTGAACAAAGGTGGCAATGCATTTGTGCAGCACTGAATATAGTACTGAAAATAGCTCTGAACAAAGGAGGCAATGCATTTGTGCAGCACTGAATATAGTACTGAAAATAGCACTGAACACAGGGGGCAATGCATTTGTGCAGCACTGAATATAGTACTGAGGATAGCGCTGAACACAGAGGGCTATGCATTTGTTCAGCACTGAATATAGTACTGAGGATAGCGCTGAACAAAGGAGGCAATGAATTTGTACAGCACTGAATATAGTACTGAAAATAGCACTGAACACAGGGGAAATGCATTTGAGCATCACTGAATATAGTACTGGTGGCGCTGAACACAGGGGGCAATGCATTTGTCTAGCACAGAATATGTTACTGATGATAGCGCTGAACACTGGGGGCAATGCATTTGTGCAGCACTGAATATAGTACTGAAAGATAGCACTGAACACAGGGGGCAATACATTTGCGCAGCACTGAGCAAGTACTGAAAATAGCACTGAACACAGGGGCAATGCATTGCGCAGCACTGAATATAGTACTGAGGATAGCACTGAACACAGGGGCAATGCATTTGTGCAGCACTGAATATAGTACTGAAAATAGCACTGAACACAGGGCAATAAGTATGGATAGCCTGAACACAGGGGCAATGCATTTGTGCAGCACTGAATATAGTACTGAAAATAGCACTGAACACAGGGGCAATGCATTTGTGCAGCACTGAATATAGTACTGAGGATAGCGCTGAACACAGGGGCAATGCATTTGTGCAGCACTGAATATAGTACTGAAAATAGCACTGAACACAGGGGCAATGCATTTGTGCAGCACTGAATATAGTACTGAGGATAGCGCTGAACACAGGGGCAATGCATTTGTCTCAGCACTGAATATAGTACTGAAAATAGCACTGAACACAGGGCAATGCATTTGTGCAGCACTGAATATAGTACTGAGGATAGCGCTGAACACAGGGGCAATGCATTTGTGCAGCACTGAATATAGTACTGAGGATAGCGAACTGAACAAAGGGGCAATGCATTTGTGCAGCACTGAATATAGTACTGAAGATAGCACTGAACACAGGGGGCAATGCATTTGTGCAGCACTGAATATAGTACTGAAAATAGCACTGAACACAGGGGCAATGCATTTGTGTAGCACTGAATATAGTACTGAGGATAGCACTGAACACAGGGGCAATGCATTTGTGCAGCACTGAATATAGTACTGAGGATAGCGCTGAACACAGGGGCAATGCATTTGTGCAGCACTGAATATAGTACTGAGGATAGCGCTGAACACAGGGGCAATGATTGTGCAGCACTGAATATAGTACTGAGAATAGCACTGAACACAGGGGGCAATGCATTTGTGCAGCACTGAATATAGTACTGAGACAGCACTGAACAAGGGCAATACATTTGTGCAGCAGTGAGTATAGTACTGAAAATAGCACTGAACACAGTGGGCAATACATTTGTGCAGCACTGAGTATAGCACTGAGGATAGCTCTGAACACAAGTGGTAATGCATTTGTGCAGCACTGAATATAGTACTGAGGATAGCACTGAACACAGGGGGCAATGCATTTGTGCAGCACTGAATATAGTACTGAGGATAGCGCTGAACACAGGGGGCAATGCATTTGTCTAGCACTGAATATAGTACTGAAAATAGCACTGAACACAGGGGGCAATGCATTTGTGCAGCACTGAATATAGTACTGAGGATAGCGCTGAACACAGGGGGCAATGCATTTGTGCAGCACTGAATATAGTACTGAGGATAGCGCTGAACAGAGGAGGCAATGCATTTGTGCAGCACTGAATATAGTACTGAAAATAGCACTGAACACAGGGGCAATGCATTTGTGCAGCACTGAATATAGTACTGAGGATAGCACTGAACACAGGGGTCAATGCATTTGTGCAGCACTGAATATAGTACTGAGGATAGCGCTGAACACAGGGGCAATGCATTTGTGCAGCACTGAATATAGTACTGAAAATAGCTCTGAACAAAGGAGGCAATGCATTTGGCAGCACTGAATATAGTACTGAAATAGCACTGAACACAGGGGGCAATGCATTTGTGCAGCACTGAAAATAGTACTGAAAATAGCACTGAACACAGGGCAATCATTTGTGCAGCACTGAATATAGTACTGAGGATAGCACTGAACACAGGGGGCAATGCATTTGTGCAGCACTGAATATAGTACTGAGAATAGCGCTGAACACAGGGGGCAATGCATTTGTGCAGCACTAAACAGAGTACTGAAAATAGCACTGAACACAGGGGGCAATGCATTTGCACAGCACTGAATATAGTACTGAGGATAGCGCTGAACACAGGGGGCAATGCATTTGTGCAGCACTGAATATAGCACTGAGGATAGCGCTGAACACAGGGGCAATGCATTTGTTCAGCACTGAATATAGTACTGAGGATAGCGCTGAACAAAGGAGGCAATGCATTTGTACAGCACTGAATATAGTACTGAAAATAGCACTGAACACAGGGGAAATGCATTTGAGCAGCACTGAATATAGTACTGATGATAGCGCGAACACAGGGGCAATGCATTTGTTCAGCACTGAATATATTACTGATGATAGCGCTGAACACAGGGGCAATGCATTTGTGCAGCACTGAATATAGTACTGAGGATAGCGATGAACACGAGTGGCAATGCATTTGTGCAGCACTGAATATAGTACTGAGAGTAGCGCTGAACACAGGGGCATGCATTTGTGCAGCACTGAATATAGTACTGAGGATAGCGCTGAACACAGGGGCAATGCATTTGTGCAGCACTGAATATAGTACTGAAAATAGCACTGAACACAGGGCATGCATTTGTCAGCACTGAATATAGTACTGAAAATAGCACTGAACACAGGGGGCAATGCATTTGTGCAGCACTGAATATAGTACTGAGGATAGCGCTGAACACAGGAGGCAATGCATTTGTACAGCACTGAATATATACTGAAAATAGCACTGAACACAGGGGAATGCATTTGAGCATCACTGAATATAGTACTGAGTGGCGCTGAACACAGGGGGCAATGCATTTGTGCAGCACTAATATAGTACTGAGGATAGCGCTGAACACAGGGGCAATGCATTTGTAGCAGCACTGAATATAGTACTGAGGATAGCGCTGAACACAGGGGCAATGCATTTGTGCAGCACTGAATATAGTACTGAGATAGCGCTGAACACAGGGGCAATGCATTTGTGCAGCACTGAATCATAGTACTGAAGATAGCACTGAACACAGGGGCAATGCATTTGTGCAGCACTGAATATAGTACTGAGGATAGCGCTGAACACAGGGGCAATGCATTTGTGCAGCACTGAATATAGTACTGAGAATAGCACTGAACACAGGGGCAATGCATTTGTGCAGCACTGAATATAGTACTGAGGATAGCACTGAACACAGGGGGCAATGCATTTGTGCAGCACTGAATATAGTACTGAGGATAGCACTGAACACAGGGGCAATACATTTGTGCAGCACTGAATATAGTACTGAGGATAGCACTGAACACAGGGGGCAATGCATTTGTGCAGCACTGAATATAGTACTGAGGATAGCACTGAACACAGGGGCAATGCATTTGTGCAGCACTGAATATAGTACTGAGGATAGCTGAACACAGGGGCAATGCATTTGTGCAGCACTGAATATAGTACTGAAAATAGCACTGAACACAGGGGCAATGCATTTGTGCAGCACTGAATATAGTACTGAGGATAGCACTGAACACAGGGGGCAATGCATTTGTGCAGCACTGAATATAGTACTGAGGATAGCACTGAACACAGGGGCAATGCATTTGTGCAGCACTGAATATAGTACTGAGGATAGCTGAACACAGGGGCAATGCATTTGTGCAGCACTGAATATAGTACTGAGGATAGCACTGAACACAGGGGCAATGCATTTGTGCAGCACTGAATATAGTACTGAGGATAGCACTGAACACAGGTGGTAATGCATTTGTGCAGCACTGAATATAGTACTGAGGATAGCACTGAACACAGGGGGCAATGCATTTGTGCAGCACTGAATATAGTACTGAGGATAGCGCTGAACACAGGTGGCAATGCATTTGTGCAGCACTGAATATAGTACTGAGGATAGCACTGAACACAGGGGGCAATGCATTTGTGCAGCACTGAATATAGTACTGAGGATAGCACTGAACACAGGGGGCAATGCATTTGTGCAGCACTGTATATAGTACTGATGAGAGCGCTGAACTAATACAACATGAACAGTAGATACAGCAACAAGGATAGGAGTGACAAAAAAATAAAAAGGGCAACTACGCATATGGGTTGGGGGGATGGAGAAAAAGAAAAGAAACTGTGCAACCACCCATATGGATTGTGGAAGAAACAAAAGCAAAAGGGCAACTGCCCACATTGGATGAGGGGAAGAGAAACAAAAGACAACAGTCAACTGCCCACGGTGGGGGAACAAAAGGAAAAAAAGGACAACTGTCCATGGGGACAAACATCAAGGGCAACTGCACATGTGGGTTGGAGGGAGAGAAACTAAAGAGATAGGGCAACAGCCCATGGGGGGAGAAACAAAACATTAAAGGCAACTGCCTGTATGAATGGAGAGGGGAAAGAAAGCATCAAGGGTAGCCGCCCATCAACACTCATTAATGAATTAAGGGTACCAGCCCATTACAAAAACAAAATAAAAAGTCCAATGCCCCATCAAGAGACTACAGATGGTAGTCACTGGTGGTGCAGTTTCCACACCAATGCTGCTGACAGTCCCCGTATAGCACTGGTGCAGTCTTGCACTCCACGTGTGCAGTCCACCACATGCCATACTCTCAGGCATAGCAACTGGACCTATCGTTGAAGCAGGTCATGTCATCCCTCATTCAGGGCTGCATCCTGCTGACCCCTGCATGCCGCTGCATCCCTCTAGGCACCTGTGGAAAGGAAATACACTGATCTCAGCCAGCCGTGCACACAGGGTGAGGGACAGTATATGGCATAATGTGCATACCAGAAGTACAAGCAGCAGACACATGATACACCATAGCTCACATAGATGGAGGGAATCAGACAGCCACAATGGAGTGTTTGTGGCACACCAAAGACAGCATTGCTGACCCGAACAATGACAACTGCACATACAATGAGTGTGCCATGCTGCAATGGAGCGTGACTGCGATGTGCAAAGAACACACAACAACAGCAGCCATGCCAAAGGTGGGAATGCAGCACAAGTAACATAGCGCTAAGCTAGAGACTGATACACAGTGTGATGGCCCAAGTCGCTTGGAACCACACTCACACACCAGTACCCTGCAGACAAGCCATCCAGCGCACAGGTCAACACAGGTGTTAAGGCCAGCAGAAATCCATGAGCCACCCTGGTCAGCTGCATGGTAGACATAGCGACGTAACATCACACTACACAGTGCTGGCAACAGGACTCACAGCACACCCAGGACATGAAGGGCACCACGTATTCCTGGCCATAGCTTGCTCAATGGTGGGGTCAGTACTCCACATGGCCATGGGTGGTCAAGAGATAGATAAAGAGCTCATGGAGACCATCTTGATGATGGCAGGCAGGGGAGAGTTGCTGCTGGTTGGTGACTTCAGTCTGCCAGATGTAAACTGGTCTTCATACACAGCATCCTCGGAATGAAGCAAAGATTTCCTGTTTGCACTGCAAGGAGCAGATTTATAGCAGCTGATGAATTCCCCCACCAGAGACAAAGCAATACTGGACTTGGTGCTCACAAACAGCACAAATGTCTCAGATATGCAAGTAGGAGTCAGTCTGGGGACCAGTGACCACAGAACAATCCAGCTAACTGTGAACAAGGTAGAAGATAGCAGTCACATTAAAACCAAGGTTCTAGATTTCAGGAAAGCTAACTTTCCTGAAATGAAACATATAGTCACATCCATGCTAGATGGCAGAAACTTGGAAGATGTAGAAGACTGTTGTGAGGCCTTAAAAACTGCTTTAAATACAGCTACAGCTGCATGCACTAGGCAGATCACCAAATCCAAAAGAAAGAAAAATTCACTCTGGTTCACCAAGGAAGTTGCAACCAAAATCAAGGAAAAATGGAGGGCTTTTGCTAAATATAAACAAACTAAAAGTGAATTAGATAGAGAAGAATACAAAAACAAGCTGAGTGAGGCAGGAAAGGCAGTTAGGAGATCAAAAGTGCAGACAGAGGAGAAAATAGCACAGGGGGCAAGAAGGGAGACAAGACCTTCTTCAGATATATAAGGGGCAAAAGAAAGAGTAAGGTGGGAATAGTCAGGTTAGCAACAAAGGAAGGCAAGATGGCAGAGACAGACGAAGATGAAGCAGATTTACTAAATGATTTCTTTTGCTCTGTCTTCACCACAGAAGACAGTGGGAAGGGTCCTACTCTAAGCAGATCAGTACACAACACCACATGAGCAGACACAAGACCTTTCACAAGGGAAAGGGTCCTAGAAGAGCTGAGATAAAGCAATGGGGCCAGATGGCATCCACCCTAGGGTACTGAACTCGCCTCACCACTGGCTGAGCTTTTCAGCAAGTCACTGGAAAGCAGAATAATACCTCAGGACTGGAAAAGGGCAACAGTAGTACCTTCACACAAGAGTGGAAGCAGAGAGGAGGCAGAAAAGTACTGACCTGTCAGTTTGACCTCAGTGGTAGGAAAAATTATGGAGTCATTGCTAAAGGAGAGGATAGTGAAGTACCTGGAGGATAGCAGAAAGATTGACACCAGGAAACACGGCTTCACAGTTGGATGCTTTTGTCAAACCAATATGATTGACTTTTTTGACTGGTTCACCAAAGCAGTCCACCAGGGAGGAGCAGTGGACATTATATACCTGGACTTCAGCAGGAGCAGTGGACATTATATACCTGGACTTCAGCAAAGCCTTCGACACTGTCCCCCACAGAAGGCTGACTAACAAATTAGAGCATTCAGGAGTTGGTCATCAGATAGTGAACTGGATCACCAACTGGCTGCAAGACAGGGTGTGAGAGTGCTTGTTAATGGATCGTTATCAAGGGAAGGCAAAGAGACCAGTGGCATTCCACAGGGATCTGTGCTGGGACCTATCCTCTTTAACATATTTATCGGGAATATTGCAAACAACTTTAAGGGGAAGGTTTTCCTGTTTGCAGATGACACAAAACTCTGCAACAGAGTAGACACTCAGGAGAGAGCGAAAGATATGGAAGCAGACATGAAAAAACTCGAGGAATGGTCCAGGGATTGGCAGCTGAAGTTTAATGCTAAGAAGTGCAAGGTTATGCACATAGGAAAAAGAAACCCAGGGTTAAAGTACACTGGAGGACATCAGTTAGAGGAGACAAAGACAGAAAGAGACCTCAGAGTAGTCACCACTGATAACTTAAAGATTGGAAAACAGTGTAAAAAGGCAGCACAGAGGGTGAGTGGCATCATTGGCTGCATTGGTAGGGGAATTACAAGTAGAAATAGCAAGGTTATCATTCCTCTCTATAGGTCCTTGGTGAGGCCACATTTAGAGTACTGTGGTCAGTTTTGGAGGCCCCACCTCAAAAAAGACATAGACTGCCTGGAGATGGTACAGAGAAGGGCTACAAAGATGGTGCATAGACTGCATTGTGAGCCATATGAGGTAAGACTCATGGAACTCAATTTGTACACCCTTGAGCAGAGAAGAAATGGGGGACATGATCAAAACTTTCAAGTACATTAAGGGAATCAACACAACACAAGCAGGAAACCTCTTCCAGCAAAATAGAGATGCGCATACAAGGGGGCACAACTTGCATCTGGTGGGAGTCAGGTTCAAAAGCAACCTCAGGAAGTACTTCTTTACAGAAAGGGTCATAGACTCATGGAACAGCCTACCTCAGGAGGTGGTGGAATCCAAGACAGTACGCGAGTTCAAACTCGCATGAGACTGACATTGTGGACTCATCAGGGTGCAGCCTAAATAGGGAGGTAAGCAGAAACACGGGCAGACTAGATGGATCATGCGGTCCCCATCTGCTGACATGATTTCTATGTTCCCATGTTCCTAACTCCATCCCCATGCTCATTCCCATTTCATGGATGGCAAGCCCCCTCTCTTCCTGGGTACAGCACACCTACTGTCCGTACCTGTGGCGGTGGTAGGGGATGCACCTAGGGTGCATATTGGCCCATACTCCATCCCACATGTGCTACGTTATGCCCCCTTCAGATTACCCACGTCACCACCCCGACTGACTGGCCTCAATAATTCATTCTACCCTCCCTGCTGGGAAGGAAATTCATTCCTTTTCATTCCCCTTTTAACTCTCCCCCCCCATGCCTGAGTGGCATGTCCTTTCTTTAGATCCCCATTGAACCTCCCCTCAACCTGAATGGCATGTTAATTGTTTTGCTCTCCCTTTGGCCCCCCCCGGATGGTATGTTACTTCTTTGAGCCCCTTTGAAACCCTGCTCCTGGATGGCATATTATTTCTGTGTCCCTCCTACTCCTAAACCCACTCACCTGGATGGTATGTTATTTCTTTGACTCACTTTAAAAAATAATACCTGGATAACATATTATTTCTTTTGATCCCCCTGTTATACTCCCACCCTCCCACCTGTATGACCTTCTATTTCTGTTTTATATGGTAGTTACAGAATACACTTTCAATAACCATTACAGTCCTGTGTGGCTTGTACTCATCTTCTGGGTCCAAAGAGGTCTGTCATGAGACAGACTCTACTCTTGTGACTTCCTGTGTCTTCCTGGCCATCCTGGGGTTATGTCTGTTGAATTGCATCCCTACACCCTGGGTCATGCCCTTAGGTCAGTCGGGGAGGCCCTCCTGGAGGTGCATAGGACAATACTAATATCACCAGAGGATCAGGCCTTTGAGGCTGCTGCCCTGTTCTTTGGAACTCTCTTCCAGGCTACCTCCAGGAGGCGCCTTCCTTAGAGAGTTTTTAAAGGGGTTTGAAAACCTTTTTATTCCAAGCTGCCTTTGACTCATGATTATCCGAATTATTTATATTTTTAGCAAGCTGTCTCTGAAGAACTTTTATTATTGATTTCACTGAATTGACTCATCGTCTTACGTTTGCTGTTTGTTTATATTTGTAAGGGCTCCCTGAGCCTTCGGGGAAGGGCAACCAAAATAAATAAAATCTACTACTACTGCTACTGCTACTACTACTGTTCCTCATCCCCTGGTCCTCTGGCTTGGCATCCTTTGCAGGGTGTTCCTCTGGAGCCTGTAGGCCAATCCCATGGTTGAGTGCCATGTTGTGGAGTATGTAACAGGTGAGGAATATGCCACAGGCCTTATGAGGGGTGTACCTCATATTGTAGGGCACCACCAGAATGGTCAAGACACCTAAACCACATCTTGAGCATTCCAAAGACATGCTTGATAATGTTGCATGTAGTGATGTGTTCCACATTGTGCCTGTCCTCTGCAATGGATGTGGGTCGTAGGACAGGTGTGAGGAGGTAGGGATGCAGGGGATATGCACTTTCTCCTATGTAAGTAACAGGCATGGGTTGGTGACATCATTGGCAACATAGGTGGGGAGAGACCTGTGGGGTAAACTCACAGATGAGGCGCCCATTAGGGATGTCCCCACCTTTAAACCTCTAGCACAGGATGTAATTGTGCTAGAGAAAGGCACTGTGGCACTACTGGTGAAGCATGCCAGGACACTAATGATGTGTCCTGTTGCATCTCACACCACCAGGCATTTGATGAAATGGTATCCCTTTCTATTCACATAGATTTCAGATCCATCACTGGTGGGTGCCCAGATGGCAAACTGGTGCAGTCAGTGGCACTGAGTACAGATGGGAGGTGTGCAACTTGGCAGAACTGCTGCATGGTTGCTATACGCTCTGCTTGTCTAGTGGGGAATATGATGAACTCCCCAGCATGGGCCAGAAAGGCATCGAGGAACTGGTCCAACACATGAGGTGGCAGACTGTGAGATCCTGATGGTGTCCCCCACCACTGTCTGGAATGTTCCAGTGGCCAGAAAGTACAGGGCAGCTGTCACCTTCAGCTGTACAGACATTGCATGGCTGCACTCACTGGCTGTCCAGAGCTGGTCGTGCAGCAGCTCACACAGCTGCATGATAATGGGCCCTTTGAGCCTGAACCAGTCCATGATTTGTTTGTCACTAAGGACTTTGAATGTAATTCACGGATGGTACTGTTTGCAGCATAGCATCTCCGGGACCTGGGCCCTGGGAAGGGGCATTGGCTCTCTCCTCATCTTGTATGACCAGCTATAGCACGTATGCAGTGTAAGCCATTTTAATTTCAGCTGGGTGAGTGGGTGTAATACTATGCTCTCCTTGCCTCAGGGTTTGCCCCACATTTGGAGCTGCTTACGTTTTTACAGCTAGTATTTGCACAGCACTATTGTGCAGTGCTATTCCATTAGCACAGGCTATATCTCTGTATATCACACTGCGCATTGTACGCACATCACCACCCCCAGTTTCAGCTCTGCATACGTCAACTCTGCTAGAAAGCTAGCACAAATAATATGTGCAACACAATCCCTTGAATATGTGAAACAGGCACAAATACATGTGCATTGTTAACACAAATCATTTGCACCAGGCACAATGCTTTGAATATCTGGCCCCTATGATCTTTTATATCTTAAAGAACTTTCCATATATTCTCCCTTAAAACAACCATGATCTTTAAATTATGTACTTCTCTGTGTTGCTTGGTCTTATAAGAAAATGGACGGTGACCAAGCATTCTTTTTGCTGCACCATCCCACTGCAATTCTGCCCCACGCAATATTTGTCAGATTCCAGGTACAGTACTTTTTTAATTAAGGCTGTAATAGTAAAAACGTTCAACCTGTTCTATATAGGTTTATATATGGGAGTTATGTACAGTACGTAGGTCTATGTGCAGTCTCCTTTCTCTCTCCTTTCCATCCACTAGTCCTTAAGTACCACTGGGATCTTCCCACTTAGGCATCCAACAGCTAAAGAAAATCAGGCACAGGTTGCAATACAGTATCAATAAATATAGACCACACATCGGACTTAGCAAGTAAAAGTTTTTTTTATTGCATAAAACTAGCCCAACTAGTTATAGGCAAAAATATGAGACCCCTGCCTTTTCCAGTGCTTCACTGCTATTACTGGGTACTGGGAATATCACCAGGGTTAAGCCTCTAGTTCCGTCTGTGGACCTACCCACCCTAGTGCATGCCTTCATGGCATCCAGACTTGATTACTGTAATGCGCTCTTCCTCGGGGTCTTGGGGGGGGTAACCTCTGCAGAACACAGCCGCTAGGCTGCTAACTGGGCAGCCAAAATGTTGCCATATCACCCCAGTTTTGCGCGATCTGTACTGGCTGCCAGTGAGGTGAAGGATCCTCTTTAAGGTGGGCTTGCTCACCTTTAAGGCCTTATGCGGGCAGGGTCCTGGTTACCTGTCAGACCTTCTTACACCTGCTGTCTTGGTCCACTCCCTCTGGTCATCCTTTAGGGACCTCCTGGTGATTCCCAGGGTGAGGCTTAAAACTGCTGCGGACAGAGCATTTAGTGTAGCTGGTCTGATCCTGTGGAATTCGCTTCCTCCATCAATTCAGGGGGCCCTTACGATTGATTTTTTAATTTTTTATATTTATAAGATTCAATATAAAAACTTACAAAGATTCACCACAGAGAAATGCGTGATTCATGTGTCCACATATATCCATTTACTAAGGCATCACAAGACATCCTCCCCTTAGTTACAGCAGTTGGGGAAGTACCATGTTCTGAGTTAACAGGATGAATATATATATACAACAGCCTCTAACAGCCTAGACCACTCCTTGGGGATAAGAAATTAAGAAATATTAATAGAAATACCATTATTAACAATTAGGCAAACAGCCCAAAGTATCCCACTATATTTTAATAAGTACTATACAGTCAGCAGGTGAAGTCCCAAAGATGAGCCCATTTTAAATATTCCAAACCAAAAAGCAGGTAAATTTTCTTTAGCGGATCCTCATGTGCTTCCAACCTGCAAAAGAAGATATATTTTTAAACAATACACCATAAGATGCAGCAGCATAGCTATTGGGCCCTCCCTGACAGGATCCAATGTAAAGTTAATCAGCCATGCTCATAGGCACAACAGTCAACCTTTGAACAGAACAGTTAGTGTTCCAGGAGCAGTCCCATAGGAATTACCACAGAGTACTCACTACCCATCAGATTTTCAATCATCCACCAGGGCCCCCTCATCAGACGAAACATCCTCGCTTTCCTGCCGCTCCCCTTCGATCCTCTCCTGAAGCTTGCTGGCCTCTGATGAGTCGTTGAAAAGGTTAAACAAAATGGTTATATTAAATGCAGACTGAAAATAGAAAATAGAGTTAAAAATCTACGTTTCGATGTTAGGTCTTCTTCAGGAAATATCTAAAAGAGAAAAAAACAAAGTTAATGTAGAGGGGAGGTAAAATGAGGGATATACATATATGTGTGTGTGTGTGTGTGTGTGTAAAGAAAAAAGAGGAGGCTCAGGGAGAAGAAGTGATAAATGGCGAGATTAAGAGAGAATCTGTGAAACAAAAAGGTGATGATGGGAAAGATAAAGCATAATAGGAGTGAAAGAGCTAGGGAAGTTCCCGGTGGGGACTAATTGCAGGGGCCTAGTAAGAAGGCTGAAAGGTGATAAATGTGGGGGAAGGAGACAGAGATGGAGACTTATGGTGAAAATGAAATAGAAATTAAATGTGTACAGATACAAACAGACTTTAAGGAAAATAAGGGTTCGCTGAAAGATGCTAGTGGAAAATGTCTATCATTTAAACCACAGGGCTGCTGGGAGCCAAGACAGATGAAAAGGTATGTGTGCCTTGCCAATTAACTTTAGATTTAACAGGCAAGAGAAGTTGATGCGTTATCTTCAGGGCCTTCAATTTGCTTCTTCCCCGGTCAAAGGCTTTCCAGCATTGTCTGGTAGAGTAGGAAAGGTTGGGGAACAAAGACAGATCAGCGTCACCATAATGCAACTGCCTCTTGCGCCTCGCAGCTGCCAGGATCTGATCCCGGACTCCAACCCTGGTGCAAACCACTAGAAAGGTGTGGGGTCAAGTAGTGTTAGGCCCTGTGCACCGGGGAGTGATCGGGTATGTCTTCTCGATTGCCAAGGGAGGATCATCTTCTGAGAGGTCCAGAACTTGAGGTAGCATGGATAGGGCAAAAAAGAGGGGTTCCTCTCCTTCCCGCTCCTCTGGTAGACCGATAATGCACACATTGTGCTCCTTTGCAAGATTTTCCACATTTTCCAAATGCTGTCGGAGTAGAGAGTTCTCATTCAGTAACTTGTCAGTGACATCTGCTGATTTAAGAGAGGCTCCTTCAGCCCGCTGTGCCGTTTGCTCGCACTCGCCCACCTGAGTTTCAAGAGCACTAACCTGGGGAGTGAGGACATCCAGTTTTTTGTCCATGTCTCGTATGGTTTTCACTAATTGGACCAGTGTAGTGTTAACTATGCCCAGCGAGACCTCCTCAGTCCCAGAGCTACTATCACCGCAGGCGCCTTCTGACTGCTGCGGCGGACATCCTCGTGTCGTTGTCTTTGGTTTAAAAAAGTCGGCTGAAGACAAGGAGCTTTTTTCTTTACCCATTTTAGCAACTGGCTCAACACAGACTATTTAAGACCCTGTCTGATGATCCAAAACTTCAAAATAAAGCAGTTTTGATGGTGTTTTGGCTCTAATCTTTGGGAACTCTACAGGAATGTGTCTGCTCCACTCTGCTGCCAGGCCACACCCCGGTTGAGGTTTTTAAGGCCTGCCTCAGGGCCTTTCTGTTTGATCAGGCCTTACCATACTCTTGGTATTAGTACTCCCTGGGTACCCTGCTTTTCTGTTTGAGTTTCAGTTTTCATAGAGATATTTATTAATTATATTTATTCATGCTGATATTTTATTGTTTTTTTATTGATTTGTATTAGTGTATTGATAGTGTGCTTTCACTATTCAGCGCCCAGAGCCTCCGGGATTGGGCGCCATAAAAATAAAATTTGCCTTGCCTTACTTTCTCTGCAGCTTCCAGAGAGCCAGGAAACTGAGTCTTTTGCCAGGTGTGAGGGACACACCCACATTGCCCACTCGCTGGTCTTCTTCATGCATTTTTGGTGATAAACAGCAGTTAACCCTGCTACGTTTGTCAACTTGTTGATAGTGCTACAGGCCCTAAATTTCAGTTTATTTTTTTTTTCATCTGCTGCTTGAGGTCTCAGTTACAGTCAGGCAGTCTGCAGCTATAGACTCTTGACTGAACTGTAGATGAACTCTTGACTGAACTGCAGATGACCTATTGTTTCAGTGTGTTGGGATCTCCTTTTTAGTGAACCTGCCAACCACCAGAAAAGCCACCTTCTGCCTGCTTGTGCTAATCCCCAGTAGGCCGTGGATGCTTCCCATTTTTTTCTGCTATTTACTGTATTTCTGTTGTCGTATGTTCAGTTTTATTTTGTATTCGATACTTATTGATATTGTAATTGAAAAGGTAGTGTTTATTAATTGTACAGCACTTTCAGTGCCTGGGAAAGTGTTTTATAAAACTTGACTTGACTTGTAATGTCTTCACAACTGTATAAAGGCAGTGGAGCGCACAGACTGTGAATTAATACAGTGCACTAAAAGAAATTTGCTGTGCACCAATTTATTTCATTGCAGTCCAGTGAAACCATGTAAAATGAATAAATAAAAAGAGCCAAAGTATTACAGAAACGTATGTGCAGCAAAGGAGGGCATTTAGTCTTCTTCCACTGCATCACTGATGTGTGACGTTAACCAGTAAATGAATCTCTTGAAATATGTTTGAATGTGTTAACTATTTTGGTTTCATGCTGCTTTCTGTACATAAAGCAGCATTTCTCTCTTTTGCAGCTACTGAACTATGTTTCCTGCCTGTAGACTTGCACATTGGAGTGCTATTTGTAGTAATGATACTGAGACAAGAAACTGCTGGGGATCAGCTTGAACCCAAGAAGTTCAAACATTCCAAAATATTGTTAGATTAAAATACCGTACTTGTTCATGATGTTTGTTTAGAACAGCATTAGGTCATTTTCCTTTGGAATTAACACAACAAACTCGGGCCATCTGGTACTCTGAACCCCAAGAGGAAAAGAACTGCTGTTGCACAAGTATATTGTGTGTTATCGTGTCCTAGTTAGTCAGCTGGTTGTCTTCTTTAGGATTTGCTTAGAGAGTACCTTCCGTATGTGACTTTAACTTTAGGCCCTGATGTGTCATAGAATCCTTGCACACGTATCTCATCACTTTATTCTTCTGAGTGCTTACTTCTTATGTGCGTGTTCATATCTGGTATCTATAGGTGTTTTTAGTGCAAGTGTGACAGGTAGTGAACATGAAACAGGAATATGTCTCTGTCATAGCATAATGAATGGCCACTGTAGGATCTGTGAGCAAATTAACCCAAAAAAGCATGATACAATGCAAATGTAACCCCCTTGCCAATGGGACTTCCTATAATGCCTGCTTGGGCTTACCTGCCACCTTAGCCCTGCATTTTCTGTGTCTTCTTTCTGCTGTCTGTCCTGTGCTTCTCCCAAATCTGCCATCAAGTTTCTGGTCCCCCAGGTCTTGTTTTGGCCCCTGGTGCCCTGCCCTGTAGCCCAAATGTGAAGTCCAGTCCCTCTGGGTTTAAAAACACCACTTACAATCTCCTGCTTTAAAAGTGCTGCCCCCAGGGCAGCGGGAATCTCATAGGCACAAAAAG
Source organism: Neoceratodus forsteri (assembly GCA_016271365.2). NCBI lineage: Eukaryota > Metazoa > Chordata > Ceratodontiformes > Ceratodontidae > Neoceratodus > Neoceratodus forsteri. The sequence goes on from JADMNL010000023.1 coordinate 214,761,369, forward strand.
CACCTTTGAAGTTGAACTGCTTCATTTTGCAGTCACCTCAGGGACTGTGCCATTGGTCCCGGGATCCCTCCCAACTATTTGGGACATAGTGACGATGGACAGCCTGCTCGGGGGCTGCTCCAGTACCAGTTAAAGTAGTTTGACTGGGGTTCAATTAAATATGCCTGAGCCAGACCCCAGTCATCTGAATAATTGAGTATGTGTGTCTGGCTGCCCCTAGGGCAGCTATTCTCGGCTTCAGCTGAAAAGATAGGAAATAAATATGTCATTTATATTGTAACTTGTTGCTGCAAGAGGGAAATTTACTGTACATGTGGGGAGAAGTATTTAAATTAAAAATAGATGCTTTACCCTGGCTATATACAGTAGCCTAGAGGTTAGAGGAATGAGGTATGAATGAGCTTGGTACATCCTACAGAGGAGACCTGAGTTTGAGTCTCACAACCTCCACTTGCATACTGTGCGACTCTGAGCAGGTCACTTAACCGCCCAATGCTCCCAGGTCGCCCCTGAAAACAGGCCTTTGTGCCTAGTGGGTCTTACCCGGTTACCAAAGACTAAAATAAAAAAAAATAAAAAAATATAATCCAGAACTTTTGGGACTCTGTGTGTCAGCCTGTCTCCTGCTGCAGGGGAGCGTAACCATGTGCTGTAGTGACGGAAAACAATCAGAGCCATTCAGCCACCAGGTGCAGTGACTGCAAGTACACCTTCTAGGCTACAGAACTGTGGGGCATTGGGGCAAATAATTATTTCTCCTTGGCTGCACCAGAACTTTTATTCAGGACTGTATCCATTCTGCATAAGGGACAATGCGTTAAACAGCCATTGCAAGGAGCCACAGCCAATTGGAAATCCAGGAAACTAAAGCCAGGACTTGTGGGACATTCACCATACCTCATGGGTAAACTCCAAGTACTCATGGGGAGTTACAGGGACATCATTTTAGGCGCCAATTCACCAGATCAACTGTGTCTCAAGTATTGTGATTGACAGGTCCTCCAGCCATTCAGAGACCTGTCACCCTATCATCTCTGCCAATCAGGAATCGTAAAAGAGCCCTATAAGAGACAGTGTTTGCCAGCATTTCTTCAGATTTTGCCAGAGTGAGAAGAGGAGAGCAGACTGCATCCTGCTGGGAGCCCCCACAGGGGTGGGGGCTCAGGCCCCTGCCATACTTCCAAGCCTGGGCCACTTAGCTAAGCCCCTCCAGCCTGGGGGGGGGGGTTATTATTTTCTAGTTAAAGTTAAAAGTGAAGGTATTTAGTTTGCTGCAACTGCTAGTCTGGAGGTTGCCAGAATTGTTGTCCAGGTGCTAGCCCTCTCTTCCACATTGGGGAAAGATGTGGAAAGGAAGACCAGCTACCAGTGTCTCAGTTGTGAGAGGACTGAAGAACACCAGGATGCTTTGATTGCGGATGCCACCCCGTGGAGAACCTGCGTGAGTACCTTTGTACCCCCCGGTGCAAGGAAGAAGCTTTACAAGTAATCTTGGGGGCCTCAAGCCCCGCTATTAGATATTTATCTGCTGAATTTGTGATGAGATCTTAGAAGCTATCAGTCTGGGCCACCAAGCCCCAAAAGAGACTGTTGTGTTGAAAATTGTTCAGATGCATTTTGCCTGCTGCCCAAATGACCCATTGCAGGTGCATCAAGATGTTTGATAGTTAATCACATAAATGTGCTGATATTTGTCGTTGCCCTATGGGTTAGTTTCTGCCCTCATGGAGTTGCCAGCCAAAGTCACGTTGTTGCTTCATGGGGTAGCAGGCCCTAGAGCTCATTGTGTCTGATTCATTCTGGAATTAACCTATTTCTGTCTTTGCCGGATTTCATCTGAGAATACTTGATAAAAGTGTTTTAATATCTAGACAAGCCGGATGAGACTTTGCTAAGGATGCCTTGTTTGGTATTTAAATGTACTGGATGTGACTTTGTTCAAATGAATATGGATGCTTGATAAAAGTATTGCCTTCTAATTATACTGGATGGGACTCTGAGTTGTATTGTGCTGAGTGTTCAGGATGTGAAATCCAAGATCTAGCCAAGTAGCTTATCCTGGAATATTCAGTTCCTATGATTCACAGGGCAGTCCCTGTCTTTCTGTGACCAGCAGGGCCAATCTTGCTACTTCTGCCAATTGCAGGGCAATCCCTGCCTTCGTCTTACCTAGTATCTACAGCCATTGAAGTAATGTAGTTCTCCAAGTTTTGCCCTTCCCTTCAGATTAAAAGCCAGCCAACATGACCAGCTGCAACTTCCACCAGGTCTGCAACATCCAGGACTTTGGTATCTGGGTACTCAGTATGTAGTATGAGATTGTGGAGTTTCAGCTGTATCTGGGACTGGTACCAGGGTGGGTAAAAATACAATTGTTAATGTAATACCCGATTTTAGTCAGATTTTAAATAGCCAGGGCTCTGGGTATCAATGTCGAACTGAGAAATGTGATTGCCTTTTCTATTAGTAATGTAGCAACTCAGTTGGAGGGTTCACTAGCAAAACCAATCAAACCTTTGTACATATGTAAATAGCCAATTAGTTAAGCTCTATTCCAGTTCCCCTTTTCTAACGCCTATGTCCCCTAATAAATCGATTGTTACTGTTTTTGAAATTCTATATGTAGGCATATTATTAGAGAGAGTCATTAAATGTAAAAAATGTTTGACATTTGGGGAAATGTCTATGGGGCATGTCTGGGTAAGGTAAATGATTATTGTGGGTGGTATAACATCTCAGGGGGTTATACCTGGTAACAGCTAGCCCATGTAAAGCACACCCTGAGTGGAGGCACTGCGCATTGTTTAATTGTTATCTATCAGCGAACCCAAACCCTTAGCCTATTGTCCAGAGTAGTAGGCAGGGGTGTAATGCTGGGGATAGCGCCACCCAGGGGTTACACAAAATACAGGTTTTATTGTAAAATACAAGTGCATTTCAAGCACAGATAGGTACGTAAACTGTACCTGTTTCTCAAGTGCAGTGTTTCTCAAATACTGCCACTAGCTAGCACAATGTTGTCTGGCCACAGAGATCCTTTAGATCCCAATTACAAATGCGATGAAAGTGGCAATTTCTCAATCATTTATTTATTTGTAAACTGGTGACTGGAAAAGTGCACTGAGCCGAGGCTCAATTCCAGCTGTGCCCTGGGGGTTGAGAACAAGGGAGAACAAACATTACAGCAAGATGACATGAAAGATCCACGATGCTACAGACAGCCAAAAGTAATAGCTGAAGCTTGCAGTTGACAATTGTTGTACAGCCATAACCCAAACAGCACAATAAATGGCAACATAATGTACCCATATCCCTTCAGCTATGTGATAAAGCTGTGCTTGGGATATAGTATAGATACAGTAGGTTACCCTACAGGAATTGAGGCATACCCTAAGTGATTGTTAGGTTGATGGGAAACTCCCTGGATATAGCCTGTTTCAGATGAGGCATTAAACTGAGGTCCCGTCTCCCTGTTCTGGTGGTTGTTCAGGTAGATGTTAACATTTGCTATGCCGTGGACTGATATATCAGTCCTGAATTCCTATACATTCTAATTCTGTCAGCAGCCTAAGGGTTAAAGATGCCATGGCACTTATCAATAAGAGTAGGGCAAGTTTATTATACACAAGAATATCAGACAACAAGGGTACATAACATTTGTCACATCAAGAATACAGGAATCAGACACTAGTGCAAATACTATTTAAGAAACATGATAAAATGGAAAAACAAAAAGGGAGGTAACAGAACATGTGCCAAAAATAACCATCTCCCTCTGCTGAGGTACCGTCTCAGCAAGACAAATAAGTAGGGGAATTCCTTAAAAACAGTTGTGGCAGTCAATGTGCATACAAATGGAATAAAAAGCAAATTAATCAAACTGAAGCAATCTGCCAGCCTGGTGGCACTGAGGATTAAGGCACTGGAAGCCACACCTCATGCCACGCTGGTGAACTGGGTTTGGATGCGAGCCCGGGCTGCCAGGGGCTGGCAGGGAAGGGATAGGATTTAGCATCTGGAGGACTGCTCTCCTATCCCGGGGAGGGATCTAGGGAGCCACCGCTCTGTAGCAGCCCCTGGTGATGACCGGGAGCACTACTAGAGTGGTGCCAGTAAGGGGACAGAGTGCGGCAGACGTCGTCACGTTGTGCCTGACATCATTGCACACCCGCACTCCGTGGGTGAAAAACCAAGGAGGAAAAACCAGAGGGGGGTGATCTCTGCAGCTGATGGCCGTGCCCTGCACCCCCGGACCCAAGAGAGGCACCTGTCCAGGGTACGGCACAATGCTGGCCCAGCCCTGTGTCTGTGGGTTCATGTGGCCCGTGCGCACGACCGGGTCCGGGGGTGAAGGCGATGGCAGCTGGAGATCATGGGGGTCTGCTCCACTGAGGCAGAGAAATAGAAAGAATAAAAAAAAAAAACTGAAACAATCTCAGTGCTAGCAAAAAACTTGGTGAAAACCCAACCGTAACTGAAGGAATAAAGCAATGGAAAAGGAAGACTTGTCTCTTAAATACCATGTCTTAATATTACTATGCACCATGTTCACCACAGCAGAAGGAATAATTACTTTCTGTTGTAGGGTGAAGCCACAACGTGACTGCCAAAGAAAGCATTTACACTATGCAAAACAGACCTGAAGGATATGGGTGGTGAAGGAGGGTATAAACCCAGGACAGCAATCTTGTACATGACAGTGGCAAAAAGGGAGTTGTGCCACAGAATACTGAAGTGCTAGTGGACCCGGTGGCACAGAGGGCTGAGGCACTGGACACCTTACCTCACATCATGCCAATGACCCGGGTTCAGGAAAGACCTTGGGTCATCTGGGAGCTGGCATGGGGGGGAGGAGCATGACTGAGCAGCCAAAAAGCAGCTTTCCTCTCCTGGGGAGGTTGTCTGCCCCCCCCCATAGTTCCACTCCCGTCAGGTGGAGGTCCAATGGGTAGTGTAGGTGAGAGCGGGGCAGCGGCGATTGCCAGGGGTAGGGTGAAATGGGCTGAGCCACCACCCAGAGTGCATGTGCACCTTTACATGCACACACTGCTGCGATTGCCAGGATCCCAGGTCATGGAGAAAATGAGGCAAAAATACCAAAAACTGTGTATAGAAAATAAAAACAGAATACCGAGGTGCTGCCAGAAGTCCCGACTATATAGGCAGTCAAAGGAAAGTGGAAATGGTTTTCCAGTAACCCCACACAAGTGCCCCTGGGACACTTACGTTCTGACAGTGATTTGTGTTTCATGGAATCACAGACAGCCAGTCTCCCATGCAGATGGAGCCACAGCACATCCCACATGAATAGTGGTATGGATTTGTTAGTGAGCTGTGACACTGCAGTATGTACCGCTTGGGGGGGGGAGTTTAGCATCAACAGGGGAGCAAAGTTCCCAGCAAGTATAAGCTGATACAATGATTTCCTCAGTAAAGTTGTGCATTCTGCAGGAGTTATACGTCACTGAAACAGTTTATTGACAGCAATTAGTAGGTATGGTGGTACCCAGGAGGTACAGTAACAACAAGGGCGCCATGCCCCGTGTGTGTTCCAATACGTTAAAAATGGTACCAACCGATTCTCAACCAGGGGTTCTCAACTGCCCCAATAAGTACAGGGGAAAAGTTACTAGCAGAAAAGACACTAAAATAAAACACCAAGGGGTTCACCATACGTAGTGCCCCTTTAGTATTTGGCAAATAAGTAACATTCCTCTGTATAGGACTGAGGTGAGAGCCCCACAGACCTTAAACAAAATCCTGTAAAGCCTAGTTTCCAATGATGACGGGTGGTGGATAAACATAACTAAGGTGTGTAAAACACGGTAAGTGCAATGATTTAATCAAGCAAATTCTCTTAGAGTTAGGTACAAGTTCTTTGCCTCCAATGGGCCAAAATGCCATCTGCTTTTTTAAACTGTCCCATCCAGTGATATATTGCCACTTTAAAATTATTAAAATAAATGCCCAGAAGTTTCACTGGGTCATGGTATACCCGAATACCTGCACATGTAGAGTCAGGGGAGCTAGTATATTCACCCAAGGGAATTGTGTTACTTTTCGCATAATTAATTTTAGATCCCGAATATAATGAAAAGACATCCATTAGGGGCTTCACTTTGTTTCCCAATGGGGAATCCACCACAAAAATGCAGAGGTCATCAGTATAATCCAACCCTTGTAGTTCCGGTTATCAGGAGTAAATTGTAGACCTCTAATGGATGTAGAGGATGGAAGAAGTCATAGTAGGGGGTCAATGGCAAAGATATAAAGTAGCGGACTCAGCAGACAGCCTTGCTGTATGACTAGTTGGAACCACTGGAGAGCCCACACAGTAATTCACATATGGAATCAAAGCAGCAGCAGAAATCAACTTATGTATCCATGACACAAATGGAGGAGTGGGGGGAATATCATACTGCAATAGGACATCAAACAGAAATGGCAAAGAGACCCTGTTGAACAACTGTTCCTGGTCTAAAGAGAGTATGTATCCATGGATGGAACCTCTCAAGCTTCAGTCGAAAACCTCACGAAGCAAGATGAGATTGTCCGAGATGTGATGGTGGACCGCACAACTCTGGGACTCAGAAATTAAGGACTCGGCTGTCATAGCTAGGCATCTGGCCAACAACTTCACTAGAATTTTATAGTCAATATTAAGGAGACACAAGGGTCTCGAGTTACTTAACAATGTATGGTCACCCTTTTTAAATAAGAAAATCAGTAATGTCTCATCCATATTGGAGGGTAGAGATGACCCAGCCAAGTGTTGTGTGTAAAGCACCTGTAGTGTAGAAGCTAGGTACAAAAGTCTTATAGAACTCTGGTGGGAAAACGTCAGGCTGAGGGGCAGCAACATTGTTGTGGAGTCCCCTAATAGCATCCCTGACCTCCAAAATGTTGATTGTGAGGGCCAGAGAGTCATGTACCTGTGGTGGCAAGTGTGGGACATCAAGAGAGGGAGTGGTAGGACTGGGGATGAGCCAAACATCTGGTGAACATAAGCCTGGACCATAGACATTATGTTTGAAGGGTCTGAAGAAGGCTCAGTAAGGTTTGTGGGGCATAGGATCCACATGTATCTACACTGTAGTTGAGCGTTGCAGGCCTTAAAGTTGTCCAAACATTGGCTTTGGCCCTGAGTGCCAAATTTCACTTTCAGTTCAAGGGATCTCACCCTGTCGTACTGGTTAGCTAACTTCTGCACCTTGAGGGAGGCAATTGCCCTGGTACAGTCTCTGCCCATGCTGTGCGTCACAGAAATCAGTTTCTGCAACCTGTGTCGCATGTCAGGTATATAAAATACTGGATAGTGCACAACAAATGAGCCTTGCCATGAAAAAAGGAATGAAAAGTCCGCTTAGAGTGTTGCCACCAAACAACAAAGTCATCATAGGCGGCCATGACTGACCATTGTGCAAGCAGTACGGTCAGCCAGCCTGAACAAAAGGCAGTCAGATAGCATCTTGGTATTGAACCGCCACGGCGAATTTCGAGGGGGGAGGGGAGGTTCCACAACACATGTGCAACACAGTGCCAAGTAGTCTGAGTATTCCACTGGGACAACCGAGAACCGAACTACGTGGAGACAGTGTGATAAAAAAAAAAATCAATACACGTCGATAGAGAACCCTTCACGAAAGTGGATCGATGGACTCCCGACAGTGATGCTTGGCTGTCATGTAGCTGTGCTGCCAAGAGAATATATTTTAAAAAATTCTAATCACAATATACTTTAGTTGTTTTCCACTCTGATCCCACAAATCTAAACCACAATTAAAGTCTCCCCTCAGAACCAGTAAGCGGGAGGTGAACAAGTAAGGTTGAATCAATCGAAACAGTTGAACCATTGCTGATTTAGACTGGGGAGCATACATGTTTATTAATCTAAAGGACAGGGGCCTCAAAGCAAGATCCAACATTAATGCCTTCCCTGGAGACAAGTCAAGTAATCAAGTCAGTCAAAAACTGAACCCTCGGAAAAGGATCCCCAGACCGTCACACTGATCAGGGCCTTGTTACCAATATGATGGGCCAAGGTTGCACTGTTTCTGGGTTGCATCCAATTCATATAGGGTCTTAAGATGTGTGTCTTGTATGAAGACCACAGTGCCCACTAAAGTATGTAGTACTGAAAATGTAAGAAGTCTCTTTCAGTAAGACTTAATACTATTGACGTTCATGGATAGAAACGAGAAATGCACGTGGGAGGACATAAATGTTACACTGATTTGCTTCTCCCCAATCAACATCTGGGAACGTGTTAACTACAGACATGTTTAGCTGATTGTAGGACTTACCTGTCTTCAGCATCCAACTGGAAGTCTTTCTGAGAAGAGGAGATGGAAGCCTCTGACCTCCCTCCTTCATCCTCCATGTTGCCCCACTGAGAGGTAAAAGTGAGGGCAGAGAATGTGTTATGTAGAGGAACAGCTGGGGAGGCTGTATGCTTACCCCACTCCTTAGATTGTCTCCCTCTCTTTTTAGTAGGGATCATGGAAACTTCCACATGGGAGGCGGTGGAGATGGGGGAACAGGGGTTGGGGTGGGAAGAGATGGGGGCAAAGAACTCACTTGGGACATCTCCATGTGATCAGTGGTATCCTGATCCATCAAGGGTGTTGAATCTGTTGATCCAGTGGTATCCTGGGGAGGAGGGTTGGGGCTAGGAGGATTACTCATGGGGGCTAAACCCACATCCTCAGTTACCAACGGAGACTGGCCTTGAGCAATAATGGCATCCTGGTTCAGGCCATCTGACCTACTGTGGGCAACTCATGGGCAATCCTGGAAAGAATGGCCTTGTTCCTCACATAAGTTACAATGGAAAGGATTGGGGCAGTTATGAAGAAGATGACCATATTCCATACACCCAGAACATCTGGCTACGTCGCAAGTGGAGCTAAGGTGATTACGAGCCCCACACTTGTGACACATTTCGGGCTGGCCTGGGTAAAAATACTTACCTTTGTTTCTCCCTGTATAAAAGCTGTCAGGCAGATGATCTACACCTGCAGCTGACTGGGAAAATTTTACTTTGATCCTCCAACCCCCAGTCCACACATGTTCCATATCAATAATGGGGTTGGGGGTATCCAGAACTTCACAACGTTTACGTACCCAATACAGTACATCAGAGTTGTTGGCACACTCATTCCTAAATAAAAAGGTGACAGTTTTCACTATGGGTTTAGTCAACAGGATGGCAAGAAAGGAGGCACAAAGAGGGGAGTCCCTCAGTTTCTCATATTTTAACCAAAAACAGTCTAATAGGACCAATGTACAAAAACTAAAGTCAAATTTTTCCTCCCCAGCTATATAAATTATGGCATATAAATTCGATGCCAAGTAACCAAGGAAATCTTCAACACTTTACGTGTGACATAGGACCTGTCGGGGGTAGTCCAATCCACCCCAATATCAGAGCCTGACCACATTTCTGCATAACATTGGATCTCTGGCTAAATTAAACAAATCTGACATCTTGGGGGGGGGGACTGGGTGTAGGCATCCGACTGGAGGGGACAGAGGAGGAGAAAGCAGCACTCTGTGGGCCATGGGCAGAGGAAAAAGGTGCTGCATTAGAGGGTAACAGTGGTGAGCCACCAAGGGCTGGTTGCAGGCAAGCACTCACTTCTACCACTCACTGAACAAAACCAATAGGAGTACCAGTCTTGGCAATGGGACCCATAACCATTGAGGAAGGGTTAGAAGGAGGTGTCAGCATAGGTATCTAGGACACCCCATCTGCAGCCCTCATCCAACCTGTGGCCAATAAAGTCACCTCTGCAGACCATTTATCTGTGGTCTTGTGGGCAGCAGTGGATTGCATATGGTTTGCAGGGGTCCTTGGTGATTTAGGGGGAATAGGAAGTAAGTCAGTGGCAGAACTGTTCATGAGGGCAAGATTCCGTGCACCACTCCCAACAGAAGGATCCAGTAAGGTCTTAGCAGGATCATGCACATGAGGTACAGGGAACCTTTTAGGTGTCTCAGCCGAGGCAGAAGATGGTAAGCCAGGGCCCGTTGCATCAGTCTCCATCCTGGAACACCAGTTCCAAAAGAGGGGGTGACTGTAAACCCTCGCAGTGGCTTGGTGTAGGATAAAGGCTGGCTAGCCGAAAATAGAACTCCTACACTCCCAGATAATCCTGCACTCAATTGAAAACCAACACAATATTCTTAAGTTACTAATTCCAAATGCTTTTTTGCAAAATAAACAGGAGAACATAATATTGTGGATGGGCTGACAGACATCCATTACTCGCCCTGATGCTTCAGGAGATATCTGCTTTACTACTCTTTATACTTGGAAGATGGTGATTGGTACAGAACTTACCCCTCGGAGTCTGTAGAAACCCATTATCAAGCACGCTTCCTAACTGTATGGACATGGCTATTTGCGAAGAGTGTGCACCTTGAACATTTGCAACAGCATCCACCCAATTTTACGAAAATGGGCATCCTTGCACCAAAGACCTGACAGTTGCTGCAGCAACAGGATTGCACCAAACATGTGGTGCTTCTGTGGGGTTTGACAGAGGGATCTGTCACCCTCCCCCACCCAGTGTAAGCCTAGATGAGCCACAGAGGTGGGATAATCTGGCTGGAAGGTGGATAACAGGGCTGCTGAAGCAGTTGGGGTGCCATGGGGCATGATGGGGGCATGGGGGCATTGAGAGGGAGTGGAGGAGGTGCTTGGAGGAGGTGCCAAATGGAATAGGGGACACCCGGTAGGACTGGGTATGAGGGGTTGGCATGGTAACAGTATCATCTCATGGATCCAAGGTGGAAACAGCCCTGGCACTTGCCACACAGTACCACCATCCCCTACATGGGGCAGGTGGTGGTGCATGCAGTGGACAGATAGGTGCCCTGGGCATTGTGACAATCCTCTGGTATAGAATCCCCTTGCGTGGTGGTTGGCGGATGCCTGATTACAATGCTGGTGACTGATGGTCCCATTTGGCAGGTTCTAGGGCTGCCTCCACCTTGGGTCCATGTGATGATAGAGACACCATGCCATGTTGCAGGGAAGCAAACCTGCCACCTTTTCCCATGTAAATGAACAATAATGAGCATGCAAATAGTCAATAAGCATCTTGCATGCCCAATGGGCTCATTTGCATGGGGACTTCTGAATATTGCACCATGGGCTACTGGTGCAGTCAGGTCTGGGGAGCTATTCCCTCCACTGCCAGGATCCATGTCAGGGCAGCAGTATTTGACTTAGCGCTGTGCTGGCATGCCCCTATATTCAGTTGGATAGCACGGGTGTGCTGTCTGACTGAATATGTCATCCTTGGGTTCCTGGGTTCATGAGCAGAGGTCTTAAAATGGCTATGTTGAAAATTTGGTGAAAAAATTCCTAAAAATGACTGTTTTTCGAGCATGCGTTGCGCAGTTCCTATGCATGCTCATAAGTTTGCGAATTTAATATTTTCACTCCAGATTTTCAACATTGCCATTTTATTACACTTCCTTATGAACAATTACAGCTGCCATTTTCATATGCGCCAAAAATTTGTTTTCACACATGTAGCGCACAATGGTGCTGTTGGTGTGTGAAAGCAATGTTTGGGACAGATTAAGAAAATCACAGTTACACTGTTCATGAGAAGAGGTCTTAAAATGGCTATGTTGAAAATTTGGTGACAAAAGTCCATAAAATGACTGTGTTATGAGTGAGCATTGCGCAGTTTCCACGCACCCTCGTAAGTTCATGACTTTGTAATATTTTAAGTCCAGATTTTCACCAGTGGCATTCTTCCACACTTCCTTATTTACAGTACAGCTGTCATTTTTCACAACATGGCCGAAGTGTGTTTTCACACTTTCAGTGCAGAGATGCGTGGTCGCTGTGGGAAATCATTGTTCGGGACAGATAAAGAAAATCACAGTGACACTGTTCATGATCGGAGGCACCAAAATGCCTGAGTTGACAATCTGCTGTAAAAAATCTCCAACCTAATTATATTACAGGTGTGCGTTGCACAGTTTCTATGTACGCTCGTCACTTCACCATTTTTTAAAATATTTTTACTGCAGATTTGCAACATTGACATTTTTTACACCTCCCCATAAACAGTACAGCTGTCATTTTTTACATCCTGTTCGGAATGTTTTTGCGCCTGTGGTGCTAAATGCCATAGTCGCTGTGCATAAGCAGCTTTCGGCTAACAAATTGATATTCCCCCTGTTCATGAGGTGGGGTCACAAAAAAACCATGTTGAACATTTGGAGTGAAAATACCAACGAATGCCTGTGGTATTAGGGTTTCCACCATAACGCCCAACCCTGTAGAGAATGACAGGCATCAGGGGTGTGACTTGGGATTCTTGCCTGTAATGCTCATACCATTCCACACCCTGCAGCCAGTGAGAGGCATCGAGGTATGCCTTGGACTCTTCGGCCCCAAAGTTCACCAATTCTCCTATATCGCACCCATCTCACCATATTTCCTAATGGAATGGGGTGCGCATAAGGGCCAAAGACCCCAAGGAACAACGTGACACTTGTCAGTGTCTGCAGGGTGGGGTGTGGTGAAATGGCATGGCCGTTATGCTTGACGACCCAAAGACACACCCCAATGCCTGTCACTCTCTGCAGGGTGGTGGTGGGGTTGGCTTCAGTTCAATACTTCACTACCATTCCTATTATGCAGCTCTGTAACTCCTACACTACCACTGCCAATGCCAGCAAGCAAACATTTGGCATTGACAAATGCTTGTTAAATATTGGGTCCCAATGTCTAAAGCCCTCTGTTCATTAACTACACAGTTGTAACTTAAAGAGCTGGACTTTATGGGTCAGTTACATATGTAGCAATTGGGTATGCATTATCTCCAAAAACACTGTTGTGACCAAACCTGTTAAACAGGTATGCTTCAGTGAGGCATGATGGACAGCTGTTGGAAAAAAAGAGAATTAGGAAGAGTCAATCAAGCAGTGGCGGTGTTAGGTTAACAAAAGATCTAGGGCTGAAGCTTTTATCTATAGATAGTTTTGTTCTCTAATGTAAACCATTCAGGGTTCAAGCACTCAAGGCTCAGATTTACCAACCCTCCTGCTATCATGATGGCCTACTTAAAACAATCTTTCAAATATAAGAAGGTCTACGTATCTGTGTAAGCAGTAGCCAACAAAGATAGGGTAGTGGAATCCACATCACTAATAACAATGAAACAGTTCTGCTATTCTTCCAACATGTGGGCCAGTTTAAGATCCAAATCATGTAGATCAGGTGGGTGTTTAAACCTTTCTGACAATGAAGACCCTTAACAGACATGCCTGAGGGCCCATGACCATACTTACCCATGGACCCTCTATCCCCAAGCAGAGTATATGTACAGTAGCAGTTTTTCACGTTGTTCAGTATTTAATAGGAATAAAAATGTTTTACACTTACAATATTCATAAATATTAAAGGAAAGCTGTGTTACTCATAGAATCCCCAACTCCCCAAAGTCTTACCCCCTGATTAGGGGTTTCACAAAAAAACCCCACCTTTTTTCAGGTGTTTTTACTTATGGTATTTTATTTTTAAAGATTCCAGGATTCCACAAAATGGAGCACGCTGTGGTTCCATTTCAAAGGCAAACTTCACGGCCCTGCACCATAGCCTTCAATCGCTTGTACTGAAGCTGAAGCGGTCATGAGTACGCATTGCCTTTGAAATGGAACCGTGCAGTATGTGCCATTTGCGGAATCCCAGAGTTTTAAAATGAAATACTGTAAGTAAAACACCTGAAAAAATGTATTTTCTTTGCGAAACCCATAATCGGAGGGGGTAAGACTTTGGGGGTGGGGATTCTACAATTAAGACAGCTTTCCTTTAAAGTGTAGCTTAATCAGAAGTTTGCTCTTGCTTTTTGTTCCTTGCCTGTTGGGGGCCTCCAGGTGAAGGCTGATTGACCCCTTGGGGGTCACAGACCCAAAGTTGAGAATCCCTGCTCTAGATTTATGATAGGATCTTAGCAATGACACTGCTGCTTCCACTAAAGCCGCCTCCACCACAGAGCAATTAAGTATCCCTGTATTTGTAGCCATACTCAGTTAAAGACACAACAGGCTGCACATAAGGTGAGAATGCCTGAAAGGACCTCAGATGTCTAACATCATACCTCTGACTGAAACAGCCTCCCTGAGAGCAAGATAGTAAACATTTTTCTTCTCTTAAGGGAAAATCGTGCACAGACAGTGACAAGGAAATATAAATAATTTATTAAGCTGTAATGTACTGTAATTAACACGTCTTCTAAATAATGAATTAACCCAACTGCTGATTCTTGGGCAAATAACTCTTGTGAAGCAGATTTGTTATGGATTTCACAGCTTAGCTGCCACCCATTTTGAGAATATTGTTAAGGTTTTACAAATAAATTTGTGTAGGATGTATTATCTTTGGAATTGCTGTTTCTATTTGAATTTAAAATGAAAGAGCCGAAAGCTGCAAACCAGCTATTCTTAATTTCTCTAGATTTTAAAGCTTACTTGCTTATTAATAGATATGGCTTTTTCCTTAGATTTCTTAAAAAAAATGTTTGTCTCTGGGAAGAAATCACTTTGCAGTATAATAAAAGAAAGCTAGTAGGCAACATGGTATAAAACTAGATAAAAAAGTGTTTTTGTAATTTAAAATGTAGTGTTTGATACTGTAGTGATTTTCATTCTGGAATAAAAACAAGAGAGCTATGCCAGAGGTGCACAGTGATCAGGCATGTTATTTTTATTTATTTTTTTAAATAAAATAAAAATAAGCATATAAATAAAACATGCTAAGCACCACTACTTACAGAGCACAATATGATATTAGCTGCATTTTAGAATTAGAAATGGGGTTTTGGGGACCAGTATAGTGGTGGGTGATAGTGAGAAACCTGAGTTTGATCCTACCCTCTTATCTCCTGCTTCAGGCTTGAGGAATTTGAGCAGCATCTTGGAAGTTCTTGGGTAAGTTCCAATTGTTGATACTTTCACTCTCCCAGCAGCACATTTGGATATGAATATGTATCACGTACTTTGACCCCCTAGGTTGGGGTCATGGAGCAGTGTGGTGGGTCACCCTATTGCTTGGGGACAGGGGTAAAAGGGGAAAACAGTGTGCAGAAAGGGGCAGGGTTTAAAGTCTGGACTGTCTGAGGCTAGATCTGTAGATCCTGAGTACTCCAACTCCCTTCCTCATCCCCTCGTGGTTGCAGTGACATAAAGAAACAAATATCACTGGAGATAGTGACCACCCAGTGGATATGTTGCTATGGCAATTTTTGTGATTTTCAGTAAGATGTTACACAACTAATGTAGTGATATACGATCTGGTATATTGCAGTACCAGATTCTTCCCTCTTTTTAATGTCAGCACAAGGAGAGAGAGTTGTGATTTTAATGGGCTGGGGAAAAGGAGGTTACTTATTGTTGGGACCATGAGGGCCGACCAGGAGGGTGGGAGGTAGAATGCTACCTGGGTTGGGGGAATGGTGATATTAGTATTTTATCTTTACTTGGGACCATGGGGGGAGGTGGTAGTTGGGGTAATGTGTGGGTTGGGGAAAGGGTTATTTTTTATTAGTATTAACCCTGGGGGGAGGTGAAGGGAGAGATTGGGTGCTAAAAGGGTGGGGAAAATGGTTTGTTTTTTTAACTTTTCTTTTTACAACAAGAATTCATACACAAGGTCCTCTGAATTGGAAGATGGACATGTGGGCAAATTAAAATAAAGATGTCTCAGTGAAGGACACTTTGCCATACTTCACAAAGTTTTTATCAATGTGCCAAATTTGCTAGCACTATGCCCAACCTTTGAGAAGGGTGAAGTTTTCCACTTCGCCACCTACTCACCTCTATGGACTAATTCCAAGTTTTAACTAAATACTACATCTTGAAGTTTTGCTTTCTAATCTTCTGTAATATACTGCATCACTCTTGTAACTGCAGTTTCTCATGCACTAGACCTGTCCAGTGTATGTTATGGGAGGATTTGCCCATAGAAGCCAACAACCATCAAGGGATGAATTATTCCTGCAGCTCCAACTGAGTAAGTGGAAGCTCATTTTGGTGTGAACAAAGAAACAAGGGCATAGGAGTCTCTGAACATCTTTTCCAAGCGTCTGGTAATAAATAACGCATCCAGTCAACTTCCAATGAATTCAAGGCATAGCAAAATGCTCTGTGCTCAAGAACAGAGGGAAGTTGAAAGGCAGCTTCAGAATTATAGGAGGGGCAACCACCTGGTGATTGCTTCTGCTCTTGGTCTCATCTGACTAGGCCATGTTGGCCATTGTTTATTATTATTAGCTGTTGTCACTTAAAACGAAGGCAGTGTATCCTACAGAGAAATGCTCAAGGTGAACAGTTGCTAAGCTATGAGACTGAATAATAATATATTTATTTATTTATTGGAAAATCAGGATTACAAAACCTTTGAGCTAAAAGCTCATTTACAGAGGGTCCTCGTCAATAGGACAGGGGAACAAGGTGAAACAGACAGTAGCAGCCAACAGGCCTAGTCAATAACACATCAGATACCACAAATACAATGGCATCATTATGAGAAGAACATCCAAGTCACTAATCCGTCTACAGAAGCTGCCACAAGATTTTGGCAATAACACTTCAGAAAGCGTATATACAGTGGTAAGAATATGATATAAACAGCCTGGTGAACATAGAATACACAATGAGGAGGGCCCCAGGTGCCATAACATGGAATAAGTGACGGCACCTTAATGAGTAGTTTTAGGGCACCTGTTAGCAGCTGGGAACCTTCACAGTATGCAGGTAGCAAGAGAGTGACCAGGGAAGGTATACTGCATAAGTGACAGAGATATAGTCAGGGGAGAAAGGGGTTGAGAGAGCCTCACAATAGAGAATAAGGGGAGTTAGAGAGACCTAATTATGGTCACTAGCCAAGGCACAGAGGGTCATGTGGGGACCCAGTAAAAGTGGTACTAGAGTTGCAGGGTTATAAATGACAGTAGCAGCATTCAGGAGGGGAAATATGATTCCTGAGCTTAGCTTTGAAGTGGCCAAGGCTTGTGATGCTTGAGGTGGAGTGGGGGAGCTCTTTTAGCCAGGTTGGAGACCGTACTGCGAAGACTCGCCTCCCCAGGGCAGTTCTTCTGAACGGCACAGCTAGGGTGCCGTTCATAGTGCTTCTGGTGGCATGTTCAGCTGGGGCAGGCTAAAATAGAGCATGTAGGGAGGGAGGTGCAAGCCCTAGGAGGGACTTTTTACCTAGAAGGCAGGTGTGAAATCTGATATGGTCCAAAAGGGGGAGCCATTTGATCCTAATGTAGAGTTCGCACATTTGCATAAGGTGGTCAGCATTTAGAACGGGTCTGAAAGCTTTATTGGGAGTGGTATGGACTCTGTGCAGGCTAGTTTCGGTGACTGTGCCATAAATCACAATTCCATAGTCCAGAATTGGCAGGATAGTACCTCTGATCACCTGAAACTTGGCTTCGGGAGTGAGGCAGGACCGGAGTCTATATAATGTCCCTAGCTTCCTATTGGCAACAGTAGTGATATCCTTCTGATGCAGCTCAGATTTTTTTAAATACTTTTAGTATCTTCCAAGTGCTAATATGGCAGCTTGATCTATTCAGTGGGGTTTAGATTAAAATAATTTGCTTGTAAAGATTCATGGCCTGATTTACAAAATTGTTAGGTTTGTGTCTAATTTCAATGCTGCTAGTTATGTATCACAATAAGGGTGCAAAGATGACCGGGATGTACAGTCATTGTGGACATACAGCTCCTATGCTTTCATGTACTAGGTGTGTGCTTACCTGTCAGCTATCTTGAGTGTGTAACAGATAATCTAATCAAGAAAGGGCTGGCATTATGCAGCATGTGTCCAAATTTGTTAAAACCTCACGTGCAAACAAATGCTTGCAAATGTGAAACATTAATGAGTCACTGTACAGTGGTCATTTGTGGACTAGATTACACAGCCCAGATCATTAGAGTTAGAAATTCAGCTGTATTCATTAAGTCACCCTGTACACTTGATTACTAACAACAGTACTTTCATGCACTATTCATAACTTTTATTGCAACATCCAATATAAGTTACAACCTATTCTTGCTTTTATTTTTTTGTAGCTGACATGTAACCTTGAGCCATCTAAAATATTTTTCTTTGATGACCTTATGTTTTCAGATTGCTACCAACACAGTGTAATAGAATCCTCTCCACAGAAGAGTACTGTAGACAGATGATGGTCGTATTTCAGAGTTTAGGCATACTGTTGTAATAAGCTCAGCTACTCTGTCTATAATTTGCTTTATACATCATTCTTTAAAAAAAAAAAGTCATTGCCACTAGGGAGACGTTTTCTATTCAAGATCTTGAAAGTAAATCTGAAGTGGGAACCAACAAAATCATGCTTGCCGTCTTGCCTCACTCCTCTGTCAGTATACCCCATAGAATTCACTGAACTATTCAGTGGCATATTTAATTAAGTGACCTATCAGTATTGTGTTCTGTGGCTTAGCTGACGGCACTTTTGCTGCCTGTTATCAGGCTCACAAAGCAGGAGAACAGTTTCCACAGGCCAGGAGAGTGGAAACCTAGCTAACCGGTTACAGTAATCTTTTCATATTGTATTGCACTAATGATTATTAATTTGTAACAGTGTATTAGTTTCAAACTCCATTTTTTTCTAAGAATAGTTACTATCATGCACTGCAGTTGATTGTTCTTGCATAAGTATTGGAGGTGTTTATTTTACTTCTGTTGAGAATATGACTGAGATTGGCTAGTGAAGTAGATCTGGATTTGTCTTTGATGACAGTTTGTGCATTGGAAAGAAAGACGTGAAACAAGTGGAAGCTTACATATAGATTCAGTAGCAGGCTTACAGTAGTTTGGTCATCCAGTTTGATCGAAGGACAGCCAACCATTCCATAACATGGTCAATATGCCAGGGCAGAAACCATTAAGTAGTGTGAACCCTCTTAAGTTTTCCAATAAAATAAGGATAGATGGTGTTTTCAACCTTGAGTCTGAGACCTTGTAAAACACCAATAAATCTGAGGTAGGACAGAAATGAATGTTCCAGTGATGTTTTAGCTGGACATCTCAACGTGACTTAAAACATTTTCCATTTTTCAGTTTTAGTGGGTTAGTTGCAAATCAACACTATCTTGTCATGAAAGGAAAGGTTCCACGACACTTACTGTCACAGAATTGCACAGAATTGAAAGCCTGGTTGACACAGCAGCAAGGGGTTAAGGTGTTCTTACAAAACATACAACACAAAACAAAAAAGTGTGTGCTTAGCTAGAAGGAAGCTACATTTAAAGACTGCCTTAGAAAGATTCTGCTAATAGCTTGGTAGAAGACACCAGGAGAAAGGACTGCTGTGTGACTGAACTTCTCTACTGGGACTGTATTGCCCTCCTTCCCAAGCTAGTTCTATTTTTATAGGCACAGGATTTGACTGACAACAGGAACTTCCTGTTTGGGAGCAGGAAGTGAGTGATCACAGAATTCACAAAGACCCACCATCCTAGGGGCAGAGTAGCTCTCTGGCCCCTCTAGCTGCTGGAGGTCTGCCTCTGAACAAGTAAGTGGTCTACTGAGAAATATAGGATATTCTTGTCTCAGAACAGGACAATCAGGAGCTTAAAGGGCACACAGGCAAAAAGTAAGGAGAGAGAGAAAAAAAACAGTGGAAAGAGTAAGGATTGCAAACAGTTAAGGGGCCAGAAATAAGACATGATTGGAGTGGTGCAGTGCAGTGGCTGTGGAGCAAGCAGTCTTCCAGGAGATGTTCTGGAGGATGAGGTGTTGTCCCATCTGCAGGCACCTCTCTGAGCTGAGGGAGGAGGTTGCTCATCTCCAGGCTGAGTTGGCCAGGATTTGTGGGACCTTCTCTTTCATCCAGGGACCACCAGTGCCACTGCCGTTGCCTCAGAGGTTGCCAAGAAAGAGGATCAGTTGGACCACAGTGGGCTCAGGGAGGGTGAGGGTGGTGGAACAGAGGTGCATCCCTCCAGTTGTACCTCTCCACAATTCCTATGCTATTCTGGCAAAGTGTGGTTCCTCTATGGAGGCACCCGCAGTGGAGACCAAGGAGGATGCCGGGAACCTCCACAAAGGAGACCCACAGGAGGGTGGCAGGGGACCCTGCAGGGGAAGGAAACAACTCCTGGTGGGGGACTCCATTGTTAGGAAGGTAGAACTGGGTGAGGAAGGGGAGAGGGAGGTAAGGTGCCTGCCTGGCGCCATGGCTTGGAGGGACAGGGAGCGAATCCTCAGGATTGCCGGAGCAGCTGCACAGGGGAGGGAGCTGGATGTCATTGTCCACCTAGGGACAAATGACCTGGCTAAGAAAAGGATTAGAGAAGTGCAGGAAGAGTTTGTAGAATTGGGGGAGGGGCCTTAGTCAAGTAGCACGCACGGTAACCTTCTCGGAGGTGCTGCCCATCTATGACATAGGAGAGGCTAGGGTGTTCCGCACCATGGGATTCAATCAGTGGTTACAAAACTGGTGTGGAGCTCAGGGATTTGGCTTCAGTGGGGACTGGGGGTCCACCTGGAGTGATGCAAGCCTATACTGGCATGATGGGCTGCATCTGTCCGGGAGGGGAACCAGGATCCTAGGTGATAGGTTTAAATGCTTCATTGGCAAGCTTTTAAACTAGCCAAGGGGGGAGGCACTGGAAAGGAGCAGGGAAATCCTAGCCCCCCCCAAATAATCATGGTAGTAAGTGCGGCAAACACCAACATAGAGGTGTAGATAGGGAAAAGGGCAGGGGTAAATGGAGAAAGCGACAAAGGCAAGAAGGACAGGGATGGGGAAAAAAGGGAGCAAGGCCATCAGGAAATGGAGGGTAATGAGTACCAATGCCCGTAGTCTGGGCAACAAGCTCCCTGAGCTGGTGGCCTTGATGGAAAAGGGATGCCTGGATATCATAGCAGTCACAGAAACATGGTACACAGAGAACCATGACTGGGATGTTAACATACCAGGGTACATAACCTACAGGAGAGACAAGCAGGGGAGAAGAGGGGGAGGAGTAGCTCTCTATGTAAAGGAAGGGATAAAAGCAACTGAACAAAAGAGTAAACAGGGAAGAGAAGAGGCACTGTGGGTCATCTTGGAGACTGGAATGGGCACCACAATCCGCACAGGGGTTGTATACAGACCCCCATGTCTTGGGGAGGGAATGGACAAGGATATGATAGAAGGCATTCTTAGAATGGCAGAGAAAGGGGAGATACTATTGATGGGAGACCTGAATATGCCAGATGTTAACTGGAGCACATTTGCTGCAGCCACATCTAAGAGCAGGGCCATTCTTGATGCCCTACAGGTGGCAGGCATTAGACAGCTAGTTTCGGAACCCACTCATGAGGGAGCAATCTTAGACCTCGTACTCTCAAATGGGGGCAGTGAGAGGATCTTAGATCTAGAAGTGGTTTTGCCATCTGGGAACAAATGACCATCAAACAGTGTGGTTCATGTTAAACTCAGCTACAGAGTCAAGCCATACAAAAGTGAGGGTACTGGACTTTAGGAGGGCTGACTTTGGCAAGATGGGAGAGTCCCTCAGAAAAGCACTAGCAAACAGGCTAGAAGAAGGTGTGGAGCAACAATGGGGAATCATCAAAACTGCCATCACAGAGGCAACAAGCCTTTGTGTGAAGTAAATAAACAAATCAAAATGAAAGAAAAAGCCACTATGGTTCTCAAAAGAGATGACTGTGAAAGTCAGGAAGAAAAAGATAGCATTCTGGAAGTATAAGGAAACACAGAAGGAGCAGGACAGAGAGCTGTACCAGTTAAGGCAGAAGGAAGCAGGGAGGGAAGTCAGAATAGCAAAGGCCCAAACTGAGGAAAAGATAGCCAACTCAGTTAAGAAGGGGGATAAAACCTTTTATAGGTACATCAGCGAGCATAGAAAGACAAAGGGAGGGATAGTGAGGCTGAATAGAATGAACGGTGGGTGGGCAGAGGGGGACAGTGAAAAAGCAGGGATACTGAATGAATATTTCTGCTCAGTATTCACAAAAGAGGAGGGGGAAGTGCCTAATCCAATTAACAGAAGCACTCTTGATAGGAAGTCGATCCAGTCCTTTCACAGAGAAAGGGTTCTACAAGAACTCCTAAAATTGAAGGTGGACAAAGCAATGGGTCCTGATGGAATTCACCCCAGAATTCTAAAAGAATTAAGGAGGAACTAGTGAAACCACTGCCTACTCTTTTTAATAAATCATGGGAGGATGGTGTGGTACCCGAGGACTGGAGGAAGGCGGATGTGATTCCCCTTCACAAAAGTGGGACCAAGACAGAGGCAGGAAACTACAGACCTGTCAGTCTGACCTCTGTGGTAGGGAAAGTGATGGAGTCACTTCTGAAGGAAAGAATAGTTGAGTACCTAGAGGCCAGTGGAGCACAGGACCCAAGGCAGCACGAGTTCACAGCAGGAAGGTCATGTCAGACGAATCTAATAGATTTCTTTGACTGGGTGACCAAAGTAGTAGACCAGGGAGGGGCTGTGGACATGGCCTACCTAGACTTTAGCAAGGCATTTGACACAGTCCCACACAAAAGATTAATAGTCAAATTAACCAGCCTGGGAGTGGGTCCCAGGGTGGTAGCCTGGGTAAAACATTGGCTTCACAGCAGGACACAGAAGGTAATTGTAAATGGAGTCCACTCTGAAGAAAGAGGGGTTACTAGGGGGGTACCGCAGGGTTCAGTATTGGGTCCAGTCCTTTTTAATGTCTTCATCAGTGACATTGCAGAGGACTGGAAGGAAAAGTATGCCTTTTGCAGATGACACAAAGACCTGCAACAGGGTTGATACACAAGGAGGCGTGGAAAGGATGAAAAGGGACTTGGCAGGTTGGAGGAATGGTCAGAAGTATGGCAGCTAAGTTCAATGCAAAGAAGTGCAGAATAATGCACCTGGAAAAAAGAACCCAGGGAAGAATACACAATGAGGAGGTAGTAACAACAACAAAAGGAAAGGGACCTGGGGTAATCATATCAGATGACCTTAGGTTAGCAAGCAATGTGAGAAGGCAGTAGGGAGGGCTGGGGGTATACTGGGATGTATAGGGAGAGGCATCAGCAGCAGAAGACAGGAAGTTGTTACCCTCTGTACAGACAGTTGTTGAGACCCCATCTGGAGTACTGTGTCCAGTTCTGGAGACCCCATCTCCACAAGGACATAGACAGGATAGAGGTAGTCCAGAGGAGGGCAACTAAAATGGTGCAGGGTCTGCAAGAGAAGCCGTATGAGGAGAGACTAAAGGAGCTTAATATGTATACCCTTGAGGAAAGAAGGGAGAGGGGGGACATGATAAAAACTTTTAAGTACCTCAGTGGAATCAACAAAGTCCAAGAGGGTAACATCTTTCAGAAAAAGAGACTTGCAAGAACAAGGGGACACAATTTAAAGATAGAAGGAGGCGGTTCAGGGGCAATGTGAGGAAGTATTATTTCACAGAGAGGGTAGTGGATGCTTGGAACAGCCTTCCTGAGGAGGTTGTGGGGTCTAAAACTGTGGGAGAATTCAAGAATGCATGGGACAGACATAAGGCAATTCTTGTGGGGGGTAGGAAGAAATAGGCTGTTGGTTAACTAGGATCTGCGGCCTATCCTGTAGGTAGGGAAATGGGCAGACTAGATAGGCCAAGCAGTCCTTATCTGCCATCAAAGTCTATGTTTCTATGTTTCTTTTTTTTTGTTATCCAGGATTGCTCAGCTGAACTGCAACATCTCATTTTCAGTGGGGTCCTACTGCTACCCATTTCCACAACTGGGTGGATTGGAGTGGCTCCATGTAATTTCAGCAAAGTAATAACAGTGACTACAGTTACAGCGACGACTTTGCAGCAACTGCAATTACAACACCCATTCATATGGGTGAGCACTGTAACAGCGACTATATGTAAAATGCTTGTTTTGATGGGGGCTTTGCCCCCCGACCCCCCATTGGGGGGAGCTTTGCCCCCTGTACCCCCTTACTAAAGTAACCTACTCTGAGGCCCTAGCACCTCAGGGAGGGGTAATACAAATGTCGCTGTTACAGTGCTCACCCATATGAATGGGCACCATAATTGCAGTTGCCGCAAAGTCGTCACTGTAATTGCAGTCACTTTTTTTACATTTGCTGACTTGTTGTGCTACCACAGGAGCACTGGAAGGTTTATTGATTTGCCCAAGATTGCACAATGAGTATTTTCTACTGCTTAGATTTGAACCTGTGATCTCTCATTTCCCAAGCCATGCTTTAATCTTTAGACTACACTGCCTCTTGGTTTAGGCAAGGCAAGACAAGGCACTTTCATTTTTTTGTGCTCCCTGTCCTGAGGGTTCTGGGCACTTAAAACAAAAATCATAGTAAACATATTTATTCAGAGTTAGCATTGCTACAAGTAGCATTTATGCTCCACCTTGTATTCATTTGCTATGTGCTTGCCTATTCCATAAATATTAAGTAAAAAGGGTTGGCCCTGGTTTTAAATCAATTATGTTTAGAGTAATTTTGTTGTTTTGAATGATAGTACTATATTGCTATGACCAGATTTGCTTTTACAAGAAAATTACTTTGCCAGATTTAAGTATGGTGAAATAAAAATGTATACTTTTTTATGTAATTTTTATGTTTGCTTGTGTGCATGATCAAGAAATATTTTGTGGCAGCTTGCTGGAGTAGCGGGTTGTAGAGGTGCGGCAGTGTTGTGGCCAATGCGGTGCTTTTAGGGGCTGGTCTCTGTGGTGCCAATGGAGGTTTGAAGCATGCCACAAACCTGTCAGAAATTCGCCGCTGCAATCAGAAAGCGCCCTGTCATTGGAGAATCAGCTGTTTCTCCTGAACAGTCTGATGCTGGGGGGGGGGAGGGGTACCTGATTGCAGCAGCAAATAGCAGCTTGCCTTGTCTGGTGTTACATTTCAATAAACATGATGGCAGCTGTCGCCATACGCCTCTCACAGTCCCCATGAGAGCCACCGGGGGTGCCCAATCCCTCTGTCAGCATGCCCCCTCCCCAGTTCATTTGCTGATGGGGGAGACCAGTCTCCATTGGCATAATGCCCCCCCCATTCATTGTTTGCTAAGGGGGGTGCCCAATCCCTCTCAGCTCATGCGCCCCCCAAACACATTGTATGTGCTAACGGGTACCCAATCCCCTCGGCTCCAGCCCCCCCAACAAACACCCAGGTGGCACGCTGGAAGCCCACCCCAGCATGCCTATTGTCCCTGTATGTAGAAAAACTGTGCCATGATTTTTTTTTAAACCTGTGAAAACAGAAAACCATCCCTTGTTGTGTCCATTGCCTCCTCCCCAACCTGCACCCACCCTCTACTTTTACTTCCCACCCCCTCACCCCATACTTACCTCTGGAGCCTGGCGTGACAATCTTCAATAGAGCAGGAATATGTCTGCACTCTTCAAAGCTGACTGCGAACTGAAGAAATGCCGATAAGCTGTATAATGGCTTAAATAGGTTTTTTTCAACTTAGGCGGATATGTCGGCCATATTTGCCAATTTTGGCACCACATTTTTCAACATGGGGTTCTTGGGACCCCACCTCATAAATTCAGTCACTGTCATCTGGTTATTCGGTCCCAAAAGGAGATTTCATGGTCATTGCGCTGAATCACCTTTTGGGACTGATTAATGAAAGGACAGTGTAACAGTTCATGAGGTTGGCTCCCAAAAAGCCTATGTTGCAAATTTGGTGAAAAAAGTTCCAAGAAATGACTGTTCCGAGTGTGTGTTGTGCAGTTTCCACGCACACTTGCAACTTCGAGAATTTGTAATATTTTCACTCCAGATTTTCAACATTGCCATTTTTTCACACCTCCTTATGAACAGTATAGCTGTCATTTTTCACATCCTGGCCAAAATGTGTTTTCGTACATCTGGCGCACAATAGTGCAGTTGCCGTAGGAAATTAGTGTTCGGGACAGAGTAAGAAAATCACAGTAACACTCTTCGTGAGAGGAGGTCCCAAAATGCCTATGTTGAAAATTTCGTGACAAAAATCCACAAAATGACTATGTGACTACCATGCTTTGCGCACTTTCCATTGCACACTCATAACTTCGAGAATTTGTAATATTTGCACTCAATATTTTCAACATTGTCATGTATGCACACCTCATTATGAACAGTACAGCTGTCATTTTTCATATCCGGCCCGAAATATGTTTTCGCACATCTGTCACACAATGGTGCGGTTGCTGTGGAAAATCAACATTTAGGACAGATTAAGAAAATCATAGTGACACTGTTCATGAGCAAAGGTCACAAAATGCCTATTCTGAAAATTTGGTGAAATCATTCCATGGAATTACTGTGTTACAAGCGTGCGTTGCGCAGTTTTCACATACTCTCGGAAGTTCGAGAAGTTTCCAGATTTTCAACATTGCCATCTCTTCACACCTCCCTGTGAATGGTACAGCTGTCATTTTTCACATTATGCTCAAACTGTGTTTTCGCACATCTGGTGCAGAATGGTGCGGCCTCTGTGGGAAATCAACGTTTGGGACAGAATAACAAAATCACAGTGCCACTGTTCATGAGCAGAGGTCCCAAATGCTTTCATGAGGTGGGGGTCACAAAAAGCCAAGTTGAAAATTTGTAGTGCAAATACCAACAAATGCCTGGGGTGTTATGGTTTCTAACTATAACGTCCCACCCTGTACAGACTGACAGGTGTCAGGGGTGTGCCTTTGGATTGTCGGCTGTAATGCTCATGCTATTCCACCTCCACCCTGCAGCCAGAGGTTCCCAGGAATCGACTCAAGACCTCTGGGGCCCATTCTTTCACTTTCATGGCCTGTACCCTGTGGAACTCTTTAACTCGTCAGGTTAGAGAGCGCCTAACCAACAAGAGCTTTAAAACAGTTCTCAAGACTTGTCTTTTTGGTTTAGCTTTTCTGGATCTTATTTAAATATTTTCTGTTGTTTTTGAGAATCTGCTGATTCTTAATAGCGTCTGCATGTTTTATATTATAGTTTTAATACTTGATTAATCTCTGTACAAGCACTTTGATCTACTGGAATTGCGCTTTATAAATAAAGATTGATTGATTTTGGCCATCATTCTAGTCAGCTGTTTTTCCTTAAGTCTTACACACTTCTTGAAGGAGAGACTCTATTGTGCACAGTGTCCTGTGGACAGGGCCAGGCTGGTACTGTGTGGTCACCTATGGTGTTTGTTCTAGGTTGGTGACTGCTGGAGACACTGTTCCCACAGGAGCAGTGTATTTCTCTCTTAGCAGTCTGAGCATGCTACTTGTGCACTGTCCTTGCAACTTCTGTGGCCTAATGGGGGGAGTCAGGCTCAAGATGCCCAGAAACCTGAGTCTCAGACACCAGTGGGCTGAGTTCAGACATTCAAAACTGATAGTACCAGAAACACTGATTATCTTCAATGCTAAAGGTTTGAAAACAAGTCTTCTAATTTTAGTCTATTTCACCCAGTTGTTAGTAATATAAATAAAAGTAAATACACAGTGATTAAAAAAAATCATGATACTAAATCAGCAGTGCTTAAAAACACAATTGTTAATCATTGCCAGTCTGGAATAACATTGCGAAGGAAATGATGTGACAGGATTACAGTACAGTACTTTGGTAGGCAAGCAGAGTGCAGCAGCAGTATTTTGTTTGCTAGATAGAAGATTGTTTGGGGCTCTAATAATATGTATTTATAAAATTATTTCCAGAGCTTCCAGAAACCCCATGTAAGGACCCCATCCCAGAACTACTGATACTGTATTTGCATTAAGCTGACACCATTTACCAGAAGAGCAGGTGGTCAAGTGAAGCCACCCCCTCAAATTTTTTGGATTGTTGTACAATGATTTATAGGCCTCCAAAACAGGACATGAGGAAGAAATAGACAGGGAGCTAATGCGGGCACTACGAAGGCTGGCCCAAAAAGGGAAATTGTTACGGTGGGGGACTTCAGTCTCTCTGATGTAGACTAGAGTCTCCCAGCAGTGGCAACAACCAGGAGTAGGAACATACTGGACTCCTTGCAGGGGAAGTTCTTCCAACAACTTGTACAGGAACCAACTAGAGGGAGGGTAATACTGGACCTGGTCTTTACCAACAAGGATAGTGTCACCAGTGTCACAGTTGGGGACAATCTAGGGTCCTGTGACCATCAGATGGTGTGGTTCAAAATAAAAAATGGGGCAGAGATGAGTCACACAAGGACAAGGGTTATGGACTTCAGACATGCAGATTTTAATAAAATGAGAGAAATCCTTAAGAATGCCCTAATAGGCACTGAGAAAATGGAAGGAGTTGAGAAGCAATGGGCAGTAATCAGAGGGGGAATTGAAAGAGACACGGAACTCTGCGTAAGACAGGCCAGCAAAGATACGGAAAGAAAAAGGCTGCTTTAGTTCAGTAGGGAGGTAGTCAGATTAGTAAGGGGAAGAAAAATAGCCTTCCAGAGGTACAAAAGTACACAAAAGGAGGAGGACAGAACAGAATACAAGGAGAAACAAAGGGTGGCAGGGAAGATAGTGATGAAGCCGAAGATGGATACTGAACAACTGATAGCCAAGTCATTAAAGAAGGGGGATAAGACATTCTTCAGATACATCCGTAGGAAAAAGAAATCCTGGGCAAGAATAGTGAGCTCAGGGAGGTATGCCACCTCGAGTACAGTGTTACAGTTCTGGAGGCCTCATCTATATAAGGATGTAGACAGGATGGAGAGGGTCCAAAGGAGGGCAACCAAAATGGTGCAGGGCCTTCATCATGAGCCCTATGAGGAAATGCTGAGGTATCTAGATCTGTGCTCCTTGGAGAGCAGTAGAGAAAGGGGAGACATGATTGAGACATTCACATACCTAAAGGGAATAAATAAGGTACTGGAAGGGAACGTCTTTCAAAGAAAAGATGTCCAAAAACTGGAGATCACAATATGAAGTTGGAGAGGGAAGAATCAGAGGGAACAGGAGAAAGTATTTCTTCATGGAAAGGGTAGTGGACCCCTGGAACAGCCAGTGGAGGCAGAATGGACTAAAACAGTAACAGGATTTAAGAATGCATGGGATAGACACATGGATATCATTTGGGGCTGGCAGTATAGCCTAGAGGTTAGAGTAATGAGCTGTGAATGAGCTTGGTACATCCAGCAGACCTGGGTGTGATTCCCACAGCCTCCACGTGCATACTGTGTGACTATGAGCAAGTCACTTAACCGCCTCCCCCCCCCAGTGCTCCCAGGTCACCCTAAAAACAGGCACTTGTGCCTAGTGGGCCTTACCCGGTTACCAAAGTCTAAAATAAAAAAACTTGTAGGGGAGGTAATCCAGATCATGAACAGAGGCTGGAGACACCATTAGTAGGGGAAGGGGGCAGGTGCGTAGAGGCTGGAGACCATGTAGGGTTGACCTGCAGCTTTTTTTCTTTGTAATCCTGATCACATTGTGCTGACTTTTCCCTGTAACATGGCCATGCATTCTTTTCACCCCTTCTGTGCAGCTGTGTTTTCTCCGTGCTCTTTTTTTTTTTTTTTTTTGTCTGTGCTCTGTTCAGTGCACATTGAGGACGTAAACGATCCCCTCCTTGTTGTAGCCAGGAAACATATGCAGGTCTTGCTAAAATTACAGTAGTTCCATGCGTGAACCCCCGCACCACAACCTCTGTGCGGTAATGACCTGATCACACTATGTATTTGTGTCACTGTGTGGAATCTGACCCAAGTAATTTCATGTGGTCCACGATCACTCACAGTGACACATCTTCTGCATCTTGACAAATACGCTGCCTCAATCCTTCACTATCTTACTGTGCTCTATTATTGACAGTGTTTTTCACTGGGGATTGTGGTATCAGCAAGGGCATCTGCAAGTTAGTTCACACAGGTCTTCCACTCATGTTTTGTGTTGTGATTTACTTGTCTTTGGCTGGCGGTGGTTAATTGCTTTCCACCTAGAACAATGAATGCCATGTCCTGCGAGCATACATTCAGACTTCATGGGTGAAATAGGGCACACGTGTAATGGTGTGGTTTACCAGGACACAGTTATTTCTTTGGGTGAAGTGCATTACCCAACATTCTTGTACCCACTTGAAACCCCATGTAGTATGATGTGATGTTTTAGAAAGTACATTGTTGAAAAAGAGGAGCTTCACTGAGAAAGTTCAGTAAAAATCAAAAAGATTGATAGTTACAGACCCAGCATCAACGCGTACTAAGGAGATAAATATTTGAAGCACCTATAAAGAAAAAAAAAAAATTTTTGTTTTTTATGTTGTAAGGTTCTGTAAATCTGGACTGTGGTGCCACTCATCAAGAACATGCAAATACGGCCTCAGACACAACAGGACACTGTTTCCCCACACCAAAACACCATAGGAAGCAGTTGGCTGACATGGGAAAGTCAGAAAAGCAAGTATTGTTGGCGGTAATTGTTGTTTCAGGAGCCAATCGAAAACCGTCATGGAGAACAGTCACAGAAATTGGGTGGGCATTCAGTTTCCCTGCATGATGCAGTCACAGCACTCTGACAGCCAGAAACCTGATCCCTCGTGTTTGGTTTCCAGGCAACAGCACTGTGAGCACACTGGCAGTTGGGAACGTGCTCTCTTGCATGACACAACTGCATGGGGGTGTGTCCAAGCTCCAACACTGAAAAACATTGACAGCAAGGCAGAAAGTGAGCCAGAAACAAACTTACATAAAAAACAAGCATTTGTCAATGCCAAATGTTGTCATGCTAGCATTGGTATTGACAGTGCCGAAGGTAGAGACGTATAAAAGGAATGACAGTGAAGTATTGAAGTGATGCCAACCCAACCCCCACCCTGTAGAGAGCGACAGGCATTGAGATGTGCCTTTGGGTCATCAGCTGTAATGCTCATACCATTGTACCTCACCCTACCGTGTAGACACTGACAAGTATCGGGGTGTGCTTTGGGGTCTTTGGGCATTGTACTTACCCCATTCCATAAGGAAATACACTGACATGGGTGCAGTATAGGAGCGTGGGGTGAACTTTGTGGCCGAACAGTGCAAGACTCAGTGTTTACAGTGTCAGTGGCTCAGTATGTAGCACACTCGCCTCTGAGGATGGGAGATCAGAGGGCTGTGGGTTCAGTTCCCACATCTGGCACTTGGGTAAAATCCCAGTACTGACACAGTAGTGCAGCATGAGAGGGGTGCTGCACTGAGGTGCCGTCTTTCGGATGAGACGTTAAACCGAGGTCCCATCTGCCTGGATTGGTGGTAGTTCAGGTGGATGTTAAAGATCTCATGGCACTTATCGAAAAAAGAGTAGGGGAATTTCCCCGGTGTCCTGGCTAAATTTCCCTCATTCACTAAAAATACCTCCAACAGCTTAATCTGGTTTAAGTTCAGTTGGCATTCATCTGTATCCCCTTCCCCCAGGTCGTGCCTGAAAATAGGCAGGATTTGTCTAGTGCACTTACCTGGTCAACAAAAACTAAATAAATAAAATAAATAAGAGGCACACCATGATGCCTGTCAGTGGCTGCAGGGTGGGGGTGGGGTGGAATGGCGTGAGCATTACATCCGATGATCCGAAGTCACACCCCTGACGCCTGTCGGTCTGTACCTGGTGGGGTGCTACAGTTGGAAACCCTAACACTGTAGGCATGTGGTGGTAGTTTCACTCCACATTTTCAGCATGGGCTGCTTGTCAGGCCACCTCATGAAAAGCGGCATAATCACTTTGTCAGCTGAAAGATGGTTTTGCAGAGCGGCTGTGCCATTTGGTGACAGAGGGACGAATACACATTTTTGGGCAGGATGTGGAGAATGACAACTGTATTGTTCATGAGGAGGTGTAAAAAAATGGCAACGTTGAAAATCTTGAGTGACAATATGAAATACTGGTGAAGCAATGAGCATACATACAAACTGCGCAACACACGTCTGTAACCCAATTATTTTTGGGAGTTTGGTAGCCACATTTGTAACATAGGCATTTTGGGACCTCCTCTTATGAACAGTGGCTCTGCGATTTTGTTAATCTGTCCCAAAAGTTGTTTTCCCTCAGCGACCATGCCATTGTGCGACACAGGTGCAGAAACACATTTTGGGCAGAATGCGAAAAGTGACAGTTGTATTGTTCATAAGGAGGTGTGAAAAAATGGCAGTGTTGAAAATCTGGCATGGAAATATTGCACATTTGCTAAGTTACAAGGGTGCATGGAAACTGCGCAACACACGCTTGCAACACAGTCATTTTATAGACTTTTGGTGCCAAATTTTCAACATAGGCATTTTAGGACCTCTGCTCATGAACAGTGTCACCATCATTCCCTCAAACTGTCCCTAAAAGTGATGTCGAACAACGACCGTGCTATTCTGCACCAGTTGTGCGAAAACACATTTTGGCCAGAATATGTAAATTGACAGCTATACTGTTCATCAAGAGGTGTAGAAAAATGGCAATTTTGAAAATCCGGAGTAAAAATATTCAAAATTCATGAAGTTACGAGCGTGCGTGGAAACAGCATAACGCATGCTCATAAAACAGCCATTATTGGAATTTTTTTCCCACCAAATTTGCAACATAGGCATTTTGAGAGCACCCTCATGACCAGTGGCACTGTCGTTTCATTAATCAGTCCTGAAAGGTGATTCTATGCAGTGACCACAAAATCACCTTTCGGGGCCGATTAACACCATGACAGTGCCAGAATTCATGAGGAGGGGTCCCTAAAACCCCATGTTAATAATTTGGTGCCAAAACTCCAAAACATGCCTGAGATATGCATCAAAGTTGAAAAAAAAAACTATTTATGCCATTATACAGCTTACCGGCATTTCCTCAGTTTGTGGTCGGCTTTAAGAGTGCAGACGTGTTCCTGGTCCACCAAAGATCATCATGCTGGACTCCAGAGGTAAGTATGGGGTGGGGGGTGTGGAGGCAGGGTGTGCAGTGGTGGGCACAGGCTGTGGGAGGGGCAAGGAGACCGTGAGGATCATTTTCTTTTACAGGTTAAAAAAACAAACAAAACATTTGGGGATTTTTTTTTTTTGCAGGGGCTTTGGCATGCTGGAGTGGGCTCCCAGCGTGTCACCTAAGTGTTTTGTGGGGGAGGGGATGCTGTAGCCGACAGGGGATTGGGCACCCCCATCAGCACACAACAAAAGTGGGGGGGGCAAGAGCTGAGGGGATTGGGCACCCCCCCTCGGCACATAACAAATGGGGGGGATGCATTATGCTGGCAGGGAGTGGGCTCCCCCGTTGGCACATACATTGGGGGCAGGGCATGCCCACTGGGGGATTGGGCACCCCGGAAGTCAGCAGCATGGCAGGCAGTGTGCCGCCATGTTCATTTTGTTTTCACCACCAGGGAAAGCACTTCGGGAGGTCCACTGCATATGATGAGCTTAGCTCGCATTGCAGCTGACCTTTCGTTTGATCTCATCACCACATTAAGTATGCACAGTGTTGCGCCGGTACACAGGCTCATTGGGGAATGAGGGACACACCTACTGATGCATGCCCTGCATTCGCCCAACAGTGACCGTGCCTCCAAATCTGCACTACCACAAGATGTTGGCTTCGCAAGCACGCCAACATAAAAATGACAAGGGGTACCACAATGAAAAATACATTCTCTGCATACCGTGGCCATTGAGGAACAAGTAATGACAGTTTTGCCAGGCTGCAGAAATGTAAATGAATCACTTTAAATGAAAATGTAGTTCCAAAGTACTGTAACTACACTGCAAAGAAGCCAGAAATCTTCAATCATCTTTAGTAATCCCTTAAACATTAGAAGATAACAATGTAGTCTGAAGCTGTGGGGGAACAATTAAGAAAGCATCTCCACTTGCAAGGGAATTAGCTGTGGTATTACAGTGAAATTAAGATTAGAATACCTGATCTTTGAAATTATACTCATGCTTATTAAATGTAAGAAGTGTGACAGGAATTGAAAATTACACTGGTCCTGGGTTAAGACCCTGCTACTTTTTGTCTACAGCTCAATTATTTACTGATTACATTGATCAGTAGAGACTGAGGAATTGCTGGAAGTTTTGTTTAAGAGTTGTGTACTGTAAACTACAAGTTTGAGTCATGCAACCAAAATATCTTATGAACTGCTATGCAACTGTGTGTTATCCTCACCAACTGTGTTAATTTGTAGCTTAAAAAGATAATAGCACCAAAGCCATTAGACAGATGGTGGCATTCATTTTTAAAAGTAGCCAGCGGTAACTTTTAATTTCGAAAGTATTTTACTTTTTGCCTATTCTTTGCAGTAGATTTTCTACTTAACTGTGCTAGGTGTGATGCATTGAACAATACTCTACCAGGAGGCTGACATACTGTATTTTATTTAATTATTCATTTATTTATTTATTTGAAAATTGGTAACCAGGAAAGGCACATTGAGCCAATGTCCATTTCCACATGTGACCCAGGGAAAGGGAAAAGGGATACAACCAATCCAATACAGAAGTGTAGAAACACAAAGTGCAAACAGTGGTGGGTCAGTATGGTACAAATGCAAACAGCATTAATCGATGGCATAGGAAGGAGCTGTGAGCATCAGCACAGCCCTATGTAAAAAATGGTAAAAGCAGCTTGAACATTACAGTGCAGCAATTTTTGGAGACATAAACCTGCCTTCTGCAGGGGCACCAAAATTGGGGAGGAGAGGGGACCAAGGCAGGTCACATAGGGGGCTGACAGAAGCTGGAGTATTTAGTTCTGTTTCTTTACAGCAACTAAGGTTAGTGAGATGCAGGTTGTGTAAAAAAAAAACTTGATTGATTTTTTCAACTCATTGAGATAATTGCTTGATAGAGGACAGGTAGTCGATATACTATAGCTAGATTTCAGTAAGGCCTTTGATTCAGTGACACATAGGAGGCTAATGAGAAAGGTTGGTAACCTAGGAAAAGAGGATGGCACAAATAGATGGACTGGGATTTGGTTGACAGATAGAATAAAGAGACTGCACCTGAATGAAAAATAATCTGATGTCAGGGAGGTAACTAGTGGAGTGTTTCAGGGATCTGTCCTAGACCACTACTTTTTAACATGTGCATAAGTGACATCAGGATTGGGGTACAGGGGAAAGGGAGTTGGTTTGCACATGACATAAAACTCTATAAATATTGGATAGTGGAGAGTGAATTACCAACATGAAGAAAGATGCAGAGGCTAGGGAAGTGATCCACTGTGTGGCATTTTGAAATTCAGTGCTAATAAATGTCAAGTAATTCACACTGATAACAGAAATCCATACATAGGTCATTGCATACATGGGGTAAAGGTGAGGCACTTAAAGAAAGCAAGGGACATAGAGTCAAGTCTGTGAAAGGGCCATGTGGCCCAATGCCTTTTACCTGGTTGGCAAATTTTTAATAAAACAATAACTAGGGTGATAACTACTGCACCAATAGTCTAAAAACCTCTTTACAGTGCAGTGCAGTAAAGTGAATTTGAAGCCAAAGAGGTCGTTGGGTGCATCAGTCAAGGTTTCACCAGTTGCAGGAGGGAGGTAATGCTGTTAGTCAGTTGACCACACCAGGGGTATGGGTGCAATTTTGGAGCCAACATTTTAGGGAGGGCAAAGATAGGTTGGAAACCATTCAGCAGTGGGTAACAAAATGATCCAAGACTGCAAGGTAAGCTCTACGAGGAAGGGTTGATGTTTCTCACAAAGTATTCTATGTGGGACAGGAGTGAGAGGGGAATATAGTATGAGAATACACACGTATAGTGGTACAATAGGGCGAGAACAGAGTTAAGAGCAGTTCATTCACCAGAGACCACAATCTCAAGCTGGAAGGGGGAATTCCAAGATGGACAATATGAAGATTTTTTCCACGCACCATCTGCCAGGTCTCTGGTGATGTCATGCAGGTGCCTAGTGATGTCACAATAAGTAAGGTAACAATAATGATGAAGTATGATGGGGAATAGCACTAGATATGTCAGCTTCCTATAACAGTGATGTTCTTTGTATCACATCAAATAACTACCAGGTATTAAATCTTCTAATTAACAAAAGGTTAAAAAAATACTTGACATACAAAAACTAATGGTTGATTACTTAAAAAATGTAATATTAATTTCAGGTGGTTTGCACGGGTGATTAGGTTGCCAGGATATTCAAACCTGTCAATTTAATAATGCTAGACTAATTTTCAAAGAAGTACTTTTGATCCCTGAAACAGTACATAGTAACTGCAGTAACTTTTTAGTTGCTGTTAATTTTGTAAGTTATATTGTATGTAAAGACAGGAACCAGCAGCATTTTAAGTCTCTCTACTCGGAGACCAGCAGCTTTTTAAAAGTCTCTCTACTCAAGTCACTACTTAGTGAGGTGTGATGCTACAGAGACATGAAGATGCTGACACACAGCTAGCACAACCCTCTGTATTTATTGTGCAGTTTGTTTGTTTACTTTGTGCAGTGTCCTGAGCCTCACAGAAAGGACTTCTGAAAAATAAAATTGCCTTGCCTTGACTTGATGACCAAAGCATGGCAGAACTTTCTCCAACTTATATCCATCATAGTGGGTATGACAAGGAAACAGAATAATTTATTGAACACTGAGTAGAAAAATGTTCACAATAAAAGAAAGCAAGCCAAATGGGTCTGTTGAAGTTTTACATAGAAACATAGAATGTGATGGCAGATAAGGGAACACTTGCTTGACCCAGTCTGCCCATATTATCAGTTTTTTCTTCTAATTCAAACTTCAGTGAAAAATGATTATTTGTAACTGATATTGCAGTTTTAATTGTTTTCCCTCTGATGTCTACTTAATAAAATACAGATGCCCGGTCAGTGATCAGCAGACACACCTTTAATTGTCAAGGAGCTCTCCTGATTTATTAGCCTTTTTTTTGGTGGTATTGAATTGAGTGATATATTATAAATAAAAACTGTGAGGGTTGTAATCTGCCCAGTTGTCATGTTAGCTTTAGAATGGAAGGCAACATTCCTGGCATTCTTGGCTATCAGAACGGAGACGTATTGCTATTGTATACTAAGCTTGTATGTGCGCTGCAGTTATTGCAGCTATCTGGAAAACAATCCCCAGCCATGTACCAGTGAGCTTACCAAAATCAAGCTGGTAGCATCCTTGGGTGAACCATGTATTTTTTAATCTCATTAGAACATGTTTTGTTTTAATAATAAATAAAGGAGAGGGAGGGTGGGCAGAGGGTGAGTGTGAAAAGGCAGAGATACTAAACAAATATTTTTGCTCAGTATTTACAAATGAAGAGGGGGAGGTACCTAAAACAAACAGTAGAAACACTCTGGATATAGAAGTTGATAGCAGCCCATTTACAGAAGAAAGGGTTCTGAAAGAACTCTTAAAACTGAAGGTGGACAAAGCAATGGGGCCTGATGGGATTCATCCCAGAATTCTAAAAGAACTAAGGGTAGAACTAGTGACACCACTGACTACCCTCTTTAAAAATCATGGGAGGATGGGGTGGTACCGAGGACTGGAGGAGGCAGATGTGATTCCCGTTCACAAAAGTGGGAGCAAGGCAGAAGCAGGAAACTACAGACCTGTTAGTTTAACCTCAGTGATAGGAAAATGATGGAATCACTTCTGAAGGAAAGAATTGTCAAGTATCTAGAGGCCAGAGGGGCACAGGACCCAAGGCAGCATGGATTCACAGCAGGAAGGTCATGCCAGACGAATCTGATAGATTTCTTTGACTGGGTGACCAAAGTAGTAGATCAGGGAGGGGCTGTGGACATGGCCTACCTAGACTTTAGCAAGGCATTTGACACAGTCCCACACAAAAGATTAATATACAGGTTAGCCAGCCTGGGAGTGGGTCCCAAGATTACAGCCTGGGTTAAGAATTGGCTGGAGAATAGGACACAGAGAATAATAGTAAATGGAGTCCACTCTGAAGAAAGGGGGTTTACTAGTGGAGTACCACAGGGTTCAGTATTAGGACCGGTCCTGTTCAATGTCTTTATAAGCGACATTGCAGAGGGACTGGAAGGAAAAGTATGTCTCTTTGCAGATGACACAAAGATCTGCAACAGAGTTGATGCACAAGGTGGGGTGGAAAGGATGAGAAGGACTTGGCAAGGTTAGAGGAATGGTCAAATGTATGACAGCTTAGATTCAATGCTAAGAAGTGCAAGGTAATGCACCTGGGAAACAAAACCCAGGGAAGAGTACACAATGGGGGTGAGGATACTAATAACAACAAAATGGAAAGGGACCTGGGGTAGTCATATCAGATGACCTAAAGGTGGGCAAGCAATGTGAGAGGGCAGCAAGGAGGGCTGGGGGATACTGGGATGCATAGGAGGCATCACCAGTAGAAAACAGGAAGTTATTATCCCTCTGTACAGACAGCTGGTGAGATCCCATCTGAGTACTACGTGCAGTTCTGGAGACCCAATCTCCATAAAGACATAGACAGTATGGAAGCTGTCCAGGAGGAGGGCAACTAAAATGGTGCAGAGTCTGCACGGAAGACATATGAAGAGAGACTTAAGGAGATTAATATGTATAGCCTCAAGGAAAGGAAGGAGAGGGGGACATGATGAAACTTTCAAGTACCTCAAGGGAATCAACAAGTCCAAGAGGTAGCATCTCAAAAAGAGGTGTGAAGAACAAGGGGCACAATTTGAAGATGGGGGGCAGCTCAGAGGCAATTTAAGGAAGTATTTTTCACAGAGAGGGTTGGGATGCATGGAACGACCTTCTGGAGGAGGCTGTGGAGTCAAAAACAGTGGTGGAATTCAAGCATGCATGGGACAGTCATAAGGCAATTCTAGTGGGTGGGGGTAGGAAGAAGTAGGCTGCTGGTTAACTAGGATCTGCAGCTTATCCATTAGATAGGGAAATGGGCAGACTGGGTGGGCCAAGCGGTCCTTATCTGCCGTCAAATTCTATGTTTCTTTGTTTCATTATAGCAAACGCGGTGGGCTGCTGCTGACAGGATATCTTGTCCTAAAACCCTATACGTTCTAAATCTTCCGGCAGGGTATGGGTAAGGACTGCCAGGACTCCAAGCCAGCCTGCTGTAATTATACCAACTGCAAGAGATGCTCAGAAAAGAAACTTACTTTAAATTGCCCTGACTGATGTTTAAGGGCTCTTTTAAGCTTATGACCATCCCCTTGTTTTCCAATGTTCCAACACCCTTGCAGTAATATTTATTTGTAATTCCTTTTATTTTGGAAGTTTTGGCCAGAAAAATGCACACTGAGTCAAAGTTTATTTCCAGATGCATCCCAGAAATACAGGGAGGTTAAGTGCCTTGCTTGGAGTTACGCAGTATGCAAATGGTTGTTTTAGGAGTCAAACCCGGGTCAGCTGGGTCTCCTGCATCATAGCTCAGTGTGCTAACCTCTAGTCTATACTGCTGTATAGATGCCCGGAATGTCAGCCTCCATCCTGTAGCTGTGCTATCCTCTCCTCTGGAAAGCAGAGCCACAATACAGCAGAAGTTTTGATTTCTATTAATGTTGGATTAGATTTAACTGCATTTGAGTCTCACTCAGTGTCAGACTGGGATACAGGAGACCCACCTGGAAAGCTGACACAGGGGCCCACCTGGAAAATCAGTAGGAGAGGGCCCAGGGTGATGCACTCAGATCAGTATTCCACATCAGTATGATACACTAGCTCTGTGTTTGCATCTTACATTTACTTACAGGGCCCATTTAATTTAAAACATGGATGATAAAACCAAATATTTGCAGAACATGAAAGGTAGCCTGGTACCTAACAGAGGGTGCCAACCTGGAAATGTCCAGGTATCCTGGTAGGCCAGTACGACTCTGGTCTCACTTTTCTTTTTAATATAGTACTACAGCTTCACATTCAGTAGTTCGTCAAAATCAATTATTAATGAGGTACTATCACATATTTTATTTATTGGCAGTGATTAAAAACTCAGTGACTAAGAAATACCGTTCCTCTTCTTGGTTTGTTTTAGGAGACAGTGTAATTTTAAAAAGAGTACATTCACTGTTTTTACACCTTCTTCAACCCCCGTGGCAGTTTCACACCGGCTTAAATACGTTAGTTCAGTTGCTTATGGCAGCCAGTTGTATTTTTCTTTTATTTCCTCAGTGACCCCGCTGTCTTTACTCTGTCCACTGCCTGTACCAGGTTACTTCCTTTCTTCAGGTTAACTTAAACTGAATGGGCCTAATTTTCAAAAGTCCTGAGAATGCCGTAAGCCCTGGGTGGGACGAGCATCTGGCATGGGGGGGCTTGTGGCATTCTCTCAGTGTCAATCGGGATTTTCAGTCTTGCGCACTAATTTCCACAAGTTAGACCAGCTCCCCCTTGTCTAACTTGCACCATTTAGGGGGCTTGAGACAATTATTTGGTGGAAGCTGCCATAAAGCATGGAAACTGTCACAACTGTGCCAGATCTACTTTAATTGGGCACAACTGCATCGAAGGAGTTTGTCGCAGTTGCACAAAACAAATGGGTTGATGCAGGGCTCGATGGAAGCCCTGCGTCAACCTTTGAAAATTGGGCCCCATGTCTCAAAGATGAAGATTCTTCTCTTGGGCATGGATAACCTTTTGAATTCCAGTCCTGTCTTCTCTGTTTCCCTTCTCAGCTATGACCTTAAGGTTTTACCTCTGTCCATAACCTTGAGGTCTGCCTCAAATTTGAGTATTGCTTTTTCTCTCACATCCCTAATTAAGCATTAATACTCGACTCAGGGTTGGATTACGATACTGTAGTCAAGTGCATTATGCCTTCATAGCTAGACTACAAATGTAACCCAGAGAGAGAGAGAGAGAGAGAGAGCGAGAGCGAGAGAGAGACCCCTCTGAACTGGACAACTGAATCAAGCTAGAAAATAATTTGTTTTGTACTTGCTCTGCCAAAATAAGCTGCTTTGAACCCTTGTTTGGTGCTGAAATAAAGCAATTTTTTGTTTCATTGAACTGTGAGTTTTTTCTAAGGGTTATAACCCCAAAGTCTTGGCTTGCTGCAGCACTGTTGCAGGATGTTACTGGAAGCCATAATAAAGGAGAGGCTGAGCTGGCCCAGTGGCACTGGGGGTTTAGGCGCTGGGCACCACACCTCGCATCACGCCAGTGACCCAGGCTCAGAAGCAAGCTCGAGATGTCAGGGGTCAGCAGGGCAGGAGAATATCAAGCATCCTGAGGACAGCTCTCCTCTCCTGGAGAGGGTGGGTGACTCCCCAGCACTAGTGACTCCCAGTGGATGCTGGGACACAACAGCCAGGGGTCACACTGATGACAGGTTGGGGGCAGCAGCAGACGTCCGCGGGAAGGGCACAGGAGCACACTCAGCCCGCGCTGGATATCATTGCACATCCACACTCCCAGGGGGACTTCACGTTCACATTCCCAAAACAAGGAAAAAACCCATTGGTTGGGAGGAAGACCTCACCTGCCCCCACCTCAGCACTGGACCCTGCCCACCAGATCTCAACACCCTCCACCTCCACCCAACAGGGGGCATTGGATAATGAGGTAAGTTCCAAAGAGCTGAAGGTGGCCCTGCCCTGGAGGACAAAGACCTGGGGTTCCCCCCTAGGGTGTGTTGTAGGTGAATTGGGGACCAAGGATCATGGATCAGGAGGGTCTCCAAACACGGGGTACAAGGCAGGTAGACTGATGGGGCCCCAGCCAGTGGTGATGGGAGGGAAAAAGAATGGGAAAAAAGTAAAGGAGAGGCTTTTAGGGTTTCTGGAAGTGAATGGACTTTAAGACATTGGGTTTATGGGATGGAGATCATGCCAGACGAATCTGATTGATTTCTTTGATTGGGTGACAAAGGTGGTGGAAAAGGATCAGGCAGTGGACATAATGTACCTGGACTCCAGTAAAGCCTTTGACTCTATCCCACATGGACGGTTGGCCAAGAAGCTGAGGGATCTTATAGTGAGGGATAGAATTACACAAAGGATAAGAAACTGGCTCAGTGGGCGAACCCAGATGGATGTCCTCAGTAGTGAGCACTTAGAGATACAGGAGGTCACCACTGGGGTGCTGCAGGGATCAGTCCTGGGACTGGTCCTCTTTAACATCTTCATCTGTGGTATTGTGGAAGGGTTCCAAGGGCAGAACTGCCTCTTTGCAAATGATTCAAAGATATGTGGAAGAGAAGACAGACAGGAAGGTGTAAAAACTATAACAGAAGAGCTGGAAAAAGTAAAGAAATGTTCAACAGTATGACAGCTGAGTTTTTTTTAATTCTTTGGTAACTGGGTAAGGTCCACTAGGCATAAGTACCTGTTTTCAGGTGTGACCCAGGAGCACTGGGGCGATTAAGTGACTTGCTCAGAGTCACACGGTAGTAGAGGTTATGACAATTGAACCCAGACCTGCTGTATGTACTAGTTCACAGCTCATTACTTAAATCTCTAGGCTATACTACCATCCCACATTTGATGTGGTGAAATGTAAGGTAATGCATATAGGGCCAGAAACCAACGAAGAAATAGAATACAGGAAGGGATGGGGAGGGGGAGTAGAGAACATCTGAGGAAAGGGCCCTGGGGTGATAATTACAGACAATTTGAAGACATCAGCATTGCAGCAGGGCAGTAGGGAGGGCAAATGTGATGCTGTGATGCAGTGGAAGAGGGATTATCAGAAGAACAAGACAGGTGCTTGTACCCCTGTAAAGAACCCTGGTTCAGCCTCACTTGGATTACTGTGTGCGGTACTGGAACCCATACTTGATGAAGGACAGGGATGGTGTGGAGGTGGTGCAGAGGAAGGTAAAATGATTCAGGAACAGTAATGGAAGTTGTACATGGAAAGGTTGGAGGACCTCAACATACTGTACACACTAGAGGCATGGAGGGAAAAGGGGGTATTGTAGAGATGTACAGAAACCTTCATGGGATAAAGAATGTTGATAACAGGAATTTGTTCACACTGATCGTAAACACAGAAATTAGGGAAAGTCAATCAAGCTGGCGGATGGGATTTAGGAAAGATATTTGGAAAGAGTAGTAGATAGATGAAACAAACTGTCAAGGGAAGTTGTCAGTGCAAAGTCAGTGGAGAGATTCAGACATGGGTGGGACAGACACATGGCAGTGGTAAGGACATCTGAAAAAGGGGAGCGGAAAAAGAGGAGCACATGGCCACTAGGGCCCTCACATCTAGCACAAGGCAGGGCTGGGCAGATTGAGAGGGTTGCAAGGCCATTTACTGCCATAAAGATCTATGTTTCAGTGTTAGTCACCTGCCGGCCCCTCTTAACCACACCTTATATCCTTTTCTTTTTACATGTCAATGGCTGCACCCCTCCCCTGTACTCCACCTGTCTTTTTCAATATTATCCTCTCCGGTAATGTCTTTATCACTTATGCAGTGCTCTTACTGCTGTTTCTACAGCTGGTACAGTAATGTTCTGTCCTGTGATATTATCAATGTGATACTCTGTATTTACATGCTGTATGAACATAAGAACATACATATACTAGCCCCTGTGGCAATGCATTCCATCCTGCCACCACCTTTTCAGTGAAGACATGCCTTCTGGCCTACTTCCTGCATACCCCCCCACCAATTTGTAGTTTTGCCCTTGCATATGTTGCAAAAAAATATCCCCAATGCCAACCTTTTTAATGCCTCTAAGGTATCTCAAGGTTTTGATCATGTCCCCCACCTCTCTCTCTTATCTCTCTCTTTCAGTGAATACATATTCTAGTTCACCAGCTTCTATCTATATGGGATATCCTGCTACCCCTGACTCATCTTGGTAGCCCTCCTCTATACTGCCTCCATCTGGTGTATGTCTTTCTTTAGGTAGGGGCTCCAGTACTGCACATAGTACTCCACAAGTGGTTGCACCATGCACCTGTGCAGGGATACAATTACCTCTTTCCTTCTGCTGGAGAACCCCCTTGTTATGCAACCCAGCAACCATGCATCCAGCTCGCCTTCCCCCCCACCTTTTTGCACTGCTTTGGCATCTCCAGGTCGCTTTGAATTGCTATCCACAGATCTTTCTTCTCCTTCAGGCTATGCAATTCAACCCCACCCCCCAAGACTGTACCTTGGCTCTGGAGTTCTTATGCACTATGGGGCCTATGCACAAACTCAGGGCTACAGATGTGCAGCATATAAATGATTTGCGTAATGGTATACAATGGTATACTGTACATGTCATGCCAAGGAGGCATTCATGAATGACACTGTGCCCGAACGCAGGGAGGGCAAACATGTAGCTATGCACAGGACATATTACGTGTGCACATGGGGGACGTGGCTATATAGTGGTGTGCACGCAGTGCAGTACACGCATTCATGATGTGCACTATGTCACCCAGGTGCATGGATCATCATGCGCATCACTTCGTGAAGTGGAGGGCAGCCGTAAACTGCAGCTGCATAGCACAAGCACACAAGGTGCAGCATTGAATGGCCATCTTGCATGGCTCCACAGGCACAGCTGAGACTTATAGGCATTGCGTTGGTACACAGCAGAGATGTGAATCATTTATTTTACAGCTGTGCTTTTCAGGTGGGAAAAACAGATGGGGGTAAAAGCATGTTTTTGGTGACCGGCTGGCAGTTAAGTGGTCATTTAAGCTAATTGTTGCATTCAGAAAAAGGCAAACTCTGATGCGGTACACAGGGCACTAAGATTGCATTCATCTAGGTCCACCAGGTAGTGTTGACTCTGGAGGAGGTT
This sequence comes from Neoceratodus forsteri, assembly GCA_016271365.2. Taxonomy (NCBI): domain Eukaryota; kingdom Metazoa; phylum Chordata; order Ceratodontiformes; family Ceratodontidae; genus Neoceratodus; species Neoceratodus forsteri. The sequence continues at coordinate 214,805,998 of JADMNL010000023.1, forward strand.
CTGACTATGGAAGTAACAGTCCATCCATCCTTCCCTTCCTCTATCCCTCCCTCTCTCTCTACTGTACAGTGGCATGAGGATAATTTTCATTGCAATACCTGGTTAGAATGTCATTGTGTATAGGGTAAAAGAAAAATGTTGTGTATGAGTTGTGTATAGTTATGACAACGTAACCATGCACAACAAAATGTTTAACCTATGACTGCATACACAACTTTCTAATCACACACAACAGGATTATAGTATGTGGTTAGTGTCTGCTGGTATCCCATTGTTAGGGCGCCATGATTAGGGTGCCATGATTTTGGTGACAGAACTGGAGCATGTGTGATTGGGGCATCTGGGTTTTTAGAGGGTTGTGTATTTTTGATGTGGGGACACTTGTACGGATCTGCTGTTGTTTGTTAGAGCACCACTTGTAACTGGTCTTACATGTGTCTGTAATGGTACTTTTAACTACTGGTGTCTGATTCTCAGGGGCATATTTGTCTGTAGTGTTCATGTGTCTCTTCCTAGGTTGAATGGTGTCATCTAACTTGCATTACATTTCCACATACCTCCACTACAGCTACATCTCAGAGTTTGTCATAGTAGTATGTGTGGGGTGTGGGGTGTAGGGAGTGAAGCCCTCCCACATTGGAGGTGCAGGGGGCAGAGTCCCCAGCAACATGCTTGTTCCACTCGGGAGAGGTCATGTGTTCTATGCGGTGCATTCTTGCTGCTCTTTCGGAGGGTGCGTTGTGCGGCTACATTGGTGTAGTTGCCATACAATGTCCCTGTATGTTTTCGTATTTGCTTGTGCTCAAGTTCCTTGTGGGATAAAGCTGGCACCCTAAAGGAGGTTGCAGTTGTTACCCACACACTGTTGTGGGTGAACCATATCTGCTGTGCATGGATTCCCGGCCTAACTGAAAAGCTGTCATACCACAGTTCAAAGGTCTAAGAAAACTCATGTACCCTTCTGTGGCACAACAGCTTTTATTTAAAATATAAACTCGCACCATTTGCCATTTATTTTGCTTAGTCTCCTTTTTCCCGCTATACACATAGAATGCAACACCTTCCCTAAATAGAAAATATTTTTGCTATTCATTATTTTAAAGAAAGGCGGTAGCTCACCTAGCACCCAGCTTAATCCTATTACTGAGAAAAGCTGGATTTTAGCTTCTGGGAGTGGATGGGTTTCTATTTTTGAAACTGATTAAAAACTAAAAAATTTTGTGTTAAAGGGACACTGTCAGCTTTGCCTCTCCGTGCTGAGTAAAATGTGAGCCTTGTGCCCCTAGGCACATAGTTAAGTAACATTTGCAGGAGAATGTTCCTGTAGATCTCAAAAGCCACCAGTTTACCTCATTTTTAAAATGTTCTCATATTTCTCTTTAGTTGCAGCCCGATTGAAATACACCACCCACCGGAAGCATCTGTTCACTCAGGGCACGCGTCTGCCATCAAGTGCCCTCCCGATATGGATTTTTTCATAAACGTAATGTACAAATGAGTTTGTTCACAAGCTATCCTATTAAGGAATCGGTCCTGGCATGTTTGATTTAAAACCGAGCAGTAGTATTGCCATAAAATCCTTTTGAAAAGTGCTTCCAAAAATTGTGAGCATGCTTGAAGCGACAGACGAAGAATCTCCAATGTCACTAAGATCGAATCAGTCTTGCACATGCGCACAATTTCGAGTACCAACCAAAATAACTGACTAGTGACTAGCAATCTGTGACTATATTTACTGAATACTCAGTGAGTATTTGTATTCAGCACCCCAATACTCAATGTTTGATTATTCAGTAGTCAGCTAAAATAAAACAAATAAAAGAACACACTTGTCCCATCCAGGTGGCCAGGGCTAATCTGTGAGCCATCCCTCCCCACTCCAAAGATTTCCCACACTCTACCCCGTTCTCCATTCCACCAAACTAATGTATTTAAAGAAAAACAGATATGGCAGGTGACAATATGTTGTTTTTTAATAAAGTACCTTCCTCTGCAGCCTGACCTCTAATCCCCAAATGTAATTTTGAAAATGTTTGCCCCCAATCCCTGATCTATGATTTGGGGGTCCATAAACAAGATTTCATAGAAACATATAAACATGGACAATGATGGCAGAAAAAGACCACCGATCCATCCAGTTTGCCCATCAACCCTAAAAAACGAGACCTATGGTCCATACAGGGTTCTAACCCACACTGTCCACCCCCATATTCACTGCCCTACAGCTATCACCCACTAAGCCCTTCACTCTGTCCCAGCCATGACTAAAATCAATGATAGTTTTGGCACTCACCACATTCCATGGCTCCACTACTCTTTCTGTAAAATAAAACTTTCTTATTTCCCTCTTGAATCTCCCCCTCATCAGTTTCCAGTCATGCACCAGTGTTCTTGAACTGCAACTTGTGCTAAATAGTTCCTCACTGTTTGCCTTGTTCATTCCTTTTAGGAACATGGAGATCTCTATCATATTTCCGCTCTCTCGTCTGGCCTCCAGTGTGTACATGTTCAGTGCCTTGAGGCTATCTTTTTAAGATCTGCCCTGGTGGTCCTGAATCATTTGGTCACTGTACATTGCACTGTCTCCAGCATGTTCTTATCTTTCTGTAAATGAGGACTCCAGATGTGGGCACAGTACTCCAGGTGGGGCGCTCACCAGTGATCTATAGAGAGGTAGTAATACATCCTTCCATCTGCTGTCAATACCCTTTCCTATACACCCCAGCACCCTGTTTGCTTACTGTAGGCCTTGTTACATTGGTGTAATTGTTTTAGGGAGTCACTGATGATGACGCCTAGGTCTGTCTCCTCAGAGGTTGTTCACAGCTTTACCATCCCATCCATTACTCTGTCCTTGGGTTCTTGTCCCCTTTGTGCATCACCTTGCACTTTTTGGCATTGGATTTGAACTGCCAAATCTTTGTCCACCTCTCTAGCTTATGCAAGTCTCTCTGCATCTCCCTAAGCCCCTCCTTAATGTCTACCCTGTGAAAGAGCATAGTGTCATCTGCAGAGTCACATCTCTCATGTTGCTACTGAACATATTGAAAAGGACTGAACCTAGGTCCAATACTTGTGGCACCGCTGGTGACATCCCTCCATTTGACTCCATTAAACACAACCTTCTGTTGTCTCGCTTTCAACCAGTTTCTCACCCATCTGTGTCATTCGCTATACTCAGATCCCTAAGCTTCTTTAGCAACCTTCTATAAGGCACTGAGTCAAAAGTCTTGCTGAAATCAAAGTAGAGTAAATCCACAGCATGGCCCTTATCCACTACCATCATTATCTAGTCAAAGAATACTATCAGGTTAGTCCGATATGACCTTCCTGCCACAAACCCATGCTGTTTGCTATCTTGCAGTCCACTGCTGTCCATGTAGTTTACAAGGTTCTCTTTCACTAGTGTCTCCATCAGTTTACCCAGAATAGAGTTGAGCCTGACAGGTCTGTAGTTACCTGGTTGTTACTGGTCCGCTCCCCTTATTGAGCAGGAATATGTTTGCTACCCCCCAATTCTTTTGACCTACCCCTGTCTGAACTGAGCTATTGACTATCCTCACCAGAGTTTCAGTTAGTTCTGTTGCAAATTCCTTGAGCGCCTTCGGATGCATCTTATCTGGCCGCAGGGCTTATCTATCTATGCTAGCCCTTTCCAAACCCTTTCACTGGTAAATACTTGTTGCTTCCTCTCAGGGATCCCCCTTACAGCTGCCTTGATGCCACTCTGTTGCAGAGGCCCTCTGTTTTCCCTTGTGAATACAGAACAAAAGTAATTGTTAAGAACTGCTGCTTTCTGCCCATCCTCCTCGGTTACCCTACTTTCCTTCTGTTAGCCTAACAGTTCCTCCTCCCCTTCTTTCTTTTTCCCTAATATATGTAAAGAACTGGTTTTCACTACACTTGACCCCCTCTTCTATGCACAGCTCTGTATCTGCCTTTGCTTCTCTAATTGCCCTTTTGGTTTCCCTTGTTCCCATTGGGTAGTCACCTCATTCTTCCTTCCCTTGTTTTTCCTTGTACCTGGTGAAGGCCTTCATTTTGGCTCTCACTGCTTAATTTTTTCATTTGATTGCCATTTTCATGCAAGACATTGTTGCCTCAAGAATGTCCCCCATCATTCCTCCACGTCCCTGATGCTGTCTACTCTGACTAACTTGTCCCAGATCATCTCTCTGATCCTGTTGAAGTCTGCTTTTCTGAAATCTAGGCCTTCAGCCTTTGATGAGGGATTACATATCCCAAGGGTCAGGTCGAACCATATAAAATTATGGTCGCTGGATTCTAGTAGCTCCCTTACCATAATGCCTCCTACCACGTCCAACTTGGTAGGCACCACATCGAGAATGGCAGCCTGCCAGAAGATTCCTTAACAAGCTGCATCAGCTGGCAGTCTTGCAATTTCAGGTTATCCCAGTTGCCCCCTTCTTAACCCACAATGTGCCTGGCTACCCACTCTGACTGATGGAGTGTGACAGCATGCATGACCAGGAGGGAGGAACATGGAGCAATGTGCAGCACTGATAATGCAAGGCAGACTGACCAGTCAATCTGCCTATTATCATCAATGACCCAATCCACTCTATCTCTCCCTCCCTGTTGTGCACACCTTTGCTTTACTGTATATCTGTCAGTTATGGTAATATAATGATAGAATGGGTGGTTAGACACAGTGCAGTTTAGGAAGGGGGCAACTGGGTTAGCCAGAAAAATCTTTTTTATGACCCCCAAAATCAGGGATCAGGGTGTCATGGGTTGCACTTGGAGAAATTTGTATTATGCTGGTGAAATATCATGAAACTGCTGTTTCCACATTCATTAAATTTTTTCGGAATAGCACCAAAATGTGATGTAATTTTCCAATGCTTTTTAAATTTTGATTGCCCCATTTTCCCCAAACTGTGAATTTTGAAAAATATGATTTAAAAAAAATTAGCAATTTCAACAAATAGTGCATAAGGTCCCTTAAAGGCTGCATTTCAGCCAAAAAATGTTCCTCTGATAACGGTGATGATTGCGAGGGTGGTGCTGAAGTGTGGTCGGAGGAAGCCCCATGCACTTTGGCTTTATTGCTACCCTTCTCTGGGGTTGCAGGCAGTGTGTGTGAAGGCAAGGTCTGCTTCATCTCAGCGTCCATCCCAGGAAGGAGAAGCCAGCAACTGTGACGAATCAATGACCAGATGACAATCAGGAGGTAGGCAAGGTAGCTTAAAGACTGTGGGGGCAGAAAGGGACTAGTAAAACTGTCAGTAATAGGCAGGAGAGACAGGAGCGAGATGATCATGCAGCTGCTAGCTGGAAGGCATCACGTGACCCCACTGACCATTTCTGATCATGCCCCTCTTTGAGTGACCCATCATCTGGCTGGTAGGTGTCCAGTTGATCTGCAGTGGAAGATGGACCTGGCTCTACTATTAGACTCCCAATATTTAACCCAGATCAAGGAAAATATTGAGGAATATATAAATCCCCTGGAAGACACCAGTGTTAGTACTGTTTGGGACTCCCTCAAGGCTTTCATTCAAGTTGAGACCATCTCATATGCCACATTTAAAAAGAAGGCCTTGAGTCGGGAGGAGGAGGAGGACTTAGAAAGAACTATAGAGGGCTTGGAAAGACAGAATATGGTGGCCCCTACCCCCCTGAATATCCAAATCCTTAAAGATGTTAAAGGGAGAGCTTAGTCAATTATCGTCTGGGAGACTGGAGCGCGACTTGGTAGTCACCAAATTGCATACATATTTTGATGGAGATAGAGGGGGGAAGTGGTTAGCTAGCTTAATCAAGGGGAGGAAAGTGGAGAGGACCATTCTTTCACTACAGAGTACCCCTGGATTACTTACTTATAATCAGTAAGAAATAAATACCATCTTTAAGACATTTTACTCTTCCCTCTGTACTACTGAATTTCCAGCAGGGGCAAATCCAGACTCTTTTCTTGATAATATTCAGATGCCCTCCTTCACCCCCCCATGAGGTGGCAGGGTTGGACTCACCACTTTTGCTGTCGGAGGTTAAAGGGGCTGTCTAGAAAGTGAATAGGAGAAAGGCACCAGGCCTTGACAGAGGCACCAGGCCCTGACGGCATTCTGGTAGAATTTTACAAGCCCATGTGGAATTCACTGGGCCCCCTTATGTACCGGATGATTGATGATGCCTTGGAAATGGGGGGTGCTCCCTCCTTCTCATCTCATGGCTACAATTACTGCCCTGCCCAAACCAGGGAAAGACCCCAACAAGTGCGGGTCATATCATCCGATTTCCCTACTTAATTCGGACTATAAGGTTATAGCCAATATACTTGCCTCCAGGCTGGAGCAGTATCTCCCAAAATTAATACACCCAGATCAGGGAGGTTTTGTGAAGGGCAGGCAGGCAAAAGATAGCCTCAGGAGGACGATAAATATCATGCATTGTTGGAAGGGGAAGGGGGGGTCTTTTGGCATTAGCTGCATAAAAAGCTTTTGACCGTGTCAAATGGCCATTTATGCTGGCGGTTCTAAGTAAATTTGGGTTAAGAGAAGGGAATAATGGGGTGGATCCAAGCTCTCTGTAATAAAAATCCCCAGGCCCAGATTTTGACCAGTCGTGTGCTTTCATCTCCCTTTGGCCTCACTCGAGGAATGAGACAAGGTTGTCCTCTCTCTCTCTCCCCTGCTCTATGTCCTCACTGCTGAGGCCTTGGTGGCAGCAATCCGACAAGATGAGACAATCAAGGGGCTAACCTCAGGCCAGCAGGGAAGCCATGAGGTTGAAAAGGGACAAGTATGTAAGGATTATCCAGCCTTAAAAGGTCTGATGCTGCCTGTCAAAATCTATGTCTTTTTAACATAGAACTCATACTGCCTGATAGTGTGAAGACAATAAACCAATCCAGACAAATGTAAATAATGGTAAGTGCGTCACAGTTTAAACACAGGCATTCACTGGGTGATAAGGAGGAAATAGTTGTTTTAATGTATGTTAAATGCATTTTCTGTGACATAATGTCATGTTGTAAGTATTCATTGTATTAGTATGAAATAAAGTACAAATCTTAACTTAAAGGGAGCCCTTCTTCTTAGAAGCTAGCCGGCCATAAAATGAGTCCTTATATACCTCTGCGTTGAAAGCGAGGCAGATCATGTGACCCAGAGGGGAGGTGTATATAAGCCCTGTGAAACTGAAACTAGTCAGTCTGTCTTTGGGCTGGGTAAGGGAAAGACCTCACTGCTGAAGAGGAGTCTGAAGCTCTAAGAAAGACAGGTTTCAAGCTGAGACTTGGTTGATAGTGCCAGAGAGAAGGATTCCTGCTGATTTACTTGGTTAGTCTGGTTAACCTGATCTGTTCCTATAAAGAACTGCTTGTACTGTTTGTAAAATGGTCTTAAAAGACTTATATTTTTAAGAAAAATTGACATTGTCAAATAAACCCACGCTGGCTGTGTGTTAAGCCTGACATCTGATGTCTGTCTTCCTTTTGCAAGCCCACTACCCTCCCATAGAGGTACACTAAGTACATTGATTAGAAAACTAGGCTCTAGTTTTCTAAGCAATGCAGACATCCGTGTGCATGTATTTGGGAAAAGAAATAATGAAACTGAGCATAAAATGCACCAAAATATACCATTTCACACACTATATTTTCAAGCTTTCCTGGGGGGCATGCCCCCAGACCCCACTAGAGAGGTTTGGGTTTCCAGGCCAAGTGTGCCCCCCATTCTGTAAATTCCTGGAACTGCCACTGCAATATGTTCTCTTTGCGCAAATATAAAAATAAATATTGGGAGAAAAACAACAGGCAGCATTACGTAGGGATCCTAAGTAAAGAATAATAGGACTATTCAAAACAAACAGATAAAACAATACATTGACACTATTAGACAGACATCTGATATGCCCAAATGAACAATATATCAAAAAATGTAAACAACAGGGCTTATATTCACTTTTAAACTTGCTAACACACACTGAGCAAAAGGAAGCAGTCTCATTCAGTGGTACAGTATTTAAATATACAACTTAAATATATATGTTTACATTACTTATGTGCTTCTTCTGGTAAGTTTTTAGATTGAGCTCTGTCTGTTAAACATATCAGAGCTTTAATCACCAAACCAGATCTGTTGCTTTTAGCTGAAGTCAGGCCCTGGCAATGTGGAAGTAGGAGGCTCTCCATTAGCTGTGTTAAATCAATGGTTAAGCCAGAGGTGTTCATTTAGAGATAATTTCCAGGGAGCCTACAACATGGCTTCAGTACGGTGCTGTTATTGCTTCCCATAGGGGAGCAGTAACTGCCTTGGTTCCATCTGATTACAAGCCATTGACCTTGCTCCTTGGAGTAGCTACCCTTGATCATTGACATGAGGGTCGCTTGCTCTGCATGTATAGCAAAGCATCACCTCTCTAGAGACTGCTCCCAGTGACACCCCTAAAGCAGCAACCTCCCTTCAGATTGTCTTTGTTTAAAGAGGCTGATCTAGTCATGCTAGCTTGGCTTGATTCTTCTTCCTCCTGATGCTGTTATGAAGAGCAAGATTAAACCAGATGCAAAGGGATTATTCATTTACCACCTGTGGTTTGAGGATTCTCTTGTGTAATATTTTACTTAAAGTAACATGCATATTAGGCAAGTAAAACAAGTCTCAATAGTTGGTTATAGCTCCTTTCCATATCCATAACAACAAACTCTGGCAGAGCCACTATGACTGTGAATGCATTAACTAGATAAGGGTGTTTCATGGGCTTAAACAAAAACATTTATTTATTTTTAAAAATATCAGATTTACAAACCTTTGAGTCAGAGACTCATTTACAAAGGCACCTCACAGAAACTAATTCAAAGACAACACAGTTAACAAGTCCAAAAGCAATGGCTCGGAGAGCAGACAGTTATTACAATCATTCACTGAAGGTAATATAGGTAGCAGTAGATAAACAGATTACATAGTTTAGGCACATAGGCACCACATCAAGAAGACCAAAACAGTTCAAACAAAATACAATATAGCTAAAGCAAATAGACATCAGGAGTCAAAGAGAAGCCCAGAGTGTTCACATGAAGGCTGTTGCATACACTAAATGAATCAAGGTATAGTACATTGAGAAAGGGCATATTTAAGCATTAAGGCATGACAGGGTGTGTGTTATCATGTAATAACATCGCTCCTGGGGTGGGTTGAAGCATAAGGCAAAGCCGAGTAATTAATTATTTATTTATTTGATCCACTGGATCAGCAATATTTGCACAAGCTGTGCCCAGTGCAGATTTTACAGCACTGGTCCTGGTCTGGTGATCTGGGTTTTACCCATACCACACTACATATGGCTTAGTGATATACTGTACAGATGGCTGCAGAGTCGAAACCCATTGAAGGCTGAAGTTTCAGAAAACCATTATGCTACAAATATCAGTACTCACTTCCTCCTTCACCCCCCAGTCACAATTAATCCTCTACCAAAGTCATGCTTAAGTACTGGTGCTTCTACATCCACGTCATTAAGCTTTTAATACCAACATGCTTCTTCTGCTGCTGTGAGTTAAACTCTTTGTTTAAAAACATTTTGTTGAGAAATTTTTGTTTTAGTATATCCATGGTCAGGAAAAATGAATTTATAAAAGAAACCAAAATCCCCATTTATCAGTTCATTGAAGCACAATACAGCTTATTATGAATGTTTCAGATTCTATGTGTAACCTACATTAAGTCAAACAGAAATTAGACACAAATGCCTACCTATCTGCAAGTGAAGCAAATGTGGTTATTATCATTCTGTTGTAAACACCTATAGTCACAGCCAGGATTCACATTGCTGGATGACGCTGGGTAAGTATGACAAGTTTCCTAAATACTGGTACCTTATCCAGCTGTGTTCTGCTTGGTGTGTGTGTGTGTTTGAACATGTAACTTTCTATAGTATATTGTATAGTACTGTGAATCCTGTCTGCAGTGCTTTTTCTCTCCTGTGGCAAGACATTGTAACAAGACATTGGCCTGCTGTAGGGGCTATTAAACATTAAACCAAAGGGTAAGCTGTGAAGACTAATTTGGAGAAGATGCAATAAAACAAACTTGAATGACAGCCCCCAGACATCATAAAACACAGAGGGAAAATTAGAAAAAAACTCCTCTAATAGCCTAGGCAGAAACAAAACACTGGATTGAAGTGAGAACTCAAAACTGGTAGTAATACATATACTCCTGATTTTAGCGTGAAGTTTTCCTTTAAGAAGATTCAGTAGAATATAAAAGAAGTAGCCCAGAACTGCCTGCCTAAGAATGAAGTTGGGATATTATTTGGAAAAAGGGAAGGCTAGTCTCTTGTTATGCAATGTCCTCTAAAGTAACACACTGACTGCTCTTAGGATCCTAGTGTCAAATGTTGTGAGGTGCCATGGGGAACTTGTTATGCAGAAAGTTCCAGGAAGTGTTTAATCCATTCTACTTCTCATAGCTTTCTCTTCTCAAACTTAAAAAGAAAAATACACTTCATCGCAGACTGTGTTTACCAAGCACTGTGCCCATGATTAAATAATTTGAACCCATCCCCCAAACAAATGTGCCCTCACATGAACATGCATGATTTATCTATAAAGACAATTAAAAAAAAATATTTCTAAATGCATTAGTAACATCAATGCTTTCAAGATTTTGAAGGTACTAAAAAGACAAACTACATATAGATACATAGAATATGGTAAAGAAATATTGTTAATCCCAAAAGCTGAACTTTGTTTTTAGTATATAAATGTCTAAGAAATACCTGAAAGCTGTCTATTTTCCTTAGTTTTTAGGCACTTCTTAGTCTTTCCTTTTGAGACACCAGGTGACTCTGATAATCATTTGTTCCAAGGGTTTTTAAGTCAGTTTGAAGGCATTTTAAGTATCTTCTGTTCTTGTCCTTAACAAAATGCAGGGACTCCACCGACCTCTGTTCCTTGGTCCACATTCCAAACATGTGAGTCTTCTTTCAGGATGATAGATCCACCTCATGACCCTCCCACATGAATAAAAAAAAAGGTAGGATGGACCTTTTGAAGCTTCTTGGGTGGAGGTGGGGTGGACCTTACTTCCCCCAAAAAAACATTGCTGTCTCCCACTACTCAGGTTCCAGTTCTTGTACCACCCATTTAAGAAACAAAATAGTACCCTGCAACCATTGACTAACATGAAAGCGTATTTATTTGAGGGCGGAAAACATTTCTTGGAGGAGGGTAAGGCGGAGGGGACTATTTACACCTTCAGTCAATTCCACGGACAGAAAACATGACATCACTCCTTTTTAGATGCAATACTCCTGTAGGCTCCGCCCACAGTCATAAAAAGACATATTTTTACAAGTTTTTGAAATTATAGCATGCTCATTTTGAGATCAATTCAGCACTTTCCATGGTTAGAACTGGCAAGAAACACTGATGAAAATAAATGTATTTTAGGCCTCTCTATTTCCTATATGTATTTGAAAGTAACGTTTTCTTTCAGTGCAGTCCATAAGGGTGCCTATTAAAACAGCAGCACATGTTACACCTTATCTGCCTCTACGTTTTTAATCCTATTTTAGATTGTTACTGTTACTCACCCTAGTAAGATGTCCTTTTTCTGTTTGGATTCTGCTTTAACTTTTTTCTGTTAAGTCTTAAATAATTTAAATGGAACCTTTTAAAAATGATTGCTCCAGGGTTTCAGTAGACTCCTGGGTTGTTGTGGAACTGCCATTCAGTGACATTGTTGTTTTACATGCTGAGCTGGACCAGCAGGCAACAGACACTCCTGGCTTGATATGGCACTGGGGACCTTAGTGCTAATGCAAATCACAAGAACTGAAAGTCCTAAGACTGTGTTGTAAGAGAATGCACAGCGCAATGTGAATCACTATAAACAGATCTGGAAATGAAAATTCCTGGCAGGGGATGGGATTGATACTGTAGAGTGTGAATTACACATTATTAAGCAAACTGATTTTTCATAACATGCACTGCTATTCCTAGTTTAGGTATAGATTACTTTTACATGAGTTTTAATTAATACTGGCCATCATGTTTTGTTTATTTATTTATTTTTTTTTTAAGAGTTTTACCAGGAAGGCATACTGAGCGGTGACCCACTCGATTCCAGATGCGTCCTGGGGGAAAAGGGAAGGGGAGCACGCACACATACACATAGACATAGATCAAGTACTACAGATTACAATGCACCCCTAAAGAGGACAACACAGATGGTAAAGATGCGGTAGACAAGAGAACTCCAGGAATGGCAGTTACATAACAAGTATGCAGGGATAACATGATACATTTACAGCAGGAAAAATAAATATGTGTTAAGCATTTTAGGATTGTAAGTAATATCAACAATTGTTACAGAGCAATGTGGAAAGACAGTAGGACCTCCTAATTTCAGACTACAGTCAAGCGTACAAGCCTAGGTGATGATTAACGAGCACTAATCAGGGGTACTACTTAGCAAGTACCTGTGGCAGTGGAGAACAGGAGAATCCGGACCCTGGTGGTGCCAGTGCATGTGCATGTGGAGGAGAAGTGTGATTTTAGGAGATGGTTGAGATGCTGCGTGTTTGTGGTGAGCATAATGTCTGCCGGCAATGCGTTCCAAAGTTTGGGCATGCAGTGTTTGAATGCCGCCTAGCCATTAGAAGAGCCCATTAGTGGCACAAAAAGAAGCCGGGAGTCGTTGCCCCTGAGAGCGTACGCTGGTGGCGGAAGGCTTGAGAGGGCAGCTTTGAAGTAAGGGGGAAGGGATTGAGTCCAGAATTTAGCTGTGAGCCTGGCACAGTGTGCCTGTCTATGGTCCTGGAGAGAGGGAAGATCCAGGGATTTATAGAGGTTGCAGTGATGAGCCAAGGAAGGGCAGTACAGTGCAAAGTGACAGAAGGAGTGGAAGAGTGTGTCGAGGCTAGCCAGGGAGGCCTTAGGAGCAGTACCGTAGACCATGTCACCGTAGTCAAGTAAAGGGAGGATTATCTTTTGAACAATTTCTTTCCAGGTAGACAGAGGGATACTGGCCTTGTTGTGATATAGTGCTCCTAGTTTTGGGTGCAGTCTCTTGTGTATTGAGTCAATGTGGGAAGAGAAGTTGAGGTGCTGGTCAAGCCATACCCCTAGGTATCTGAAGGAGGTGCATGCCTCCAAAGGGGTCCCTTCAATGGTGAGAAAGTTGGGGGGATGGGAGTTGGGAGAGCCTTTGTCTCGAGCCGAAGGTTAGGGAGACTTTTTTGGGCATTAAGAAAAAGCTGGTTGGTCCAAAACCAATGCTGAATTGCATTAAAATCCTGCTGTAGTATGGAGGCCACTTCTGTGGGGAAGGGGCCTGATGCAAATAGTGCGGTGTTGTCAGCATACATGTGAATGGATGCTCTAGGGCAGACTGAGGGTAGGTCGTTCAGAAAAATGGGGACAAGTATCGGGCCTAGGACCTAGCCTTGGGTGACACCAGAGGTGACAGGGAGGAGGTTGGAGGTGTGTGTGCCAATTCTTACTGACTGGGACCTGCCTGTCAGGTGTGAGTGAAACCAACTTGTGGCAGCTCCGGAAAGACCGGCTCTCATAAGTTTGGTTAGTAGCAGGGAGTGGGAGACAGTGTTGAAGGCCTTCGCAAGGTCTATGAAAATGGCCGATGTGACTTGACCTTTATCCATACCAGTGAAAATGGCATTGGTTAGCCTTAGAAGGGAGGTAATTGTTGAGTGCATCTTCCAAAATCCAGACTGGTAGCAGATGAAGAAGGAGAACGAGTCGAGAAAGGAGGAGAGCTGGGCTAGTACAAGACGCTTCTGAAGTTTGGCCAGGATGGGGAGTAGAGAGATGGGGTGGTAGTTGCCTGGTGAGGCGGGATCACCACCTTTGGGGAGGGGGATGACTGTGGTGCACTTCCAGTCTGAAGGGATATCAGCCAGCATAAAAGAGAGATTAAAGAGAGCCGCCAGTGGGGTGGCGATGGCTGGGGCAGACAGGTGTAGCATTTTGGCATCCATTCCTGTGGGGCATTTTCCTTTGGTGGTGTTGAGAGCCCGCAGAGCTTTTCACACTTCAGATGGGGTAACCAGGTAGAAGGAGAAGCAGGAGATGGGGAGGTGGGTGGTATTTGCAGGGGTGAGCTTGTGCAGGGTCGCAGAAGAGAGGATAGGAAAGATGCCGCACAGCTGGTGAAATGGTGTTAAAGGCAGAGGCCACATCACTTGGCTCGGAGATGAAGGACCCATGGACATTGAGGGAAGGGGTGGGTGGCTGGGCAGGGGGGGATAGAAGAGATTTTACTGTTTTCCAGAATTTGGTTGGGTGGTTGAGGTTAGAGTTGAAGGCTGCCTGGAAGTAATTGGCCTTGGCCTGCTGGATGAGTTTAGTGCAGGAGTTACGGAGTCTGCAGTAGAGTAGGAGTGCTGCCTGTGTGCCTGTAGCTTTGTGCTTTTTCCATGTCTGATCCCTGGTGTGTAGTTGCTCAATGATGTGTGCTGAGACCCAGGGCAGGTGGGCGCCCCTTACCCGAGTCCTTAGGAGAGGCACGTGGGAGTCCCACACTGTGAGGGAAACTGGACTTGAAGAGGGTGAAGGCACTGTCATTGGAGAGTGCGTTGGGGATAAAGGACCAGTCGATGTGTGGCAGGTCATGTAAGAGGGTAGCAAGGTCCAGGGATTTGTAAGATCTAGTGAGCAGCATCCGTGGGGACGGTGCTTTGGGTCTGTGTATTTTACAAACCACGTAGATCATGTGATGGTCACTTAGGGAGCCAGGAAGTAAACCAGCCTTGACTATGCGATGGGGGTGTGAAGTTAGTGCTCAGTCCAAGAGGGAGTGGTTCTGTGATTTGAGATTTAGGCTGGTGGGTTGTGAGATGTGCTGGGTGAGGTTTAGTGCATTGATCTTACTGTAAAACTTGGAGCAGGTGTTGGCGAGCCAGTTAAAATTGAAATCCCCGAGGATAAGTAACTCACCTGCCATTGCGGACGACTTTAGGGTGCCCAGGTGTTCCAATACCATGGGCAAGGGGATGTCAGGAGTGCAGTATGAGCCAGCTACATATACAGGTGCAGAGTATGAGAGGGAGAGTTTGATTAAGAGTGAGTCTATGGCCTGCGTAGGCAAGGGGACCTGGACTGGGGTGAACTGGAGCTTGGAGGAGATGTACATGGCAATGCCTCCATCCCTTTTTTTCCCTGTCAGTCTTGTTGAATGAGTGAGTAGCCAGGGATGAAAAATTCTGCGTCCATGTGATATGGCTTCAACCAGGTTTCAGAGGTGATGACTACATCTGGGCTCAATGAGAGTACTATTGGTTACAGAGCTATAATTTTGTTTAGAATGCTGCAAATGTTGAGGTGTGATACTTTTAAACTTCTAGGTAGAGTAATAGGAACTGGGAAGGTGGGAAAGCAAGGACCTGGGTTCAGTTCTATGTCTCCAGCCAGGAGTAGCAGTAGCGCTAGCAGCTGTTTAGTTTTGTGCATAGACCATTGGGGTTTGCAGAGGGTCAAGAGTTTCTGGGAGAGTTTATACTGTATTTGTTATTTTAATTCACTAATGTATAATGCTAGGTCAAACTTTTGCTGCATTACTCTACAATTTGGCCATTTTCCTTTGTTCCTCCACCCCAATGATCAGCTTCCAGTGATTACACAAACAAATTAGAATCATACCAATCACTCCGTGCAGGGACACAGATGGCATCAAAAAAACACTGGCAACATCAGCATCTGTGCAAAATCCAGTTTTATTTGCTGCAGGGCTCATTCTTCACTTTTATTTGCTGCAATACTTGGGCTGGCCCTCATCATTACCTTCATAAGTGAAGTTGCAGAAGAACAAAGGGAAGGTATTCTTTTTTGCAGATGACACCACAATCAAAAATAGTTTGGACATTCAGGAAGGGGGTGGAGAAAATGCAAAGGGTTCTTGAGAAACTACAGGAGTAAAGAGCATGGCAGTTGAGGGTTCACTGCCAAAAAAGAGCAGAATTATGCAACTAGGGCATAGGAACTCAGGAGCTGAATAAATACTTCTGCTCAGTCTTCACACAAGAGGAACAGGGTAGTGGGCCAGTGCTAGCAGATAAAGGATGCCTCACCAGCGAAGCTGACACAGCTCCCTTCACAAAATAATGGGTCCTAAAAGAACTGAAGAAATTAAAAAGGGACAAGGCAACGGGACCTGATCATATCAACCTAAGAATACTGAAGGGACTCGAAGAAGAACTTGCCACCCCGTTAGCAGGCCTCTTCAGTAAGTCCCTGGAGAGCAGCAGAATTCTGGATTACTGGAAAAAAGCCACAGTGGTGTCCCTGCACAAATGTGGGAGTAGGGAGGACACAGGTAACTACCATTCAGTCAACCTCACCTTAGTGGTGGGGAACATCATGGAAACTCTCCTGAAGGAAAAAATAGTGCAGCATCTGGAAGCAAACGGACTACTAGATCCAAAATAGCATGGCTTCATAGCTGGGAGATCATGTCAGACAAACATGATTGATTTCTTTGATTGGGTAACCAGAACAGTGGACCAGGGTGGAGTGGTATATTTATTGTATTTAGATTTCAGCAAGGCATTTGACTCGGTCCCATATAGGAGACTGATAAATAAGTTGGAATGCACAGGGGCGAGACATAAAATAGTCAGCTGGGTTAGGAACTGGCTCCAAGGGAGAATCCAGAGGGTGTTAGTAAATGGCATTCTGTCAGATGAAGGTGGGATAACCAGCAGAGTCCCCCAGGGATCAGTACTGGAGCTGATTCTATTTTACATATTCATCAGCAACATCACAGATGGACTGGAGGGAATGCCTGTTTGCAGATGATGCAAAGCTCTGCAACAGAGTAGACATGCAAGAGGGGGTCACAGGAATGGACTCTGATCTACAAAAAGTGATAGAATTGTCACAAAAACAGCAGTTGAAATTCAACACTAAGAAATGTAAAGTTATGCACCTAGGGAGTAAGAACCCAGGCAGAAAATATATTCTAGGGGTGAACAACTGACGGAGACTAAGGTTAAGAGGGCTCTATGTGTACTCATATCAGATGACTTAAAGATATCCAAGCAATGCAAAAAAGCAGCACAAAAGCAAACAGCATCCTCGGATGCATAAATAGGGGAATTATGAGTAAGAAGAGCAAAGTGATAATCCCACTGTACAGGTCCTTGGTCAGGCTGCACCTGAAGTATTGCATCCAGTTTTGGAAACCACACTTCGAGAAGGACAAAGAGCAGCTGGAGACCTTGCAGAGAGAGCAATGAAGATGATACATGGACTGCATCAAGAACCATATGAATCAAGACTGGACAAACCTAAGATGTACTCATTGGAAAGGAGGAGTGATGGGGTGACATGATTGAAACATTCAAATACCTCAAAGGTATAATATCCATATAAACTCAGGTTCTGTTCAGACAGAACTTGTCTACTCAGACAAGGGGGCACAATTTGTGCCTAAAAGGAGGTAGATTTAGAAGCAATATCAGAAAGTTTTTCTACACCGAAAGGATGCTGGAACTTTGTAACAATCTGCCCCAGAGGTAGTGGCAGCAAAGACAGTGAGGGAGTTCAATCTAGCATGGGATAGGCACTGCAGAAACTTAGAAAATAAAAAGGACTGGTGGGGTAGCATACAGAGGCAGACTAGATGGATCACATGGTCTCATTCTGCCAACAACTTCTTATGTTCTTACAGGTTGGGGGGGGCACTGACAGTCACTAAGCAGGAAAGGAACCTTAGTGACATCATATCTGATGACCTCACAGTGGCAGGGAGATGTGATAAAGCAGTGGGTAGGGCCAGTGGTATGCTGGAATACAAAAGGAGAGGTATTTCCAGCAGGCGGAAGGAGGTGTTGTCACTATATAGCTCACTGGTGAGATATACCGGGAGTATTGTGTCCAGGTCTGCAGGCTACACCTCTGAAATTACCTAGACAAGGTGGGGAAAATCCAGAAAAGGGCAACTAAAATGGTGCAGGGGTTGCATCAAAAGCCCTAAGAGGAGATACTGAGGGGTCTCAACATGTATACCCTGGAAGAGAGTCAAGCAAGTTGGGATATGATGGAGACCTACAAGTACCTCACAGCTGCAAACAGGGTGCAGGAAGGGAGTCTCCTTCAAATGACAAAGAGCACTAGAACTAGAAGGCATATGATGAAGCTGGAGCAGGGAATTCTAAGAGAAATGTGAAGAAGAACTACTTCATTGAAAAAGATATAGATGCCTACAGCAGACTGTCAGTGGAAGTGGTGGAGCCGAAAGCAATAGGGGGCGTCAAGCATGCATGGAATGGACATAGGGGACTAGTAGTAAATAGGCAGGGAGGAGTGAGTGTCAATGAAGACCGGTTAGGGTCTGCAGAGACAAACTAGGCAGGGACCATCTGGGCAGGCTGGATGGGCCAAGCGATCCCTTTCTGCCTACAAATTCTGTTCCTGTGTTTATTATTGTGAAATAGCAGGCTTTAACAAGAAGCAAAAAAGAAAGTCAATATGTGCAAAAATGCTACAACTTGGCAAGCTGAAACCTGACCCACCAAGATTCAGCTGAACAGGACCACATGATGACATCACACTGCCTCAGATCTTTGAGGCTGTCCCATTTGCCTGAGTCTTGGTGAGG
This sequence comes from Neoceratodus forsteri, assembly GCA_016271365.2. NCBI lineage: Eukaryota > Metazoa > Chordata > Ceratodontiformes > Ceratodontidae > Neoceratodus > Neoceratodus forsteri. The sequence continues at coordinate 214,824,582 of JADMNL010000023.1, forward strand.
CTGGTTTGTGATTGCCACTTTGTAACATTTTTGCACGTGTTTTCTTTTTGCACCTTGCAGAAGCCTGATATTGTGTGGTGACCGGACTTAGGAGGGTGGTTCATCTCTTCTTTTCAAGGAGAGGCAGACACAACAGTTCCAGATGCAAACAGCAAGCTTTTATTGGGACAGCCACTGGTTACGCTGAAAAATAATTGGTTATGTGGTTGCAAAGTATGAGGCACATGCAGTGATTGTCATGCACAACACAATACTTAGTGTAGAAGGCAACTATACAGGTCTAGGTGCAGTGAAGGTCAACGTAAACAATCATGTATATAACATCAATACGTAAGATGCCTCTAAGAGGGTCACCTAGTGCCCTACATCTGCAGATGTCAATAATGATAATTATCAGTACCGTACCACCTTGGCGAAGGATACTGAGTAAGACACACCAGCTATAGTCTGACAGTCCCCTTAGGAGGAGCAGTCTTTTTGGTGCAGCGCAGGTAGTGGCTAGCTAGTTTTGAGCAAGGGAGTACAGTACTTGAGTGACCAAATGGTTTCGTTGGCCAGCAGGATGGCTGAGGACAACAAGATGGTGAGGAAGATGAAGAGGATGCAGGCTGGTCTAGAGCTGGAGATGCAGGTGATAAGAGGATGGAGGATGGTCAAGGCATTTTCCTCCAATGGCAATGGCGGGCCCTCTGGAAAGCTTCTGATGAGTTGCCACCCAGCTGGGGAAGGGAGCTATTGCTAAGTCAGAAAAGCAAAACAAAAATGGGGCAATTTCCTAATAGCATACTGCAGAGGGAACCTCACTATCATGAGCCGGGGCGGCTCCTAAGCTGACCGGACTGGGGGGTACTGACTACCGCTATGCTGGCTAATGCAGTCTTTCGTTGTCTTCTGGGTTTGCTGGCAGGCTGAGCGGGAGGCACTAGATGCTTAGGCAAAAGGCGGGTGACCCCTGACAACAAGGGTGCAGGCAATCGCAGTCTTTGTAGGGCAATTAGTTGGGTGATGAGACTACCACAGCTGGGCAGTCCGTCTACTTCCCCACAGCAACAGCTCAGACTGGAGGTGGAAAGAGAACTGATATGGTTCAATGCAGTTGGCAAGGGGGCAGGCAATTCAAGCCCCTTTCAGGCCAGTGCAGGAACTAACTGATCGAGGTGCAGGGCAGGCAAGTTCAGCCCTGATGTGGATAGGTGGCTTTGGTGGGTGCAGGGCAGGCAGTTCAGGCCCTGCTGCAATTTTAATCAGACCCCGATGCAACTAGTTCAGTCGGCTGGGATCGCTAACGTCTCATGGCGCAGCCCGGGCGAACATCAAACACAGCAAATACACCATAATTACTTTTTCTGTACCAGGGACTGGATTTACCTGATGGCCAAGGTCAGGATGACAGGCAGCACAGCATAGGTCGGACAGTCCCTACAGTCATCAGGCACCCTCACAATCAGCAAACAATCCAGGGGAGGAAGGGGTGGCTGATAGGGGTGGTCGGGGCTCCCAGAGGGCAACTGAAGCCTTGGTGGCCAACTTTCTTAAGATGGGGCACTGACCCTTTAAACTCCTGGGGGATGAGTGGGCTCGGCGGGTCTGCAGGGGATTGCCCAGGGTGGGCTGTCAGCATTGGCATAGGGATAGGGGGTAGTAGCTGGGTTATGCAGCTGGGACAGATGGTGCTCCGCCCCTCATAAATCTCAGTGTCTGGTTTGCATCCTCACAGTGCAGAGCCTAGGGCTTGGCTCCACCCATTCCACCCTACTGCTGCAGTCCCTGGTCTGAGACCCCACCTCTGTGCTCTTGGCACAAATATGGCACAAATCCCACCTGTCTTGCACCAGTTGGACCCCCCTTTCCCTCTTAGTCCTTAGGTGGGGCACCAGTCTGGTGCCAAACTACATTCCTGGGGCTAAAATCTGTGATGTCCCTTTGTTTCCTTTTTTAGTTTTGTGGGAACTCTGCCCACGTTTGCCTCTTCCTTCCTACTCTGCCTGCTTAGATGCTTCTGGCACTAAGTACCAATATATTTTGGATTTGCAGCCCACTTACTGCCTGGCCCAGGTTTCCTGGGGGCCAGGGAGATTGTTGGAGGACTTAATAGGTTCGCTGGGGAGCTATGCTTCCACCCGGTGGTTGCTGCCTCTCCTCAAGGCTGCAAGGCAGAACTAAGGCTTTGCAGTAGTTTCCACCCGGACTCACTTTGTTGCTATGCCTTGTGGTCCCTTTCTCAAAGTGCTCCCTTTTCTTCTGATTGTGGCACGGACTACGGGGCAGCAGAAAGTCCACGACCACAGGAGCACTGCAGGCACTGAGTGGTGGGACTGGGGTGTAGGCCAGAGGACTCCCGGAGAATTACCCCACCAGCCACCACCGATTTCAGCCAGGTTACACCTGGATCCAAGGGGAGGGGGAAAACAAGTTGGAGCTGAGCAGGGCCAGCACTGCAGGGAGAAACCGGCCAGGAGAAGCACAGAGAAAAGAAAAAAGGAAAAATGACAGTATAAGGCACAAGGTGGGCCCCTCTTTTCCAATGGGGTGACTAATTGGACCACCACCTAGCGACCAGCACAGAGGGTTAGGCCCAGAGGGGGGAGCAGTTGGGAGCCTGCCCTTCCTTCAGTAACCCAGCTAAGCTGGACCAGCACACTGGAGGGAATGGACAAGGGGCCCTGCCAGGATGACCACAACAAGGGAAAGGGCACACAAGCAAGCCACCAAAGAAAGGACTTACCCCAGCAAGGAGAACCCACAAAACAAGTGGTGGAGTAAGCCCATGGGATGGTCTGGTTGCTGTTGGCAGCTGAGAGGACTGCTGATGGACCGAGGACTCAGAGGATGACTGCTGCTGTTGAAGACCCTGGGGGACCACTAGCTACAGAGGAGCAGCCACCAAGGAGCTATGGACCCGAGCTTCAGGTAAGCCTCCAGGCATCTGTACTCCTGTGCTCTCCACTCTTTAAGCCACCCATTCCAGAACTGCCCTCCAGCTAGCAGGGGATACCCTTTTCTAGGCTGGGGAGGATTTGGCTTTTGGCCAGTTGATTGGGTCCCTGGGACTTGGCTCAGCCTCTTGGGCTGATTTATGGCCCCTTTTAGGCATTGGCTGGAGCCCTGGCCTGACCAGGACAAAGAATCCAGCCTGGGAAAAGTCAAGGAAGGGAAGGGGAAGAGGGGGATATGGACACAAAGTGGTCAGCCAGCTTGCTTGGTCAGTAAGCCAACTGGCTGTGTATGGGTTGGGTGGAGGGTTAATCTTTTTCCTCCCTGAGGTCTTCCCTGGTCTGCTTGCAGACGAACCCTGGGGGCATTACAATCGCACAATAATGAAGTCAGATTTTGCACAGATACTGATTCTGCCAGCATTCTTTTGATGCCATTTGTGTCCCTATGAGGAGTGAGTGCTGTGATTCTTCTTTGTTAGTAATTACCCGTAACTGACATTTTGCACCACCATTATCCCGGTGCTGCTTCCTTTTTGCTTGAATTTACCATGGCTACAGCCTACCTCCTGCCTGTTGTACATGCCCTCACAGGCAATGCTGCTCTGAAATTAGTTGTTGATGGAATGGGGGTGCACAAATGCTGGGTGGCCCATGCCCACCCTCCCTGAGCATTAAATGCTTCACCACCACAAGATGATTCATGTGGTGTTGGTGGGGGGAACAGTACCTCAAATCCAGGCTGCACATTCAAGTTCACCCTCTGTGCAGTACCACCTCATATCTGTGAGGTGTTGTGAGGGGAGTGGCAGTCAGCCTAGTGTTACTGTCCACCTAGCCACTTGACGACTATTCAAAGGATTTTTGCAGAATAGCAAAGCAATGTCAGTGGCTCATTAAGGTGCATGCTTGCCTCTGTGGTTGGAAGATTGTAAAGTCATGGCTTCTTGTTCCACACCAAAAACTAAGTAAAATACCCAATACCAACTCTGTAAATTTGAATTTAAAATCAGAATGTTTTACTCTGCAGAATATTAGAGAACCCCCATTGTGGGAAATAGACTTTGTCAACTGAACATAGAGCTTCAGAATTTTAAAACTATGTGCATCATTAGACACCCTCTAATGGTTTTAAGAGTACCTGGAATGTTTAGAAATACAAAATTCTGATTGGCTAAGAATGATTTCATGATTTATAAAATCTAATTAATATATGAAAGCAGATTCATATATGATAGGGGTTTCTGGAACATGGGGGGGGGGGGCCTCGGCACCCAACTAGGGATCTGAGGTTCAAGCAGACTCGATAGACCGTAAGGCCTAATTTGCTGGCAGTTAGTATGTTAGTATGTTAGATTCAAAATGTAGACAGTGGGCATCTTGCAAGGTTGGTGAAAATGATGAGTCTTAAGTGGTATAAAAAAGTATAAGCACAAAACAGACTTCATACAATGAGCTGCTGCTTTCATCGTTGGGAAAAAGTGCATTGTCAAGGTGAAGGATTCAGGTCCTGGGGGAGAACATTACTGCTCAGGGGTTGTGCATTTTCTGCTGGCTGATGTACAAAGAGTCCTCACTGGCTTTGGATGAAAAAGGAGACATTTGTTCTCTTGACTGAAGGAATGGTGTAGCTGCAAGGGTCTATAACGGGAAACTGGAGGAAAAGGTACACTAAGCTTCATCTGAATATTATAATTTCCAAACTTTTCTGGAAGCATTAATAGCTCTTAGGTGCTTTTGCCTCCCCTGGACTGTGTGTCCATAATAAGCCCTCACCCTGCCATGTTGAAGACAGTTGCAGCTATAAAAAGCATCTGATCTGTGGTTAACACTGTTGCCATGCAACACTCCTTTGGGCAGGCCACTGGCAATGTAATAGTAATTGACTGATTCAGTATTCAACATTCTCACAGTAGGCTATTTCAGTGCTTAATTTTTGTTATTCACAGATGCTGTCACCTCTGACACAACAACATAAAAACAAAGGAACTAGACATTAGGGTAGAGGGGTTTATGACATATATTAATGGAAGGGTGACACTCACAACACGGCAATCTTTACTGTTCACAGAACCAAAACAACACAAAAGCTGCCAAACCATAAAATGTAGGAAGTTTACGAGACCGTACAGAGGTGCAGTACACAGTTGCATAACCAAAAAACAAATGATCTGCTCCCATTATGACTCTATGCTGCAGCGCAGGATGGGTAAAGAAAGCTTACAATAATGGAAAGTACAGCATATATGTCTGTGTATGTCTCTGTGTGTGCTTACGTGTAGATGTGTATGTATATGTGTCTCTGTGTGCTTTGTGCATGCATGTGTACGTGTGTGTGTGTATGCATGCACAGAGAGACAAATACTGGATGGCAATAACCTATATGTTAATATGTCAGTGGCGCAGCAGGTAGCACACTCGCCTCTGAGGCTGGGAGATCAGAAGGCTGTGGGTTCTATTCCCACACCAGACACTTGGGTTAATATCCCAATACTGACACTGCAGTGCAGCATGAGGGTGGGCTGCTGCACTCCTGATGTGCCATCTTTCAGATGAGACATTAAACTGAGGTCCCATCTGCCTGTTCTGGTGGTAGTTCAGGTGGATGTTAAAGATCCCATGGCACTTCTCGAAAACAGTAGGGGGAATTTCCCTGGTGCCCTGGCCAAATTTCCCCCCATTCACTAAAATACCATCAACAGCTTAATCTGGTTCAAAGTCAGTTGGCATTCATCTGTATCCCCCCTCCCCCGGGTCGTCCCTGAAAATAGGCAGAATTTGTCTAGTGCACTTACCCAGTCAACAAAAACTAAATAAATAAAAAAAAATCTGTAGTAATGGATTCTTTTTGTTATCAAGATTTTCTGACTGCTTTCCCTGCTGCTGCCCTTGGAATATATACCCTGTTCAGGCATTTCCAAATTCATTCAGATGGCAGGGTGCTGTATACTTCCTGTATTTCTTCCATAAGTCCTTCCTCCTCCTCCCCATGTCATGGGCAGTGCCTCTATCAGCACACAGAGCTATGGAGTATGGGAATCTTACTGATGATGTGTTCATGGACCTAGCCAAGGCTTTTGACCTTGTAGACCACCCGCTTCTCATACAGTATTTGAAACAGCTAGGGCTGGAGGATCCTTCATTAGCTTGGTGCTTGGACTATTTGACAGAGAGATACCAAAGTGTAAACTTTAGAGGTTGTATGGGGGTTAAGTGTTGACTCCTACAAGGATCCCTACTGGGACCTATGCTGTTTTCATTATTTATTAACCCTTTGTTCAGTAATAATTTGGAGTCTGAGCTTCTGCCCGATGCAGATGATGCTGTGCTTTTTTGTCACCGTTCCTCTGCATTTAGCATAAGTTCCCCTCTAACTTCTGATTTTGGTAAGTTACAAGGATGACTAAGTTCTAGAAACCTTGTCCTAAATAAAACAAAGACTAAATCAAAGTTATTCGGAACTGCTCCTAAAATGAGACATTGTTAAGAAGGTTTAAATGTGTGTGCCTTGTTGGGTTCTAGGCTTGACTGTAAGCTTGATTATGTTTCAGCTTTCAAATATTTGGGGTTATTACTACACCCGACATTAAGCAATGGCCCCCACTTGGATCAGGTTATAGCTAAGATCCATTCTAAACTGGTACACTTTACAGAATACTGAATGATTTGACTTAGGAATCTCACTTGACCATAGCTATTTAAAATTTACCAGTTTTGAACTATGGGAGAATAGTTACATACTTAACACCTTCCTGTACCTTATCCAAAAAATCTGTTTTGGTACCACAAATTGGTAAATTTGGGGCTGTACTGGTGGTGTGGAGGGCTGAAGTACTACACCTTACCTCCTGCCATGCCAATGACCCATGTTTGGTGATGAGCACAGGTTGCTGGGGGTCGGCGGGGGGGAAGGGCTGGGTAAGGACTGAGCAGCCTCTTGGCAGCTCTCCTGTCCTGTATAGAGGAAGTTGGCTCACCTGGCCATTGACTGCCACTATGTGGAGATGTTGTGGTGGTGTGGGGATGATGGAGGGGAGACAGATACTGTGCCAGGGGTGGGTGGAGTGGAGTCACTGGGGACAAGGTGTGCATGCTCACCTCCACGAGCATGTGCAGTCTTGTTTGAGGCTGCAGGGGTAATGCAAAGAAAAAACACGGAAGAAAAATGGGGATAGTGGCTTAATGAAGCCCCCCCTAGAGCACCGATGGTCCACCTGAGGTTGGAGGAGGTATGACTTGGGACAATCGCAGAACCAGAATAGGATGGGCTGACATAGCCACCCAGCCTGCCAAGGAGGATAAAGGAAAGTATAGAAAAATAAATTTGATAAATTTGATTGGCCCAGTGGTGCAGAGAACTGAGGGGCTAAACACCTTACCTCTTCCCACACTGGCAACCTGAGTTTGGGAACAAACAAACTTGGGTTGCTAGGGGTCAGCTGGTGGGGGTGGGCTGTGAGAGGATTGAGTGGCTGACAGGCAGCACTCCTTTCCCAGACTGAGTAAGCAAGCTTTCTGGCTTTTGGTTGCCACTGAGTGAAGGCTTGGTGGTAGCGCCAAGTAGAGTTGTGCGAAAAAAAACATCCATAGGTGGAATCCAAGTGAAAGTCTAACTTCTCCATTTCCAAACTTTCATGGAAATTACACCTGTGATCGTCACCCAATTGCTCAAAAAAAGCCCTGGAGGCCAGCGGTCTCACCCCCAACCACCTGCTTGAAGTGTAATTAAGAAAGCACTGGTGGCTAGCAGTCTCTTCCCCCACCCAATCACTCCACCCAACCTGTAACTACAAAAGCCCTGAAAGCTAGCGGTCCCTCCTCCCACCCAATCACCTGCCTGACCTGTAATTAAAAAAGCCCTAGTGGCTAGTGGTCCCCCCTCCACCCAATCACCTGCCTGATCTTTAATTAAAAAAGCCATGTTGGCTAGTGGTAGCTCCCACCCCATCGCCCACCCGACAAAAGCCCTAGTGACTAGCAGTCCCTCCCCCACCCAATCACCTTCATGACCTGTAATTAAAGGATCCCTGGAGACTAGTGGTCCCTCCCCCATCTGATCACCCACCCGATGTGTCCAGTATTCAGTGTAACCCCTCCATCCCTATCTCTGGTATAGTATTCTAAAAATGTTTTTCCCTGGTGGTCTAGTGACCCCCACCCCATCCCTGATCCCCAGTCTGTGAATTAAAATGTTATTTCCTGGTGGTCTAGTGCACCCCCGCTCCCCCACCACAGAAGGTAGTGTTCCACCACCCTGCTCCCCCATCCTAAACCCCAGTGGGTAACCAGAACAGCCCTCTTCTCTCCACCATGGCTGGGCTGCCCACTGAGCTGTCAATTAATGAGCATGTGCATGTAGAATAGCGGCCCAATGAAAGGCATATGGTGGTGACAGTAAGGGTAAAAATCTCTATGAAAAGACGGTAAATTTGCTCTACCAGACCAAAAATGGATTCACCATTGTGAGGTACTTGTAAAGAGACACTGTCATACTTTTGAGCCAATTTTAAAGTGCCTTGAATGAATGTGTCTGGAGCAAGCTTTAGCCATGTGAAAGACATACATAGCAAGAGATTTGCACAGTAGTGTAAAATATTTATTTATTTTTTTAAATGGTGTTTCGGTAATCCCTATCAAAATGGTGTCACACGTCCACTATCTAGAAAGGTGCATAGCCTAGGGGAAACTCATTCATGGATGAGTTATTTATTTTGGAAATTTATTAGAAAGAAAGGTTTATCTCTTACTGTTGGTGGCACAGATTTGTAGAAATAGATTACCATTCAAAACCGAGCACTGTAACCCATTTCATTTGTATATAAAAACTGAAGCTGTGACTCCGGGTATGCGCATTAGAGTTGTTCATGAATGAGTTTCCCCTTGGCTCCATGCCTTTCTAGATTGTGGATACATTCCACCAACATTTTGTTTGGGATAACCAAAATAACATTTAAAAAAAAAATAAATATTTTGCAGTAATGTGCAGATCTCTTGTCATGTATGTTTTCTACATGGCTAAAGCTTGCTCTAGACGTGTTTATTCAATGCACCTTAAAATTGACCCAAAATGCTGACAGCGTCCCTTTAATTCTCTTGGTTGGCTTCCTGTACCACTGAATATAGAATTCATAAATCTGGGATGCCTGTTTCCTTGTTACATCAATTAACTGATTGTAAATCAAATTTTATATCATGTTCTTCAGCTCTGCACATCTGAAAAATTCCTATGGTACATACTGTAGCTAGTCAGCACACATTGGCCTAGTGTTCTGCAAATGTTTGGAACGAACTTCCAAACTACATTGAAATGTTGCCTTCTCCAAGTCGTATTCAGCCACTGTTTGAGAGCAATATTTGCATGCCTTAAAATTGATGAATGATTTATACTGTATTTATTTTACATTGTGTATATGACTTGAGATGTACTATCTCAAGTATTAATGTACTTATCTTGTATAGTTATTGTTTTGCTGTATAATAAGACCTCGGGTCATACTTTTAAAAGGAATATAAATTCCAGAGTGACTATCCAATAACAAAATAAATGACAATAAATGAGATCAGCCTCATATGCACATAGTGCCCCTGCGATGACAGCAAGCTTTCTAGCTGAGTTGCAGTGGCGACTGTGGGGCCGGAATCTGCTGCCAACTCTCCCCAACTAACACATCTGCCATGCAGCAGCTACCTCAGCCTGGACTACCTACTAATTCAGTGACTTGAGCTAACTCATGGACTTGGGTTGCCTGCCAGGCAGCACAGTGCCTTACCACTGGGACAGCAGGGTATTTCCTATAGAAGTGCATTAATTTCTTCACTGCTCCATATTTACAAAACTGACAAAACCTTGGCATCATTAGAGCTGGAGTCTGAAACTCTGGGGTCAAATACTATGCTTTCAAATTTTCTATAAAACGTGCCAGAGCTGTGACATTTTATCCCCTACCTGCTGTGGCATATCCCTGCCAATATATGTGAAATGATCAGTCTAGCAATGATGGGACACAACTGAGATAGACAACTCTGGAATAGCTCCAGTATATCTATTATGTGTGCCTTACTTGCAGATTTAATTTTCTGTCATACTTATCAGTGTAAAACTAATTAACACATAATTTGTTGAAAGATTCTGTTGGCAAATGAGATTACTGACTAAAAATAACTTCAGAAGTTTTTCATCTCATGGATTCAAACTGAATCTAATATCAAGCTCAATGCCATGTCAAAGCAAATCAGAAGCTGTGGCATACTGTATCATTCCATGCCAAAGGCTATATTGGAATTTTTTATGAACTTTAGAAGCTAGTGTGACGTGTCTTTAAAATGCCCTTCACATAAGTAAATAGGATCTTGGAGGGGGGGTGGTCAGGCCAACTATGGGTGATCAGTGCAAGGTAAGGGGGGCTGAGCCTCCCCCTATCTAAGGTCCTTCTACTTCTATTCAGTTCAAATAAATTCAGTTTTATTCAGGATGAATATAACTGACCAGAGCTTGTTTATACTGTGGATTAGGACAGTAGAAGGCATAAACCCATGTTAACTGCCCCCTACTCAGTGTTTGTAAGTGCTAAAGTTATCTTCCTGGAGAAACGTGCCTAGCCTAATTTTGAAAGCAGAAAGGTTTGGTGCATATACAGTTTCCCCTAGTACCTGATTCCATAATCTAATTGCTCTATGTACAAAAGTATATTTTATGAGGTCAGTTCTGGGTGTACAATCCATAAATTGACACTTGTGGCCTCTCAAATTATGATTATAGTCCTTTAACTTTACACCCAACTTGTTCATTAGTTCACTGGCCTACATTATCTTTTATAAAAACAGAAGATCACCTCTTAATTTACTTTGATTTGAGGACCATAACCCCAAGTCAGCAAGTCTTTCTTCATAAGGTTTTGACTTAATCTTTGGGATTAGCTTGATGTACCTGTGTGGTGTTCTCTCATGCAAATCTGTATCCTTCTTAAGATAAGGACTCCAAAACTGTGAGCAGTAGTCAAGGTGCGGTCTTATGTATAACTTATAAAAAGACATTAAGACAGATTCAGATTTGATAAAAAAGGCTCACCTAACACAACTAATTGAGTTGTTCTATTTGCCACCTGTTTACAATGCTCACTACTCTTCAAGTTATTGCTAATTAGTACACCAAGATCCTTTTCATTATCAACTATCTGTAGCTTGGTTCCACGTATGTAATACTCCTGTAGTATATTATTTTCCCAAAGCGCATGACGACACATTTCTGTATATTAAACTGCATGTGATTTCCGTCTGCCCATTCAACAATACCTTTTAAATCCTTGATCATACTGATCCTACTAGAACTGCAGTTGACCAGTCCACCTAATTTAGCATCATCAGCAAACTTTATCAGCTTGTTGCCACTTGTTAATTGGAGATCCTTGATGAAAATATTGAACAGGAGTGGGCCCAAAATTGACCCCTGAGGCACACTGCTAGTCACATCTCCGTCAATGGATAGTAGTCCATTATTTCTCACCATCTCAGTTTCCTATCAGTGAGCCATCTATGTATCTATCTGACAACTGATGTGTCTATCCCCATTGGGGATAGTTTGGCTATTATGCCACCATAGAGTAGTGTATCAAATGCCTTCTTGAAATCCAGAAATATCACTTCCATCTCTACATTATGGTAAATGTTCTGACTTATAAAGTCATGAACATTTATAAGATTTGTGATAATCCATGTTGTGTACAGTCTGACAAGCCCTTATTTACTAGATGTTTATTTAATGCATCCTTAAAGGGGACAGGAAATGTGTGCTATTTGGCAGCTGTTTATAAAGTACTTATTCTCAGAAACAACATGCATTCTCCTAAAGTATCCATATTTAACTGTACCTGAATTAAAAGTGATAGGTAAAACTGTAGCTTGCATTGTTATGTTTTTATGGGCAGCATTCTATTACAGTTCACTTCATGGAATCACTTATGTGGAGTTTTTTACTGTGTCACGATTTTGTGTACAGAATGCTAGTTATGAGCTGCTGACCTATAAGAACCCTGTTTAGAGTTCTGTGCACAAACCATGACATGGTTAAAACTCCAAATTATTGGTTCCCTGACAAGAACTGTAACATAATGCTGCCCATAAAATCAAGACAATGCAAAATACAGCTTTTTTATTCAGGTACAGTTAAATGTGGATAATTTAGGTGAAGGCATATCATTTCTGAGAAGAAGGACTTTATAAACAGCTGCCAGTTAGAATGATTTCCTGTCCTCTTTAATGATGCTTTCAATTATTTTTCCAACAATGGATGTCAGACTAATTGGTCTATAATTTCCAGGATTTGCACCTCCCTTTTAGGGCTGTGGGTGGAGCCTACAGCTCTTCTGTCATCTATCAGACTGTAGCTCTAAAATTGCTTTTCCTACAACTACCTTTTTAGACATTTGGATGTATTCCTCCACAGCTGCAAAGCAGTGTACTTCCCCTCTGATTTTTGCTATTTGCTGCATATAAAATAAGTTTTAAACATAACTCCTGAAGCCTTGGCCCTGCACTCATGAAACTTGGTAAGCTTATTTATTATACTAGTGTCCAATAACTTTCCAATTTGTGTAGCGGCAGTAGATTGCATCTTTAAACTATGAATAAAACTTATTCTAATGTAAAGTAATGGGACTCTGAAACTCACTTTTTTTAAGACAAGTCCATGCTGTAATAGTCACATGATCTCCTATCTGATTATAGTCATGGGTACCCAGCTCTGGCTAGCTTAGATATTCCAAGAATGTGAGCTACCCCCCCCCATACTCCTGGATTTGAGTAAGAGAAGTGTCTAATATCACCTTAAAGAAACTAAATGGAGTTTCATCTTTATTTCCATAGAAATCTCATTTGCCATACAGTATCGGCAAAGAGATGCTTAGAAAACAGAGATTGTTTTCTTTTAAGCATTAATGCCAGATACCTTGTCTTAAGATTTAATTAACTAATACTTTTTGTTTTGCTCTTAGGAACATATGCGAACAGTACTGTTAACCAGAAATTAGTCCCATATAAAAATCACATCAAATAATAAGAATAATTAAAAATCAATTCTTGATAATAAAAATAAAATGTTTGGAGTAGGGAGGTTGGTTATTGCATGAATCTGGAATCTGTGTACTGGAGTTTGATTGTTCATAGTTTATAGTTCAATAAATATATATATTTTTTCCTTTGGTAACCAGGTAAGGCCAACTAGGCATAGATGCTTGTTTCTAAGGACAACCCAGGGACACTGGGGAGATTAAGTGACTTAATCAGAGCCACACAGTATGGAAAAAGAGGGTGTGAGAATCAAACCCATGTCTGAATGCTGGATGTACAATGCCCATTTATAGCTCATTACTCTAACATCTAGGCTATACTGCCAGCCCCATAAATAGTGAATAATTTAGACTGGGCTATTAATATCTCAAAAGAGAACTGCCTTGAATCAATAAACATGAATTTTTGTACAGGCAGATGTTATTTTTTTAAATACCAGTTCTTATCGTGTTACTGCTTAATCTTAACTGGACTTTTGGTAAGTTCAGTGAGTGTTTCTGATTCACACAATGCTGGCATTGACCATTTTACAATAGTACGATCCTGTCAAGAACTTACATTGTTGGTACAATGCATCTGTGTTCTAATTCAGAATTCTTAGGTTCATGGAGACATAAACAACATCATACAATTCTGCTATACTGTGATGTGCATGACTGCAATTGCGCGACCCCTGAAAAGCCGACTCAATCATGGCACATGACATAGCAGCTACTGGGCAGCTACAGTGACTGGATGGGGTGGGTTGGTGACCATAGTGACAGGAAGTCACCACAGGTATGCATGCAGGGTGGGTGGGAGTGAGCATGCTACAGGTATGTGCGCAGGGGGTGGCAGTGAGCACACTCAGCGAGGGGTGGGAGGGGATTTGAGGGGTGGCTCTACAGTAGGCTGCCAAGCTGCCCCAGGGTGTAGCGGGTTGGCTCATGGCTAGGGTGCTGGGTTCGGGTCCAGGTGCAGGTTCATTTATGTTGCTCCAGGCCCAAATTTGATTTTTTTTATGTTTGGCCCCCCCGACATGCACCCCCCTGTAGTTGAGAGTCCTTAAGTAGGGGGTGCAGGGGGGGTGAAACCCCCCATGGGAGGGATGTGGCGGTCACTTCCCCCTGCATAAACATAAAAAATGCAAGTCCCAGTACCATTTTATTGTGCGTTGGGGAGTCAGGGCACAGAAATAGATTTTCGGCACTCTGACTTTGCCACAACGGTGATCACCGTTTGGCAGTCGCTGTCATCACATAGAACCTACAATTCTTAGATGGTACTTTGCAGCAGTGTGTAACCTATAAATATCCAATGGGTTAACTAAAAGGCCAGCAAAAATGGGGCAGAAACAGAAGGGGACCCACTATATGAAAAAAGCTTCTGCAGGAAACATTACTCACAGGTTCAGTGCAGTTCTCCTTTAACTAAGCTTGTAGGGAATGTCAGGTATTTTATCTAAATGGTAAGGAACTCTGTTTACAGGGATTTGGAGCCATCTACAGGGAAATGCTTTCCATAGACTTGCATTAGTTATATGGGAAAACAGAGGGATTTGGCTTCCACTGGAAATAATATAATTTACAGGAAAACGTACGAAACCTGCCCTGCAGTTACAGGAAAAAGGCAAACTTAATTTGGGAGCACTGACACACACACACACACACACCAGCAGCGTTTACTCTGACTAAATAAATTCAAGAGGACTGATTTGGCAGCATGGCAGCTTTTGATGATTGTGACTAAAAGCACTATATGACTCCAACAAGCAAATAACTTTGGTCATTGGGTAGCTTTTCACAGCCCTATCGGCTCTGGCTAGAGTTTGTTATAAATGGGGACCACTACCACCAGACGCCAATCAAGCAGAACACAACCTTCATTTTTTGATTTATTACCAATGTCAGATATTATGGGTGCCAACTCCATAGCTAACTCACTCAATCATCTAGGATGCAATCCATCTGGACCCACTGATTTGTTGCCATCCAGTGCAGACAATTTTTCATAAACAGATTTGCAATTGACAGTGTCACTGTGATTGTTTAGAACCAAGTCCCTTAATGTGTATCCCTCAGCCTCCTAAGTGGGATTATATACTGAGCATAAATATTCATTAAATACCATAGCCATGTCTTCGGGGCTACTGTAAGTCACTCCTTCATGTATTAGTGGGCCAGTAACTCTTGAATTACTCCTTGTCCTGTTAATGTAAGAGTAAAAAGCCTTGTGGTCATTTTTAGTAAGTGCTAGTCTAAATTCTGTACTCATCCTCTCCTCCCATACAGTGGTGTTTAACTGTCTCAAAGCAGATTTATTTTTTGTTATATTCCCTACCGATTTTTTTTTTCATAGCTGTATAGTGATGGTTTTTTAGATAGATTAATTTCTTGATCTTGGAGTTAAACCATAGTGGCTTCTTACCTCTGCTGTTATACCCTTGCCTATTGGGGACATTTTTATCCTCAAGTGATTTAACAGTATTGACAAGGAGGTTCCAAGAAATCTCAGTGTCCAAGTGGACCATCACACCCCTCAAATCCATCCTCACCATTTCCTCTTTGATAGTAGCAACATTTGCCCTGTGGTAGTTTTTGAAGACAGTTTTACCCTTGATCAATTTTGTTCCTGTTAATATCAAACCATGTGGTGTTGTGGTCACTGTTACCTAAGGGCAAATCAATAATAATATCCTGGATAACTGCTTTGCTAACTACAGACCTATCTCTAACCTTCCCTTTGTAGGGAAGATGATTGAGAAAGTAGTTGCGCTGCAGCTGGAGAACCATCTTACCGTCCATGATATCTATGATCTTCTCCAGTCTGGTTTCTGGAAGAGGCACAGTACTGAGACTGCATTCGGGTGCTCAATGATCTCCTGATGGCAAGAGATCAGAAACACCACTCCATCTTTGTGCTTCTTGATCTCTTTTCAGCTTTTGACTGCATGGACCATGAGATGCTGCTCGAGTGCCTGAGTGTCATCTGTGGCCTGGCTGGTTCGGTCCTGAAATGGTTTCAGTCATTCCTCACTGGCAGATTCCAGAGGGTGGTATCAGGGATGTTTTTCTCTGACTCATTCTCTCTGCCATGTGGGGTCCCTCAGGGCTCGGTGCTGCTGTCCCCAATGTTGTTCAAAGTGTATATGCTGCTTTTGGGAGACATTGTGAGATGGTATGGGTTGAGGTTTCACTGTTATGCAGATGACAGCCAGCTCTACCTGTCTTTTGTACCCAACCAGGATAGTGTGGTCTCATTCTTTAATAGCTGCCTCATAGAAATCCAGCACTGGATGAAATCCAGCTAGTTGAAGTTGATTTCCGATAAGACTGAGGTGTTGGATCCAGGTTGCTGGATAGAGGGGTCGGTGGCAGGGTCCCCCTTTGGGCTTTGGCTCGAGAGTTACCAGCTGCCTTCCTCAGAATGGGTGAGAAACCTAGGAGTGATTATTGATGATGGGCTGACACTGCATTTGCAGGTGTCAGCAGTAGTCAAGTCCTTGTTTTATCATCTGAGGAACATCGCCCTGGCCAAGCACCTTGTTCCATCCAGCAACCTTCCAACGCTGATCCATGGCTTTGTGACCTCATGCCTATACTACTATAACTCCATTTACCTAGGGCTTCCAGGGGTCGATATCCACCACCTGCAGCTGGTAAAGAATACTGCAATGTGGTTGTTGATGGGGGCTACTCGTTCGAGCCACATCAACTGTGCTGCACAAACTGCACTGGCTGCCTGCACAGTGGCGGATCACCTTCAAGGTCAGTCTTCTGACCTATAAGGCCTTGCATGGACAGGGTCCGGGCTACCTGTAAGAACTCTTGAATCCTTACTGTTCTAGCCAACCACTCCGCTCAGCTGATGAGGGGTTGTTAGAGATTCCCAGGGTATGGCTGAAAACCTCTGGGTCACGAGCTTTTATGTACGCAGCCCCTAGCCAGTTAAATTTTCTACCTCATCAGATCCAAGAGTGCCGGACTGTGGAGAGCTTCAAGATGGTCTTGAATACCCATCTGTTCTACCTGGCCTATGGAGAATTTACTTATTAAATCTGTTTTTATATTTTTTATGTAATCTGAAATTGGATTATTTTTTACCCTATTTGTTACAATGTGTTTCTGTTTATAATTCTGTACAGTGCTTTGGTTTTGGAATTGTGCTCTAGAAATAAAGTTTATTATTATTAAGATACATTAGTTACTATGACATCCAAAATATTCCCTTCTCTAGCAGGGTGACATACTTTAAATCCAGTAAGGTTAGTAGGGTGAGGAACTTGGTTTACAATGGTGTCCTGTTAAAGCTGCTAGGAAATTATTTTTACTTAGTTAACTGCCTTTCCATATTCCATTCTATACAGTTATGTATTTTGATATGCCTTAACCAATATTTGATAAATAATTTAGCTTTGGAGTGCCCTCAGATCAACCTACTGTAGAGTTCCACTCTCTTCACTAGCTACTGGTCTTTCCTTTTTATATTTTAAGACATTCTGTGACATCAGTTAACACCATTCCGTGCTGTGCATCTGAATTGGCTGGAACTGTGTTACTGATGTTATGAACTGTTTAGGCAATATGAAAAGAGAAAGCAGCATCTGTTGAGGAGAGAGGGATTCAGGGCAGTTACAAAGGCAAACAGATTATAAATGTAACCCTTCCCCCCAAAAAAAGCTCAAAACTGATTGGAATATTAGATAGACTCTATAAGATATTAGCAGGGCATTTGTAAAAAATGTTCCTATCACCTTTAAGGCAAAACCTCTGATGGCAAGCGAATATGTTACAGAAATACAGTAAATAATGCTAGATACAGCATGCAACTTACAAGGCATTGTATGTTTCTGAGGCATAAAAAAACTTCAAGTAGAAGGCAAGGCCCTGTGCAGGGGGTGTAAGGATAAGGTTCACAGTTGTTGCAACCTATGTTATGCCTCTGGAATGATGATGACAGCAAGGTTTATACCCAGAGAATACTGAAAAGAATCATTCCAAGACTGTTTTTACTGAAAGGCAAGGGGGGTTTGACAGGTGCAGGGATTCTTCCAGGGAGTTTCATGCAGTCGTGCATCTGTGACTGAAGGTGAGGAACCCATGAGTCATGCTTATGTGCAGGACCTTCACCTCAAGTGGTCCAGTGGTGCACAAGGATTTAGGACAGGACTTATGGGTAAGTCCTGAGTGCAGATGGGAGGGAAAATGCATTTTGCACATTTCTGGAAGAAAAGGATGAAGCGCAATTCCCTCCTGTCACTCAGGGTTAGCCAGTTTAATGCACAGATAGAGCTTACAGAGGTGAGGTTTGTAAGGGCAGTCATGTATCAGTCTGGCTAGCCTTTTGTAAAGAACATCTATTTTGGCTGGTCTGGATTCAAAGGAAGATATTTACATAGTTGGAAGAATAGAAAATCATACTGTATCTTGGATTATTTTTTTCTGCAGTCCTGGGGCAGCGAGGCTTTTTTTCTGAACAGCAATCTGAACTTTATGCCTTGACATTTGATGAGTCTGTTGACCTGGGTGTTCCCTGCAGGAAATGAGTAGACCAGGACACACAAATATTTGTTTTCAATAACCACCTCCAGGGGGATCCATCTGTGGTAGCAATGTATCTGTTAGGTAGAGATGCATCCATTGCCTTTGCAAACAGGGTTATCGCTGAACATTTTGTTCCAACAATAAACCAATTGATATTTTACTGCAAATGCCAACTACTCAAACAGGCTATTGGGTGTGTGCCTCAGTGGACCAATGGTAGTGTGTCACATTGCCATGGAGATGACTTGAGACTTTGGGAGTGAACTGGTGACACCACCTCAGGAGGCAGGCCTGATCACAGCAGCTGTAGCTTTGCAGTGCACTGCAGTCAGTGAGGGATGTCACTGAGTACCAGGTGCTGCTGCAACACATGCAGTGGAACAAAGGAGCTCGCACCTTTCATGGGGCATCACTGTATACATCCAAGGCCTGAATGGACTGGGCACATGCCAAGGGGGGAGGAGGAAGGGTGTTGAGAGACCAGGGTGAAAACCCATGTACAGTCTTCTCAAGGTGTTACTCAACTTCGGACTCAACACAACCCATTAGAACTGGAGTAAACAAGAAGAGTACAATACAGCTAAATAAAAGTGTATTATGTTATGAAAAGCTGGAAAAAAATAATGCTAAAACTAGTAAGTGCTTTGTGAATACCAAAAAGTTATGAATATATAGTAGGTTATTCTCCCAATATCATAATCAACTGGATCACATATTTGGTTTCCAGGCAAAAAAGAGTTTACTGAGGAATACCTATTCAATAAAACAGAAGGCCTCCATTTTCTTTTTATCTTCTTGATCTTAGGCCTGTCAACACTAAATAATTTTTTTGAAAATGTTTTCAAAACCAGTTTAGTGAAACAAGTTCAATGCATCTCAAGTTATAAAACAATAATATGCTTCTTGCAGTTGCTTTAGACTCCACTGCACCTTACTATGTTCGTTCCTTGACATCCCATTGCAGGTCACCGTGGTACTGTGATGAGCTATGTCAGATGAAGACTAAGGGATGGAAGTTCTCAGTCTGAGGAGGACAGGTTGGCACTGACAACTAATTGTGGTGCGTATCAATGGGCAATTGATCTGAAAAAGACAGAGTTCCTGTCAAGGTCATTTACTGCTGGGAAAAATCGATCAGCTCAGTCCTTTTGCATTGTAGACAGCTTGTTAAATCCTCCCTGCCTGTGATCAGTTAGAGCTTTTTTCAGCAGAAAATTGCAAGGAGTTTGGACTGACAATGTATCCTCCATTAGACTGGGTATCTCTTTGAGTGGCTTGTCATGGGCCTGCAGTGATCATTTCTTTGTTGATGTAGATCTGCCTTCCTCATGCAAGTTTTGGCCAATTTTTTTAGATTGAGGTGCTTCTGATAGTCTCTAGGATCAGGGACTAATAGATAACAATTCAAGAAGGCCTTCTAATATCAAATCAGATCAAATTAAAATGTATTTATAATGTGCTTTTCTTAAACCAAAGTGCATACATAATACAATATAAAACTAAGTATACAGTCTAAAAATGTACAAAATAAAAAGGCAGCAATATAAACTAAATACAGTCCCCAAAAGCTAGATCGAATAAATAAGTTTTTAATGAGGACTTAAAAGACTCGGTGGACAGGCACTCTCTAATCCAATGAGGTAGAGAGTTCCACAGGGTTGGGGCTACAAAAGAAAAGGCCCTAGCACCTGGTGTTTGAAGACAGACCATGGGAACCTCTAGCAGTCCCTCGTCGGTGGAGCGAAGTGGGAGGGAAGAGGAGTAATGCCGAAGGAGGTCTTGCAAGTAGCCTGGTCCTTGTCCGTGTAGGGTCTTATAGGTCAGCAGTGCAACCTTGAAGGTAATCCTCCATCACACTGGCAGCCAGTGTAGTTTGCACAGCACAGGCGTGAAATGGGTAATTCTTGATAACCCCATCAGCACCTGGCTACAGTGTTCTGCACCAGCTACAGGTGACAGAGATCTACCCCCAGCAACCCTAGTTATAGAGCATTACAATAATCAATGGGCTTTTATACTAAGGAGATAGAATCTCCTGAGGATTCAGGCTATCTAATAGAACTTCATGGTATAGAGCCAATATACCAGGAATCAAATACAGTCCTTAATGACTGGTATTAAAATTAATTAACAAAACAGGGAAAAAAATGGAATGTTTCATTCTTAGGAATCAAGGCAAAGAAAACTGTGTACATTTATTCTTTAATAAGGAAAGTTCTGCAGATCTATTAGGGAACCAAGTTATAGTTTTACAGAAGATAGGCATACACTGAGCTGATCGATTTTTCCCAGCAGTAAATGACCGTGACAGGAACTCTGACATAGGTCAACTCCAGATCAGTAACTGACGTATTTTCCTTTTTAGTTCTGGACTTCATGAAGTCCTCACATTTTCCAGTAGAACTGAAAATGACCCAAACTAGTATTATAGGCTCTGCCAATTGTGACTATAGTTTTAACCATAATTTTGAGATAATTAACATGAGAAGGATATGATGCAAGGAGCATATGGTAGATTTCTTTATAGAACTCTTTTCTAGTGGGAGCCTGTCTAAACTGAGAGACAAAATAGTAGAATCTCCATCAAACTACACCACAATTCAAAATACATGGCAGGAGATACGTAGCTACCTTAGACCTTTTTTGTTGGAACAAAAGAAGCCAAAACCAGCAGGAGCAGCTTGGTTTAATGCCACAGGTAAACAGGCTAAGAGAACATTGCAAGAACAGGTTAGACAAGTGAAGAAAATCCAGGATAGGCAAGGATATAAACAACTAAACAGAGGTAGGAAAAAGTACAAACACATTTTAGAAACCCAAAGGGCACTTCATCAATTAGACATGTGGAACAAGCTAAGAACAGCAATTCTAAGGAAAGACACAAAACACTTTTGGACCCTAGTGAGCTAAGGTTATGGATCTTACGCCACAATAATCTCAGCTACAATAACTCCTAGTACCTGGATTTCCTATTTAAAAAAAACTACATTACTGTCTTCAAGAACTAACATTAGTACCAAAATTTAGAGACTGAATTTTTACCAAAACCAATTTGTATACAAAGGGAAGGTATGTCTCCTTGCAGATGATGTAAAGATGTGCAACAGGGTTGACACTCCAGGAGGGGTAGAGAAAATGAGAAGGGACCTAAGCAACCTTGAGAAGTGGTCAAGGGTGTTACAGCTAAGATTCACTGCAAAGAAGTGCAAGATCATGCACTTGGGGCACAGAAATGCATGGGAGAAGTACATGATGTGGAGTGAGGTACTGATGGCTACCAAACAGGAAAGGGACCTAGGGTAATCATATCTGATGACCTAAAGGTTGCCAAGCAATGTGAGAAAGCTGTGAGAAGAGCCAGTGGAATGTTAGGGTGCATAGGGAGAGGTATCACCAGCAGAAGGAAGGAGGTGGTAATGCCACTGTACAGAACATTGGTGATACCTCACCTAGAGTACTATGTTCAGTTCTGGAGGCTACATTTCCAGAAGGACATAGACAGAGTATTAGCAGCTCAGAAAAGGGCAGACAAAAATGGTACAGGGGCTGCCCCAGAAGTCTGATGTGGAGTGACTAAATGATCTCAATATGTATTCCCTGGAGGAGAGGAGAGAAAGTGGGGCTATGATAGAGACTTTCAAATACCTCAGGGGTATAAATAAGGTTCAAGAGGGTAGCATCTTACATAAAAAAGGGTGTTCAAGAACAAGAGGTCATGATATGAAAGTAGAGGGGGTACTTGGGGTAATGTGAGAAAGTATTTTTTTCACAGAAAGGGGGGTGGTGGATGCATGAAACAGCCTCTCTGCAGAGCTGCAGAGGTCCTGGGGCAAAAATGGTAGGGGAATTCAAACATGCATGAGACAGACATATACGAACTCTACTGATAGAAAAGAGAGGGTAAACCACAGACCATTTAGGATCTGAAGTATATGAAATGGGTAGGGGAAATGTGCAGACTATGTGGGCCAAGAGGTCCTTATCTGCCATCAATTCTATGTTTCTATGTAAGTTTGTAATCAGTTACATTTGATGTTGGCATCTTTCTATCTCTTGTCTCTCTATGAGTACATCAGGACACCAAGATACTATAAATGCACTGAATGTGATATTTACACATTTTATTATGATCATTGCTTTCGCCATAATTTTGGATGTGGTGTGTTTGTGTGAGTTGGCATGAGTGGATGAGGAGAGAGCCATAAGTGAAAGTCAGTGGCTCATTACAAATGACAACTAGAAAGCAAATGTTTCATATATGTATATTCTTTTAAAGACCTGCAGCAAAACTAACAGTAGTAATCAGTAAACTGACAGCACACCCAATATAGTTATTTAATGGGGGGGGGCACTAGACAACAGGGAAACAGTGGCTAACTGCAGCCCACAGCACGAGTTCCAGCTTTGACTGAAGAAGTCAAAAAAGTCCTGCTGTTCTCATACAGAGAACGTGGGTGAACGGCTTCAATATTGACATCTTCTAGTCTCTTGTCTCTTTGCTCCTCTAATTTGTGTTTACTCTCACACAATGTAATTACAAAAAAATAAAACATAGCATATTTGTTCCTTTCATGGTAGGGTCCTACTTTGATTTTTAGCATTGTTTTTGCACTGCGGGCTGCATTGAGAGCAGTGAAGTATTCTGGTCCTAAAGAATTAATACAATATGGCTCAGAATACAAAACTTCTAAACTTTAAATCTGTACCTGGTGCTGGTTTGCTGTGTGTTAACAGCATTGTCTGTTGTTAACTACAAGCACCACCATAGCTTTTAAACTAGCTTTTAAATTAAAGTGCACATCATATGCTGAATACTGGCATTTAGTACCCATTGCTTGTAGTAAAAGTGTTCATCCTAAAAGCAGCTTATCTCTACAAATATTTGCAGCTCATTGAAGCTTGATAGCGCGTTGTACATGATGGACAACACTGTTGGCACACAGTAAACCAGCACCAGATACAGATTAAAAGTTTTGTATTCTGAGCTGTATCATAGTAATTCTTTAGGACCAGAATTTGCAGACAGAAGAAGACCAGTACCTTACAAACAGCACATCTGCACAGAGAGTGAACACTATAATCATCACTGCAGTCAGTGCGATGCAAAGCCCTAACTGGCCAGTGCTGTTGTTTTTCCCACTGTGACCACGGACCAACTGATTGTTGTCAATGATGAGGTTTGTGTCAGAGTGAGAATGCAGCAGCAGGAAGAGGGGAAAAAATTAAAGTCCCCACTCCCACATATTGCAGTCATACTATGAATTGAACAATGGAAATACTTGGCATGGAAAGTAGTGAGGGTTACAGAAAGTGAACTGATCTAATATCCCCACTATGGCACTGTTACGGGACTGTCATTCACTTTCATTCATGGAGAATCCTCTCACTACCTAGTCCCTTAACCACCATTGCAATCAAATACTGTATGTGACTATAAAATATAAAAAAGTGACCATGAACATTATCATTTGGTGCAAAAACATAACAGCTTTATGTGATCTATAAGACATCACCTTCATAGAATGACTAACAAATGACTGTTTTGATCAATTGAAAAAGATGCCTTTGACAGACAGCTAAAATCTACAATGGCAGCTCGCTGACAGTGTCCCTCTAAAATATTTAAAAAAAATACATTTTGGGGTAATGTCTCCAACAGTAAACTAAGAATCCACCTAACAGAGTCCCCATGAGCAATATAGATGTATTGGCGTGTCTTCAGGATACCATTTTTGTAGGTTTTGATTTTTTTTTAGAACAAAATGGAGAGAATATGGTGGCAAATGAAAAAGCATTTTTCCCCTCATGAAAAAGGATTTGCCCCAAATGTAAAAAAAATATTTTTTCATTTCATGCAGCTATTTTGACATGCTTACTGAGCATGCTCATAACCCAAAATTCCAAAATTAAATAATTTTGGAGTGGATTAATATATTTTCGCCAAACACTAAATGTCATATCTGTGGGCAAAGCCCTTTCTACATTGAAAGTTTCAGACCAAAATTGCAAACTGTCTGTGTGCTACAGGTATCAGAAAAAAAACCCAGCAAAAACCCCTGAAAAATTCACTTTATACATTATCCAGATCTTGGAATCTGCACATCTGACGGGAACAAAACTTGGCATATCCAGAGATCCCCCCCTTCCCACAAGACTAGTATGCAAAATTTTGTGCAAATATGTTGAACCGTTGCAGTGTTACTGAAGTGCAAAAATTGGGGTTCAACATTAAACTACCTATTCAACACTAAATATGGTGGTGTTTCTGTGCCACTATACACACACACACATATGTGTGTGTGCGTGTATATATATATATATAGATAGATATTTATATGTATATATATATCTTGCTGATCACAGGCTAGCTTGTATAGCCATTAAAATAGTATAACTGAGTCCTAGCTTAAAATTTATGCACTTCGTGAGACTGTTGGTGGCAAGGTGTAGCTCACAGTTTGTTGTGGAGGATTATAGCTATTATCAGAGATAATTTTAAATGAAAGCTTTATTGCAAATATTTTACAAGCATATGATTCACTTACATGTGTTTTTGTATCAGGAATATAGAGCATAAACCATATTGTGAGTAGTAGCCTAAATGGCATTTATTTTCAGAAATTATTTGCATACATTCAAATTTTTGTGGTGCTGTTCTTCTAATGAAAGTGCCCAGTTTTTTTTAGAAATATATAACCAATGTACTGAAGAAGCCCAAATGTTATGGGTGAAACATAGAGGGTAATGTATGCCAGAGTCAGCTGATGATTAAATTGATATTGTGAAAAAAAAACATTGCATTTGATGTGGATTTCTGTGCCCCCTCTTGCTTTGTTCTGCACGTCTGGATACATCCAGGGGTTGGCAGCAGCTTTGTTCTAAATACTTGCAAATTTTACCATTTCCAGTGGCAATTCTTTGCTTGTAAGGCCTGGGACAACTGTGCTGGAAGCCTGCACTGGTATTCCTTTATGTTCCATGTGATCTGAGTCTGACCTGGAAGCCTGGGCTGTTGATTAGATGATATGTGATGCAAACCAGGTGCACAGCAGTGTAGCTGATAAGGTATAAGCAGAAGAGTGTTGTGTTTGTTGCTTCATTCCAGATAGGTAAGTAGATTTTTTATATAGCTTTTTACCCTCTGCTGCCACCTACTTCTATCTTTGGGCCCTTGACCCAGTGGCTTCCAGCCCCATCTGCCGCTCCTTCCATCATCACATTGGCGGGGATCTGCATGGAGCAGGGCCTGAAAACACTGAGGGCCATCACATATGGCAGTGGAGAGACAATGGATTTTTCTTTGTGCTTCTCTCAAACCCAGAACTGTGACAGCATGGCGGGTGCATGTGTGTGGAGGTGCACATGTACTCCCAGAACCACAACCCCACCAACCCACCCAAGGTTTCATCAGCCCCCCGGCCTTTGCTCTGACACCTATCTTCCACTGGGTGTCAGCTGAGAGCAAGGAAACTCACCACCCCAGTCTAGGAGATGACAGCTGCCTAGCAGCTTCTTGATCCTCTCCCTGCCCTCCCCCTGCTGACCCCTGGTGCCCAGAGCCCATTCCTGAACTTCAGTCACTGGCATGGTGCGAGGTAAGGTGCTGAAACAGCGCTTCAGCCCTCAGTGCCATGGGGCCAGCTGGTAAGTGAATAGTTTAATAGCCTTTGGAGCCATATTTGAAAAGGTTTTGCTGAATGTCTATTGCTGTAGGCTTTTATATTTCTGTTGTTGTGTAGAATCATTGTTTTGGAATATATCCTGTGTTTTCATTGAGTATTGAAGATTTTTTTTTCTTGTGTGATTAGAACTGAGGCTTTTTGAGTTTGGATTTTTGAGTAGGAAGTATATCTTTTTAAATTGTTGGAAGGATATCCTTTGTAGTTTGATTATTGACCAGTGATGCCTTGGGGTCGGGTAAATTCTGTTGTGTGTTTTGTGGGATAGGCATGATTTCTTTCTTTTGTTGCTAGGTTGCTTGATTTGGATTGAGACCTTGTTTACACTGAGGTTATGCACTAAGAAACTGATCTTTTTGACCCAGACAGGTTGTGCTTTTGATTAATGAAACCTTATCATGACATGGGAGTGGGGGCATGTACTATGTTATTTCAGTACCATGTGATGGTGTTCTGGCCAGTGAGAAGCCAGAATTAAAGGAAAATTTCACCATCATAATTTGTACATCTGATTTCTTTCCATGTCAAAAGATAACTCTTTTCCTGTAGCTGTTGGGAATATACATGGTTGGTTTAGTTTGTTTTCGCTGTTTATGTTAATCCCCTGTAACTATCCTGGGGTCTCCATTTTATGGTTGTTGAAATGTCATTGTCCATGAAAGCTGCATTAGCATATGTGAACATGATGTCACAGCAACCATTTATACCATGTATCTCTGTGCTGAAAGTACAAATATCCTCAAAAACAAACTCTCTGGAAATACACAGGTTGAATGCAGTTTAAATGAAAAAGCCATGCATTACAACTTAGATAGGTTGCAAAGCTAAATTAAGGTGAATGTGGTATTTCACACCTTACTGCAAGTTGCTTTGTTGAACCGTAATTAAGCAGACATACGTACAGTGGAATCTAAAGGGTGCTGACACATCATTTTTCATATGCTAATGCAGCTCTCAGGGACAATGAGATTCAACAACCAGAAAATGGAGACCTCCAGGATTGTTACAGGGACTAGTATGAACAGTGAAAATAAACTAAAGAAAACACATATATCCTTAACAGCTATGCATAAAATTGTCTGTTGACATGGAAACAAATAAAATTTACAAGATATGAGGGTGTAGTGTTCCTTTAATAACAATTTAATGCTTGATGAACACAGTATAAAGCATCTCTCTCACTCTTGTTATATATATATATATATATATATATATATATATATGTATATTTATATAAATATATGTAATAAATATAAATATATTACACACACATACTGCACATGCTATAATTATCTGCCTCATGCAAATGACAAACAAAAAAATCATTGAATCGTAACAATGTACAATACATCTTCGTTATTTGATAAAGGTAACATTTCATTTGTTTTCCTCTGTGCAGACTCAAACTATGACACGCACAACATAAAGTAACTTTAGTGCCCTACACTAAACCTCGTAATGTTACCACTGTATTCATTTAAATGGATGAATGTAGCATCTGAAAATCCTGACTGAAAAACACACTAAAGGTGTTATTTATATAGATACCCACATAGCTGGGGATTCCCCAACCACAGACTTTCAGCAGTGTGGCATCCCCAGAATTCTTGTCCCCCCTCCCAAATGCTGAACTCTATTTTCCAGATCTTCAACCCTGCCCATACCTTACTTTACTAATTAATAAATTAAAATCACAATAATTTCCAAATGCCTTATTAAAGGAAGTTAAGTTGAATGTGTTTTAGAAGATGAAAATCCTTTAGAAAAGCTTGGAACCTACTTCACAGATATAATTAATTGATTACTTTCAACTGATTTAAAAAGGACAATGTGGCAGACACTTTCAAAAGACATTTGGAAGGTGTCCAAGTGTATACAGCAATAGTCTGAAAGGATATAATTATATTTGAAAATGCATAAAGTTTCAGGCTACAGTATGATCCAGTGTCTTGTATAATACATGAAGAGCTAGAAAAGGATTATAGAGTTTTATCCTAGAAAGAAGCTTTTATGTGATGATGTGTACAGTACTGCCTCCAAGTGGATATGTGATACTTCTGTAAAGCACTGGTTCTTATTCACTGATGGTGTAGTGGTGCTTCAGTAAGGAGAGGCAGGAGATAAAGTCAGAGAATGGAAAAGGTTTACTAGGTGCAAAGCACCAAAGAGGATAGGCAATTACACAGCTGTTTACAATAGCATTCTGTTCTCTTTACTTCTATAATGAAACTACAACTCTATGCTTATCACTCTGTACTTCTATACTCTATAAATGTACTACAACTCTCTTAACACTTTATAATCCTATATTCTATAATAATACTACAACTCTATGCTCATGACTCTATAATCCTATACTCTATAATAATACTACAACGCTGTGCTTATCACTTTATAATTATATACTCTATAACAGCATGACTGGCATAGATCAAAAGTCTGGGTGTAATGTTTGCCAAGGTTTGAGAGTGGTGGTCACCAGTGCACTATGTTGGCCAGCATAGCTGAACTGGGAAAATGAAGGGGAAAAGAACATGAATGCACAAAAGGCCTAAACAACTGTAAAGCCTCCTGGCAGAAGTGGGATTCCAGGAAAAACAAAATGCAGAAAAGCTGAAGAACAGGAGCCCTAAGCAACTGCAAAGCCTCCTGGCCGATGAAGGAGCCCAGGGAAAATGAGCTGCAGAAGAAGCTGAAAAAACTCTGGGCCAATGCAGGATCCCAGGAAATGAAATGCAGAAGAAGCTGGAGAACCTCTGGGCCAATGCAGGATCCCAAGAAATGAAATACAGAAGAAGCTGAAAGAATTTTAGGCAGATGAAGGATCCCAGGAAATGAAATGCAGAAGAAGCTAGAACCTCTGGGCTGATACAAGATCCCAGGAAACAGGATACAGAAGAAGCTGGAGAACCTCTGGGCTAATGCAGGATCCCAGGAAATGAGATGCAGAAAAAGCTGGAGAACATCTGGGCAAATGCAGGATTCCAGGAAATGAGATGCAGAAGAAGCTGGAGAGCGTCTGGGCTAATGCAGGATTCCAGGAAACAAGATGCAGAAGAAGCTGGAGGACCTCTGGGCTGATGCAGGATCCCAAGAAATGAAATACAGAAGAAGCTGAAAGACCTTTAGGCAGATGAAGGATCCCAGGAAATGAAATGCAGAAGAAGCTAGAACCTCTGGGCTGATACAAGATCCCAGGAAACAGGATACAGAAGAAGCTGGAGAACCTCTGGGCTAATGCAGGATCCCAGGAAATGAGATGCAGAAAAAGCTGGAGAACATCTGGGCAAATGCAGGATTCCAGGAAACAAGATGCAGAAGAAGCTGGAGAACCTCTGGGCTGATGCAGGATCCCAAGAAATGAAATACAGAAGAAGCTGAAGGACCTTTGGGCAGATGAAGGAGCCCAGGAAATGAAATGTAGAAGAAGCTAGAACCCTTGGGCCGATCAAGATCTCAGGAAACAGGATACAGAAGAAGCTGGAGAACCTCTGGGCTGATGCAGGATTCCAGGAAATGAAATACAGAAGAAGCTGAAGGACCTTTGGGCAGATGAAGGAGCCCAGGAAATGAAATGTAGAAGAAGCTAGAACCCTTGGGCCGATCAAGATCTCAGGAAACAGGATACAGAAGAAGCTGGAGAACCTCTGGGCTGATGCAGGATCCCAGGAAATAAGATGCAGAAGAAGCTGGAGAACCTCTGGGCCAATGCAGGATTCCAGGACATGAGACGCAGAAGAAGCTGAAGAAGCTGGAGAACCTCTGGACCGATGCAGGATCCCAGAAAATCAGGCAGTTCATTTTAGGTGGAGGGCACACTGTTCATGGGCAATTACCAGTTATAGGATGCAGAACACACAGTTTTGGGCAATTGCAGGATATAGAGCACAGTTCAGGGTAATTGCGGGCAGTAGACCACAGTTCAGGGCAATTACTGTCAAGAGAGTACAATTCAGGGCAATTGCAGGCAGCAGATCATAATTCAGAGCAACTGCTGGCAAGAGAGCACAATTCAGGATAATTTCCAGCAGTAGACCACAGTACCGGGCAATTGCTGGCCAAGAGAACACAGTTCAGGCAATTTGCAGGTTACAAGGGGAATTAGATGCCAGACAAACAGTTCAGTAGATCATGCACAGTAACAATATATTGCTCCTTTTTAATTGCTCCCAACACCACCTCTGAGAGCCCTGTTTCACCCCTTGCACCACCTTGCTTTTCTGGGGCACCCCGGGTACCAATTTCCCCTAAAATGACCAGCCAAACAACTTGCCAATTGCTCACTGGTCCACTTGACACTTGACTGGCTGGCAGGGAAAAGCAGGAACTCATTGGGCCCACTAGTCATTTTCCTTGCCCACCTGGCTTAAACTAGAGCTTGCCTTGTCCCTTTAATTCCCCAAGAGATTGCCCTGTTAAATATTCAACAGTTGTCAATAGGGTCTGTCTCCCTTAGCTCCACCTTTGTGAGCTTACTTATAAATATAAATTTTTAACCCCCTAGGGCCTTTATGCCCAAAGTCCCACCCCTGGGTGTTGCTACGCCAAATGAATATTAATTTATTAAAATCTTGGGCTCACGGCCCGGCCCCTCAGCTCTTGGCCAATCCTTAATGCACCCTAGGCACTTTATATAAATAAAAACTTTTTCTTTTTAAAATAGAATTCAGGCAGTCAGCACCTAGTTGCTGGTGCTGCGGCTGACTCACCGCCCTGGCCTGGGGTGAAGACAGGCAGGAAGGAGAGAGGTTTCCAGCAGAGGGAGGGACAGGTGACAGGTACTGGGTGGATGACTTGGGGTCTCACAGGTCCTCTTCTCTCACTCTCTCTCTCTCTGCACAATGTGGCTGCCAGTCGGTCATGCTACAAATGGGGGGAGTTACCTTTAATGCAAATAAAATAAACAAGCATTTGTCAATGCCAGATGCTTGCCACTGGTATTAATGTTGTACCAGGTCAAGGTGAAGATCCAGGGCCATGCTGGAAGACTAAGGCTTGGACCTGGGGGGCAGTTATGGTGGCGCAACAGCTGACAAACTGGAGGGAATTTAAAAGAATAAAAAATACAGTTTTCACCATTCTCTCCTTGGAGCGGGGGCTGGGCTCCCAGTGTAGAGGTTCTTCTACAGTAGTGCTGCTGCAGTCTGGTGTATGTGGGTGACTTCATAAAGGAATATGGCTTCTATTCCCACCAGTCTGGTGTGAGAACATCATAAAACTTAACTGCAGGCTGTGGTAGAGCTGAGCTCTATGTTAGGAATAACTGGAGCACCCAGGGACATATTTTTCTCATCTCTCTCCTTGTATTTCTTAGTAATCTGCTGCAGCAGTGCCATTTTCCTATGCTATTTATTTCCAATTGTATGCCTCAGTACATTGGTCACCTACCTAGGTAGTCTCCCCCTCACTATACTTACCCTTACAATTTTTTCTTTTCTTTCCATATGTGGTGCCAAAGTGCACGCCATGCTGAATAAAATGCTTGATATGCATATGAATAAGAAAAACTACTTAAGAATGGTAACAGAAATGCCTAGTGAGGCCCTAGACTGAGAGAGGCATCTGGTTCCGTACTGGGAGTGAAAGGGTTACATCAACTGTTTCAAAGAACTGCTTCCAGAGTTAATCTGGCAGAAGTCTCCTCAGACAGATTCATAGCCTTTCCCATGTGTAGTCCACATTACAACAGACTTAATGCATTCCAAATAGCATGATTCAGACACAGACATTGCTGACACAGAGAGAATGAAAACGCTGATTTATGAATGTGTCTGTTGGCACAAAGTTTTGATGTCCGAACACTTCGTGCCTGAAAGTGTCATAATCAGTCTTACTGATTATTGATCGAGCCTCTTGTAGACTTTTCTGGATTGGATCACCGCAACACACCTCTCAAATCCCTGTATCATAGTAAAATGTTTTGTCTATGGCAAGCATAAAAACAGGGATAAACTGAGCCCTCACTGTGATTGGCTGACTGCTGATCCTCAGACTGCATCAACACAGAAGCACCGACACTGCGGACTGGAACACTTTGGCTGAATACTCTGACTTGCTGACTGGTGGAGAGGCACCGCACCAGACCCAATGGAACTGGCTTCAACTCTCAAGGTAAGCCCTGGGTTCCCATTGCTCTCACTGTCAGTCCTACTCCATCCCTGCTCAACAACCGACTGGCTTATACCACCTAGGCAATGCAGGCTACAGCAGGGAGAAAAACATTTAAAACAATGGGGGGGGCTGATGCTCCCTGGGGAAATGGATCTTATTTGGGATACCCTAACTTTTGGGGTATTACACATCTTCATAGTGACATGTGGATGATATAATGCTTATCATCTGAGCATGTGCACTGAGATAAATCAAGATGGCTACCAATCAGCACCTGTGAAAATCTTTACCCTTTACAATTTCATTGAGATCTGGAGTGGGGAAATGTTCATAATCAAAAATATTTGGGTAGCAATTGTTGTGAAACAGAACATAATCTGAGTAGCAATACTAGAATGTGTATGTGTAGCATTTTGTAAGTCACCTTGTGAAAATCAGCTGTACAGCCACTCTTGGGTGAAATCAGATTCATATCAAATAAGTGATTGCTGTATATTATACAATGGCAAGAAAAAATCCTGGACTCTGATTGGTCAGTCTTGGGCTGCACCCGTGATGTTATCCCAGTACAACATCACGGGTCTAGTCTCAGCCTCACTGTAAACCTGTAGATGAACATTTGCTTGAGCATCTCCTTGATTGTTTCATCCTCTCTTAAAAAACAAAAATATTTTTCCACACAAAAAACATCTTTAAAATGATTTTTTTATTCTGTATAACAATGAGCCATTGTATAATAGCAATACTGCCCTCCAGGGTGTGTGTTGTTTGGGATAACATCATGCCTCAGGTATTGGATGCACTCGGCCTGTGGCCTCATGCCCAGTCACCCAAGGCGTGACGTTATCCCAGCGTGACACACACCCAGTGGGGCAGTATTGCTTAATTAACAGTTTTGCATAGCATTTGATGAACATTGTGTAGTTGTTTAGCTACATAAAACTATAAAACCTTCCTTGCCTATGCATTTTCCTAAAGTCTGTATCAGTATTTTGGTTCTACTGGAAATGAAACATAGGTGTGTTCTGTTGCACCACATGAGCATGTGGTATAATTTTGTTTTTCTGGATAAAGCATGTTTAGAGGAAGAATCTAGTGATATCTGACAAGCACAGTATGTCACAATAACATTTGTTGAATGCTATAGAAAAGATTTGGCAAAGCCCCTACTTTTCATTTGTAATTAAAATGCATAATAGCAGAGCCGATATGGCTGTGGAGAGCATTTGGGATGCCTTTACCCATTATTTCTAATGAATTTTCTCAATGCTGATGTGCTGAGAGGCAATTCATAGTGTCAGTGACTCAGTAGGTAGCACATCCTCGTCTGAAGCCGGGAGATCAGTGCTGTGGGTTCAGTTTCCACATCTGGCACTTGGGTTAATATCCCAGTACTGACACTGTAGTGCAGCATGAGAGGGATGCTGCACTTCTGAGGTGCTGTCTTTCGGATGAGACGTTAAACTGAGGTCCCATCTGCCTGGATTGGTGGTAGTTCAGGTGGATGTTAAAGATCCCATGGTACTTATCGAAAAGAGATGGGGAAGTTTTTATTCAAAGAAAAACACACTTTTTTTCCAAAACAAAAACAAATCACACAGTCATTATGATATCCATATTATCTACCCAATTCCAGTAACATTTTTCCACAGCTCTCTTGCTTTCTCTTCTCCCCATAATTTACATTCATCTTGAAAAATGTTATCTACTTCATCTTGAAACTTAAAAAAAAATCCTGTGCAGTCAAATCCTTATTCTGCAAAAATCTTGAGCATCTGCTTTGCCATATAGACCATTTAAAACTGCCAAAATAACATAGACTGTATTTTTATTAACTTTTTCCCATTCTTTTGTTAACTGGCCATAGATCAAAATCTTGTATGTCATATTTTTAAAAGCGTGCATCCCCCAGTAACTGGCTACCATACCCCAAAAAGGTTTAATAAAATCACAATCAAAAAATAAATGCTGCATGCTTTCTTCTTTTGTCCCACAATCTCTTTCTTTACATATTCTTTCCTCCATTCTTTTATGTTTATGGTTAACTCTCACGTTTAACTTCTCATGACTATACATCCATACTACATCTTTCATTTTTCCCGGAATTCTTTTTTCTAATGTAACAGCTGAAATTTCCTGCTCTTTTATTCCTTTTTCTACCTTCAAAACTTGTTTTTCCCTGAAATTCCTCTCCATAATTTCTTTATACATCTGTTTTCTGTTACCCCTAATTAGAGTATCCACTGTTACTCATACTGGGTTAAATACTTCCTTCCAATTTCCATATATATTGGCCTCACTGTACATCCTACTATATTCCCTTTCTTCCCAATACATTTAATGAAAGGTACATTCCACTGCTGTGTTAACCAAGACCAAGCTTTGTTCTCACCTTTTACTAATGGTACAATATTTGAAAACACAAAAATATTAATATAAAAAACAATTGGATTTATCATGTTTAAACCCCCATCTTTTATGGTTCTATACGTTAGCCCCCTTTTAATAGGTTTTAACTTGCTACCCCACAATAACTGAAAAAAAAAGACTTTGAATTTTGGATTGCATTTGAAATGGTACTGGAAAAATGTATGCTAAAAATAAAAATATTAGGACAATAAACGCTTTTAATAAGTAAATTCTTTTCTCTCGTGTCATATTCCATTGTTTCCATTGTTTCCATTTATGTACTTTTATTTGGGCTATTGATACTTTTCTTCTCAGTTTTGTTGTATTGCATCATCCCTTCCAAATCTTATTCCCAGCACCTTAATGCTACTTTCTGCTATCTCCAAATCTCCTCTTTCCTTTTTCTCCACTGCCCCCAACAGATAAATTCTACTTTTCCCTTTATTTATCTTAATCCCTGTACATTGGCTATACTTCTCTACTGACTCTATTAACTTATCCCCTGAACTCTGATCTTTTACTAAAACTGAGCAATCATCTGCATAAGCACTTGTTTTATTCAGTTCCCTATTTTGCCATTCAATACCTTTAATCTCTTTCTCCACCTCTATTCTCCTCAGAAGTGGGTCTAGACAATATATATATAGTAGGGGACTTAATGGGCACCCTTGCCGAACCCCATTCCTAATATACATTGAAGTCCCTAGATGCCCATTAACCATAGGACAAATTTGCGCTTCCTTATATATTGCTTTTATTAAACTAAATAATTCTGTTGGATTTTAAACTTTTCTAAGGTATCCTATACATACTGATGCTTTACAACATCAAATGCTGTTTCTTGATCCAGGGCATACAAATACCCTTGTAAAGAATCCTCCTGTCCTTTATTTATGACTTCTCTAATATAAATTAAATTTTGTTTATGCTCCGTCCAGGAATAGCACACGTTTGAGACTGCATTATCAATTTCTCTGAAAAAGTCCTTAACCTATTATTTATTACCTTGGCTAAATGTTTGTTATCTGAAGTCAATAAACTAATGGGCCTCCAATTTTTAAGTTGTGTTTTTTCTCCTTTTCTATGCAAAAAGTCGTTATTCCTTTTTTCATACTTTCTGCCAAATTGTCTCCATTCATTATACCATTGTATACTCTTGTTAAAATGGGAGCCATTTGTTTTTCCAAAATGTTATAGGACATATTCAGAATCCCATCCACCTGAGGTGCCATGTTATTTGACAAAGATTTGATTGCCTCTTTCACTTCTTCTTCTTTATTGCCTCTGCCTCATCTTCCTCCAACTCTGGCATCTCAATTGTCAGGAAAAAATCCTCACTTTTCCTACTTCTTTGTTGCTGGTATTTTTCCTTCAAAAGCTCTTGTATTGTAGATTTAATATTTTCTATATCTCTATGTATCCTCCATTTTCCATCCTGTAATTTATACATAACTTGATTTTCTATTTTTTCTTTACTACGGTCATAAGGATTTGTATGATAGTTTGTTCCCTGGGTACCACTTTTTTGTTCCATAATTAAAGACATGACACTATTATATCGGTATTCTTTCATTTTAACCTTAATTTCTTCAATTTGTTTAGATTCATCCAACTTATCTTTAACCTGCCTTGTCATAAGTTTATATAATCTAGCCCTTAATTTTAAATACTTCCCATAATTTGTTGCCTCTGCTTTCTGTCCTTCTTCAGTCATATATTGTTTGATTTTATTTTTAGTATCTTCCCACCATTCTGTTCCACTATCATATAATTCCATAACTGTTAACTTATCTTCCAGTATTATTTTAATCTTTCTATACAAGTATCTTCTTGTAGCTTAGCTGTATTCATCCTCCAATAGCCTTTCCTATTCTCATCCTATTCCAAGTTAATTTCAACTTCTACTGCCATATGATCAGATGTCTCAGTTGGTATACTCCTAATATCAACTACCTCCACTTTTTTTTGTGCCATCCAGAAATCTATACGAGTAGAACGTGAACCCTTGAAATATGTGTGTTCTCCTTTTTTCCCCTTTAACATATATCCATCCTCCATCCCAGCTTTATCTAACATTCTTTTCAAGTGAGTGGTATCACAAAAAATTTTTGATGTTGCCTTCCCCCAATCTGCTCTAGATAACCCACAGTTAAAGTCTTCCCCCAACACCACAAGTTTTGAAGTATGCAATAAGCCTCTATTTGATCTATTAGCATATTCCTTTCTTTTTTCCTTTGTGGATTATAAATTACAATAATTCTCACAGAATTCTTTTTTAAGATAACATCAATAGTCATAGCTCTTCCAGGTACCAAATCTATTACTTTTAAAATTTGAACATCATGAGAAGAGAACGCTACCCCCACCCCTGTACACCCATCTATCCCAAAGGACCATAAGGATGGTCCCCATGTCCTGTCTTTCTGAGTTTGTTGAATTTCATCTATAGTGTGTAACCTTGTGTCTTGGAATACATATAAGTCACTTTTCAAGTCATATAGTATTTTAAAAGTTACCAGCATCTTCCTTCTATTTTTAATACTATTCGTTTTTATGAGTGAGACATTTTAAACTTCCCATTTTGTTTTCCCCTCACTTTTACTTGTGCACAGATCAATTTCTCAAAAGTATTTGATATCAGGTGTAATATGGAAAAGGGGTGGTAGCTTTCTGTTTCAGATCTGGTTCCTGCTTTAAATACCAGGATTACTGTTGCCCACTTCCAGTCTTGAGCAAATTCTCCAGTCCTTAAAGAAAGGTTGAACATTTCAGTTAGTGCAAAGGCTATGACTGGGAATGCATACTTAGTAAACCAGGTGTAATGTTATCTAGATCAATTGCCTTATGGGCTTCCAATTTTAAAAGCTTTGTTTTGACATTTTCAGTAGTAATATCTGAAAAAAAACCTGGAGGGTTGTTAGAATTTGTTCTTCTTGAAGGGTAGCTTGCTGATGTAGTTGAGGTACATTTCCTAGGGCTTCTAACCCTATCTTTACAAAATAATTGTTAAAACATTCAACCACACTCTGGCCTGTTTAACCCTTAATTTGGAAAGCACCTGCCATTTCATTATTAGCATTCTTCTTCTTATTATTATTATTATTCAGGAGCTGTGACATCGTTTTCCAAAAGTCATGTGGGTTACGTTTGTTGCTGACATCAAACTTTTTTTATTTATTTAAAAAAAAATGAATAAAAATAAAAATACATTTTTTTTCTTAATCCAGGTTGTACCAAGGGGCATTACATAATGCTTGATTTTTTAGATTTAATGGGTGCATACTTGTCACAAATTTTCATGAATTTATTTAAAAAGAATAGTCATGCATGACCAGCTATTGGTAGGAGCTGTATTTTTTCCCACTGAATATTTTCCAAATTCAGCATAAATTGCACATAATCAAAATTGGTGAAGGACCTCTATCTAATAAATTTGGTAGGGTCCTGCATTTTTACATTTTCTTTTACACAAAAAAATCACCTGATGGTGTGTGAATGCATCTGGAAGGACTCCACTATTGGTATAATAGGAAGGACAATTGTCATCATACATTCAGTCTTTTTTGCTCTTTGCAACACCTGCTAATGCTGTGCTGACCCTTTGAGTGGGACTACACTTACCATTTCCTGGCACTTGAGGTGCTGTTGCTGCAGGGTGTGGAATACCCTCCCCCCAGAGTTTAACAGTGCTGCCACTGTAGCACTCCTAAAATTCTTCTGGTCTGGGGCTGGTAGTTGGATCTCTGCTGTGAACCTGAGTCTCCCACATGGTTGTATGACAGACAGATAGATAGATAGATAGATAGATAGATAGATAGATAGATACTGTAGATAGATAGGTAGGTAGCTAGATAGATGAAGACAGTTTATTTAAAATGACTTCCATTGTGCAAGTTGCTGTATATGGTAAAATACTCATACAGCAAAAAAGAAAACAAAACACAAATCACTAACTGCTGTAGTATATTACTTGTTTGATTAAAGTGTGAAGTGTGCGGGTCCTACAATATATAAAGGCATAAATAAGGAAAGCAGAAACAAAAATAATAATACTTCATCTAAAAAAGCAGATTGAATTGTTATGTTTTTATTTTACTCTTAAAGCAGTTCACTGAGGAGGTAGCACAGATGTCCAGTGGGAGAGGTTTCCACAGCCTAGGGCCTGCTACCCCAAAGGTCCAATCTGCAGTTGAAATTAGATGGAATTTCAGAAATTCCATTAACTTTTGAAGCATGGAATACATCTCCCTGTCCAAAGCAACAGACTTAAACAATGCAGAGGAAAAGAGGGTCAAGACTGTTCAAGGCTTTAAAGTTAGAAGTAAAACCATAAAATCCATCCCACCTTATCGGCAGCTAGTGCAGACTGCAGTGCCAGGGTGATAGGATCAGAGCACTACCCTCAGGCCACTGGGCACAGCATAATGTTATCTTTTAAAATAAGTAATCATTCAACATAGTTACTTTCTTTGGAAAAATTAGAAGGAATTATATCTCACTTTTCTAGGAACAGTAGGCTTAGGCTATTTGCAAAGGGAACTTGTATAATAAAATGGATAATTGAAATCTTGAAAGCTAAATTACTGCAACAAAGTCTGACCCATAATCGCATTTTGGCAAATCACCAGGGGTCAAACCATATTACCAGAATTAGTCTACATAACAGACATTTTTTTACAACAGTTCACTCCAGGGTGTGGTACATCATGGGATCTCATCATTTTTCAGGTGATTGAAGACCCTCAACTTTGTCTTGTGTCTCATGATGCATCACAGACATGAGAGTATCCCACAAATTGGTGATACATTACTCCATGTAATTTACTGCATTACATCTTAACTGTAATTTGGATGAAATACTTGACTGTCTCTCCCTATGAACAGCACGCAATTTATTGACTTCTGGCTAAACACTGACCAAAGAGTTGAGTTCTATTAAAAATATTACCAGCAGTGGCACTCATGTTGCTAATGATTTTTTATGATAATTTCTTGGATGCCATATCTGTAGTAAAATGGTATTTAACAAGTTCTACAAGATAGGCACTATGTAGACCATCATGGGACTGGTGTTTTATTCAGATGTGATTAAATATAATGTAATTATGGCACAATGTGAAGTATTCTAGTCTAGATATCAAGCAATATGTTCCTTTGTGAAACAGATTTTTCTGATTCATATGGGAGGCCATGCTCATCTTGCTGTAAGATAGTTGTTGGTTGAGTAAGCATGAAAGGATGTTAATGCATTAAATATCACAGCTGTATTTTAGTGACACTAACCTCAGAACTGCAGTTGACTTTGAATTATCTATAAATGGATGTAGGGGCTCTGTTAAAGCACCATTTAGATACTCTGTGGTGCATAGTGTGAAGATTTCCTAAGTTGCTTGAGATGGAAAGGGAAGGCTTCAATGTGACAACTTGAACAGTGTAAGTGCTGGAGGTAAGGAAAAGCTGTCACTACTCTGTGATGGTAGTACAACAGCGCTGGGTGAAATAATTGACTTGTTTTATGCCGGTATTGTCCTACGTTTCACAGAGGTTATACTTATTCCATTGACATTTTTAGCTGTCACCATTATCTGTCATGGGAAAGACATAAGCAACCTTTCTTCACCATTTAGCTAAGCAATTTATAAGAAGAGCAACTTATAGCTTCAATTAAAGTGACAACACCCCATTTTATACTTAACACTTCAACCAGTTCACCATCAAAACATTATATAATGTCATGTTAAGTGATTTAAAACAAGGAAATTTAGTATTAGGAATTAATATGGCTATTCTCTTCTCTTTGTGTACATGTTTCTACATCTGTGTTAAGACTCTTTTAGAAAAATCAGTGCTCAATTCTAAAAGCAAACTCTGCAATGATTATAACAAAATTCCTAATTTATTGCTTGTATCTTGGCATAAGTGCAACATAACATCACTTTTGCTATCCTGTAAAGAAATGTTTGCCTGTGTTGCATGCCATTTGATCAGAGAAACACCTTGGGAGGGTATTATCTTAACAGGGGACAGAGTGCATAAAGAGTCAAAGAAATTCCCCATTTCTGATGTCTACATACATTCCCGTTATACATGCACGTGGCCTTTGTGCTTCTTGGAGGCCATGTGCAACATACTGTATGTATTCTTGATACAAGAACAAGGGTTTGTAGGTTCTCCTTAACATTGCTCTGCAACTGATATAACTACTGGAAAGTTCTATTAGAAATTATGGAATAGAAAGCAGCTGCAAGGAATTATAGGAGACATCCATCATGTTTGGTCCATCTACTAGATATAAACTAAATGTATGCATGGATGTCCATACACAGAAAAGTGCCTCAAAATCTCCAGGTTGTTGTCAGCCTCTCTAAACATGCACTCACTATGGAAATCACATTTGATGACCACTCAACCACACATAACTTGGGTAGTCTAGAAATGTTTGATGCGTGTAAGACACTGCCCAGTCTGTACTGTGGATTTATGAAGTCTATCTATTCTGCTCATTATGGTTCTACAATATCTGGATAGCACAATGACACAGAACATGTCTACAGTTATGCTTACTAGATGATGAACATTCTATCTGAGTTTGCAAAAAAGCAGACAGATGTTT
This sequence comes from Neoceratodus forsteri, assembly GCA_016271365.2. NCBI lineage: Eukaryota > Metazoa > Chordata > Ceratodontiformes > Ceratodontidae > Neoceratodus > Neoceratodus forsteri. The sequence goes on from JADMNL010000023.1 coordinate 214,865,914, forward strand.
GCTGTACCATGAATTACATGAGCAGATTGTTTATTTTAGCCTGTCAATGAATGTAACACAGACAGCTGTTTGTTTTGTATTCATTTGCAAGTGCAAACCAAAATTTTGTCTTAACAATCTTTTAAGCTTCTGTAAACACAACATCTGAGCTCATCAAATAACTAGGTTATACCATGTAGGTATCATACCATACGCAGATGTCTCAGACTTGTTACTTGATGTTGTAGTTTCCTTGTTCTGACTAGTTGGCAACTTGATAATCTAATCCAATCTGAAGTCTTCTGTATATCTACTCACCAAGCATTGTTCAGCCTAACACACTACCATCTGAACAAACTCCTCCTAACAAAACTCCATTCTTGGCCAGCTATATATGAGATCCATGCCTCAAAGAGTATCAGAAAACAGAGTAAATCCCACACTCCTCTCTGTTGTGGAGGAGTTTTTCTTAATGAATTGCAACATGATTTGCACGTCTGGACCTTGTTTTTAGAACTAGGCCCTTTATCTCACAACTTAGTAGAATAGCTTGTAAAAAGTTAGACAGCTTAAATATTAAAACAAACTAGGTGGTAGAAGGTGGTAAGTGATTTTGTATTCCACTCATGTTTGGTTGACTAAGTTAAGGAGGTACAGTTTCTGTTGTCCTAGTTACAGCACATAGTTGTGCATTCCTTCAAAATGAAATTGACTTTTTTTCTGACAGGCATTTGTTTGGTGGCACATTTATTCAATACAAATCACATCTTCAGATATTAAATTGCAGTTTTTTATTAGTTTTTCAAACCTCGGGAAAAGCACTGGAAAATAGGGTTAAAGGAATTAACCTTGCATTAAAACTGAATTATAACCTTACTCTACCATGGGAAACCTTGGATGAAACTGATGTGCTGATCTGTAAAAGCCAGCTTTTTTCCTTCTCCTCTCCCTGAGCAGTAGATTGCATGCTTGTAGGCCTGTTCTTGTGCTGAAAATATCGTCCACTTAAATTATATGGTCTACCTTGGTATTGAATAAAATGAAATTTAAAAATGTCAAATGTGATTTGAAACTGTGAATTTTTCATAAAGGAATCTATCTGCCATCCTTCTGGTACTTCTATGGGAACATTCTGCATTTTTATTTAGACAGTATTATTGTATATTTACATGAAGGTACAATATAAATGATGCATTGCAGGTGTTTGTACTGTAAATAACAATTTTGTCCTAGTATGTTTCTTTCTGCCCCACACATATGTTTAACATACAGTGATGGCTTTATTAAGTTTTTCAAATTATTTGTGTTTTGTTTCTTTTTTCAGAAAGAAATTAACTGATAGAAATTGACTACAGTCCTATATAAAATTGTTAATATTGTCTCAGTCCCTGTAGTTGCTGCAACGCATGTGGTTACTGTACAGTAGTAGTGATAGATTATATGTGATGCAGTGTCATTAGTTTCCTACTGTACTGTTCATTAAATATAGCTGATGTTTACTACCTATATCTTCCTCCTTTCCTAGCATTGTGTGTTCCCATGTTTGTAAATCATGGCTCAGGTTAATGCATGGCATTCTGGAAAGGAAGGAATTTGATGTTATATACTGAAGTGCCTTTCATAAATATGGAATCCCAAAGCACTTTACAATCCATGAAGAGATTGTAGCACACCTCAGAACTGCTATGAATTTCTGTTAGTGCACTGAATTTTACAGTCAAATGTACCCTGCTCTGTGAAGCTTTAATGATGTTCCTCTTAATGTTAGAGCTATTTCTGGACATGCACACTATTTACTGAACTAAAAGAATGTGGTACAGTACTTATTCAGGCCATTTGCTCTAATTAGGAAGGCAAGTGCTATGCATTTTAATGCTGAGAGGTTGAGAGGGGCTGTATGGATTGCAACAGCATATTTTAGGCACAGAAAGGAAGCATGAGGAAAGGTCAGGAGCTTGGGTACAGAGAAACAGAGTATTAAGCGCAGGGATTTTAGCTGAATTGCTGAGAGACATACAGGTAGAATGTGGAGGTCATGGGATCCAAGCCTCTGTCTGTTCAGTCTCTATGTTAATAGCTCTGTGCTCTGACCACTAGCCTATACTGCATCTACATCTTCCCACTTCTGAGAATAAATGTAGAGCTATATAATAACTCTAGTTTCCTAAGGCCCAACATTGCATCAAACTGATCTGGCAATTGTACTTCAAATAGTACTTCTGATATGGGGGCAGAATAGAGAACCTCAGATAGAAAAATTGCGTTTCCCATTCCAGCGCATATAAAATCTTGATTGTTTAGAAAGTAAAACTGAGACTTCTTAAACAAAACAACATTTCACCAACACAAAAGGCTATTGTAAACTTTTGCATACTTACAAATACACTACCTTACTGACTGTCATACAAGTGACACCCACATTACTACATCACATAGTATCATGAGATGCTTTTGCAATTGAAGCCTGAAGATTAGAAGTTACTTTGGCTAACATATCTTTTTTTTATGGATTGGTAATACAGTCTTGAAAAAGCTATTATGGTTATTCCAACGAAATGTTGTTAAGTTGAGCTCATGGTGAAAAACATTTTAGTACAGACATAGAACAGAGCAGTTTCATGTCTGCTTAGCTTTGAGTTTGAATGATTTCCCTCCTTAAGGATTTCACCATGGACTCTGGTCTACAAACAGGCTGAAACATGTCTCTCAATTATTTTAACTAACACTGCCCATAGATAAATGGTGGGAAAGTTTAGGTCTGCTTTATAACAGATGCTAATATGACATGTAGGGTCAGTGTGAAGAAAATTTGTCATGAAGGAAAATACCATGAATGAGACTGCGTTTTCGTGTTCTGCTGTAGTTAGAACACCTTAAAATCACCTGGATAAATGCAGCCAGGGTATGCCTGAAAGAGCTAGTACAGTGTCTGAAATTAATATTCCATTTTTTACAACTGTTCAAGTGTTACTTTTATATCTGAAGAATGTTTCATTGTTAGCATTAGTCAATTATAAGGTCTTCTACCTGACAGTACTAGGTATGATGTGTGGAATGGCACGCTACCTTGAGGTTAACTCAGCTAGTTCTGTTCCACTTCCTACCCCATTGGCATATTACCTAACTGAATGCAAAATCAAAGCAGATGAAGAAGAGCCTGCTTCTAGTTGCCAGATTAGTCTGGTGTTATGCCACAGTCAGAGAGGTCACCGTGCTGATGAGTTATGAAGGAGAATGGCAGAAGATGAGTCAGCCTCCTGGTAAAGTACTGATCTTCAGATCATGCCTAATATTATCAGGTACAACACCTTTTCATAAGCAAAAGGAAAAAGCAAAATACTTCAAAATAAAACAAAAAATAACAACTGGATGTTTTTGATCATTAATTACCATCTCTGTCTGCTATTTTTGTGCTACTAGCTCTTTAAGAACTAAGTTTAAATCTGTTGAATGAAACTGGAATCCTATGTTCTGCAAAACTTGGTTTAACATAACAGCTGAGTTAAAATGTTGGTGTCAAACATTACATGGAACAAAGATTCATCCAGTTCTGGTTTTAAGATGAAGTACTGTACCCTAACAAAAGATGGCATTGGTACAGTTAACCACTAAATCTCAGGATTAAGCAACAGTGTAAAATATATCTCATACATATTGTAATCTGAGGGGTGATTCATTGAGGAAGACTACATCATTGTATAAGGCATAATTCTGGAACTCATTATGGAATTAACATAAATTGACACCATGATATGACCTTGCACGATGCCCAAATTCAAGGGAAATGAGGACGTTCAAGAACCAGTGTCCTAGCTTCATGTTTTAGTTTGATGGTTCCTGTTAAACTATGGTTACTGCCAAACAGCAAACATAGACTAATTAAAGAGCATGTGCTTAGTAAGGGTGTATATCTTAAGGAATGAAGGTTTGAGGCCTTGAGATACCTCAGTAATCACTTCGTTTACTTTTATTTGTTTCTTTACTTACCTTTTCATCATTTTATTTTTATTTTGCTAACAACTATTAAAAAAAGAACACAATGGAATCTTTACATTGTGACATCAGAACACCTTCCCTGGCAAGGCTGGCAGTGTTATCTCAAAGGGAAAATGCAAATCTGTTTTCAGATTTTTATTGAGAAGTAAAACATGTTTCACTAAAATATTATAGATTTAATAGAAATATGTGATTTCTCATAACATTTGATCTTTTGTTTTGATTTAGCAGGTGATATTTTCCTCCTAACAAGATTTTACTTGGAAAGAAAAAAAGAGGTCTATTACTGCTTTAAAAATTGTAAAATCCTACAGATGGACCACTGTGGTGCAAACATATAAAGGGTGAAGTTTGTTGTTGAAAGAAGTATCTATTTCTTTTGAAAAAGAAAGAAAAATGTATTTAGTTTCTCATTGAAATACATTTTGCTCCTAAGTAGTTGGCAGTTTCTGACATCACAATACCAGAATTCTATTGAATTCCTTTTTTACTAGTACTGCAGTGTGAAAAATAAGCGTAAAAACCCACTGGCTTCGCTGCACAAACACAATTTTATTATAAAAGTAGAACGTAATTACTAACACATCAAAAGACAATACATAACTAATCAGTTGTCTATTTAATAGAAGTGAACACCTGCTCTTTAAATCACTTTTTTGAATTCTTTTAATATGAAACTTACTTACTTTAAGATAATTTAGATTCCAGGAGCCCTGCAATATGAGGCATCAGAGAATGGAGATGGACTAGCTTTAACCACAAAACATTTTGGCAGGAATAGGTTGAACAGAGCCCTTTAGGTGTTCCATTTAAGTTAAGTTTTACTATTTCTTAAGAAAAAAACTGAAGCAGTATGAAAAGCTCAATTTACTCTCCTTCTGTTTGTGATTCTATCCCCTAAAGAGCACATGAGGATATCCTCTTTTACCTGTAAGAATAAAAGGACCCCTAAGTATTTATAGCATATGAGTCTCTCCTCAAGAGTTCTTTAAGTGAGAGAATGAAGTGAACTTGAGAGCACTCTTACGGCTATAAGAGATACTGTACAACAGCTGCACATATGAAATAAGACATATGGGGAAGTACATTAGACATTTCTAATGCACAGCCAGGGGCATAGGGAGTACATTCCAAACCTGAGTGACCACGAACCCTCTGTTTTGGGCTGGTGCAGGTAACAGGCAGCTAGCCCAATAAAAGCACAAAGTTCCAGTAGACCTGTGCTCAGAAGTCAAAACGATTAGCACAAGACATCTGAATTTTGTTTTTCCAATGTTTTAATACACCACATTATGTAAATGTAAAGCACCCAGATGTATCCCACACACCACCACTTCAAAATTCCTGTGCTAATTTTCTGGACTTCCGCGTGCAGGTCTGCTGGAACTCTGTGCACAGTGAGTACCTTCAGCCCCTGGCCATTTGTTAGAAATGTCTAATGCACACCCCCAGAGTGTCTTATTGTGCTTATAACAGGTGTTTTTTAAGACGTCATGAAAAAATTAAAATTTAAAGCTATAAATATTATCACATTTAGCTTACTTTTTGATAAAATAATCCATCCACCTGCCTGAACTTGATCTTTCTTTTTATCTTGGCTTCAATCTTTTGTCCTACTGGTGCCTCCATAGCTGTAGTTTTTTTTATAATGATATTCTGTAGCCCCCCCCATACACGCACACACACCTCAGGGTGTTTTAGTACATGTTAGCTGCAAGAATTGGCAGTGCCTACATTTTTTATTTTTATGTTGCATTTTGTTTGGGACACAGATGGAAGACTTGACAGCCACAATGTTAATAAGGAAAATACTGCACAAATGAAAAAGAAAGTTGCGGTGTTGGCAACTTAGCAAGTTAATTTACCTTTGTTTTGTTTTCTTTTTACAGTTTATTTTTTTTAATGAAGGACTTGACTTGAGTGCCTTAGAATGAGACAGATGATGGCATTTCAAGACTCTGGGGAAAGGGGTGAATTGAGAATTCAAGCATAAGCCCAGCAATTTTATTTGAACAGTAACAAGGTGTTTCACTTCCTATGACATTTGTGAAACAGAGGGATATGCCTAAAGATTTGTGATTCTAAATTGTCAGTGATTTACTGAGCTGTTACTACAGAACTGTCAGGACACTTTTGTTTACATTACTGAGGGAGAGATTGACTCAGTGAAAGAGCTGGACATGAGTAGACAAATCAAACTGCAGAAATGACGTGAAAAGAAAAAATCAATAAAGAATTTAAATAAAAGAAAAAAAATGATGCAGTCAACAGTTTGTTAGGAAGTGTACTGGCATTTTTGGAACTGTTTTATTCCCTCTGAGAAAACAAGATGGCAGCTAATTGAAAATTGACCATTCTATTGCCTTATTGATTATGAATAGGTAATTTATCCAGGTTGGCTGTACTTGTTTTTACCTGTGCATTAGACAGATCAAATACACAGTTAATGAACAATCAGGCTCAAAGTGCTTCCAAAACCCATTAAATATATAACTGTATACTCTGTGCATTCATTTGCATAGGTGCTAACTTGCTAACAAATTAGTGTTGTACTATGCGTGTCTGACTATTGCAGCAGCCACACTAACAGGCTGTCCGCTATGCTATTCACACTTACCACAGCCCTAACCTTTTGAACATCTGGGCAAACATGTTTTATTTTATGCAAAAAAAAAAATAGTTGTACCTCAACAAAGAAAAATGTACAGTTCACATGGTGCCTAGACTGTTAGACTGTTTAAGCTGAATGGTACTGAATTCTTATGGCTCTAGAAGGTCCTGTATTTCTAGCACCTGATTGGCTAAAAAAGATTCACTGATTCATAATACAGTACCAACATCAGCTAGCTGTTCTGAACACATTTATACAAAATTAATGGGATGACAAAAATGTTTCAGTGGATTGGACAATTACTTCTGGCTATATTTCCAGATCTGCAAACAGAAACCAATTTAAAAATAATGTAGTTACAGCACCTCTGGTATCCTAATATAGCTTTTTTTTAAAAATAATAACTGCAAGTACATCCTTAAGATAATGCAAATTACTGGTATGCAGGATTTCCATACTAATATTATGTAGTTGGGTGAAAAAGAGACAGCAAGAGAGAGAGAGAGAGAAAGAGGGAGAGAGAGAGAGACAGAGGGCAAGAGATTCACTTAAGTTATAAATCACTTATTTCTTTATTTTAGTTTCACAAATCACAGCTTATACGTATATAAACAAATGTATGTTGGGAGTTCTGTAATAATACATGAGCTGTAGACTTCAGAATTATGGTGTGAAAGGAGATGTAATGGCACTGACTGCAGACACATTTTACCGGCCTGCTGTCTGTATTCTTTTGATTTGATCTGGAGGAAAAACAGATCTTCACTTCATCATTTTAAACCAATTTCATGCTTCAGTAGTTCTTCCCAGTTCTGTCAGATCAACACCGCAGGTCCTGAGTGGGCCTATGTGACAGAGTATAATTGTGCAGCAGCTCCCATTACACTCAGGAGGTTAGTTAGAAGGTTAGGATGTCAGAACAGGGCTTGTTAAAGGTAAGATAGGTATGTTTTATTAAACACAGTGGAACTATGACTATGTATCTATTAGCGGGGTATTAATACTTGATAGTGGACTTTGTGTCATGAATTTGAGTGCTGTGTTGATTTCAGAGATGAGCAATGATGTCATGCAATCATGTTAAGCCTTGTAATTATACCTCTCTGTCATGTCCCAGTCTATGAAGTCGTCCTCATTTTTAACACACGTGAGATCTACTCCCCACATCAACAAAGTATTTTAACACATTGCATGATAGTAACATGAGGCAGAAATTAATACAAAAAAATACAAGCCCCCAGAATCTGATAATAAATATAATTGCAGACTTTGTGTGCCATTGGTGTCCTGCCATTAGAGTCTGTATTTCTATATTTCTATGTAACCACTGCAAAATGTTATAATTACAAAAGCATTCTAAGTTTCCATTCAGTTCTTTAAGTGTTCCACCAGTCCTTAACTGTCCACTAGTGGACTGGTATAATTCTTATTTCAGTGCTCAATAGATGGTTCTGCTGATATGTATTTAAAGGAAACCTTTGTTGCCATTTTAAATCTCCAGCTCCATTAATTTAGAGCATTTTATGAATTTGTTTAATTTGTCCTGTATTTTGTGGCACTTAACTATATTCAAAAAATTAAAAGTTTGTAATTTCTCATGGTTGATTGCTCATCATTGTGGTTCAGAGCACTATACATTTTTAAAAGTTTGAAACCCTTGTTAATAATCATTAGTAGCTGTGGCTTTTATTACTATATTGACTGTCTGTTAATTAGGGTGACAAGTCTGGAAGAAACCTCTGGCATTGTGTGGTATCTTTCTAACAAAATAATATTTGAAAGATAAGTGCTTATGTGTCCAAAATAATATTTGAAAGAGAAGTGCTTATGTGTCCAAAAAAGCACACTGCTCTGTAGTTCAGAACAAGCATGTGAATTGTTAGCACTGTAAATGAGAAAGAACTATTTCCATGCATAAAGAGGGACTCCCACCAAAACTGTTACATTGCAGAATTAGAATAAGCATACCACCAATAAACCTCATACCAAAAATTGCATTTCTGCATTTCTTCATTTTAAAGTTATGATCTATTTTGTAACCCTGATTTCACTACCTATTCAAAAAAGCCTGTTTCAATGACGAGCCACTGATGATGTCATCTCCTGAACTCACACTGTAGTCCTCCCTATAAGCAACCTTATAGGACCTGCTTCTTCAAAGTTTAAGAAACTGTAGCTATAGTAACCCTTTTAAAAAAATGACATAGGGTTAGCTGCAATACTTGCATTTCCAGAATGTTCAGATGCCTGGCACTGTAGTTTAGAACATATCAGAAGGTGGTTTTGGAGTGCAGCACTGAACCAAGGCACAGAATGTCAAAATGGCGCACAGTTTTAAAATATCGATGGGGCACACAATCTTAGAATGTGACATGGCTGTGCCATCTCAAAATGTGGTGAGACAGTCAGTCTGGGAATGAGAAAGGGACACACATTGAGGAATTTGGTTGAGACTGCCTATTTTGGAATATAGTAGAGATGCACGCTGTCTAAATGTGACAGGACACACCTTTTATTCTGAAACTGCTTGTCCCTGCCACATTCCAGAATGCTATGCACCCACCATATTTCAAAATTGTGCATCAAGAGCAGGCCTGGTGGCACTGAAGGCTGAAGTGCTGGTCGTTATAACTCACGCCATGCCAGTGACCCGAGTTTGCAAATGAGCCCTGGTTGCTGGGGGTCAGCAGGAGCACAAGAGGATTGAGCATCCAGAGGACTTCTCTCCTCTTTTGGGGAGGGGGGTTGTTGTCCCACTTGCTGACTGCCCTGTTGAAATGGCTGTGGGGCAGTATGGATCGGGAGGCATGTACCGGCACCCTTGAGTCAGTAGGGAAGGTGTAGCAGGGAGAGAAATGGTGGGAAAAGAGCCTGGCAGGCTCCGTGATGCTCTGCTACATCTGGAGGGCCACCCCCGGTGTCTGGATTTGGTCTCGGGGGAGAAGCCAGCACCCTCCTCCCTGGCCCTGCCACAGGGGTAAGTCATGGGGGAATTTCCTGGGTTAGGCAGAAGCGGGAGTGTGCAGGACCAGAGAGTGAGTCCCTCTGGAAGGAGGGCATTGCTGCTTACCAGGACTCTAGGCAGAAAAATAAATAATAGAAAAAAAAAATTGTGCATCACATCCTCGCCACATTACAACATTATGCATCCCAGCCTCTTTCTAAAATTATGCATCCCTGCTACATTCCAAAATTGCACATTTCTTCCCCATTCCCAAATTGTGCATCCCTGCCACATTCTGAAATGGCCCATCCCCACCAAATTCCATAATTGCACATCCCCACCAAGTTGTGTTTCAATGCCACATTCCAAAATTGTCACTGCCACGTTCTCAATTTTTGCATCAAGCCACATTCTGAAATTGAGCATCAACACCAAATTCTGAAATTGAGTGTCACCACCACATTCCGAAAATATGCGTCACCACCACATTCCGAAACCATGCATCACTGCTACATTCAACAACTGTGCATCACTGACACATTCCAAAATTGTATATCACTGCCACATTCTGAAATTGTATGTCACAGCCACATTCCAAAATTGTGCATCACAACCACATTTCAAAATTGTGTATCACTGCCACATTCCAAAATTGTGCCTCACGGCCACATTCTGAAACTGTACATCACTGCCACAGTCTGAAACTGTACGTCACCACCACATTCTGAAATTGTGCATCACCGTCCCATTCCAAAATTGTGCATCACTGCCACATTCTGAACATGTGCATCACTGCTGCATTCCAAAATTATGCAGCACTACCACATTCTGAAACTGTGTCACCACCACATTCCAAAACTGTGTGTCACACTGCATTCCTGAAATTGTGCATCACTGCCACATTCCAAACCTATGCGTCATCACCACATTCTGAAATTGTGTCTCCACAGTATTCTGAAATTGTGCATCATTGTTGCATTCTGAAATTGTGCCTCACCACTGCATTCCAAACCTGAACATCACTGCAACATTCTGAACCTGTGTGTCACCACCGCATACCAAAATTATGCGTCACCGCTACATTCCAAAATTGCTTGTCACCACTGCATTCTGAAACTGTGTCACCACCACATTCTGAAATTTTGCATCACTGCCACATTCCAAAATTGTGCATCACCACCACATTCTGAAATTGTGCGTCACTGCCACATTCCAAAATTGTGCATCACCACCACATTCCGAAATTGTGCGTCACTGCCACATTCTGAAATTATGTATTCCAGCTACTTTTCTGAGACTGTGTCATTGTTGCATTCCTCAATTGCAACCTGGTGACATTTTGAGATCTCATACCTGCAGTATTTTAAAAATTGCACACAACTTTGTCATTCTAAAGCCATGTTTGCCACTGCATTCCATCCCCCAATCACATTCTGAAGTACTGTACCTTGCATCTATATATTATAGAAGTGCATGTGCTGACCCCTTCCCCTGTGTCAGTTTTCCTTTTTCAGATGTTTACTACACCTGCAGTTTTAGGTAACATAGGAGAAATAAGTCATATAAGGTAGATTGCAGGGAGGATTAGGTTGTAAATTCAGGAGATGACATCATCAACAGCTTTTCACTGAAACTGACTTTTTTGAACAGGCAGTGAATTAAGGGTTACAAAATTACTTGTAACTTTAAAATGAAGTAACTGACAGATCTGATTTTTGGTATGAGGCTGATTGAGGATATGCTGATCCAAATTCTGAATTTATTGATGCCAAAAGTGTTGGCCTTAGTCCCTCTTTAAACTTTTCCAAGCAGAATTTCAGTTTCAGGGTGTTTAAAAGTTTGAAAGTTCTGCTTTGATTTTCCACAGCTAGAGTAAAAACAACTAGCGGTTAAGATAACCTGCAAATATTTCTTTATTCACTGCCATTTTTGAAATTGCAAAAATAATTATGCCACCAGCATATCACATGAAAAAGTTAGAATATCAATAAACAATAATGCAAGCATCTAAAATAGGTAAAATAATCCTGTAGTGTGATTGGTGGAAACCAGTCACATGGCCATGTGGTTATTATAGTATAACTGCACAGGTCACTTAAAATGTCTTTTGTTTTGAGCTTTGAAGGCTTTTCTGCAATTTAATAAGTGTGATAACACATGCCAGGGTATGCAATTATACTGTATTAATCTCACTTGGACCCTTCCATTAACAAATTTCTTAGATAACTTTCCTCAAGACTGCATTATTTAATTGTATTGCTTACTAAATGTTTCAGACATTTATTACAATGATTTTTACAGCTTTTTGTAAGTGGAACTATTAGTTGTAAATAGTGGTGGCTGTAGTAATAGGATCAATAGAAAAACTAACATGTTTAAAGACTTCTAATGTTATGCACATTGTCTTCATAAATTCATTTTTACTTCCACTTCTGTTTAGTAAACTCATTTTTGTAGCTCTTTTATGGTTATGTGAATTCTGGCAGCTGTTATCCTATTAACAGACCAGCTAATGGCCACAGAGCACAGTTGTCATGCACTTATAAATAAGTTTTATTTAAAACAGGAGATGTACAAAAACATTGAGAGCAAGCTCATTTCCAAATTTTGCCTTTCAAACAACAGGAATCTTACAACACTATATTCCTAATATCAACATTTAAAGTAGATTGCAACCATATAAAACCAATGTATCATATCAAATGCAATTCATCACAGACAGATTTACTAATTTACTAGCTGAAAATTTTCATTAAATGAGATTATTAACGTGAAAGCATACAGCAAAGAGGGATGTTTCCAGCATTCTCCTCTTTCACAGAGTTTGACACAAGTAGTATTGCACTCCTGTGGGTAAAAGCTGTTAGCTTCGATAATAATGATGGTTCCTGTGCTCTTTGATAATTTGGGTACAATGTGCTCTATTTATTGATATTGTTTATTGAAATAAGGGTTGAAGCATTGATGAGGCTGTCAGGCCTCACAGATGAGGACTTTGATAGAGTCACTTTTGCAAACATCTAATTATTTTAGTATGACAGTTACTTCAGTATTCATAATAAAAAGCTAATTTTAGGAAAGAAAAAAATAATCACTTAATCGACACTTGAAACACTTAATTTAATTTGTTGTAATTCATTCAATGTTATGGTTTATCAGTGGAGGTTCAATGTTGTAATAAAAAATGATTGTCCCTCTGTTGTCCCAAGGTAGAACAACAGCTGAAAGGTAAATTACTTTGCCACATTTCAGCTAGAATGTATTATTCTGATAGGTAAGCCAGCTTCAGATGTCTATCCATGCTTGGGCTGACACAGCACACGCTGGTGTAAATATGTTTACAAAATGGGTAGGAAATTTCCTACATCCTGATTGGCCAAGAGGGTTCGGAACCCAGGTGCTTACAGGGTGACGACCACCTGTCCGAGAACCCTTCCAGCAACCAAGATGCAGTACACCTTCATATCCCTGCCTCACAGAATCTTTTCAGAAACGTTTTAAAAAACCTGCCCAACAACTGACAACCATGTTTATAAAGTGAAACATATATTATCCCTTACTTACCATAACCTTAGAAAATAACATAATGGAAGGTTTTAACAATCCTCCTACCCCACCCCCAAGCACACCAAATATTTAAATTAAAAAATTCAGTTCATTCGCTCACCTCTTTTTTCCTTTTCTCTTTACCTATGTGTACAGGCCTCCAGAACCCATTGTCAAGTTTCTCCTCTGTGCAGCCGAATAATGGACAAAATATGAGAGCAGCAACCCCCCCTTGCTTGGTCAGTCATTCAGTTGCCTTACATTACAGTCCCAGTGGCTCAGTCATATTCCTGACATCCTACCCTCACAACACATATTTATGTTAGTTCTGTAAATTGCATCCAAAGATCCATTACCGGCCAAACAAGCCAGAAGTAAATTCAAAATCCAACTCCCATGACTTGGCTCATTCATAAGAAAGAGAGAAAAAATTAACAACTAAATCCATCTCTCTCTCTCTCTCTCCCCCCCTCTCCCCCACGAGCCTCCAAACGTGATGTCAAAGTAAAGGACGTTTTGTTCAAAGCTGCCTTCCTACACAAACTCCGACCACAGCTGCAGCTCATTAATAGTCAACAAACATGCTAGAAGGACTGCACTCAGCTTCAGTGTTTCCTCAGTCACACAAAAGTTATGTGGTTTGGAGCGCCCATCCATGTTCAGGAGCAAGCAACTATAAATTTTAGGAGGCACATAAATAGGACTGAAAATAATACAAAGAACTGATGATATTGAATACAACTGGCACCCCTTTGCACCCCAATGGAATCAGATATAAAAAGGAGCTACTTTATATGAATGAACATATATTAAAACATTAATAGAGGTTTTTATTTTCTTTATTTTTTATATGATTTATTGCAGAACCCATTGTATATGAACAATACAAGATTCTAGGTCAGTGGTGTCTTGGGATAAAGATCCTCCCCGGTGCTGAATGCTCTTGGCTAGAGCACCTCGGGCTTCACTATGTACCTGGTCCGATGTTTATCCCATGACAACCGTCTAGCACTTATGATGATCTATATGTTCAAAATTTAGAGCTACTGTATACAAGGTTAACTAAAGGAGCCTCCTCATTATTGCTAGTAGGAGTCTCTGTTTTACTGAACTGGATTTGTTACAATGGACTTGGATCAGACCTACAGTAAATCAAAGCATGGCAAGCCACATTCCTACAGAAGTATCATATAGAGGATTATGTATGGGGTGAATGAAACTGGGGGAAGAGTAAACCATGAGGCTGAAGACCAAGTTGCTTATCTTTCCGGCAGCTTCATTTGATAAAATTACCAGTGAGTTCATCACCATTCCCCATGCATAATGACTTATATTACATGGTTAGGAGAAAATATATTTTGAATATTGAGTGGAAAAGAAAAAACATATGTTTTTTAACCAGAATCCAGATGAGGTTTTATGTAGCACAAATAATTTAGTTTCCTTTCTGATCGCTAGTAGCACCAGTCCAGGTTATCATGTTCCGTTGATAGCTGTGGTCCAGGTTTTCTCTGTTCTATACTAGCCTTGATTGATTGATTGATTCATTCATTCATTCACTAATTCATTTGCTTCAGCTATAGCATCACTGTCTGCTACCCCTTATGGCACTCAGAGCGCTGGCATTATGGCACCGGGCAATCAGGACACCAAATGTGGGATTCTCCACCCCCTCCCTGAGGTCCACCCCCACCCGAGTAGGAATCTTTAAATGGGGGGGTGTGGGGTTGTGGGGAGCAGCCCCCCACAAAAAAAAATTATCAGCGACATTGCTGATTGGCACCCTAATTGCCCAGCGCCAGAACACTGGCGTGTTCTGGGGGTGGAACTGTCTGCTACTGTGAGCAGTCTGAAGCATTTCTATTTTCCTTTTGAAACATGTATTTTTTTCTTTTTGCAAGAAAATATAGTTGTTTTTTTTATTGCCAGTGTGTGTGTGTGGTCTTACTGTAACTGCTTAAATTGTTGTATGCTTAAATTAGGTGTGTTTTGAGTTCAGGGTTGTGTGTGAGCTCCTATGGGCTGTCAGATAGCATGGACTCTCCTTCTCTGCTACCTGTGAGAGACTGCAACAGTCTGAGAGAAGTCTTAAGACTAGCCCCTTCCCTGACTTCCTCAGTCCAGCCCTTTACAGACTGTCTTGGCTTTTGACAGTGCCATTTCTTTCAGAGATTTGTCTGCATTGACATTTTCTGCATTCATGTAGTTGTTTTCCTCAATGTTCAGCTTACTCAACTGAATGCAGTCCCTCTCACATCAGAAGAGGATATGGAGGGGCTTCCATCAAGACTTTGTGGTGCTGCTGTGAGACAGGGAACCCTGGAACTGTAGTGCCCGGTAGGGGCTGCCTTTGTTCCCTTTTCCCTTGCAGCGCCTAGTAAGGGGTGCACCTCTTTGCTGTGAAGGTAGGCAGTATTGAGGATGGGTTTGTTTCACTGGGAGGCTTGTATTAGTACTGCTTTTGCAATTCACTTGGTTGCATGTTGGCAATGTATGCTCAGAAGGATTCCCACATAGTGGTACCACACATGTGCACGTATTCTGATGCTGCCCTGGAGAGGTAAATTTAGCTGCTGGTAGCCATTTTGCTAATGGCTATGCATGCACAGTAGGTGCTTGCTTTGACACATCTCAGGCAGTAGTCTCCTACATAGTCAACAGAGTACAAGGCCTCTCACTGGCATGGAAGTACCCAATGAGCATGCCAGTAGCAACTGGCCAGACAATTCTTCCCATTCTCTGTCTGATGGAAGCAAGCCTATATCTAGTCCATTAGGTTGGGCTCTAGTCTAAACCACTGCAGCTCTGTCCCCTGAACTACTGGAAGAAACAGATGCAAGTTTTGTTGACCAGGATCCCTCTACTACCTCAGGTGGCAGTCTCCCTTTACTGGCAGACAGTGCTACTAAATTTGAACAAAGGGGTCACTCTAAATGAATGTGAACCACATATCCCTTATGCCAGATTCCAGCCTTATTGGCTAGGGAGCAGTGATGGAGCATGGCCTCGGCCCAAGGGACATAGACTGTCATGGTGCTAATGTGTCCCTTATGTGTGCTGTGTTCTGTGTACTTCTGGCATTCTGAGCATTGCTACACAACCAGCAGGTCCTCATACAATCAGATAATGTCATCATGGTGCCTACATCAGGCATATGGGAGGCACAAAGAGCAAATCCATGCTGACAGAGGCCTACAAAATCCTTTGCTGGACAGGGAAGAATCTTCAATCTGTTCTGGTGATACATCTGGCAGGCTCTTTGATCTATCAGGTAGCCTGGCTCAGCCTGCAGAAACTGCATCCAGGAAAATGGAAGCTCATCAAGGAGGTGTTCATGAAGGGTCAAGTGGGGAATGCCACTCCTAGATCCAATTGAAGCCAAGGCTAACACAGAGATCTTAAGATACTTCAGCAGGCAAAGAGAACGACAGTTACTAACAATCAACTGTACCTCCCTAGCATGGCTGGGCACACTCCTGTATGCCTTTCTTTTGGAAGTTATGCAAGAAGTCACTGATGCTACTATTCCCTGCCCCCCCACTGACCGCATGGCTCCTGATACAGTACTTGGATCTGGTTCAGTTATTGGTTGGCAGCTCTTTACCTCTCCTAAGCAGACCTGACCTTCAACACTAGGGCCCAATGCTCTGTCCCTGTCTGGAGAAGTTCCAGTTGTCAGCCTGGTTCCTGACCAGAAGAGATGCTGAAAGGTTGTTACCCAGTGAGGTACATCCAAACATTGCTGCAATTGAGAAAGACCTCTACCTCTGCCTACAGAAGGACTTGGGTCATCTTCAGAAACTGGTGCTCAACTTGTAGTATGAAGCCCTTGACCAGCTATCTTTTCCATATCTTGGAGTTTCTGTAATAGGGTCTTGACAAGGGGTTATCAGTCAGCTCCCTTAGGAACAAGTGGTGGATCTTTCAGCCATTTGAGGTCAAGTAGGATCACATTATTTATGGCAACATCCTGATGTAATCCATTTCCTGAGGGCTAGCCACAAGATTCTCTCAAGCCTTAGGCAGATTGTTCAGCTGTGGAAGTTTAATATAATCCTGGAGGCACTCATGGACTGCTCCACTTTGATCGGCTTCAGGAGATGTTGCTCTGACACTTGTCCCTCAAGGTCCTGTTTGTGCTAGCCATATGCTCAGCTCATCATACCAGTGAGCTACAAGTGCTGTTCTACCAAGAACTTCACCTTATCTTCCACAAAGATGAGGCTGTCCTTCATATGATGCTCTCCTTTCTCCTAAAGGTGATATTGCACTTCAACTGGAGGCATGAGATTGCTCTTCTGTTTCTTTGCCCTAATTTGGCTAACACCAGAGAGAAGCAGTTGCACTCCTTAGATGTCAGGAGGGCCATTTAGATGTACCTTAAACAAAACTTTCTGCAGAATGAACAGAACAAAGACCAGGGGTGGGATTGTTAGGCTAAAAGGGGAATGAGGGGAGTGTGCAGAGGGAGACCTGGAGAAAGCAGCAATCCTGAACAAATATTTTTTTTCAGTATTCACAGAAGACGGGGAAGGTGTGGGACCTCAGTTAAGTGACAGGAGCATTGACGGAAGGAAGGTGGACACCAGTCCATTTATGCAGGATAGAGACATTAATGAACTCAAAAAACTGAAAGTGGACAAGGCAGTGGGGCCGGATGGGATACATCCCAGAATATTGAAGGAGCTTAGAGAGGTGCTCGCAGTACCACTGATAGCCCTGTTCAACAAATCGCTGGAAACAGGAGTGGTTCTGGAGGACTGGAGGAGGGCAGATGTAGTCCCTCTCCACAAAAGTGGGAGCAGGGAGGAAGCAGGCAATTACAGGCCAGTCAGCCTGACCTCTGTGATGGAGAAATTAATGGAATCATTGTTGAAGGAAAGGATTGTGATATATCTAGAATCCAGTGGATTACAGGATCCTAAACAGCATGGATTCACAGTGGGAAGGTCATGTCAAACACATCTGATAGATTTCTTTGACTGGATGACCAGGGAATTAGATCGGGGAGGGGTGGTGGATGTGGCCTACCTGTGGCCTACCTGGATTTCAGCAAGGCCTTTGACACAGTTCCACACAGGAGGCTTGTAAACAAGCTGGGCAGACAGGGAGTGGATCCAAAGGTGGTAAACTGGGTCAGAAATTGGTTCAGATAGAACACAGAGGGTGGTGGTAAATGGAGTTCATTCTGAGGAGAGGAGGGTGACCAGTGGGGTGCCATAAGGATCGGTTCTGGGAAATATAAGGAGAGACTAGAGGACCTCAAGATGTATACCCTAAAAGAGAGGAGAGCGAGAGGAGGGATATGATAGAGACCATCAAATACCTCAAGGGCATAAATAAGGTACAAAAGGGTAGCATCTTTCAGAAAAAAAGATGTTCAAGAGCAAGGTGTCATGATAAGAGGCAGAGAGGGATAGACTCAGGGGTAATGTGAGGAAGTATTTTTTCACAGAAAGGGTAGTGGAAACATGGAACAGTCTCTCAGCAGAGGTGGTGGTGGCAAAAACAGTAGGGGGAATTTAAGAATGCATGAGATAGGCACAATGGAACCCTAGCAATAGGAAAGAGAGGGTAAAAGCTGGACAGAAAGTAGGATCTGCAGTATTTCAGTAGGTAGGGAAAATGGGCAGACTAGGTGGTCCTTATTTGCCATCAGTTTCTTTGTTTCTATGTTTGTCCTACTTGGTCTGAGAAAGAAAGGCTGTGCCCCAGCAAAGTGAACCTTAGCTAATTGACTCTGTCATTCCATAAAGCTAGCCTATCTTTCCTGGGGGTTGCAGGTTTCTTCAGGTATCAGAGCCCAAGCCACTACAGCCATGGCAGCATCTTATTCCAAGTGATCATCAGCTTCCCAAGAAGATCTAGAGGATATCTGTAGGGTGATGACTTGGGTTTCAGTATTCGCAGTGGCTAGGCATTACTGCCTTGATGTCTTCCTCTCCACAGGTTTTGACGTGTGTGCTGAGTTCAGTAATGCAGCACTGATCCCTGCCTTCGAGGTACTGCTTATTGAGGTGCATACCATCTGACTGCCCATGGGATAAATCATGAAAAGGTGAATTATGATTCCTTACAGTAATTTCAGTAGTGTGTAGGCTTTACCCATAGGCAGTCAGACCCTCCTAGTTTTCAGTGCTGTATTTTGCTGTTTCTTTTGTCCTACACTGCATATAATTCCCTTTGTTAGTTCTCTAGTTGCAGATTTCTTTGGAGTATTATGTTTCAGACTAGGACAGAAAGTTGCACTGTGGGGCTTTGGGAAGGGGCATGTCCTAAGAATAGCGATCACCGTTAGGGCGAATGGAAATCGTTGAAAAAATATTTTGGCGATGCAGTCCCAAGCGCACAGCAAAAGGCGCTGAGGGACTTAGACCCCAAATAACAAATGTGAGGTGTGCCCCCTCACCCCCACCACTCCCCTACTTAGGGATCTCAACTCCATGGTGGGTATGTCAGGGGTGCAAACCCCCAAAGATTTTTGGGCCAGACGCACAAAAAGGCACCCTTGCCCAAACCCGAACCCAGCACCATTTACGCCCAGCCCTGAACCCACCCACCACACCAAGGGAGTAGCTCAGCAGCTCACTGTGTGCCAGCCCTCACAATCCTCCCTCCCATCCCACCCCACGCCAGCATGCTTGCTCCCCCTGCACGCCGATACATGTAGTGACAGGATATCGCTATATTCACGCATCCTCCCATCTGGTCACCCTCCCTCATCGGTGTGGTATAAGGCACTGCAATTGAGTTGCCATTTTGGTAGGCACCCAATTGCGGTGGCCGAACTCACAGGATACCATTACTACTTACACTGGGCTGGCAGTATAGCCTAGGGATTAGAGTAACAAGCTGTGAATGAGCATGGTACATCCAGCAGACCTGTGTTTGAGTCCCACAACCTCCATGTGCATACTGTGTGACCCTAAGCAAGTCACTTAACCTCCACAGTGATCCAAGGTCACCCCTGAAAACAGGCCTTGGAAATAGTGGGCCTTACTTGGTTACCAAACAATAAAAAAAAGAACTTGTCACAGCTAGCAGGAGAGGACAGCCCATACATCTAACTGCCCATGTGCAGAGGCCCAATACGAATGAAATTGCTGGTGAGGAATCATATTCCCTCCTACTATTTCTTTTAGTTGATTGGTAATGTGAAAATGCTTCAGGGATTTGTGGCTTTAAAGACAATAAAATGCAATGTAAAATCTGTGTGTGTGGGGGAAGGAGGGGGGCTAAGTTAGTTTGATTTATGTATCTAGGCTTTAGTTTGCCTTTGAAGATAGTGACAGTATGCGAGACATCACTGCCGAGGTTCTTTGTGTAGGACTTTTGCTATAGGATAAAGTGAATTCTTTGTTGTGGGTCCGTGTTCATTTGTGCTGTCAGCATCTTCTTTTGACTTTGTTTCTTAGGCAGTGAAAGACTGTGTAACATCAGTGGGTGTGAGGGGGGTTAGTTTTTTTTAGTTTATGTAGCTTGACTTTAGTTTTTTTGTGTTGCAGGCAAGGAAAAATATTTGTGACGCCACACAGTGGGTAACAGATGGTTGGCATGTCAGTTAACACACAATTATTTGCTACAGTGACATCACCCAGTGACTAATGTTGTGTAAGTTAACATGTCAATCATCTGTTACCCACTGCATTATTTAACTGGAGTAGTTAACAGGGTTTTTCAGCAATAGGAAATCATTGGATAGTAGGGGTCAGTTATGCAATACAGCATCATTTTTCAGTCACTGACTTCATATAGTAGCATTCTTTTTTAAAGGAATCTCGTTTAGAATATTCTAGTGAAAAATTCACAAAGTAGAGGATGATATTTATCTCCACAATTTGAAAATGATATCCACGTATTAAAGAACAATTAAAATTATATTTTAAACCCTCTTTTGGGGTAACTATTTGTCTATAAATAGCATTTGTGTCTTTGTAATTCAGATCCCCTCACACAATACTATTGGTCATCATGAATGGTTACTGCAGTGAAACTTTCATTCATTTAATAAATAGTATTCACTCACAAAGGAATTTACCAAGCAACCTGACCTGCCATTACTGTGGAGCCATTTGTGCTGGACCATAGACACTGCAGCTTTTTTCAAAAGCTTTAGGTGGCAATATCTTCTTCTTAGGAACAATGAATGCATTGTATGTTTACTGGTGTTTATTTCTCCATTTTAAGTACAAATGCCCTTCTTAGAGTTCCCTAACTGCCTGTAATACACCTGAACTATAGTGATGATGATCAGTATATATGTACTGTTATTTTTTCAGTACTGATTTCCACATATCATTGTCTGAAATGAGATGGGCAAACCTTTGTTGGACTAATTTTATCCAGTAGCTGTACACTGCAATTGTATTATGTATTTCCATGGCTGCTATGTGCACCACCAATGAGCCTATTTGAGATCTATATCCAAGAAATATGATTTATGTTTTATAGTACGTCAAAGTTAAAACATTAGTAGAGATTTTTGTATCCTAGCATTGCAGGAATCTGTTTGCCATGACTCCTGTGATCTTACTGTCATGAACCAAACTCATGTAGCTCCTATAAGGCTAATTTTTATAGAATAGATTTTTTTTTTTGTAATATTAAGTTACTCCATATAATCTCAGGTGTAACCCAATTAAACAAAGCACTTTTGGCTCTGTATAACAGTGGTCATGTCGTTCTTTGTTGTCCGGTAACAGAGGTTTGCACCCTGAATTCAGGATGTAATGAGCCAATGGCAAAGGCAGGGTTGGTACCCACTGCAGATGCCCTCTGTCTCAGGAGGTAGAGTAGCTTGCTCCTTCCATTGCTCAGCAGCTCCCTGGTGGCCTGGGGGAGTGGCGCTGTGCTGGAAGGATATTGTGACCCTTGAGGATTGCTTTATGCTAGCGATCACTAGGTCAGGTGCTGCAGGTTGCAGAGACATCCAGATTTCAGGGTACTTGTGTAATAGAAACTGTCTTCTCATTAGTGATTAAATGCAAAGCCTATGTACTACACTCTGTTCCACATTAAAGGTTAGTCTGCTGAGGTTTGATACAAATGGTAGAAAACTATTAAACTAAACATGATCACTACCAATTGTCATTTTTTCAAAGCTAGGAAGAGGATTTTTGAATTATTTGATGCTACAGACTGTGAAGTAGATTTTTTTTAATTTTCTCTGCTTTCCCTTCGTAATATTTCTCTCTTCCACATGTGATCTATCAGGGGCTAATATGGCAGCACATTTATTTCCCTCCATGAGAAAATCAGGAATCCCAAAGTAGGTAACAGGCAAATAAAGCATATAGAAGACTGCTCTCATAACCTATCATCATGTTTTGACTATTTTTTTCAACTAAAGAATCCACATACTAATTAGGTACTAATGCGATAAGAGTAACTTTGTCATTTTTTGAAGTTAGTTTTACTAAAAAAGTTTTCACAAGAAACAAACACCAACAAAACAACAGTAACACAGTTCACAATTACAAAATGTAAACCATGGGAATCAACAGATGAGATTAGTACATGTTCTAATTAATCTATACAGGCTAAACTTTGTCATTTTAAATGTGAAGTCTGAGACGATAGACTAGCCAGCTCCACTAATTAGAACACTGTTGCCCCTTCTTATCAATAAATTTCTTCAGGATAGATTCCAGTCCCAAGAGGAAGGTGGTCAGAGTCACTTTGAAAGCTATGAGAAGGAGATGCAGCCTGAACTGTTAACAGGGAGACAGTGGAGCGAGCTGCTGCAGCTATGATATGCCATGAGTTGTTGCAGCATTTTTAACACAATAGGTGCTTTAAAGCCTGCAAGGAAATGTGAATATTTTTAACAAGCACTGTGACCAGGACTTACACCTCCACACAGTGAACCCCCTGTCCTCCACTAGTGTTAGTGGGATAAATAACTGCATGATGACCACATCAGCAATCCCTCAGCAATTTCATGAAGGGTGCCACCCTTTGTTTCAGGTTGGAAGACCAGAAAAACAAAAAGGAACAATCGTGGATGCTGCCTGAGCTCACTTTGTATCTGAGTGTGTTAGGCAAAGATCCTGCAGCATTTGTCAGATTTATCTTAGGCAACACAGAAGATCCATAAATAATGAAAAAATGCCATTATAAAGACAATTACTTTCACAGTGAGTGCCCTACTGTGACTGCAGCCTTCAAGGTATCCCTGGGCAGCACTTTTTTAAACAATTTATTCTGTTATTGCACTGGTCAATTTTTTGCATCTTCATAAATACAGTGAGTAATCTATGAGACTGAATTAAATTCAGTGAGGTGTTTTTTTTCAAATAATGTTCATTTTCCCATTTTGTGAACATATTGTAAAACTGGCACTATCAACTTGTCAACTCAGAAAGTGCACTCAGCACAACTGAGGGAGATCATATTTTGGTGTGGTAGTTCATGCACATAGCACAGTGTTTCATTCAAAGAAAATTAAAAGGTACCAGAGAACATCCTTGGGGAAGAGAGCCCTCTCAAACAAGGGCTGTTTCCACATATAATTCCCATCATTAGAAATCAGATTGATAAATATTTTTGTATTTGCACATGTCTCTTTATTATTTTCTACCAAAATGTATTCGCGAGTATTTTCTAGCACCATAATGGGATGTTGAACCTGTGTGCTGAATGTATGAGCCGTCTTGTCCCAGGACTATTATGAAAAGGAGCAATACTCAGCTTCTGTTGACTACATTGCTTAACCTCGATAGTATACTAAGCTTATTTCTCCATTTATTAGAAACCCACCCTGACACCCCTGAGTGGCCACAGGTTATCTTCGAACTTGCTGGCTCTTGGTTCTGTTCCTGCAACCTCCACATCACCATCAACTTCAACACAATGTGGCTTGCTTTTCTTCTTCCTTTTGAATTGCATGTTGAGAGCTGGTCCAGTGGCACTGAGGGCTGAGGCCCTGGACTCCTTACCTCACACTACGCTGGTGACCTGAGCTTGGAAACTACCTCTGGTCATCAGGGTGCTGGCATGGGGGGGTGGAAGCAGGATAGAGCACTGGCCTGTCTCTCCAGGGAGGGAGGGTCACCCATCTCTAGTTCCTCTGCCATCAGATGGAGGTCTGGTGGCATGTTCAGGCAGTAATGGAGTGACTGGTAGGGTGGGGCGTCCCGTAGTACGTGACATGCTCATGCCTCCACACACGCACGCTATGCCTGGATGCAGAGGGATTGGGGAGAAAATGGAAAAAAGCCTTCAAGCTACATATAGAAAAAAAAGAATTGGATGATAAGGCAGGGATGCCTGGAGGCTGTTGATTAGTCATGGGTGCGTGGGCAGATGCCGATCATAATTTCTCGCACTCCACTAAGCCTGCTTTTTCAGTCCTCTGCTTCTCCTTTGCTTTAAGGCTGCCCCTCAGTGCCTGACCTCTGCATTGGTGGATGGTGTGTGGTCACACACTTTGCTGAATTGGCTACTAGGCCAACCAGAATAGATGTCTGACGGGCAGATGTTTGCAGTATTCTGTCATACTCCAGGATATGATTAGGATGCTGGAATCTGATGTAGACATTTTGAATATAGCACTTTCTGAACATTTTCAAAATACCTGGTCTGCAAATGATCTTATCTTCAAAATGTGAAAACAGGTCAGCAGTTTGGAGTTCTTTCAGGTTTGAAGGGTGGGATATGTGTGTCTTAGAATTCCAGTCCCAAACAACCATGGTTATCATTTTGAGCACTCTTGTACTATTGCACAAATGTTAAATAAAATGCCTTTGTGCCATGTGCTGTACGTGTCAAATAGGATATGCCTCCACTAAATTTAATCTGAACACTCCCACTAATCTGAACACTCCCATTAATCTGAACACTCCCAAGTTAAAAGTTATTCAAGTTGTATGTGTGGGCTTTGGCATTATGTCACTCACATCTGAACTGATTTCATCTGTCATTCAGGAAACTATGGGGTGCAATTTTCAACAATAACAGTTTATCCACAAAATAGTATTTTGTACACACAATCCAATGCAGTTTATTATTGTGTAGCATCTTTCCTAGAACTAGTATCACAACACTACAAACAACTAGGAAATGGATATGAAAAATCCATAAACCTGATAAACTGGGGAGCTTGAAACCCATTGCTGATATCCCAGCACAATGCCACAGGAAAAAGATCCACAACCTCTCTTACCTGTTTACATTAAGAAGACACAGCTGTATCAATACGCCTCGGTTCACTTACTTGTATTTAAAAAAAATATAGCATCTGCCATCTACTGCCCACATAGTAAAATTACAATGGCACATATTTACTTGACTTTTTAAAATTATTTATCTACTAATTCCAATTTACTCACTTTATATTCACAATAAGGACTCCAGGGCATGCTTTGTGGTGAGATTGTGGCATTTCTCAGGCCTTTAGCCACATGTTCCAACACACCCTGAGGTACTGTAGGTCATTACTCCAACACTAAGCACACATACTGACATGCCTGATTGCTTAAATAGCATCTAGAAGATAGGCATTGTAGATAGGTACAGTATGTAAATTTTATTGATATTCCAAACTGTTTGTCACTTTTCAAAATGCGATTGCAATGCAAAACATAACAACACACATATATTATAAAACATTAAGACATATAAACAAAGATTATGACAAATTCAAAACAGACACACAGACTTCAGATTCTAATAAAATACTGATATCCTTCAATGAGATTACCCTAATCGGAATGCTCAAATTGATCGGGAAACACTTGAGTGAATTGTCAGTGCCAGACCTGAGATGTAAATGCAGAGACAGTTTGTCTGACACCCAGTTACAGAGGAGAGTGTTCCACTGGGCCATGGCTATGATAGAGAAGGCTGTTACACCAGCTAACTTCTGGCAAAATGGAGGAAGCATTAGCAGCCTCTGGAGAACAAAACTCTCATGTGGTTATATTGTAAGGGGACAGGTGTTTATAGACACTGGAGACATCTCTCCTGCAGTGGCCGAGTGGTATAAGTACAAGGCAGGAATCACTCAGTGCTGCTGAGGTGACTACAGGCAATTCTCGTCCCCCCACCCTCGGCCGTAATCCGAAATGTCTTTGGGTGAACTCCCTCCTTACCTCCTCATCTCTCTCTCTCAACCCCGTCCCCACCTCCCCATTCCCTCAGATCCTCAAACACACATACTCTGGTGGTCCCCCATTGTTCCACACTTATTGGGCAGTCTGCCTTTTCCTATTGATTCCTTAAAGCTTGGAACTCCCTTCCCCCACAAATACGCCACTCCTCCTCCTTCTCCTCCCATTCCCTCAGGGCAACCTTACAAAACTATCTCTCCTCTAACTGCTCTTGCTATAATCCACCTTAATTAACCTCCCCCTACCCTCCCTTCACTCAAATCCTATCTCCTCTACCTCTGCTACCATTACCTTTATTCCCTCTCCACTCCCCTACAAATTTTTCTTACCTCCTTACCTTAATCCGACTCCACCTTCCCCCCCCCTCCACCCCTCACTGCCCACTACCTGCTTCCCTCCTGATGTGCTCCACCTCTGCCATGTGCAGGCAGGGTTCTTAATATCCTGGAGGGGTCAGACCCAGGCAGACCTCTGTCCTCCTCCATCTTCCTGCCCCTCTTCCTTCACTACCTACCCTGACTCCCTACTTCCTCTCCACTCCCTCTCCCTTACTATTTTCCTCTCCCCTTACCTTAATCCCACTCCTCCTTTCCACCCCTCCCTCTTCCCCCCTCTCAATAGCCTACTATGCCTACTACCTGCTTCCTTCCTGATGTGCTCTACCTCTGCCTGGTGCAGGCAGGGTTCCCATCATCGTGGAGGGGACAGACTCTGGCAGACCTCTCTTTCTCCTCATCTTCCTTCCCCTCCTCCTCCATTGCCTGCCTGACCCCCGACAGGGTTCTCAGCTTTCCTAGAGTCTTTAGCTCTTGGTAAGCCCTTACCTGTCTTCCCCCCAACTACCCTCACCACCTTCCTCCTACTCTCTCCACTACTAGGCTCTAAAGTTACCCTTATCCTTGCCAGCTTCTTCCCCATGGCAGGGTTCTCAGCATCTTGTAGGTGCCCGAACTCATCAAGCCTCTCGCCTCCCCAATTCCTGCTTCCATTCACCCCTTTTTTCTGCCTCCCTCCTCCCCTTCTCCCCACTTTGCACTCATCCCTTCCTCTGTCCTTGCCCTGAATTGACCCCTGGCAGGGTTCTTAGTATCCTGAAAGGGTTATAGCTTGTTATACCTCTCACCTCCCTTTCCCTTCCCCTCCTCTTCCCCTCTTTTTACTTCCCCCCTTCCTCTTCCCCTACTCCATTACTCAGCCTATATGTGGCTGCCCCAACTCTCTATTACACTTGTAGACTATTTGCACTTCTGTTATATCTTAGTGAACTTGTACCGTCTGTGTTACTCCTCACTTGCTTGACCTAGATCTAACTAATATTATTCCATTCAATCATTTCCTACACAGTTAGGAGTCACTTAGTGCTTGCATTCTAAAGTAAATTTTGTGCCATTATGTCTGTTTCAGTTGTTTATCATCCATCTCTCTAGCTCAAAACTGCTAGCATTCTGCTATCTCATTGCTCACTGTGCAGTCTACTCACTTTTATTCGCATGTATTCAAATATAAATCTTTGTTATCTTGTGTTATTGTACCAAATCTCTGTATTTGATCCTCATGTTCCCCTTCCCCCCAGGTCGCACCGGGAGATGAGCAACTTGTTATTCAGTGTGCCTTCCTGGTGAAACATTTCAATGAATAAATAAATAAATAAATAGAAACATTTGCCCAGTCCAATGGAGGCTTTGAAAGTCAAAACAAGCACCCTGTTGTCAATCTGCTGTATAATAGACAGCCACCTCAGTTCACACAGCACAGGAGTAATGTGTCCCAACTTCCAAATGGAGCTCAGAATCCCTACTGTTGTTTTCTGAACTAGCTGCAGATGTTGAATCTGACCACAAACCAAGCCCTTATGGAGATAAAGGAAAACATTTTACAATGTAAATACATTATTAATCTAAGATACATTTAGTATCAGTTCTTTGTACAATCAAATCTCTCCACAGATTCTTCTGCTCTTTATCAGGCTTACAGCAGCGGTGTGGCGCCTGTGGACCCGGACCCGCTCACTGCTCCCTAAGCCATCTCTCCAGATTCTTCTACTCTTTATCGGGCTTTCAGCAGCGGTGTGGCACCTGTGGACCTCCGCTGCCCGCTCACTGCTCCCTAAGCCATCTCCACAGATTCTTCTGCCCTTTATCAGGCTTACAGCAGCGGTGTGGCGCCTGTGGACATCCGCTGCCCACTCACTGCTCCCTAAGCCATCTCCACAGATTCTTCTGCCCTTTATTGGGCTTTCAGCAGCGGCGTGGCACCTGTGGACCTCCAATGCCCTGCTCACTGCTCCTAAGCCATCCCCTCAGGTACGGTCCTCAGCTGCACCTAAATTATTTGATTTTCGGTGCCTTCCTTACTCTCTCTCCCTGATTGGCTGCCTCAGTGTACCTGCTTCTTTCCCTTGGTCACTTTCAGGACACTGGACTTGCACACTGTAGCTCATCTTGTCTCTCTCTGCTAAACTACTGGCACTGTTTTTGGCTTAAGAACTAAGGAAGGTTGTACATTTCTAGACGTCTGCATAACAGTTAATTTTCCTTTGAAACTGTGACAAACTGCCTCTAGTTAGCAACCTGTATTGTTAGCAAGCTGTATTTTAGTGCCAACTTTGCTTCCCTTGCTACTGGTCGAAAGCTTGTACATGCTAACCCAACTGGATTATGTGCAAAAACTAATTTTAACAGAGTGCTGCTTTTTTCTTATCCTGTTATCTCTATCTGCGACCTGTGCTACCCTCCAAGCTCATTTCCTCAGCTCCAGTTTTATCTGCCCCCAGCTTGGTGCTGACCTGCCCTGCCCCCTCTTGCTCTCATACCTGGCTTATTTCTGTTTTTTTCTCTCACCAATTAATCTCATGGAAAACCCACCCCTCGTTTAGCTTAACTGCATGGACGATTACGGCCCCCTGCTGCACTGCTGTCTCAGACCCAGTCTACCCCCACCCCCATTCTGCCTTTTAAGTAGCATGTAACCTTGTCTCTGTCTCTCGCCACAGATTCTTCTGCCCTTGATCAGGCTTTCAGCAGTGGTGCAGCACCTGTGGATCTCCGCCACCTGCTCACCACTCCATAAGCCATCTCCCCTGGTATGGTCCTCAGCTGCCCCCGAATTATTTGATTTTCAGCACCTTTCTCACTCTCTCTTCCAGATTGGCTGCCTCAGCGTACCTGCTCCTTTCCTTTGATCACTTTCAGGACACTGGACTTTCACACTGTAGTTCATTTTGTCTCTCTGCTAAACTACTGGTCTGTTTTTCGGCCCACCCCCCTCCCCCACACCTGCCACTCTTTAAGTACTCTTTCTCCCCTTGAGCTCTACCCTTATCCTTTCCCTCTTGTCTGTAACACTCCCTCTCTCAAAGGTGCAGTCGCTAGTGAAACTATAATTTCACTCTGCCAAAGTCATGAATCTTGACTCCTGCAACCAGCTGCAACTCCAAATTGTCACTCCAGCTCAGCATATCCATCTACCAAAATGCAATTCTTTGTACTACACTGCTCTGCTGTTCTTTTGCTCAAGCTGTCACTCCCTAACTGCAACTCACAGGAACCATACCCTGATGTATCCATCCCCAAACTTGTCTGTGATCCCTTCAACTTCCCTGCACCTGGGACCAGGTGCAGAGACTTTGCCTTTCAAAGCCTTCTGAGGTCAGAGTACCCAGACAAGTGCACCTACCCAATCCCTCCGACTCAGCTGAACATGCACCTAGTCTCCCTGGATAAGAACAATAATAAATCCAATTCCCACAGCAGATCCCAGGAGTTAAAATGCTTAAAACTACAAGCACTAAGACTAGCCTGGCTGCTTCTGTTGCTCTCGGGGAACATACATCCCAACCCTGGTCTGGGAACAAAAATACCTACATCAATACAGAGGGTTGGCACTATAACAATTGCAGCCATTAATATTTTCAGCCTCCTGGCAAAGTTTGATGCTCCGCAGGTATGGGCTTTCCAACATAAACCAGAGGTCCTCTCGGTTGTCGAAACATGGCTTACCCCAAAAACCTCAGACCTGGCTATCCAATTGGAGAGCTACACAACCTTCAGGGTTGACAGACTAGGGAAAAGAGGTGGAGGCTGTGTCATATATGTTAAGGACACCCCCCAAGGCAGAGCACTCCCATCCCATCCTCAGAGGGCAGCTCCCAACTGCTTGCAGTCCAGTTGCGGAGTGGGGACCACGGGAAGAGTGTCACCATAATATCTATGTACTTTCCCCCAAAACATCAGGTGACTGGTTTTAAACTAGCTCTTGACTACATTGCTGATCTTTGCAATTCCTCTGAAGTACTAATGCTAAGGGGATTTCAATATAAATTGATTATCCCCTGAAGCAGCTCCTTATATGGATGCCATTGTGGCCATTGATATGGTCCAACTTGTCTAGTCTCCTACTAGGGTAAACTACCGCACTGGTACCAGTACACTTATAGACTGGATATTAACTAATCAACCACAAAGAATATCTAGCACCTCTGTACTAGCAGATGCTATCAGCGATCACGTGCCTGTTTTATGCGCCTGGAGGAACAAGTCTCCAAAAACCCCTCCCAGAACAATAACCATGAGAGTTCTAAGAAAAGGGCATCTTACCTCCCTCATAGCCTACCTCAGCATGCAAGATTGGGCCAGCGTCTTTTCTGCCACGGATGTGGATTCTGCACTGCAATGCTATATTAACACTTTTAATATGGCCTGCAGCATATTTGCCCCGCTTAAAACAAGAAAAAGTAAAGGCTCCAGTAAGACATGGATCACACCACAGCTCCTAGAACTTATGAGGGCTAGGGATAATCTGTGGCACATAGTCAAAGGCACGAGGTCTCCCATAGACCTCCAAAATTACAAAACAGCTAGGAATAAGTGCACCAGAGCAATTCGCCTAACTAAAATATCCCACTTCCAAAGTGAACTAAACAACTCCTGGAGTGACAGCTGCAGGTTCTGGGAGAACATCAAATCCCTAACTGGCTGAACCAGCAAAACCTCTTCCACGCTACTTAATAAAAATGGAGTAATTACCCAAGACCCTAAAAATATTGCCAATGCCTTCAACAAGGCATTCTCAGACCTTAGTGGAGTTCTCCCTCCAGACTTTCTTCTTCCCAATCCCTGCGATAACCCAAGCCACAACTCCAGCCAATTGGCTGGTGCAGCACCACCCTTCTACCTGAAGAGCCTCATGACTTCTGAAGCCAAAAAGTACCTAGGAAAGGTACTCAGAAAAAACAGCTCCAGCAGTGACTCACTTGATCTTAAGATCTTAACCGTCACCCTGGATGTTCTCCTCCCTCCCCTCACCAGGATCTCAAATCTCTCTCTTACCACAGGCAAGTTTCCCAACACTGGAAAGCAGCAGTGTTCACCCCAGTATTCAAATCTGGTGATAGAACTTGCCTCGCCAATGACTGGCCAATCTCTATCCTCCTCCCTCTTTCTAAAGCCCTAGAGAGAATAGTCTACAACCAGCTAGTAGAACACCTTGATAAGCACAACCTTCAATGTCTACAGCAGCATGGTTTTTAGGGAAGGCCCACAGTACTTCCACGGCCTTGGTTGAATTTACCAGTTATATCCACGAAGTACTTGATCTGGGGATCTTGGTGGGGGCTACATTCATCAACCTTACCAAAGCCTTCGATATGGGCAATCATGGCTTGTTACGCAACCAGTTAGCTAGAATTGGGTTATCTCCTCAGTCCCTGGACTGGTTCCAGAGCTACCTTTCCAACCGAACACAGCAGGTCAAGCTCTACAAAGCCTTATCTGATTGGTGCACTGTTACCGCTGGGGTATCACAAGGCTCGATATTAGGCACCCTGCTTTTCAACCTGTTTCTGAATGAGCTACCAGGAATATGCCAAAACTGGATCCTTCTATATGCAGATGATGCTGTGCTTTTTCACATGCCACTCTGTTCCTGAAGCTCTAGAAGCAAGCATACAAGCAGACTTCAAAGCCATTGAAACCTGGTTCCTTAACTCCAAGCTCTTGCTTAATTACAGAAAACAAAAACTATGTTGTTTGCCTCCCATCAAAACCGTCATAAGTCATATTCTCTTAAGATACATAGCAATAAGTTCAAGCTAATTGAAATGGTTAACAGCTTCAAGTACCTTGGAATCATCCTGGATATCTCTCTGTCATATAGCCAACATATTGATCATGTTGCCAAGGCTGCCAGTCCCAGAATAGGCCAACTTTATCAGCATAGACACTGCCTTACAAAGAATGCTATCAAGCTAGCAGTCAACAGTTCAGTGCTCTCAATTATAGACTACGGATTAGTAACCTATGGGGAAGGCACCAACACAGCCCTCAAGAGGATCAAGACTGCTTTAAACAAAGCCTGCAGGCTTGTCCTGTGTACAGATCACCTAACTCACATGTGTAAGCTGTATTCCAGTACTGGTTGGCTCTCATCTGACAATAAAATCCAATACCAGGTCTGCTTGCTAGCTAATAAATCCACACTTGGTCTTGTACCCCTGGAGTGCAGGAACTCCTCAGATATTCCTCCAACCCAAGACTAGCCAGGAGATCCAGCAAAACCCGCTTCCAGATCCTCTTTCGCTGTACCATGCAAGGACAAAGAGATTATGCATACAGGGCTCCCCTCTGGCTTCCTTAGCCCTGACTTGATTACAGAACCTAAACTCAGCCCCTTCAGATCCAAACTGCAAATGCACCTGATTGCTTGCACTATGTGTGATTGTGACACAACCTGCTAGAGCCACCATGGCATTCACTCCTAGACGCAACCTTCCTACTCCCCTCCATTCCTACTCGGCCCATCCCCCCCACTGACCTTAACCCAGTTCCCAGCACCTTCCAAGGAATTTCATCACTCATAGCTCTTCTCCTCCTCCTCCTCCCCTTCCCCACCTGCCCCCTCTGCTTCCCCTCCCTCTCCCTGCCTCAGGCACCAACACTGCCCCATCTCCTTTACCGCCCCGACCAACTCTGCCACGAACTGCATGCCTAATCAACCCTACCAGTTTGCTCCCCCTCTTGTACTTCAGTTCTCAACCCCTATACATAATAACTTTTTTCTCTCAATATAACTCATGGCGGTCCACTCTCTTCTGTTTAACATCTTCTCATTACCCCTCCATTTTATCTTCTACCCCTACATCCCTTACCTTCCTCATTGCTCCCCATCACTTGGTCCACCCTTTCCCCTGTAGATAGTTTCCGATCTCTCCACCCCTGCTACCCCCTCTACCTTTGCCCAATGTCTCATAAAATTCCCACGTGGCACTTGCTATACCTCTCTTCCTGGATCAAGAAGAAGAGGGCCATTGGGCAATTGGCTACGGTAACTTACCTAATGGGTTGTAGTTGCACAGACTGTGTGGGATATGCAGTTTTTGTCTACAATTAAAGTCAATGTTTATATGTTACCATGTTAAGACCTAATTGTTCTGTACTATCTGTGTACTCATTATTGTGTAATTCTCATGTGCTAGCTTACAATGTCAATTGTTCCTTGTATTTTGTCTGTAAACTGGACGTGGAACATTTGTAAATGAGCTTTTAGCTCAAAGGTATTAATCTGAGACTTCAATAAATAAATAAATGCAATAAAAATAAATGACGGGTAAAATTTGAGGAACAGTATACAATAATTAGCATTGGAAGGCAAGGGAGAAAAGACAAGCAACAAATTAATCTTCATTTAGTTCACATAAGTTTTCATATAGTTTTTTTCAAACATCAGCACACTACTTGCTTTGTCTACAAAACAATTTTTTGCTTCATTTGAATAACACAGTACATAGCTACATTCTGTTAATAAAAATGTGGGGAAATGTATTTTGTAAAGAGGATAAAGGATGTAAATTCATTGCTGTTGACAGACACACTTCAGCAATTTTACAAAATCCATTTGTTCACAGAACAAAGTTATCTTGTCTGCCATGCTAACCATCCAGTCATTATGAAGTGCAAGTCCATCCCACCAATATCTCCTACTCCAAAAAATTAAAAAAGGGTGATTCACTTTGTTCTGCAGCTTTCTATCGCCTTGCAGCAACCATCTTTAAAGGCATCATGGTTCTCAGCCTGGAACCTGAATCAGGACTGCTTCCGTGATTTCCTTTGTACTGTCTATAATTTCTGAAGAAGTTGTTTTTAATAAAAACTTAAATAATAGTAATGATATACGGCGCAACTGATGTGTTTGTTATGAAATTAATATGGTTTTAGTATGTACTCGTTTAGAAAAAATATATACTCTCCTATAGGACAGAGAAGCCATTTTGTGACATTAATTTAGAAAACATGAGCACTCTTATCGCATGGAAGGTATAGTTCAAGTGAGAGAAAGATGGGATGAATGCACTTCCGCAGACTATATGATGTGGAGAATAATATATACAGCAAAAAATCAAATTAAAATGATCTATACAATAAAATAATAATTTCAGTTTTCTATTATACAACTAAAGTATCCACCATAACAGATCGGATATCATATATCCTTTAAAATATCCATCTTGCATAAATGAGAGCCAACACTTGAATCCGTTATTACTTATACAATTCTACGATGGTTAGTATCTCCATGAATTAAGGTGTTTTTCTAGTATCTATTCTTAGTCACATGACATGCCTTCGCTAAATACTATTGCCTGGCTTTCACCTTGATGATGATCAATGGTACCCAGCAGTGGTCAGTAGCCTCATGACTACTGATCAATGGTACCCAGCAGTGGTCAGTAGCCTCATGACTACTGATCAGTGGTACCCAGCAGTGGTCAGTAGCCTCATGACTACTGATCAATGGTACCCAGCAGTGGTCAGTAGCCTCATGACTACTGATCAATGGTACCCAGCGGTGGTCAGTAGCCTCATGACTACTGATCAGTGGTACCCAGCAGTGGTCAGTAGCCTCATGACTACTGATCAGTGGTACCCAGCAGTGGTCAGTAGCCTCATGACTACTGATCAATGGTACCCAGCAGTGGTCAGTAGCCTCATGACTAGTGATCAATGGTACCCAGCAGTGGTCAGTAGCCTCATGACTACTGATCAATGGTACCCAGCAGTGGTCAGTAGCCTCATGACTACTGATCAATGGTACCCAGCAGTGGTCAGTAGCCTCATGACTATTGCTCTCCTTGTGGCACATATGCTAACATATGTCAACATCCCCATGCTGCCTTTGCTGTACCTCTGTGGTCCCCAATACTGAGTGCTTCCTCGTTCTATCATTTTTTTCTTGTTTTTACTTTCCATGGTAGTCTAATGGCCCACCCCCTCCTGATCACAACCAGTAATTCATGTTACCTTACCACTTCCCCCACCTGCATGCCCAGTGACCTTGAAATGGCATTCAATATTTACTTTACCCACCTCTCACTTCTGCTGATGGTCACTGTCTCAAGTAAGTGCAGTCACTTGCATTACCTAGCTAGCTTTATCATTAAAGTCAGTTAGATAATGTAAATCATTGCACTTGTGTGTGTTGGTGACCTGCAGCAGAGGTGAGTAGAAGGTAAAAAACAGCCATCATCTCAAGATCAGTGGCCATACGGGGGCATGGGGCAGTGATGTTAAGTAATGGTTATGATAACAAGGGGCACTAGGCTAACAAGAAAACAAACTCTTATGAACTCAGAAACACCAGGAAAATGTTTTTTTCACATACTGTAGGCACTGGAGACTGTACATGATGACCACAACTCTCAAAGACATCTCAGGTGCAGTTTATGCTGCACTAAACAGTGCAAAGACTCTACAGAACTGTAAAGGTAAGACTCTCAATGAGATTTTGTTTTGAGGAGTCAAGGTTTAATATTGTGAAATTCCTTCCCCATTTTCTTTTAAAAAAAACATGCAAGGTATAACTTTTATGACAAAATCTTGTGTAGGTGTAATTAACCTGGGCTTGTTTTTTATTATTATATTATTTAATAGTCTTGTACGCTACTGCTCATTTCTTACATGCTGTCCGCTGCTGAACTGACTTGCACACTGTTGCTTGTTATTTATTGTATTGTGTATAATGTCTTATGACTTGAACAACTTTGAAAAAGGGCTCTGACCTAAAAGGTCTTCTGAATATGAATAAATAAATAAAATAAAAATAAAATAAAAATATTGACTGTTATGATTTTATGGAATAGTCGAAAATCAGTTCCCCATCAGCTGAGGGCAATATGGCTATTGGAGGTCAATCAGCAGGCTGTTCAGCCAGAAGAGGAGCAGTGGGAGTGGAATGGATCCCTGACAGCCAGTCACAATCAAAGCAGCAAACACTGAGAGCGCAGCTTGGAGGGCTAAAGAAGGCTCTGAGAAGGAGCCAATCAGCTCTCAGCTGTGCCTTCCAGCCACGGTGACAGCCAATCACAGGAGCTGCCAGTGAAACCAGAAAGGTGGGAATCAGACTTTACATAGCCCAATTAGCCAGTGGTGGCCAGATCAGTGGGCTGTTCATCCAGAGGAGTATCGGGGGGGGGAGCAGAACAGACCTCTGACAGGCAGCCAGAGCCAAAGCAGGAAAGTCCGGGGGTGGAGCTTGGAGGGCTAAATAACTCTCCAAGAAGGAGCCAATCAGCTTTGAGCTATGCCTCCCAGCCTCTGCAGTACCCATTCACAGGGGCTGCCAGTGAAACCAGGAAGAATGGAATTTGACTTTAAATAGGCCAAGTAGCCAGCTGCAGCCAGATCAGTGGGCTGTTTAACCAGAGGAGAGCAGGGGGAGCAGAATGGACCCCTGACAGCCTGCCAGAGCCAAAGCAGTAAACACTGGGAGTGAAGCTTGGAGAGCTAAAGAAGGCTAGGAGAAGGATCCAATCAGCTCTCAGCTGCACCTCTCAGCCCTGGTAGCAGCCAGTCACAGGGGCTGCCAGTGAAACCAGGAAGACAAGGGGCCTATGTATGACATGCTGTGCCCCCCCCACCCACACGCTAAGGACCCCCGAGACAAGAACAGCACAGAAGAGTCTGCCTACTGGAGTCAGCTCAACGAGGCAGCCGGCAGCCGGGGACTCTGCATCCCAGAAGGGAGGCAGGGAAACAATAAGGGACTGAAGTAAGCAGAGGGTAGAAGCAAGGAACCAGGAAGTCATACCTAACAGCTGAAGTAAGATTTCTGCTAATCTGCTGTCATAGTTTACAAACCACAAGGAGTGAAAAGAGTTAAGGTCAATAATAAAGTTTGGGACTTGGTGTTAACACCCTATCTAGGGTAGAATTAAAAGAGGGTTTAAAAGTAGGAAAGAAGTTTGGATTAGACTGGGATGTCTCCCAGTCACTAAACTTTAAATAAATTAAAAAACACCCTATCTAGAGTAGAAGTAAAAATGGATTTAGAAGTAAGGAAAAAGTGGGACTAGGCCAAATGCCCTATTAGGGGTAGGAGTAAAAAAGGGGTTTAAAATCAGACAAAAGTTGGGATTAGGCCAAACACCCTATCTCGGGTAGGGATACCAAAAGGATTTAAAGTAAGCAGAGTTCTGAGAATAGGTGAAACACCCTATCTAGGGCAGGGGTAAGAAAGGGTTCAATAGTAAGTAAACAAAAACAGGCAGGGTAGAAATTAGATATGCTGGGAGTGGTACAGTGCAATGGCTGTGAAGTGGTAGTTTTCTGTGAAACATTCTGGAAACTGCAGTGCTTCCCCATCTGCATGCACTTCTCTGGGCTGAGGGCAGAGGTTGCTCGACTTCAGGCTGAATTGGCTAGGATTCAGGGGGCCTCCTCCTCCTCCCCAACCCAGAAACCAACTAGTCTACCACTGCTGACTCAGAGGGTGCCAATGAAGAGGGGCAGCTGAACCATGGTGGGCTTGGGGAGGGTGAGGGTGGTGGGTCAGAAACACATCCCCCAGACAGTACCACTACAGAACTCCTACACCACTCTGGCAGGGTGGGACTGTCCCATTGAGGAACCTGCAGTAGTGACCAAGGAGGATATGGGTTCCTCTATGGTGGAGATCCCAAGGATGGGGGCAAAGGACCCCAAAGGAGGAAGAAGCAACTCCTGGTGGGGGACTCCAATGTTAGGGTGGTAGATTTGGGGGTAGAAAGGGAGGGAGTGAGGGAGGTTGGGTGCTTACCTGGTGCCATAGCCCAGGAGGACGGAAAACAGATCCTGGGGATCACTGGGGCAGCAGGACAGAAGGGAGAGCTAGATGTCATTGTCCACCTGGGGACAAATGACCTGGCTAGGAATGAGGTTAGGGTAGTGCAGGAGGAGTTTGGGGAGTTGGGGGGAATGGTCTTAGGCAGGTAGCATGCTCAGTGGCCTTTTCTGAGGTGTTGCCTGTCTATGACAGGAGGGAGGTCAGGGTTTTCTGCACCAGGAGCTTCAATGCATGGTTGAAGGAGTGGTGCAGAGAGGAGGGGTACAGCTTCATTGGGGACTGGGGTCCCACCTGGAGGGATGCAGGCCTATACTGGTGAGATGACCTGCATCCATCCAGGAGGGGAACCAGGGTCCTCAGCGAACAGTTTAAAAGCTTCATTGGCAAGCATTTAAACTAGCCAAGGGTGTGGTGGAAGGAAGCAGAGAGACTCAAACTGCCCCCCCCACACAAGTGGAGGTGGTGAGTAGGGAGAAACCTAATGGAGGGATATCCCCAGAAGTATTCAAAAATGAGAAAAGTAGAATTGTGGAGAGAAGATAGGAATGAAGGCAAAGGGGGTAAGGAGAGTAGGCAAGAGGGAAAAAGGGGGACTGACAGAAGGTGGGGTAGCAGAATTTGGAAGGCCATGCGCACAAATGCTCATAGTCTGGGAAATAAAATCCAGGCCCTAGTGGCCATAATGGCAGAGGGTGACTTGGACATTGTTGCTATTACTGAGTCATGGTACAATGAGAACCATCACTGGGATATAGCCATACCAGGCTGTACTCTGTTTAGGAAGGACAGGGTGGGTAAGGGGGGGAGGAGTGGCTCTTAATGTGAGGGGTGGCATAAAGGCAACTGAAATACAGGGACTACAGGGAGGGGCAGAGGCACTGTGGGTCACCCTAGAACTGGGAAATGGAGCTGCTGTTCACACTGGGATGATCTACAGACCTCCAGTACAGGGGGAGGAGATGGAAAGGATTCTAGTGGAAGCCTTCCATAAGATGGCAACTAAGGGGGGAGGTGGTGCTGGTGGGAGACTTCAATCTACCAGATGTGGAATGGAGCATCCCAGCTGCAGCTTAAGCTAGGAGCATGGATATCCTGGACTCCTTTCTGGGACATTCCTCAGGCAATTAGTGAGACAGCACACTTGTGAGGGAGCAATATTGAACCTAATACTCACCAACGGGGACAGTGTTGCAGATGTCAAGGTTGGTGACCACATGGGGACCAGTGATCACTGAATGGTGTGGTTTCGTATCAGAACAGTGACTGGATCACACCACATGATGGCGTGGGTCCTGGACCTCAGGAGGGCTGACTTTAGACAAAGATGGGGGAATGCCTCAGGGATGCCCTGGTGGGGAGGGGGTAACTTGGGTGGAGTACAGGAACAGTGGGTGAAACTAAAAGGAGCTATAGTAAAGTTAACAAACCTTTGTGTTAGGCAAGTAAGCAAAAGCAAGAGGGAAAAAAGATTACTATGGTTCTCAAAAGAGGTGGAGTGGAAGGTAAGGGCAAAAAAGTTAGCATTCAGGAGCTATAAGGATACTCAGAGGGAGAAGGACAAGGAAGTGTATCAGAAGAAGCAGAAGGAGGCAGGGAAAGCAATTAGGTGCATAAAGGCACAAACGGAGGGGAAAATAGCCCAGGCAGTAAAGAATGGGAGCAAGGCACTTTTCAGGTAAGTAAGCAAAAAGAGAAAGACCAAGAGAGGGACTGTAAAATTAAGGAGGGAAGGAGAGGAGTGTGTGGAGGGAGACCATGTCAAAGCAGACATCCTGAACAAATATTTTTGCCCAGTATTCACAGAGGAAAGGGAGGGAGAGGTACCACAGGTAAGCGATGGGATAATCAATGGAAGGGAGGTGGACACCATTCCAGTTATGAAGGAGAGTCCTAAAGGAACTTGCAAAACTGAAAGTGGACAAGGCAATGAGGACAGATGGGATACATCCAAAGATATTAAATGACTAGGTGGGCCACACAGTCTTTGTCTGTTATCACCTTCTATGTTTCTATGTTTCTAAAGGAGCTTAGAGAGGTGCTGGCAGCATCACAGATAGTCCTGTTTAACCAGTTGCTGGAGATGGGAGTGGTTCTGAAGGACTAGAGGAGGGCAGTTAGCCTTACATTGGTGGTGGTGAAATTAATGGAATCACTGCTGAAAGAAAGGATTGTGAAATATCTTAAATCTGGCTGCTTACAGGATCCGAGGCAGCATGGATTCACTGGGGGAAGGTCATGTCAAACTAATCTGATAGATTTCTTTGACTGGGTGACTACTCAATTAAATTAATGTAGAGCAGTGGATGTGGCCTGCTTAGATTTCAGTAAGGCCTTTGACACCGTTCCACATAGGAGACTTGGGCACAAGCTGGGCAGCCTGGGAGTGGGTCCTAACGTGGTAAAATGGGTAAGAAATTGGTTATGGGATAGATGACAGAGGGTGGTGGTAAACAGAGTTCACTCTGAGGAGGAGAGGGTGACCAGTGGGGTACTACAGGGATTAGTACTGTGGTCAGTCCTCTTTAATGTGTTTATTAGTGACATTGCAGAGGGGTTAGAAGGAAAGGTATAACTTTTTGCAGACAACTCAAAGATTTCCAACAGGGTTGACACTGGGGGTGTGTGTGTGGAAAAAATGAGGAGGAATCTAAGTAAGCTTGAGGAGTGGTCAAGAGTGTGGCATCTAAGACTCAATGCGGAGTGCAAAATCATGCACTTGGGGAACAGAAACCCGGGGTGGAGTACATAATGGGGGGAGTGGTACTGACGGCCACCAAAGAGGAAAGTGACCTGAGGTAATCATATCTGATGACCTAAAAGTGGCCAAGCAGCGTGACAAGGCAGTGAGAAGAGGCCAGTTTGTTGGTAGGGTGCATAGGGAAGTGTATCACAAGCAGAATGAAGGAGGTGGTGACACTGCTGTACAAATCATTGGTGAGACCTCATCTAGAGTACTGTGTCCAGTTCTGGAGGCCATGTCTCCAGAAGGACATAGACAGAGTAGAGGCAGTCCAGAGGAGGACAA
The DNA here is from genome assembly GCA_016271365.2 of Neoceratodus forsteri. Classification (NCBI taxonomy): domain Eukaryota; kingdom Metazoa; phylum Chordata; order Ceratodontiformes; family Ceratodontidae; genus Neoceratodus; species Neoceratodus forsteri. Next base: position 214,907,217 of record JADMNL010000023.1, read on the forward strand.
CTAAAATGGTGCAGGGACTGAATCAAAGGCCCTATGAGGAGAGACTAAAGGACCTTAATATGTACACCCTTGAGGAAAGGAGGGAGAGGGGGATATGATAGAGACTATCAGATACCTCAAGGGCATAAATAAGGTGCAGGAGGGAAGCATTTTTTCAGAGAAAAAGATGATCAAGAACAAGGGGTCATGCTATGAAGCTGGAGGGGGTAGACTTTGGGGAAACAAGAGAAGGTACTTCTTCACTAAAAGGGCAGTGGATGCATGGAACAGCCTCCCAGTGGAGGTGGTGGGTGAAAAAATGGTAACGGAATAAAAAAATGCATGGGATAGGCATACGGGAACCTTAGTGGTTAGGAATGAGTAGATAAAGCCACAGATTAAGTAGGGTCTGCAGTATTACAGTAGGTAGAGAAAATTTGCAGACTTGGAGGGCCAAGTCGTCCTTGTCTGCCATTGATTTCTATGGTTCTGTGTGTCTAATAGTCCATCCATTGGGGGCTAAGGGTTTTTTGACTGTTCCACTCAACACTGGTCAATATTCATATAATACTATAGTGATAAAGGGGAATTTGTGATGACTATCTTTAAGCAGGCATCTGTGGCATCTTCTCTCTGCCCTACCTACCTAATCAGGAGGGCATATGCTGTACAGTATGATTGTATACTTAGCAGCAGAAAAAAAGAAACTAGAACGTATAAAAGCTACTCAACAGAGCTATAAATTATGCTCACAGATCCTCTCAGAGCAAGGCTAAAACATTCAGGGGGACACATACCCCTGACATCCCTTTACAGAAAAAATATTATGCCCTAGATCCACCCCTGCATGAATGGGTCAGGACAGCCGTCAAGAAATCTTGTGAGTCAGAATGCAGTGCCACTGCAGTGTTCTCCATGCTTCATAGGCCAGGGTTGGGAGTCGGAGTCAAGATGTAAATCTTGATCCCCCACATGACAGCACAACACCCCCAGCACCACCAGGCCATGCTAATGGATATTTCAAATAGCTGAACACTCATTTCAACTTGTCCCCACCCATTTTTGTTTAAAAGGTCCATTACTGACCCTTTGACTGGGACAGGTATCCCTTAAGGTTCATCACAAATCAAATTCAGCATGGTATTAACTGGTAGCATTTTGATACCTCCTACCAACTGATCTGCATTCCTAGGTGATCAGGCAGAGTCCAGATTTTATTCTGCAAAACACTGCATTGGAACCTGTGCAAGCACAGCATGAAAGAGCTTTATCCATGTTTTATATTTTTCATTATACTGGCAGCCTTATCAGTGAGGTGTTGAATTGGAAGTCAAATAACTATTTTGAAAGGTGCATCTGTTTGCTAGATAAATGAATGGGCTTGAAAAAGCAAAGTGATGGCTATGCCATTGCATCCTACAATAAAGTTTCCTGATTCCTTTATCAATGCTGGGATCACTTTTGGGGTTACCACAAAAATGCTATAAATAGATGCCTGCATTAAATGAAAAGTCAGCTCCTGCAAGGCTTGGGTACATGGTCCTGGGAGGCATACTCCATATTTAAACTTACAAGGCACTGTGCAATTTATGTGGCTCTCCTCCACCATGAGCCTTCTACTACACAGGTTTCAAACCAATTTCTGCTGCGCGTGTACTCTCCAGGGTCATTTCATGCCTGCCTCCTCATTCTGGGACTCATCCTGAAAGGAATTACCTGGTGCATTTTGATGCCAATTTCCCACCATGTTATCAGATGAAATTATGTCTGAGGTGGCTGATCTTACATTCCAACCCAAAATATCAGAATCATTTAACTTTCTTAGTCTGGAAGTGGAGCAGAAGAGCAAAACTGAAGTGATGTCTGGACTGTTTAAGCTCACAAATGCATACCATGTTGGGGTTCCATCCAAACCACTTAGACCAGTGCAAAAGGCTGAGTGAGAACATTGCTTATGAGAGTCGTTCCACAACTCCTTTGTCTACAACTGATTATGTGAATGAACCCAGCACAGGCATTCTCTGAAGAGATGTTATACACAAAAACAAAGTCTGCCCTATGTCATTATATCAGTCATTTATTCTGAATTCAGCTCACAGAATTACATCACTTCTTTAGAAAAGTAGAAAATATAGGTTTGATTCAGTTAAGACTAACCACACTAGAAAATGTTCAGTTTTGTCTTAAAATTCTGAAAATTCCAAATTTTCTGAGCAATGTGTTTGGCTTTAGTAATGGTGTTTGCTGGGTGCATTATAATTTTGATGAGAAGTACAATGGATATTATGCAAGGTAAACCATAGGGACCTAATTAGAGAAAGGCAAGAGTCTGATATTCTAGAAGGAATAACTTCCATCACAAGCATTATAGGATAGCAGGTTTTACCCAAGCTAATGAGGGTGTGCTGTCAATGGAGAAAAGAATATTTATCTTGCACAGAAACAAAGTTTTAAATGTTTATATTTGCATTATTATGAATACATGTTTAGCATTTTATTCAGCACTGCAAAACTGAGTTGTGCTGCTGATGATAGTGTTTAATTTTTTATTTTTTTATTTATTGTAATATTCAGAAAAGACTTTTGAGTCAGAGACTCATTTACAAAAGTTCCATGTCATACATAAAAGGTGCGGGGACAGTACCTGAAATACAGATTACAGCACATAACAAATAACAGTCAAAGAGGTTACGTAGTTGTTCAGTTGATGGCTAACAGAAGTTTTGTTACTTTAACACAGCCATAATAGTTGCAGAGGGTTCTGTAGAAGGCTGATAGTCATATAGTTTCATAGGTGCAATTTGGTACGAGGACCTGATAATAGTTCGTTAGTTAGTTAATTATCATTCCAGATAATTGATTAATAGGTTAATTGGCATGCTCCATAAAGACTGAAAAGAAAGAATGCCTCCATGGTATTTTATCCATATTAATGTACTGTAATTCAGCTTTGTAATCCAACCTTCCTCCACAAACATGGAAATACAGATTAAAAACAGTTGCATAAAATAACAATTATGTGTTTACAGTTGAGTTTGAAAAGAGGGATACATTAAATAATGGACTTCCATCAGTGGTTTTTGTAAACATTCCGCTGTGTTCTCTGAACCAAATGCGATGCAGTAGTTATCGATCATTCCCAGCACACCTCACTGTACATTTCTAGTGAGAACAACTAAATGAAATTTACAAGGGAGTTGCACTGCAATCCTATTGCTGATTCTGTAGCACCAGGGAGAAGGGTGGATGCCATTTAATACTCCCAGCTCTTTCTGCTAATGAGAAACGATCCCATTGTGAATGGTGGCCTTAAGGCATCCGTCAACTTGGCTTGGAAATGTGCCTTATTTGTTTCCAGCTTTTTCATCGCTTTAGTGGCTGTATAACCATTTCCTGCTTCCCCTGAGTTGTCCCTGTGTTGTCATCAAGTGCTGATGAGGGTGCCTTAGGACTATCTACACCCCAACAGCACTGTATGCAAAGGCCATCATGGATGGAAATGTGCTACCTGGAAGATAGACTTATTTAATCACAGCTAGCAGCAATTCATCATTAAATTGAGTTGTGAACATTACTGGTTTTGTTCACATTGGTTACAACTTAGATATTTCTACATGGTACTGTATATTGATACACAGGGATTTGTTTCCTGGTGAACTATACTGCAAATCTAACTGACAAATGCAGAGTCCACTTCAAGAAGAATGCCTCAAAAGTAAAACACAACACTCATGGCTTTCACATCCTTACAAAAAACTAAAAAGATTCTGTTGTTATTTTGAGATCTTTTTAAAGCACCATTGCAACAACAAAAAGACATAAATGGTTTTGCTGTCTTCTAGAAAAGACTAGACGTTAGTATGCCAGTTTTTTGCCTAATTTCATTCCTGAGCTCAGAAATGTTTTGAAAGTTTGGCAATACTCCTACTCCCATGCCAGGTTCACCATGATCAAATTAAGCTTACTGGGATGGTGCAGTCTGCTGCAGAAGCATGTTGTTGCATCCTCCATGCATATCCTCTAGCTGCAGCTGCTGTGGCTATACAATATGTTGCTGCATCCTCCATACATATCAGTACTCCTTGCAGACAAGCCTCTCTGACTCCCTGTTGTATTCTGTTTCTCTACCTGACACTCTACTCAGCTTACTGCTCCACTCTCCTTCATCTTTCTCATTTCTTGCCTCACCTAGCCCTCTTCCAACCCCAACTGTTTTTATACCCCTCCTCCCCCCACAAGACCTCGCCTGTGTGGCCACTAGGAATCACTGTTGCACCCCTCTTTTCTATCTTCTGCACCCCCCCAACGGTTCTCTTGCAGCCACCCAGGCATATAGACTAGGCTTTCAAGCACCCCCCTAGGATTTGAACCTGGTACCTTCAGCGCCAAAGTCCACAGCCCTACTACTGCACCATCATGACTGACTCACTTCTGGAAGGCTACTTGTCAGTCTCATACCTAGTCAAAGCCTTCCCCACTCCACATACTGTGAGTGTCCTTGCTCACCCATATAGCCTGGCCGCACTGATCTTACTGGTGCTTGACATTCCTCACCTTGATCATACACCTCCCCCTCACAGTGACACCTCTGTGCACCACATCACCCAGCCTCACCCATGCCCACCCCCCACCTTGGTTGCACCCACTGCCCCACCACACCCCACCAACAGACATTTCCCTGCCCTCTTCCTTCCCTAATCCCCCTGGCCACCTCTTCCTCACCATCCCAATGCTTCAACCCATGCCAATCCCTTGCTCCCTTCCTGCAAGGTCCACTTCTTCTCAAACTGTAATAGGTACTAGACGCTATCTTGCCCTGGTAAGGGTAATCTCCTTGCTCCTCATATTGTCTGGGAATATGCACCCTAACCCTGGCCCTGGGTCCTCAATTCAAGCCCGGTCACCACCTGTGTCTGGCTTATGCATTGCTTCAATGAATATCTGCAGCCTCCTGAAACAATCTGTAGCCCTCCAATGCTGTATCTTACAGACCAACCTGATGTCCTAGCTCTGGTAGAAACCTGGCTGTCAAAATCAACCTCAGACTCCATCACCTTCCCCAGGTACACTCTTTTCAGGAAGGATTGAGTGGGCAAGTGCAGGGGTGAGTGTGCCTTCTGTATGCCCTCCCAGCACCTAAGCTGGACCATGGGGCACAAGCCATCGCCCTCAAAATCACCCCGGACCCTTCTAGGGCACCACTTATCCTCACTATAGCCTATGTTCCCCAACGGAACCAAACACCAGCCATTCTCTCACTCTCTGACTACCTCAGTAACCTGCTGCATAAGGCTGAGCAGATCCTTCTGGGGGACCTCAGCACAAACTGGCTTGTCAGTTCAGCATCCCAAACCAGAGACACCTTCGCTGCCCTCAATATGACTCAACTAGTCGCTCAGCCAACCAGGTGTAACTCCTTCAATGGAACTCACACCCTGTTGGACATTATCTTAACCAACTGCCACCTTGACCTTTCCCCAATTCTTTTCACATGGTCTGCCCTTACTCGCAAACCAGTGCCCAGGACAGTCCTCCGGCAGCGCCTTCATCCCGGTAACCTCGAAAAACTCAGACTGTGTCTTGCCCAAATGGATTGGTCCCCCATAAATCTTGCCCCAAATATTGACCTGGCACTTGACTTCTTCACTCGCTCCTTTAACAAGGCCTGTGACATTTTCGCACCTCTCACCAAGACCCATGCCAAGAAACAAAATGCGCCATTGGGTACCCCATCTCTCATTCAGCAACTGAGATTGAGGGACATCCTATGGCACAGAGCTGTTGAATCTGGTAAGCCAGCAGATAGACAAGCATATAGTACTGAGTGCAGTAAGTGTACCTGGCTATTCGCAAGGCCAAGGCTGAATATTACAGAGCAGCCCTTGCCTCCTCCTGGGGGACATCCCAGAAGTTCTGGGCCAATATAAAAGAACTGAATGGGAAGTCACACTCCCCCCCATCCCAACTCACCATCAGTGGCTCAATTACCATGGACCCCCAAAGCATCACGGACTGTCTCGACACCACTTTCTCTGACCTCAGCTCAGTTCTCCCCAGCAACTTCTTTGACCCAGTTCTCCCTCTCACAGCCACCCATAAACCACCATTCACCTTTCTACCTCCACACTATATCCCCACTAGAAGCCAGGCCATATCTAGCTAAAGCTCTCAATGGCACCAGTCCCTGCAATGACCCATTGGACACCAGGCTCCTTCACCAGGTACTGGATGCAGTACTTGCCCCACTCACTGACTTGCTCAATCACTCACTGTGTCTGGGTCAGTTCCCCCTTGCCTGGAAAACATCAATCATCACACCAATAGTCAAAAGTGGAGACTACTCCTCCCCCGGTAACTAAAGGCCAATCTTCATCCTCCCCCCACTCTCCAAAGCACTGGAAAAAGTAGTGACAGATCAGCTCACAGAATACCTGGCCAAGCATGACATTATGTGCAGGGAGTAGCATAGATTCCGCTTGGGCCACAGTACCACCACTGCTCTCCTGAAGTTCTCCAATTTCCAGCACTCTGCCTTGGACTCTGACAACCTTGCTGGAGCTGTCTTCATCGACCTCTCCAAGTCCTTTGACATGGTCTACCATCCCTTCTTGCTTGACTCCCTACTCCAACTCGGTCTCTCCCAAGGGCCCCTCTGTTGGTTGTGCAGGATTTTAGGTTGATTTTAAAAGATATGGAGTAGCACTCTCAGTGCTCATTTTTCAGTGATAAAAGCAGTATGGATTATGAATAAGAGGATCTACAGAAATACATGTTTTTTACGATGCGTATGGCAAAAGTGGCACTTTGTGACTGCGCTCTCGGGCAGACGCGCGTTCTCGGCATCACTGTACTTCTGGTCAGCGGGTGATTTCAATGCAGACCTCTCTGGCTTCTAGTTTTTTATAATATGGAAAGCCAGGTAAAAAATATCAGTTTTTAGATGCACAGTAGTGCTCTAGACATTGCAAAGATTTGCTTCACAACTTTATGGGAAAGCTGACAGTGTCCCTTTAATCTAAAACAGTGGAGGAGAAAAGAGCAGCACAATGTGAAGGGCAGCAAAAAGAGAGAGAGAGAGAGACAGTGAAAGAGAAAGAGAGAGAGAGAGAAATTAAAATCTATGCAGTAATGTCATAGCTGCCTCCAACTGTGATGTCCTGAGGCAGGCTAAACTGACCTGCCCTTTACTGGGGAGCAGATTTTCTGTTTTCTCTTCCTCTCTTAATTGGGGTCCTGCTTAACCTACAGTACTCTCATGCCCTAGGAGTATTTGACTGCAGCCTTTGAACCCTTCAGACAAATTTAATTTTTAAATGTTACATTAGATTGTTGTGCAGTGGCTAAGGAATGCAATTGCAAATTAGGTTATTTAATGAGATCATTAACAAGTTACCGTTGGCCCAACAGCCTAGTGGTATGCACGCCTACTCACTAGCACGCTTTTGTGTCCCAAGCCGGGGATCCCCAGTCAGGTTCACAGGAGGGCTGAGCATAGTCCATCAAGATATGCAGGGCCTTCAGTGAGATTTGGCCACATACTGTATACCACTGTATGGCTACTGGCAAAGGCAAAAAAGTAGAGACACTCACAGGAGGCAGAATTAATTGCTTTTTTTTAAGTGAGTACAGGCCAAGGAAGAACTTTGCCTACACTTGCTGAATAAGGGCAATTAATTCAGCCTCTGGTTAGTGCATCTATGTTTTTGCCTTTGATGTTTGTTTATCCCAGTAGATGGCACCTTTAGAGGGTCCAGGGCTATGCATCACATTTTTATTGTTTCTTATTGTTGCATGGCTACCTCCTGATAACGGAGGGGAAGAGGTGCCATGCTGGCAGAAGCATCATTATATTCCTCTGTGATGGAACACTGTATGCAGCCATAATTGTGGGCATACACATATCAAAGGTCGGTAGTGCTACTACCCTTTACGTGTCTCTGGCCAACAAATTCTTGTTTGCAGCCCCCCCAACCCCATCTAGAACACTGACAAGGAGGACAGGTAGCCTCAGGAAGGCTAGCATCCGGTGACTGAAAGGTATGGTCCTGGTGAGTTTGCTACAGGCTGGGAATGATAGGGAGGAAACACATGGGGAAGGGAGAATGAGGGGGAGAACAGCAAAAAAGTAGGGAAAAACAGAATACAAAAAAAACAAACAAGAAACAGTTATAATCGGACTGCTGGAGCACATGTTTATATTAAAAAAATAACTGCTCAGTTATTAACTTTATTGTGCATATTTATCATTTACCAATAACATACATCATAGCATAGATGTTTCAGATTGGAATGGACTCCATGACAATGAGATCCACCCCTTCACAAACACAGAATAATAAGTACGCTGTGCAAATGTGTACTAATTCATCCTGCTAACAAGGAAACCCTTGTAAACCCATTTGTCCTAGCTAAGTTTAAAGGCCTGCATTGTCAATTTCAAACAACTTTGACATATAACAGCAGGGTCCTTTTATTCTGTTTTGTCCACTTTGAGCCTTCTTTCAAAGTGTGCATTATTTAATTGCCTGTAAATGTTAGACAACCCCCCTGCCCCCCCATACACACACACACACACACACACACGCGCACACACAATGATAAAACTTACAGTACCTAAAATGTCTCAGACTCATTTAGCCTGAGAAGAAAATCCTGTGGTTGTGATGGACAGCTTGTTCTCTCACATGGTTATTCAGAGTGGTACTACATGCCATTGGGTCAGGCCACAGAGATCTGCTGCCTTTCAGTGTAGTGCCTTAACGCTGTATTTAAGCAATATGGACTGAAGCGCACCGCTGCCCACCAGGGTGACATGCAGTTATCACAGTTTGTGCCAGTGAGATCTTGCAGGATTCTGCAGGGGCACAATGTGATCCAATTGCTATTACTCCAATTTTTCACATAGGAAATTGCAACATTTTCCACAGAGTACTGTAGCAGTCCTTTATTAGTAGAATAAGGACTGGGGGATTCGCAACAGAGATGCATCTAATAACATAGTTGCCATAACCTATGTGAGGGGGGTGGTAGCCTTCCCATGTTTGCCCATGAGCATTCAAAGTGCCCCTTTAATGCATGCAAGGTCAGAAGGGAAGCAATCATGGTGTCTTTTTTTATAATTACTACAGCCCCACCCCCCAACTTTTTCCCCATGTTTCTGCATCCATGTATAGGAGTGAGGTGCCAACAGACACAAAAATACAATTTACAGCCGAAATCAATCCAGGTGTTCACCTCATTTGGCTAATAATCAGAGAAAGTCCCCAAATAGATGCCGTTTCTTCTTTATTTGTGGAACCTCACACACACAGAGTAAGCAGCAGCAGTAACAAATGAAACATAGAAACATAGAATGTGACAGCAGATGAGGGATGCTGAGCCTACCCAGTCTGCCCATTTGTTTTATCAATGCAGAAAGATCTGTGATATTTCAGCCCCTCTGGGGCTTTGTCAGTGAGCTAGTGACACCCACAGACTATCCTTTTTTTATAGTAGTCAACATTTGTGCAATAAAAAATTAGAAATGACAGTGCATGTAAAGTTACATAAACAGTGTGCTAATACAGTAAAGATTTATCTACAAGAATAGTAAACGTGGTTTTGCTTCTCATTTTTCTTCTCAGTAGGGAACTGCTCCAGAATTCACTGGCAGTAAAACTGCTTTTTGCTTTATCACCTGTTACTGGGTATTACTGAATAGCCAGCACCTGTCAAGACTATGACCAAGACACGCTACTTTACTACACAGTAGTTATGTGCACAAGCAGTAGATCGTGAGATTATTTTTTTTTTCTGAAGTAACTAATTTTGTAGTAAAACTCCCAAAGCACAGTAGGATGTTGCCATGGGACTTAAGCAAACTTAGGTGGAATTACTCCTCGCTTCTCATCCCTTTGTAAATGCAAATAGTAGTCAGCCAAGCATAGATGCATCCTCACTTTAGTTTAGCCCTAGTGTGAAAATGGTATAACAGCCAAGGTGATGTTTATAATGGGAACATCTGATCACATGTGGATTCCAAATAGTTACATTGTGTATGGAATGAAGTAAGATTTTGCATTTTTATTTCTATTTTTTTTTCCTTGTTTCTTTGTTTACATTTTCATACCATGGAGCTGTCTGTCAACTCATATAAAAAAGGTGCAAACCCATAGCTGCCTTTCATTTGCTACCCATTAGTCTTAAGATAAAATACCACACATATTGAATTGAATTCCTTTTGTAGAATCTGGAAATGGACCAGAGCAAATGCAACAGAAACGATAGGTCATAGGACGATGGATAAAGGAAAGGCTGTCTCCTTCCACAGTAGTTTCTTTAGTAATCTGTTTTGACATTCCAGGCAGTAGCCGCTATTACTAGTTATTTAAATTCTATACAAACACAATACTGGAAACGTACATCCTCATTAAGGCTATTTCTGCAGAAAATGCATCCTGCGGTATTTAAGTGAAAATATATTGATTTTCCTCTTCAGGTGAGCCTGTTTTCTTGCTTTTGATAGATGACAACCTAAAGTGTAACATTATCCCCCCAGCTGTGTAAAGAATCACATTCCTGCATGCTACTGCTTCTCTCTCTTGGCCATTAGCTGCAGCAGACTGCTCACATCACTTAGTGGTGCTGTCCTGCTTATAGCGCTGCAGTGGCAAAGGTGTGAGAAGTGTGTCACAACATTAGCAGTTCCAGGCACATTTTCAAATGATCTTTTAATTAGCAAGGTGGCTTGATTTGAGTGACATAATTGAGTCCCTGAGGCATACTTGAAGTTAGTCTTGGTGAAAGAAGAAAGCTGGGATAGTTTCAGATGTGCACCCATTATTTACCAAGGGCGTTGAAACAGCTGCACAGTCTTTCAGTGTCTGTTATGAGGAACCGCAAGGAAAAAACATAGTACTGTGATGGCAGCTGTGAAGACATGACAGCATTTGAATTTTCTAGATATCCGATTTTAGTATGTGGCATGACAGAGGATATGCCACTTGTCAGTAACGTGCTGGTGCATCAAATCAATTAGTATTGAGTGTGTCCTCTGCCTTGGTTGTTAGGGATGAGCACATCTGGGGTGGAGCTGAATCTGCTTTTGCATTTGCCAACCAAGCTGAGTTTGGATTTGGTGTGAAATAGGCTTTGGATTTTCTTTGTGTATTAACATTATCAAAAGGAAAAATAGTCCCAAATATTGTGGCACAGAGGCATATTAGAACAGTCTGAGTACACCGTCAGTGCTACAGTGAAATGACGCCAAACACTGTATTCTGCTGTTTAAGAAAGGTGTCTTTATTGACCATCCTGCAAAACAGAAAGTTGAAGTTAGTTTTTTTTTTTGTTGACCAGGTAAGTGCACTAGACAAATCCTATCTATTTTCAGGCATGACCTGGGGGAGGGGGATACAGATGAATGCCAACTGACCTTGAACCAGACTAAGCTGTTGGTGGTATTTTTAGTAAATGAGGGAAATTTGGCCAGGACATCAGGGAAATTCCCCTACTCTTTTCGATAAGTACCATGGGATCTTTAACATCCACCTGAACTACCACCAATCCAGGCAGATGGGACCTCAGTTTAACATCTCATCCGAAAGACAGCATCTCAGAAGTGCAGTACCCCTTGATGGCTGCACTATAGTGTCAGTACTGGGATATTAACCCAAGTGCCAAATGTGGGAAGTGAACCCACAGCCCTCTGATCTCCCGGTCTCAGAGGCAAGTGTACTACCTACTGAGCCGCTGATACTGACAAAGTCAAACAGTGGTGTGTGGAATGAAACTTAACTCTGGACCCCTTCCACCCTTATGCGGCCAGCTTAAATTTAGATTCAATGCCTGCAGCTAAAATACGGTTCAGGCCCAAACTTCCCCCACATTGCCTTTTCTCATGTAGTTTTTTTTCCTATTTCAACATGTTTTCTGATGCTCTCATTTATTGTCCTGTACACTACCTGCTTGTGCTGTCACACTAGTACTTACAGCACAGAGTACCTGCCTAGACCCAACCCTCCACTAAATTGTCTTCTTTCAGACAGGTTTTTCAATTTTTTTTTTTTATATTTCCTGTCATCTTTTTCTTATTTGTTTGAATTTATTTGCCCCCTGCCTGCTTGTGCTCCTAATGCATGCCAGTGTCTGGCCTGCTGCACATGACCAGCCGTGGTTCAGACCCTTCCCCACGCTGTTTTCTGTCAGACAGACTTTCCTCTAAACTTTCAGTTGTTTGTTTTATTAGTTATTTGTTTGTCTAATTCCTGCTCATTCTTTTAGTACACACCAGTGCCTAGCCTGCTGCACAAGAACAGCCCCAGCTTAAATTCTCCTCTACATTGTCTTTCCTCTCACTGGCTTTCTTTTCCTTTACTTTCTCTGTTTGTGCTTTCTTGTTCTTTTTTTTTTTCATAATTGCCACCACCTCTGTCATGCTGGCAGTTGCAGGTAGTGGCCAACAACATCCCTACCCTGCACCTCCAAGGACACTGCAACTGCAAGTCCCTGCCTCCCAGCTAGCTCAGTCAGAACGTATTCCCTGTCCTTGTCTGGCTTGAAATGGCATTGAGCAGAGGGGTTAACACCTTACCACTCTGGTTCACACATGTGCAATTCAACAACCAGAGTACTTAAGCCAGCTGGCATGTGTGTTACTCTCTGGTGAAGCCCATTAGCTTCCTAAGCCTGTCATGTGATTTGCTGACCAAATGTTTCAAGACATAAAGGCAGGGAGGGGCAAGCACTGGAAAATAGAAGGACAAAGGAAAGTGATTAATTCAAGCTGAACTGGCTCATACCTCTCAACCCCCTGCTCAAAAATCAGGGACAAAATCTGAGACACGGGATCAATGTCAGGGATGCATCTTAAAAAAAAGGGTAATAGTTTAGGAAGCTGTTATAGTACTATAAGTGGTTTAGTGATAAAATCATTTTCTGATGGAGAACTGTATGAAAAACCAATTGTCTGGTATGATTTTATGATTACAATCTATACTATTCAATGACAAAAATGCCAAATTTAAGAGGGACAGAGGAAATTGGTAATGCAATATCAGGGGTGTCCATGAAAGTCAGGGACAGTTGAGAGGCATGGGCAGAGTTTGTCTTGGATCTGTCCAAAATAAAGCAGCCTAATTATGGGGCAGCTCGGTTTAGTGCTTCAAAGTTTGGTCCATCCCTAACGTTTAGTACTTCCTCCTCAGTAGGATCTGAGGGAACTAAGAAAAGGCTACCCTCCTGGTATACTGCACTAAATGTTTAGGAGACCATGGCCCAGATATTCAGAAATGCACCATAGGCCGGTGCAAGTCTGGCGTAGCGCAAATCTGATGCGCCATGGTGAAACAGGAGCCATATATTCAGAGGCTGAGCTGGCCACACTGTGCAAGCACAACCTGGCTGAATATGGCACAGTTGTGCCATGGCACAACCAGGCTTGCACCATGGTGCAACCAGAGTTGTGCCATGGTGCAGAAAGAGATGCTGCAGCACAACTGTGGGAGCAGAGCAGCACAGCAACAGAGGGAGGCATGGCACAGAGACGAGACCCAAGGACAGAGTCAGGGAAGCACAGTGACAGGCCACAGGAGGCCACCACCAGCAGGGCACAGCAGGGTGCACACAGGCACCCAGACATCCCCTCCAGAACACAACAGTGGCACAGATAGTAGGCAACAGGAGGTGCCAATGGCCAATGGAGGGCCACCAAGGGAGCCCCCTCACAGGCTGCAGGCTGTGCCCCCCCACACACCCAGACCAGAGCAGGCCACACCCAGGACCATGCAGCCAAGTACACACATGCCACACAGGTGGCCCACACAGTAGGCACGGAATGGGCCGGGAGGCACGTAGTGTGGCAGACCACATGGGACAGGCCACACAATACCAAGCAGGGGCCCCAACACAGCGTGCGGCCAGTACCCAACCAAAGACCATGGCCATGTACCATCACCATGCACACATCCCTGACAGCTGCCCCATGGGCAACCAAAGGCACAGCCACTGATCCAGGGGAGGGACACCACCACAGCACACAGCAGTGAACCACAGAAGCACAGCATGTGCCTTGACACATGCACACCACATGGACAGACACTGAGCCACTGCAGCATGGCTCCTCACACCACCTGCAAAGCAGTCACTGACACAGGCAGGTAAGTCAAAAAATATATAATTCAAAACCAAACTATTTACAACAACAAAGGGGTGGGAAAAGGTAGGAAAGTGAGGGAAGAGGACAGGGAACAGGGCCTGTACAGTGTGATGGAGGGGACTGTAGGGGGAGGTACAGCAGGGGAAACAGGGGAATGCTGGAGGCCAAACTACTGGTGGCCATGGCCTGCCACCCCTTGGTGCCCTCACTGCATCCAACAGCAGATGGTGAACCTGCAGGACAGCCTCCATTGTGGTGGATGTTATTAGGATTAGTTGCTGGAGCAGCCTGCAGTAGATGGGTCTCCCTCATCTCTGCTGTACACCTATGACAAGGGACAGGACAGGTGATCAGTGCAATGTCCCAAGGAACCATGCCCACCCACAGCGTGCAATGGGCAGTGGGAACACACTCCCCTAGAGGGCCTGTACTGGCCACCCGCAGGAGGGTGGACCAATGCCTGCCAGCAACTTGGCACACCACAACAGTGCACAGAGGTGGTCCCCACTGCACAATGGCCACCCGATTACACAATGACACTCACATGGCACAGTTCACCGGCAGCACCACAGCAACATCAGTGGCAGTTGGGCGCACACCCACCCCACCAACAGCTGGCACATGTGTCCAATGGATGTGCCACAGTGGCAAGCACCATGCACAGTGTGACACACACACTGCTGCCATGGCACATGGCACAGGTGGCCATGCCTGCATCCATGCCCCCACCACCCCCCATGTAATGTGCAAAGGACCATGACAGTGCCTACCTTCCCTCCATGGCCCTGCTGGTGCTGGAGCTGCTCCTGCTCCACCTCCATGGCCCACTGTGGCCTGCTGTCCTGCTGCTGCTGCCACCGCCTGTACCCACCGGTGATTCTCAGGCCCTGGGAATGGAACATCCACAGCAGCTGCCCACCACCCCCACCACTGTGCACAGGGTGAGCCCCTGCCCGAAATGTCCCACACAGCTTCATCGCAATGCAAGTGGTGGTTGGCAATGCCACCCCATGATGCACACGATGAAAGTGCACCACTCTGCAGGGCATGCCAGTCAACCTAGCCAACACCACAGTACAGTAGTGGGGCACACATGCAATATGGGACGATTTACCTGGCTGTGGCACAGCCCCATGCCTGACGTGCATCTCAGGCCTCCTCAGCCACTCTGGGTTCCTCCTCACTAAGTCACCATACCAATGGCAGCATTGCTTCCCTGTCTTGGCCACCCCAGTCCTCTGCTGCAGTGTGGCAGCAATCCCCTGCCACACTGTGACCCTTGGCTGCTGCAGGGGCACCGGGCCAAATAGTTGGGGGGCGTGGAGCTGGACACAGGTGACCTGGTTGACCAGCTTTACCTGTGTCCAGTTCTGGGCTCTTGGGACTCGTCACTGCACCATGCTGTAAAGTGAAGTCGGTGACCAAAATGGTGGCAGTAAGCGCACGTGGCTACGACATGTGCCAGATGTGCAATGCAAGGGAACATGCTCTGTTTCTGCCCATCACACAGTCCTGGAGATGTGCAGCATGGATGTGGCTAGGTGGGTCACTGGGTGAGGGGGAGTGACCCAGGGGTCAGGGGTCACAGCATGGGTCAGGGGTCGCCCACCTCTGCACAGCGCATAATAGCAGGCCTGGTGCATCATGTGCTATGCCCCCCATCATGCTGTCAGTGCATAGTGCATGATTGACACCATGATACCATTCTGCACATGTGCACTGCAGGCCTGCGCACTGCGCATGCGTGCGCATTGCACCACGACTTACTCCAGAGCAATCTCATTGCGCATGGAGCAAAATCACGATATTCAGACATCACATGCAAATGAGCTCATCAGCCAATGCATGATGCACTGGGTGCATTAGCATGTCATTACCATTATTCCAAACCTCATTTGCATGCGTTGCGCCATATAAGCACCACAGAACAGCACAGGCCATGGACTGGTATTGCATCCTTTGGGAGGTAAGTTGCATATGCCGCTGCAGCCCACTGAGAGCAGACAGCACAGCAGGGTGGGACAGAACAGGGTGATGCTGCAACTGACACACTGTGCTGTCCATGCCCACAGGAAGTGAAATGTTGAAACGAGAGGAGGGTGAGGATCATGGGCCTGCTCGCAAGCGCAGGCCCAACTTCACGAAAGCAGGGACAGAGGCCCTGTTTGATGCATACCTCAACAGGGAGCCCCTGTTGAGTGGTGCCATGGGAACACCACAGGCTAGGGCTGGGGCCTGAGAAGAGGTGGTGGCATATGTCAACCAGCATGGCAGCCACCAGTGATCAGCGCAGGAGTGCTGGAAGAAGGTGGGCATGGACAAGAGGCACATTAAGGAGAAGGTGGCGGCCATCCATGCCTCCTGGAATGCCACCAGAGGGGGGGGCCTGTGGATGAGCCACCGCTCATGGCGCAGTAGGAGTTGGTGGCAGCCACCATGCACAGCAGCATGGTGGAGGGTGTGCCTGGTAGCAGTTTCCAGATGGGTGGCAGCCCATCACTGCATGGTAAGTATGCCAGCCACGCACAGCTGGTGGCATGGAAGGTGCGTACATGGGCCCATCACTGCATGGTAAGTATGCCAGCCACGCACAGCTGGTGGCATGGAAGGTGCGTACACGGGCCCATCACTGCATGGTAAGTATGCCAGCCACGCACAGCTGGTGGCATGGAAGAGTGCGTCACGGCCCATCACTGCATGGTAAGTATGCCAGCCACACGCAGTTGGTGGCATGGAAGGTGCGCACGGCCCATAACTGCATGGTAAGTATGCCAGCCACCGTATTGGTGGCATGGAAGTGTGCGACACGGGCCCATCACTGCATGGTAAGTATGCCAGCCACGCACAGCTGGTGGCATGGAAGGTGCATACCTGGGCCCATCACTGCATGGTAAGTATGCCAGCCACACACAGCTGGTGGCATGGAAGGTGCGTACATGGGCCCATCACTGCATGGTAAGTATGCCAGCCACGCACAGCTGGTGGCATGGAAGGTGCGTACACGGGCCCATCACTGCATGGTAAGTATGCCAGCCACACACAGTTGGTGGCATGGAAGGTGCGTACACGGGCCCATCACTGCATGGTAAGTATGCCAGCCACTCACAGCTGGTGGCATGGAAGGTGCGTACACGGGCCCATCACTGCATGGTAAGTATGCCAGCCACGCACAGTTGGTGGCATGGAAGGTGCGTACACAGGCCCATCACTGCATGGTAAGTATGCCAGCCACGCACAGCTGGTGGCATGGAAGGTCGATACGGGCCCATCACTGCATGAGTAATATGCCAGCCACGCACGCTGGTGGCATGGAAGGTGCGTACACGGCCCATCACTGTGGGTAAGTATGCCAGCCACACGCAGTTGGTGGCATGGAAGGTGCGTCTGCGGGCCCCATAACTGCATGGTAAGTATGCCAGCCACACGCAGTTGGTGGCATGGAAGGTGCGTACACGGGCCCATCACTGCATGGTAAGTATGCCAGCCACACGCAGTTGGTGGCATGGAAGGTGCGTACACGGGCCCATCACTGCATGGTAAGTATGCCAGCCACGCACAGCTGGTGGCATGGAAGGTGCATACCTGGGCCCATCACTGCATGGTAAGTATGCCAGCCACACACAGCTGGTGGCATGGAAGGTGCGTACATGGGCCCATCACTGCATGGTAAGTATGCCAGCCACGCACAGCTGGTGGCATGGAAGGTGCGTGACACGGGGCCCACCACTGCATGGTAGCATGTTAGCCACACACAGTTGGTGGCATGGAAGGTGCGCATATCGGCCCATCTACTGCATGGTAAGTATGCCAGCCACTCACAGCTGGTGGCATGGAAGGTGCATACACGGCCCATCACTGCATGGTAAGTATGCTAGCCATGCACAGTTGGTGGCATGGAAGGTGCGTATACGGGCCCATCACTGCATGGTAAGTATGCCAGCCACGCACAGCTGGTGGCATGGAAGGTGCGTACACAGGCCCATCACTGCATGGTAAGTATGCCAGCCATGCACAGCTGGTGGCATGGAAAGTGTGTACATGGGCCCATCACTGCATGGTAAGTATGCCAGCCATGTGCAGCTGATGACACGGAGGCTGCATACACTGGCATGCATGTGTGCACACCCACATACATGCCATGCTGCAGGACACATGCAGTGGCAGTGGGGGGCACATGTGGGCATTGCATCACTGACATGCCACTCTTTCTCTTGCAGCACCAGCACGCCTCCATGCGGATGATGGGGCATTAGCAGCTATGGATGCTGGAACGGCCCAGGAGGACCAGCTGTCCAGCTCCACTGGCATCTGGGGCCCCAACAGGCTGCAGCTCACCACCACTGTGCAGGTGGATGTCCTGGACCTGGGGTCAGACGAGGCACTGGATATGTTCCTGCAGGATGCCAGCCTTGGTGTCCTCTGTGCAAAGATACAGATCGGGGTGGGGTCTGACACTGATGATGACATCACAATTATCCAGGACAGCATGGCCAACATTGTGGGGGAGTCACCCCTGCTGGCCACTGACACAGGCAGCATGCCCAGTGCTCTGCCAGTTGCAGAACAGCTGCCCGCCACCACTGCAGGTGTAGCGGTGTGCGCTGCCCTGGCTGTGCCCTGCGGTGGTGGTGGTGCGGTCACGCAGTGCTGGATGGTGTACAGCGGCTGGATGGGTGACAGCAGCAGGCTTCAGGTGCCACACTGGGCAGCCAGAAACAGGGTCCGCTGCTGGCATGCCAGCTGTGCCCATTCCCCCTACAGATCCCACTGTGCAGTGTCCACCAGAGAGGGGAGCTCTGCAGCATGGCCGGTCACCACATGGGGATCGGTGTCCGGCCCAGGAGCCCCAGGACACTGACCCACTGGCTGAGCACACCCATTTGCTGTGGGTGTCCATTCAGTGACAGGTGCTGCTTGCCACTGGGGTGTGCTCACTGCATGAGGAGGTACGCCAGTTAGCCGAGCAGCAGGAGAAGGGCACTGCGCAGATCCTGGCAGGGATGCAGCACATGCAGGAGGCCACGACTGCATCCCTGGATCGTATTGCCACTGTAATCTCAGATGGCTTTGCACTGCTGGCTGCAACAGGGCATGGCTAGGCACAGATGACCCCCACAGTGTGCTGTCCACCCCACGAACCTGGCATCAGGTGACCCCAGCGCAGTCAATGCTGGGCTCTGATGTCGATATCCCATGCATGCCTGAGGCTGGCCTGTTTGGGCGCCTTGACACTCCCGCATGGACATGGTCGTTGTCCCATGGTTCAACCCTTGGGGGGCTGTTGCACACCCCTTCATGGCAGGTGCACAGCCTGTGGCTACCTATCAGCCCAGGCATGGCTTCCCCCATGCCCATGGTAGCCATGGTTCTGTGCAGCGGACCTGCTGTGTGGGCTGCCCTGCCTGCAGTCTGCGGCGGCTGCTGCCCAGTGTGCATATGGGCGGTGTGTGTGTGTGCCTACCACTGGTGTGGTACCTGTGTGTCATGCCACATGCTGCCTGTGTGCGTACTTGCCCAGCCGCTGGGCCATGTGGCACGGGCATGATGGTGGCAGTCTTGCACTGGTTGTGCCAGTGAGATGCTTCTGATCCATGTCACATATCAATGCCTGTGTGTGTGGGTGCATGTGTGTGTGTTTGTGGGGGGTGTTTATGTGTGGTGCTATGTGTAGTTGTGTGCCCCTGTCTCCCCTACCCCTGCTTCACGCCTCTATGTGTGCATGCCCATTGCCATGCATGCCACTGCCTGTGTGCTGTACCTGTTTGTGTGGCCCATGCATGTGTACTGCACCACCTACCTGTGTGCACCATAGTGCTCCCGTGCAATTTTGTCCCGGTGTCATCATGCCTGCTGTTGCACCCAGGGATCCCTCTGCCCAGGAGGTGGCTGTCCACCTCCCTCCGGCCCATTGCCTCCATCGTCCCCATTACTCTCGCCCTCATCAGCCTTGACAGCTATCCCATGGTCAATGGCCATATTGTGCAATATACATCAGGCCAGGAATAGGTCACAGGCATTCAAGGGTCTGTACTGTAGGGCACCGACTGACCTATCTAGGCAATGGAAACGTGCTTTCAGCATGCCAAAGACACGCTCAATGATGTTGTGCATGCTGGCATGCACCTCGTTGTAGTGTTCCTCTGCTGGGGATGACAGCGCTGGTAGGGGGTGAGCAGCCAGGGCCACAGTGGATAGGCACTGTCCCCTGTGTTCTTAATGACATGATTAGCCCTCTGCTGTGCTATGCTGTACCCCTTGCCTGTCCCTGGTGCCAATGCCAACATGCACACCCTGCCCTCCCCCATCCCATGGTCTGCTCTGCCCATCGCCTCTTGACCGTGCCATACTCACCCACTAGGTGGCCCGTGGGGATGTCCCAGATTCAAACATGTGGCACAGCACAGAGCTGTGCCAGATGAACACATCATGTGCACTCCCAGGGTGTGTGGCGCAGACATTGGTTATGTGCCCCATGGCATCGCACACCACCTGGCAGTTGACACTTTGGTTCCCCTTCCTGTTTATGTACGCCAAACCCTCAGGGCCAGGTGGCATATGGATGCCCACATGGGTTCAGTCAATGGCCCCAATCATGCTAGGCATACATGCTACCCAGTGGAAGTCCTGCATGGTTGCTGTACACTCCACCGGTGTGCTGGGGAAATGGATGTGTTCTGATGCACATGGCAGCAGAGTGTTGATGAACTGTGTGAGGAGGTGGGACGTGGCTGACTGGGTTATGCCTGTGGTGTCCCCTGTTGGTCTCTGGAAGGTGCCCGTGGCGAGCAGGCACACGACGGCTGTCACCTTCATCTCCACAGACATGACATGGCTCTGTCTGGTGGGTGCCTGCATCTCCTCATTGCACAGCTCCCAGAGCTGCCTCAGAATGGCCCTGTTCAGGCGGTACCAGCCCACAATCTCCGTGTCACTATACTGCTCGAAGGTGATGCAGCTGTGGTACCACCTGTGTTGGCCATACCTCCGATGGGCCCTTCCTCGGCCACTTCGCTGTTCCACCTGCCCACTCACACCCCTCATTATGGCCTACATCATGAAGGGTGCACTATCCATGTCCTTGCTGCCCAATATTCCCCATGGTGGTTGGCTGCTGCTGGCTGTGTGCCACCCTGGCGCACTGCCTGGTAGTGTGTCTGTCTGTCTCACTCTCTCTGCTCCTTTCTCCCTCTTCAATGCCACCTCTGTCCCTCTCGCTCTATCTCTGCCTTGGTCTATCTGTCTGTCTGTCTCTCTCTGTCTGTCTTTCTTTATTTCTTTCCTTCTTTCTTTCTCTCTCTCTCACTCCCTCTCAACTGGCGCAAGTACTGTCTGTGTGCTTGTGCCCTATATTTATATGAACAAGTCTGCACGGCTCATCTTTGATTTGCTCTGCACTTGCGCCATGGTTTCATGGTTGAATATCCAACTGCGCTGGATATTCATGGGGAAGCCCCCCTGCACTTGCGCCTGCATTCATTATAGTTGTGCATTGGCACAATGAGATTTGTGCTGTGCACTGGCTCCCGCTAAATATGGCTCCTTGGCGCAAGCCCGCACTTGCGCGGGCGCAACTCGGTTGCATCATGCGCAACTGCTTTGAATATCCGGGCCCATAACTACAGAATGGTTATGAATCTAAAAGCATGGACAATGGCTCCTACTGTATATGTAGCATGAGTGGGAGAATACTCACAGTTTGCAAAACAAACAAAAAAAAAAAAAGATCTCAGTTTTGTCCATTGTAGTTAGTTGGACCTATAATTATTAGCACATGAAAGGTGCTTTGTAAAGTATTTGTCTGCTTGCCTGCCTGCTTACATGTGTGTGTCCATCTTTGTATAACATCTATCTGTTATAATTATGACAGCATGTTTTTTTTTTTTTTTTTGCACTCAGCATTGAATAATTTCCTTCTTTTTAAGTTGGTAAAAGGATAAGATAATGATGGAGTTCCAGTTTAAAGGCAGAAAAATGCTTTTCTTACAATCAGGCTTGTTACATTTTACAGTTGACTTCCTGAGGGTCTAATGAGGACAGACAGCATCACAGGATGTGAGAGGGAACTGGATGCAGTTGCTGAGGAGTGAACAATAAATGAATATGATGGTGCTAAGGGGGCAGCATGGATGTGATAGACAATTTCTCCTTCTTTACTAACCAGTTTAATGGAAGTTAATATAAAATCAAGATGGAAGTCTAAAACGAGACAGATCCTGATCTGGGGAAAGTTATCTTTGCTAGTAAAACTGGTAGTCAGAATTAATAAGTTTATTGATATATTCCT
The DNA here is from genome assembly GCA_016271365.2 of Neoceratodus forsteri. Taxonomy (NCBI): domain Eukaryota; kingdom Metazoa; phylum Chordata; order Ceratodontiformes; family Ceratodontidae; genus Neoceratodus; species Neoceratodus forsteri. Next base: position 214,929,614 of record JADMNL010000023.1, read on the forward strand.
TATATTGCTGACCCACTAAATTTCATGTGGTATTTTAAAGCCTCAGTGACCGATTAAAAAAAAAATAAGAAAAATGAACAAATTATATATGTGCTATGGTTTACAAATTTGGGGAATGTTGAAGCTTGCACACTGTTTTACTTTAAATAGAATTAGTCCAGCATTTTTTTACTCAGGGTCATATTTTTTTACTTGATGAAAGTATTGAACAAGAATAGAGGACACAGTGTGAAAACAGATTCAGAGTAATTCAAAACTCCATGGTGTTATACTTAAGAATTAAAGCAGTATCTTGTTTCACCTCTCCATAAAAGTTTTGGTTTCTCACCATTTAGAAAGATCTTACATTACACCTAATGGAATTCTTTTGTTCTTTTCATGTTTTTTTTTGGCGGGGTGGTGAATGTGACAAGCACTTCAGCTCATTGTTAAAAAAAAAAAAAAGTCAGATGATAGGTATCTCATGCCCCCTCCAACATTGTCCAAGTTGTGCACAGGTTATTTCTGGAACATGGAGTTAGTCCAGTTATTATTCAGGCAAAAGGAATGGAAACATCCTTTGTGAAATTTAAAACATTAAGTTAATCTTAACATGACTCCTGAACTGGTTGACACCATGTCCCTAAGGTGTATTGGGCTGTCTGAAATACTGGCTTCACAGATTTTTGTTCTGTGCTGGCAGCATGAGGACTAGACCTCAGTGAGTGGGAATATATAGAATAATGAGCAGTACAGTGTCACACTGTGGATGCAAAGCACTAGGGATAAAGCTACAGTTCTTAGTCAAGTTCATGTTGGTTGTTTGCCATTAAACTCTTTGTTTTTAGCACTAAGTACAAATTTACAAAGGGAGGGAAGGTGGGCTGCTGATCCTGCCTCCTGACATCCCTTTGGTGGCCTAGTGGGACCAGTATAAGGTAGGGCATTGTGGAATAGTGGTATTGTTGAGGCATACTTACAGCAAAAGTGGCATAGTAGGTGCAAATAATTGACAGTACCAATCAAGGGAAGAACACCAACATTTGGAGCAGTAGGAAACACAGTGTAGTGCTGGATGGTCTCCAGACAAACTGGATGAATGTTCTGAGTGGAGTATCCCAGCGGTCAGAGCTGGGTCTGTTGCTCTTGCTTATTTATTAATGCCTCAGAGCAGAGGGTCAATAGCAGGCTGCTGAGGTTTGCTGACAGCACTGGTTTGGCAGGAAGAGTGGACACAGCAGAGGAGGATGCACTACAGAGGGCCAATACACATAGGTGCATGTGTCTGGAAATGGAGGCTGAGATGCAGTGGGGGAAAGTGCAATGTACTTACCTATGGGTGAAAAATCTGGGTCACATATATCTCTGTGTGGTGCAAAAGTTAGGGGAGTGCAACTGAGGGAAGGGATCTAGTGGTTACTGCTGACAGAAAGCTGAAGCCAGGCAGACCATGTGCTGCCACACGCAAAACAGTGAACACTACCAGGTATAGAAGTACATTCAAGCAGTAACATTACACAGTATGTTAATATGGCCACTGAAGCTGCTCTTATGGTAGTAAGAGTGGTATCAGGTTCATTCCTAGGATAGGAGGACAACAACACAAATTGAGCTGTTCTCTTGCCCTAAGTATAGCAACATAGAAAATGGCAGAAGGTAAAGGCCTAGCTGCATATCTAGTCTGACCAAGTATCTCTAATTTTGGGACTGTGTTCTTGACAGTTCTCCCTACTTCTCTTCCTTAGTCTACTCCTTTATTTATTACAGTTAACTGCTCCTTCACAATGGGCTAATATTCTTACTAGATATTTCAATTGTTGTTGTGCTACTCTTGATTTTCCATCCTTATGGAAAGGAGTACTAATTATTTCTATCTATGAAAAGGGTGACAAAAATAATCCACTTATGTATAGGCCAATATCTTTTTTAGATAGTTTGTGAAAAATGTTCTCCAAAATTATATTAGGAAGACTTACAGAGCAAATTAAACAACTTGGCGGCTTATCGGAATATTAAGAAGGATTTAGGACTGAATACTGTACAACTGATAATTGCTTCATTATTAGACATCTCTTTGAAAAATTTGTCAGACTACGAAAACAAAACGTGTATGCCACATTTATAAATTTCAGCTCGACATTTGACACCATATCACGTGGACTACTCTGGAACCTTATGAGAAAATGGAGAATCTCAAAAGAACTTGTAGCAATTGAGAGTGGATTATATTCAGATGCATTGGCTCAGGTTTGGTTAGATGTCAAAGGACAACTTTCTACTAGTTTTCCAACTAATTTGGGTGTCAGACAAGGGTGTGTTCTTGCACCCTTGCTTTTTTCCATTTACATTGATAAATTACTGACACAACTTGAACAGTCTACTACTGATTCACCCAAAATTCTTTCCAGGAACTGTGCCGCACTCGTTTTTGTAGGTGATTTGGTGTTATTTTCACTGATGCAGTCTGGTTTATCAGCAAAATGAAAAATCTTACATACTTATGCAACAGAATATAAACTTAAAATAAATGAATCAAAAAGTCAGATTATGATTTTTGGAACACAGTATGGCAGATTGGGGATATAAAATTGAAAACCGTGAATCAATACACCTATCTAGGCTTGCACCTTTCATCGGATGGTAGATGGCTTAAACACATTAATTACTTAAAAATCAAACTTAAACAAACTTCCAGTTCATTAAATTTATTTAATAGAAAATCTGGGGGCGACACCATCAAGACACTTCTTACTGCTGCTAAAGCAAAATATTATGCTCAAACACAATGCTGAGTTATGGGACACAGACAATTTCGATATTTGAGAGATGTCTCTAAATAAACTTTCAAAAACTAGCACGGGCTTAAGCTATTCTGCCCCAGCATCAGTAATTAGTGCAGAATTAGGAATTCCAAGATTGATGGCATTTTTCTACTCAAGAAAAGTTAATTATTGGATTAAAATATCTCATATGAATGCATGTAGACTTCAATTTCTCTGCCTGGAAGAAAAATATAACTGGACTAGACTAGAAATCTTACAATCCAGCTGGCTAAGGAAAGTGTATTATGTTTTGAAAGAAACAGATCTTGATTTTCTGAAAAACTATGTCTCTAGAGGCATTATAATAAGTCTAAAATATAAAAAATGTGCCACCCACAGAATACTTGACTACTTTTAAATCCAATACTTAGCTGGTATTAATACGCTCCATGTTATGCCATGGCTGGTACAAAATGACGTAGCATATCAATATAGATATTATCTTGATGTGTTAAATGAATATAAACAAAGGAAACTCTATACTAAATATCAGGTGGAACAGTTCCCTAGCAATTTCTTGAATGCAAGATATAAGATAACAATACCCCAATCACAATACGGTTCTTGCAATTACCAGCAAATAGAAAATCTATACTATGTCATGTTTACCTGCCCCAGTGTAATAAACCTAGAGATCGTTGGTTAATTCCAGTTTGGACCATCATTCAAACAAAGGATCAGGATTTATTATTTACAATACTTGGTATAATAAGTGTTGAATACGTAATTGAAGCTGTGGCAGGATACTTGGAATCTTTTACTAGAATATGTCTTAAACATAACCGGTATACAACAGAGTGAATGATCTTGAAGCAAGTAAAGCAAATGTATATACAGCAATTTTGCACATTTAATAAGAACAGAGCTTTTTAGTATTTGTATTTAAGATATTTATTTATATATTTATAATGATATTTATAACATGTATTGCTTGTATTTGTATTTATATGATTTTGTGATGAATGTTATATCTACAGAAATGTATATATATTATTTTTTTCCGCTGAAATGATCAAATGACCGATCATTAACATTTTGTACTACTACTATTTACTACAGCAAAAAACCAGTTACCAAAACCTAAATTAAACGAAACTCTCAGTTATCCAAAACTGTGGTGTGTCTCCTGGCTTAACAGATTTCATTGTAAAGTGCTCTCACTTACCTGAAACCCCATTTATCCAAACAATTGCACTGGCCCTCAGCACATTTGGAAGAATGCGATTATACTATATTCCCATGTGTCTGTCCCATCCTCATTTGAACCCTCCAATATGTTCAGCCCTGATGATGTCCTCTAGAAGTTTGTTCCAGTCTGTCAACACTCTTTCTGTAAAAAAAAGAAAAAAAAAAAAGTACTTGCTGACATCTTCCATGACCTTGGCCATCCATTTTCAGGGAATTTCCCCTGGTGCTCGTGTTACCATTCATTGTGAACAACTCACTGGTGTCCACCTTGTTTATTCTATGGAGGTTCTTTAATGTCTCAATCATGCCACTCCTCTTTCTCCTGTCTTCCAGCATGTCCATGCAGAGATCCTCAAAGCATTCTTTGTAGGACCTACCTTGTTGCTTCTGTATCATTTTGGTGGCTCATCTCTGTAACTCCTCCAGCCTGTCCCTGTTCTCCCTCAAGTGTGGGCTGTAAAGTTGTACGCAATACTCAAAGTGAGGGCAAATCAGGGATCTATACAGGGTCTGTATTGCCTCTCTTCTTCTGCTTGTGATCCCTCTATCAATGCACCCAGCAGTCAGTTTGCATTACCCACAGCCCTACCACATTGTGCTGTTGTTTTCGTGTTCTCCCTTGTTAACTCCCCTTTGTTCCTTTCTTCTAATCTGCTCTCCATTACCACCCAAATCATCCTGTATCCCTTTCTCTGTTTCTTGGTCTCTGGGTATATTACCTTGCACTGTTTTCATTAACTTTCAGATGCCACATCCTCAATCCCTTTTCTAGTTTCTCCAGAGTTTTCTTTATGACTCGTATCCCCTCCTCAATGTCCACTGTTCCCTAGTTAAGAAATTTGGACCACAAATTGATTTCCTATATTAAAATAAGAGGCTTCTTCTAACTGCAGCAGTGGAAAGTTAGAAGGAAATATAAGTGGCACAATAGGTAGCATGCATGCCTCTGGGGCCAGAAGATCAGAAGGTCATTAACTATATCCCTCCACCAGGTACATAGATACATAGATACATAGACAGTGTCAGCAGATAAGGGCCTAATGGCCCACCCAGTCTGCCCATTTGAGCTTGTAAGTTCGGTTTATGTTTTCCTAGAAGTCTGTTGCCCCTTACCCCTGACCTCCAGAATTCCTTTATGTCTTTCCCATGCATTCTTAAATCCCGTGATTGTGTCAGCCCCCACCACTTCCTCTGGCAGGGTGTTCCACTTGTCCACCACCCATTCTGTGAAGAAATTCTTCCTCATGTTTCCTCTGAATCGTTCTCCCTCCAACTTCATCCCATGCCCTCTAGTTCTGGAACATCTTTTTCGCTTAAAATTAGTGCATTCCTGCACCCTGTTCCTCCCTGTAAGATACTTGTATGTCTCTATCATATCCCCTCTCTCCCTCCTCTCCTCCAGGGAGTACATGTTCAGTTCCTTCAACCTGTCTTCATAGGACTTGTGATGCAATCCATGCACCATCTTTGTTGCCCTCCTCTGAACCTTCTCTACCCTGTCTATGTCCTTATGTAGGTATGGTCTCCAGAACTGTACACTGTACTCCAGGTGGGGCCTCACTAGTGTCTTGTGTAGCGGAATTATGACCTCCCTTTTCCTGCTGGTGATGCCCCTGCCTATACATCCCAGCATCTTATTTGCTTCACCTGTTGCCTTGTCACACTGTTTCCCTACCTTGAGGTCATCAGAGATGATAACCCCAAGATCCCTTTCCTGCTTGGTGCATGCTATCCTCACCCCCCAACTGATATATTGTGCCAGGGTTTTTGTGCCCCATATGCATTATCTTGCACTTCTTTGCATTGAATTTCAACTGCCAAACCCCTGACAATTCTTCAAGTTTTGCAGGTCCCTTCTCATTCTGTCTACACCCTCTGGTGTGTCTACTCTGTTACAGAGCTTTGTGTCATCAGCGAACAGTGAAATTCTGCCTTCTAGGTCCTGCATGCATGTCACTGATGAAGATGTTAACAGGACCGTCCTAGCACTGATCCCTGTGGTACCCCACTGGTCACTCTTCCCTCTGTGGAGTGACAGCCATTTACCACCACCTCTGTGTCCTGCCACCCAGCCAGTTACCTACCCACCACACTACTGTCCTGCCCACACCCATATTCCCCAGTTTGTGTAATAGTCTTCTATGAGGCACAGTGTCAAAGGCCTTGCTGAAGTCCAGATAGGCCATGTCCACTGCCCTCCCTGATCCACCTCCCTAGTCACCCAGTCAAAAAACTAAATGAGATTGGTCTGACATGACCTCCCCTGGTGAAACCATGCTGCCTTGGGTCCTGTAGTCCACTGACAACCAGATGTTCCACCAATCTCTCCTTCAGTAATGCTTCCATGATCTTCCCCACTACCGAGGTGAGGCTGACTGGTCTGTAGTTCTCTGCTTCCTCTTTGTTCCCACTTTTGTATAAGGGGACTACATCTGCTGTCCTCCAGTCTTTGGGTACCTCCCCTGTTTCCAGTGATCAGCTAAGCAGGACAGCCAGAGGTTCAGCCACCACCTGTCTTAGTTCTGTAAGGACCCTGGGGTGCACCCCATCTGGCCCCATTGCTTTATCAACTCTTATTACTTCCAGTTCCTTCAGGATCCTTTCTCGTGTAAAGGGACTTGTGTCTATTTCTGCACCATTCTCACCCCTTGTACTCCCTTCAGACCCATTACCCTCCTCTTCCTCAATAAAGACTGAGCAGAAATACCTGTTCAATATGTCAGCTTTACTGTTGTCATCCTCCACAGCCCCCATCCTCCCCTTCAGTCTCACTATCCCTCCCTTTGTCTTTCTTTTCACTTATGTACCTGTAAAGGTTTTTTCCTCTACCCACTGATTTTGCAATGTATTCTTCTGTCTGAGCTTTGGCTTCCTTACTGACTCCCTCCTCCCTTTGCTTCTCCTGGTACTTCTCCCTATCCCCTTCTGCCTGTGTCTTTTTGTATTGCCTGAATGCAATCTTTTTGGCTTTCACTTTCTTTGCTACCTCTTTGGAAAACCATAATGGTCTCCTCTTCCTTTTCCTCTTGCTAACCTGCTTAATGCTTAATTCTGTTGTTCTTGTAATCCCCATTTTAAATACTGCCCACTGTTCCTCAACCCCTGATTCCTGTCCCATTCCCCTTAATGCCTCTTTCAAGTATCTCCCCATTTTCCCAAAGTCTGTCCCCCTAAAATACAGGATACATGTTCTAAAGGTTAAAGGTAGTTGGAGTAATACCCATAACTGGCACTGTAGTGTAGCCCAAGAGGGATGTTGCACTGTTAAGGAACCCTCATTCAGATGAGACATTATACTGAGGTCTCTTCTGCCAATCACTGGTCACTGTCCAGGTGGAAGCTAAAGATCCCATGGTACCTATGGAAAAAGAGTAGGGGTGTTTTTTTAAAACAAATATGTGCAGCAACATACCAGAAATAGGAACTTAAAAAGTATACAACAAAAACAAACTAGAACATGTCCAAAAGAAAAATCAAAGCAACATGAACAAAATATAACCTAGACTAAACTCCAAAAGAAGGAAGCACTTGGCCCTAACTAATGACTCCTTATAAACACATAATAAAAAAAAAATAACTATGTCACATCCAAACTACCTTATTCCAGTAGGAATTGTGAACCAGGCAACCATCTATAGTCTTTGTTATAATTCATTCTAATTTATTTTTGAACCATCTGTATTAGCAATGATAAAGGAATTATCTTTTTCTGGAAAATAAATGAGCACCTGGCATGCCAGATGCACCACTTTAAGCAGAGTACAGGGGGTGACAGGCCAAATGATCTAAGCTGAGTGCAGAGCACAGCATGGTCAACTAGGTCGAAGGCTTTGGATAGATCAATGAAAATGGCACCCGAAAGTTTACCCTGGTCCACAGTGGTCCTGATCCCAGATGCAGCAGTGACAAGGGCCGAAGATGTGCGCTGCCCTTTACAGAAGCCATGCTGCTCAGGAGAAAGCAGCTCATGAGACTGGATGTAATCCGTGAGTTGCCCTGCCACAACCTTCTCTAGAAGTTTACTGATTGCAGACAGTATGGCTATCGGATGGTAATTGTCCAGAATCTTAGGGTTGCCCTGTTTAAGTATGGGGCCAACCCTAGCCACCTTCCATATGTCAGAGATGACCCCAGAGGCAAGGGATAAGTTAAACATATGTGCCACAGTGGAGGCAATATGAGAGGCCCCAGGACGGAGGAGTTTGGGTTCCATGCCATCATGGCCGGCACTGGAGAAGGGGGGGGACCAGAGAGCAATCTCTGCTTCTCATGTGCCATCATGGCCTTGAAATTGAATAACGGCCGGGAAGTGGAAGCCGGTTATGAGGCGGAGTCCTGGTCACAGTTATCATCCCCACTGTGGGAGAAGAGGGAGGTGAAGGCATTTATATTTAAAGTAAGATGAAATTAGGGGGATGCAAGGAAGGGAATAATTTTTCATACCTGCAAACTACGCAGGTATATGGAAAATAGGTTGAGGAGACTTTCCTGTTAATAAAACAGGCCCATGTTACCCACCTTCCAGGACACACCTAGAAACAAGCTGTCATAGCTTAGTGTGCCTTTCCTGGTCAAAAATTACAAATAAATAAAATAAGTAAACTGGTATTCAGAAAATGATCACAATCACTTATTGTTACTCTAATTGACTATACTGATGCTTTGAATGATAATGCTCCCCAGAGCTCTCTCGCCAAGTTCATTTCTTGGTTTAACCACTTGATGAGATTCATTTTAGACTGCCCTTTTGATACCTACCATTGCACATTTTATTTTTATTTATTTTAAAATTGGTAACCAGGAAAGAGCACACTATTTCGAGCTCATTCAGGTGTGTCCTGGGAAGAAATCTAAGTCAATCAAGAGTGCGAGATGTGATGAGTCAGTTAAGTTCACAACTGCAATAATGTACAGAATGTGCAGGAATGCCACAAGTGCACAACGCAAGGTGGATGTGGAGAACAGGCCAAGGGGGAGGGCATTGTTTCCCTGATTTAGGGAGGCCTAGGTGGGGGGTCAGCAGAGGTAACAGAAGGAGGTCAGGTGGAGTCAAGAGGGGGAGGGACAGGTGCAGGGGGAGTGAGAATAAGACTTTTCAGGCATCTAAGGGGATGGAGTGAGGGAAAGAATCTGAGGAAGGAGAGGAGCAGATTCCATAGGGATGGGAGACAGTAGGGGAAGGCTGCTTGCCACGCAGTGGAGTGAGGGTGCAGAATGCGGACACTTTATAGGAAGCTGGATAGGTTATCCCTATCAAATCTGCATGCTTTGCACACTTTCCACTTTGTTTTGAAATATGTTAATGGTCTGGAACCCAAACTACTTAACTCTAGATTTTCCTAGCATAACTCATCTTAAAAGCCTTATACTGTATCTGTAGTTGCCTTGAAAAGGCTGTCCCTAAAATTTGGACCTTGTGAATCCAGACTTCATTCACAGTCTATTGTCCTTTATTATGGAACTTGGCTTCCATAGACTTTGATACAGTACTTAAATGTTAAACTCCCAACTGCTAGTCAGATATCCAACCGGTTTAAATGAACTAGCTCCACTTTGTTCCATGCTGTCAAGCATAGTTCAAAATTTGCACATTTGGAATATTATCTTGTGTTTTTCCTTTTATACAGTATATGCTAGCAAGACATGTTATCTTATGTGCTATATGTGGCTGCACGTTTGATATTATACCTATGTAACCTTGTGGCACAGTCTGCAAATAGACACACTTGTAAAGAAGTTCTTATCTCAGTGGTCTTATCCTGACAAAATTGAAATTTTTATTTTTTATTTTATTTTATTTTATTTAAACAGCAGTTTGGAAAACCTTTGAGCCATAGGCTCATTTACAAAGGTAACTTGTCACAGTAAGACAAACCAAAATACACAGTATAGCAGTACAACACATAAGTATAACAGTAAAATTAAGACATAGATACAAACAAGCTGGTACAGGTAGGATGGATGCAAACAATACCAGAGTTATGTTGTCCTTAGCAGCTTAGTAATAAGCTTTGTCATAAGTACTGAGTACAGGTTTGACTAGTGGCAGTTACAGCATCGGGTGTTAATAAGGTGGTTACGTAAGGAAGTTTTGAAGCACGATATAGTTGGAGCTTTGGAGATGGAGGGGGGGCAGTGTGTTGAACCAGGAGGGGGCCCTAAAGCTGAAGGCTCTTTGGCCGTGAGAGGTCCTAGCTAAAATTATCTTTAGCAGAGGTGACCAGAACTGTACTTCAGACTCTAAGTACAGTAAAGCCTAGTGCACTAAAGGTAATAGCACTACTTTGATCTGTATTCTGTCCCTCTAAGAATGCAACCCAACAGTTATTTGCCTTCTTTACTGCAGACTCCTGATGGACTGAGCACTTAAGGGATTTTCTACAATAACTGACAAGTCTCTTTTCCACTTTTGATTATTTTCTTCCAGACTATTGTTACTTTTATTTACACTGAACTAAGTTTGCCCATTTTTACAGCCACACAAACTAATGCACTAGGAGATTCACAGTTCAATTTTCAAAAGCCAATGTTTACTGCAAGCCCCAGGTGTGCCAAAGATGTGGCTCGTGGGGCTTGTGGCAATCATTCGCGTGACAGTCGGGATTTTCAATCCCATGTGCCAATTACTGAAATTTAGACTAACTTTTTCTGGTCTAGCTTACAGCAGTCCTGGGGACCCTTTTCGTGGTTCTTGCACCAAAGGGTTGGTGCAAGCTGCCGTAAATCAGGTAAGGTGTTGCAACTGTGCCTGACCGAACAAATTCGGGTGCAGTTGCAGCAAAGGTGATTGGCACAGCTGCGCCAAAAAAAAAGGGTTTGATGCAGCGCTTGAAACAAGCTGTGTGTTGCCCTTTGAAAATCAAGCCCCCAGTGACTTATTCAATGTCACATGTGCAGTAACTTCCTTGTACTTCAGTCCTTCTGGAAAAAGAAATGCTTTAAGGAGCATTTCCATGTCTGGAAGGACTGAAGTTCAAGTACAGCACTGAACCTGTGTCATTTTTCCTGCATAAGATGCCTTTTGAATACTGATTTTCATTCTTTTATTATGCATGCTTTAATGGCCTTTAGGAAATTCAGTGGGTGTTTCTGAATTATATAATAAGGTGGTCAGTATCGTTTTATAACTGCATGATGCAGATGATGTCTCTTTCAGCCATGGAGTTCTGTAGCAGAATATGAATGTATTATGACAATAATATAAGAGCTTATTAAAGACATGAACAATATCATACAGTTCTAAAATGGTTTTTACCATTAGTGTGGCAGTTGGAATCTCTCACATAATTTACTTAAAGGCCAGCAGAGATGGAAAAACAACGGCAAACTAATATTTTATAGACAGCTTCTACTGTATTGTAATACTGGTACTGCCACGTAGACCACTCCTGCAGTTGTACACATGGTCACTTGCACATAGTTAGTGCATGAGAACCGCAGACCAAAGGTGAATGGTTCTGATACATTAAGAGTAGAAGTGAGACCACACATACAACTGTAAGAGCGGTCTGTGTGGAAGTATAAATATATTATTGATCAAGGTTTATTGATAATATAATAATATGTAAAAAATCGCTACCAAACATGTCTGTTTCTGAGCACCTTGACATGACACACTTTACAGAATACAAGTGTCTCATGCTCAGAGGAAAGGAATGCACTGATTGGTCTGAAGTGCTCCCTCAGTCCATGATGAATATACTGTACATGCTTGCAGGTTAAAAGCAGTTCTTTTTAAGGGTAGCACTTCTCAGAAATTAGCAAATGCCTGAAAATCTGTGCTAATGCTTCCCTTGTAGGGGTGTGTGAAAAAAATATTCTGCCAGCGGAATTTCCACAAAAGTGCGAATTTCGCTTCCTCCAAAGTTCAGAAACCATTTTTGCAATTTTCATGGAAATTCCACTTTAAAACTGTGGAATAAAGATACAGACTGTGGGTTAATTTATTAAAACTGCAGGGAAAAAATCTGCAGAATGGATCACTGCCAGTGGTCAGTTCTGAGGCTTTTTTTAATCTCAGTTTAATTCATTAATCCACCCCCTGCTGATCAGGGGTCCCAGTAAATAAAAAATTAAAAAACTCCAATCCCCCCCTCAGACCCTCATGGTGTCTTGTGGACCCCCATCCAGCAATCGTGGGTCCCAAGTAAAAAATCCCTGATCCCTGGTGTCTAGTGGTTCCCCCCACACCGAGGATCATGGCCCATGGGTCCCAGTAAACAAGAAACAAAAACTCCAATCCCTCCCTGGTGTCTAGTGGCCCCCCCACCCACTGATCATGGCCCCCAAAAACATTTTATTTTCCTGGTGTCTAACGGACTCCCTTCCCTATCCTGGATTCCCTTAATCCACAAAAATAACAGCTGTCAGCCCACTGACTCATCCCCCTCTATTCCCAGCATTCCCTGGTGTCTAGTGGGCCCCCAATCCCCAATCCCTTATAAAGAAACATAATCCCAATTCCCTGGTGTCTAGTGGACCCCGCACCCTTCCATCCTGACAGTTCATCTGCTACCACCCGCTGCCCCCCACCCTGTCCCTGAGAGGGCCACCGGCTCAACCCTCCTCTCTCCTCCGCTACCAGTGGTCCACTGAACTGTCAGTGAATGACCTCATGGTTGTACAAGTGCATACTCATTCACTCACAGTTCATTAAACTGTGGATAGAATAAATTCTGCAGTTTATATTCATTTTTCCACAGTTCACAAATAAGTCTGCGAAACCTGGTGAAAATCCTCGGAAAATCCCAGTTTCGCCAATGGTGAAAGTTCTGAAATTTCTGCAAAATTCATCCACCCCTATTCCCTTGACTGCATGGAATATGTAACCTGGATAAACCAAGCGTGTCTTGCCTATTTTAGGATTCTCTAACATTTTTGTTAACATTCCAGGTATCTGCACCCTGTTAAGTTGTGTGCCTCATCATTGCCAAGTTCTGTACCACCACCACCCCACCTCTGTAAAGACAGGCAAAGAGTCTTCCTGACCTCTCGATGAGGAAGACCAGGTGATCGGGGGTTCAAGTTCTGCACATGGCACTTGAGCGTATACCCAACACTACAGTGTACCACTTGGAGATGTTGCACTTTTGGAGGTGCCATCCATTAGATGAGACATTAAATTGATGTCCCATCTTCCTATCTCTGGTGGCTACCCAGAAAAAGTTAAAGATACCATGATCCATTCTGAAAGGAAAGGAAGTTATCCATGGAATCATCATCAACATATTCAACAATCAATCATTCTTGATTTATACCGCGCCTTTTTTAAAATCAAGGCACCTTACAGTAATAACATAAATTTAAAACTGCTGAGTTCATAAAATACAGTAGAATATCATTATCAAGAATAAATCTTCAACCATAAATAAGTCTTTAAGGCCTTTTTAAATTCCTCCATGGACACACACTGTCGAAGCCGACGGGGTAGAGTATTCCAGAGGGCAGGGGCCATGTATATAAAATCACGGGCCCTGAAAGATTTTAATGAAACCCTCGGAATCTCTAGCAACCCCTCGTCCACCAAGTGGAGCAATCATCCAGGGCAGTAAGGTTCCAGAAGCTCTTTCAAGTAGTCCGGACCCAGTCCGTGTAGGGATTTGTGAGTCAAAAGACCCACTTTAAAGGTGATCCACCACTGTATTGGCAGCCAGTGCAGCTCTCGCAAAACCGGGGAAATATGACAGGCATGAGAAGTACCTACCAATAACCGGGCTGCAGTGTTCTGCACTAGCTGCAAGTGGTGGATATCAACCCCATGAAGACTTAGATAAAGGGAGTTGCAGTAGTCAAGACACAAGATCACAAAGGCATCGGCATAATGTGGCGACACCCCCCCAAGACCATATCCCTGATGATCTAGTGTCCCCCAACCCCACTCACCCACAAAGCCCCACCACCCGCTCCCCAGCAGCCGGCAGCAGCTACGCCTGCCACCCACCACCGCCGACTGACTGCCCGGTGAACTGCCCGATGAGTGCAGAGCAAGAGCCAATGGGCGTGCAGCTATACACACATAAGGTAGTCAGATATGTGAATGAATAGACTTCATTCACATATCTGACTACTTTACCAGTATGGGCTGCACGCCCATTGGCTGTTGCCTGCACCACCGGTGTGCAGCCTCACCGGCAGTCAGTCAGCGGGCGCGGGCGGCAGGTGGGTGATGCTGCCCGCCGGCTGCCGGGGCGCGGGGGGGGGGGACACCATCACCAGGGATATGGTCTTGGGGGTACGCAACATTATGCAGCCCATCGGCTGGCTTAGCAGGTCCACTGACCACCAGTATATGTTCTGGGGGTGGGGTTTAAACTTTGCAGCCAGCGATTGGGCTTAGCGGTCCACTGGACCACCAGGGATATGTTCTTGGGGGATGGTGGTTTAAACATTTGCAGCCTGCGATTGGGCTTAGCGGTCCACTGGACCACCAGGGATATGTCCTTGGGGGGTTGGACTCTGTGCTGCCCACGATCGGGCTGAGTGGGGGTATTTTACAATTATGCCCACGATCGGGCTGGTGGGGGTTATTTAAGCTATGCCCGTGATCGGGCCAGGTGGGGGGTTAGCTAACCTATGCCCATGATCGGGCCAGTCGGGGTGGGGGTTTACACTTTTGCCTGCAATCGGGCTGGAGGGGCACAGGGAGTAGGTTGAGGGCCAGCCACAGGTGCCAGCTGCTGTGTTGTGCCCTGCAATACGACAGCTCACCTGTGTGTGGCCTCGACTTACTCCTTTTTTTTTTGGCTCAAAGTTGTGCAGGCGCAGGTTGGGGGTTGCGCCTGCACAACTCTGCACAGCCTGCTGAATATCGGGCTGTGCAGTTTATGCATGGTTCCTCCCCCTCCAGTTCAGCATGCATTCATTTGCATTGCGCTGTTGCTCAGCTTGCCTTGGGGGGCACAACTGCCTCCTGCTGAATATGACAGAATGGCACAATTTTGGACTTGCACAGGCGCAACCCTATTGCGCATGGTGCAACCCATTTGAATATCCAGCCCCATATCTAATATATATGTTTTTGAAGCCTAATTACCTGATACCTGATGTATATTTCTAAATTCCACAAACTTTTCAAAGCAGAATAAGCACTAGGTTTGATTATGCTACCATAACAAATCAAAATGAAAGTGAAACTAAAAAACACAGTCCAAACTGACTATTTATTTTACTGTTCCAAGTATTAATTACATTTGTTCCTATTTCTTTGCAACAAACATTTCAAAAAATGTTTCTTTTCTAAATACTGTACATATCTTTCTGTACATTATACACAAACTAGCCAGTTTTTAAGCACAGTACCCCACTCCAAAGTCAGCATTAAATGATTTAAAACACTCTCTAGGGGTGTATGGCATTTGGCCTTCAGCCTTCGTCCCTGTGATTCAGCACACCCCTGTGGCATGCAACAAAATCCAGTAATTCACAACCTGTTGTGGGTTACTGAGTACCTAACAATTGCTCTGTACAGTGCACATGAAAGGCACTATAAACCCTCATTCTATTCTCTTTGGTTTTCTTTTGTTTCTGTTCCACTGCAGTATAGTCTAATTTCTCCAAATATTATTTTTTCTAATTGCACTTACTATTGATTTTAGGAGAATCAAGACATTTATTCACCATTTCTCTATTGTATATCTACCTAAAACACATTTGTTATTGTTGATAGGAATATTCTGTTTTATTTGTGTTATTCCTGTTTGCTTCTTTTTACTTTTTAGCATAGTTTTCTCTCCTACTGTTTGTTCTCTGTTACCATATTTTTTTGGACCTTTAAAAGCAAGTGTATATATCATTATCAGATGAGGAACATGGCAGAGTGTATATACAAGCTGAAGCAGCTATACATGGTTGGAGGCCCTTAAAGTGGATAACACACACAGTGAAATGGTAATGGCATAGATTGACATTGAAGGAACTTTAAAGGGCACTTGACAATCAGATTATATGTTGCATAATATATGATATGCACATATTTCATCAGTTGATATTGTACTGTGGACATTCTGGTCCAAGCTAATTATGAAGATGAGTTCTGACTATATCTTCTAACCAATGTGATTAAACACAGATTGTATTTGGTTTTAGCTCCTCACCTGGTAGCAGCAGGAGTGATGCTTCACATCAGAACTCTTTTACAATTCTGTGGTTTGCAATTTGCATTGATACAGTTGTGCTGGACTGTTTGGAACCAATGTCTAATTTAAAGCAGCAGTGCAATGAAAATGGGTTAAAATTTGACCCCTCCGTTTTTCCTTTCTAATCGATGCCAGATGTCTTCCAGTTTATTTTGGTGGTAAAATATTCAGTATTCATTATCATTTAAGAATTCTATGAAAGTTTTAAAATAATTATTTCTCAAGAAATAAAGATGCCCACCTCATTTTTGCCTAGAAATATCATTGAGGACCCGTGGAGGGTAAGAATCAGACAAAAATGCAAATATACAGTACACAGCACAGGTAGCATCCAGAAAACCAAAATGAACCATTCTGCCAACATTTTTCATAACCACAGCAGAAAATGAGCTTTTTGGAGTAACTTTTTTCATTGCACTGCTGCTTTAAGGAATTATTTTAAATATTATTGTTTGTTGTTTAAAGCTGGAGTGTATCTGTGTGTGTTTGATTTTGGATTAGGTGTATGTAAATGGTATAAATGGCATGCGGCTATTGGGGACTGAGTTAGAGGTAGTATATTGTTAAAGGGTGGCTACTAGTGTGGGGTGATTTGGGGAGAGGAACTTGTTATCACTACGTGAGTTGCTTTCTTTGTTGTGTTGGGAGGGAGAGTTTTATTACTTGTCACTTAACAGCCAAGCCCCATTTAGTCTAATATGCAGAGCAACTAATAGAGCAGCATCCTTTTGGGGGGCTCCCTTGTACTCTGCCTGTGACTGTGATTCACCACTCCAGTGGGATGTAGATCTTCCAGGGGCACTGCTGGGGGAGAGATACTGTGGGTTAAGCTGGAAAGGAAAATGGGGCCAGCCATCTGCACAGGTGTGGTTTATAAACCACCAGCCCAGGAGGAAGAAACAGATAGGGAGCTGATGCTAGTCATCTAAAGGATGGCAGACAAGGATGAGGTAGTACTGGTTGGAGACTTCAATATTCCAGATATGGACTGGAGCATCCCAGCAGCAGCATCAACTAGGAGCATATTTATCCTGGAATCCCTTCAGGGTGCCTTCTTCAAGCAACTGGTCATGGAACCAACTCAGCAGAAGGCAATACTGGACCTTGTGCTCACAAACAGGGACAGTGTGATGGGGGTAACAGTGTGGGAGCACCTGGGGAACCGTGACCACCAGTCATTGTGGTTTGAAATCACAGAAGGAGCAGAACCAAACCACACAAAAACACGTATCCTGGATTTTAGAGGGGCAGACTTTAGGAAAATGGGAGATATTTGAAAGAGGCATTAAGGGGAATGGGGCAGGAATCAGGGGTTGAGGAACAGTGGGCAGTATTTAAAATGGGGATTACAAGAGCAGCAGAATTATGCATTAAGCAGGTTAGCAAGAGGAAAAGGAAGATGAGGCCATTATGGTTTTCCAAAGAGGTAGCAAAAGAATGAAAGCCAAAAGAGTGCATTCAGGCAATACAAAAGACACAGGCAGAAGGGGATAGGGAGAAGTACCAGGAAAAGCAAAAGGAGGCAGGAGGTCAGTAAGGAAGCCAAGCTCAGACAGAAGAGCACATTGCAAAATCAGTGGGTAGAGGGACAAAACCTTTACAGGTACATAAGTGAAAAAGAAAGGCAAATGGAGGGATAGTGAGACTGAAGGGGGAGGATGGGGGCCGCGTGGAGGATGACAACAGTAAAGCTGACATATTAAACAGGTATTCCTGCTCAGTCTTTACTGAGGAAGAGGAGGGTAATGGGTCTAAAGTGAGTACAAGGGGTGAGAATGGTGCAGAAATAGACACAAGTCCCTTTACACGAGAAAGGATCCTGAAGGAACTGGAAGTAATAAGAGTTGATAAAGCAATGGGGCCAGATGGGGTGCACCCCAGGGTCCTTGAAGAACTGAGAGAGGTGGTGGCTGAACCTCTGGCTATCCTGTTTAGCCAATCACTGGGAACAGGGGAGGTACCCAAAGACTGGAGGACAGCAGATGTAGTCTCCTTGTAAAAAAGTGGGAACAAAGAAGAAGCGGGGAACTACAGACCAGTCAGCCTCACCTCGGTAGTGGGGAAGATCATGGAAGCACTACTGAAGGAAGGATTGGTGGAACATCTGGTTGTCAATGGACAACAGGACCCAAGGCAGCATGGCTTCACCAGGGGGAGGTCATGTCAGACCAACCTCATTGAATTTTTTGACTGGGTGACTAGGGAGGTGGATCGGGGAGGGCAGTGGACATGGCCTATCAGGACTTCAGCAAGGCCTTTGACACTGTGCCACATAGAAGACTATTACACAAACTGGGGAATATGGGTGTGGGCAGGACAGTAGTGTGGTGGGTAGGTAACTGGCTGGTGGCAGGACACAGAGGGTAGTGGTAAATGGCTGTCACTCCACAGATGGAAGAGTGTGGTGAGGTACCACAGGAATCAGTGCTGGGACGGTCCTATTCAACATCTTCATCAGTGACATTGCGCAGGACCTAGAAGGCAGAATTTCACTATTCACTGATGACACAAAGCTCTGTAACAGAGCAGACACACCAGAGGGTGTAGACAGAATGAGAAGGGACCTGCAGAAACTTGAAGAATGGGTAGGGGTTTGGCAGTTGAAATTTAATGCAAAGAAGTGCAAGATAATGCATATGGGGCACAAAAACCCTGGCACAATATGTCAGTTGGGGGGTGAGGATATAGCATGCACCAAGCAGGAAAGGGATCTTGGGGTTATCATCTCTGATGACCTCAAGGTAGGGAAACAGTGTGACAAGGCAGCAGGTAAAGCAAATAGGATGCTGGAATGCATAGGCAGGGGCATCACCAGCAGGAAAAGGGAGGTAATAATTCCACTATACAAGACACTAGTGAGGCCCCACCTGGAGTAGTGTACAGTCCTGGAGACCTTACCTATGTAAGGACATAGACAGGGTAGAGAAGATTCAGAGGAGGGCAACAAGGATGGTACATGGATTGCATCACAAGTCCTATGAGGACAGGTTGAAGGAATTGAATATGTACTCCCTGGAGGAGAGGAGAGGAGAGGAGAGGAGAGAGAGGGGACATGATAGAGACATACAAGTATCTTACAGGGAAGAACAGGGTGCAGGAATACACTATTTTTAAGCAAAAAATATGTTCCAGGACTAGAGGGCATGAGATGAAGTTGGAGGGAGGATGATTCAGAGGAAACGTGAGGAAGAATTTCTTCACAGAACGGGTGGTGGACAAGTGGAACACCCTTCCAGAGGAAGTGGTGGGGTATGAAACAATCATGGGATTTAAGAATGCATGGGATAGATATAATGGAATTCTGGAGGTCAGGGGTAAGACACAACAGACTTCTAGGAAAACATAAACTGAACATACAAGCTGAAATGGGCAGACTGGGTGGGCCTTAGGCCCTTATCTGCCGACACTGGCTATGTATCTATGCTCAAAGTGTAGACCTACTCCATGAGTAAACGTGGGCTGGCTCAGGAGTGTGGTATCTTGTAGGTGCCTGGGAAGTAGACTTTGTCAGGAAAGGGGTCTTCCCTCGCCGATTCCTGTTCCCCAAGCTCCTGAGTTTTCTCGTCAGCAGATAGTCACTGGGGCAGTCAACTCAGCTCCTCCCCTTAGGATAGTTCTTTTTAACACCAAGTCTCATAGCAATAAAACAGCCATAATGGAGACTTTCACTGGAGATTAATGGTGAGATTTGGTATGTATCACAGAAACCAGGTAGGAGGATAATTCGCATCCTGTCCTTCAGGCATCCATTCCACCAGATGTTTCTGTGGTGCATTGTCTTAGGCAGGAGTGCAGGGGGTTGTGTTGCCATTTGTTTTAGATCCACTTTGGGACTGACAGCACACCCCACATGAAATACCAGCTTTTACTTTGAGGGTATCTCTTGCTGCAGGCCACACCAATAGGACTCAGCCACCAGGCACTAGGACCACATGGAAAACCTTGTAGCTAGCAGTCCACCAGAGGGGGTTGCCCACCATTTCCCTCTGATGCTGGCCTACTCTATAATAGTGGGCATCCCCATAGCCTCCTCAGTTCTTTTCTCACCCTCGACCAACACACATCAAACCCATAGGAAACCATCACAGCTTCAGTCGACCACTTTTTGTGCCTTTTTCTTACGACTAAAATTTTCTTTTATTCCTTTTCAAGTTTTTAGTGTTGGTGACCCCTTTTCTTTTTTTCCTGTGTCTGTTTTTTTGGGAAAACATTACCATTTGTTGACTCCAGAAGCAGGCTCTGGGTCTCCTCCTGGTCAGGGCTTCTTCCTCCTGTGATCTCTGACCCCACATTGGAGTTTCCTGCCTGGGCAATCTTCTCCAGAGGATGAGCCTTTGGGAAGTGACTTGTCTCCATTTCTCCCCATCCTCTCTCGATTCTCCCTTGGGGGGGGGACCCTGACTACAAGCTTTCCTCTACTGGCCTCCGCTCCATTTCTTGAGACTTTGTTAGTGGTGGCTGATCATCCAAACCCCCAAGCTCTACACTTTGCAGGGTATGGCTCTGGCATATCTCTGGCCGCCACCGTGGCCTGCCATCCAGCAACCCAAGCTTTATGCTTTGCACGGCTGTACTGTCATTTGAATGTGTGGTGGTAAAGGGTGGATGGGATACAAGCTGCAAGATCATGCTCATATACTGTACCATCCTCTGGGATATGGACTCAAATTCTTGCAGGAACTTGAGACTTTCATGGCTGATCTAGTAATGGATTCTCTTGGACTTATGGTCTTGGGTAATGCTAATGCTTGGGTTGACAATGAAACATCTGTTTTTGGATTTCAATTAATCCAGGGAAGGCCTTTGTGCCATGAAGCTGAAGTGCTTAAGTGACCCTATGCCTGAATGCCATGCAACAGGGTCCAGCATACCTCAGCATCATGCATCACAGGTGGACTAGCACCTTGCATGCTGGATTTTCTGGCCAGCATGTGGTGTGGCAAAAGGGGCTTGCTAGGGCATGCTAGGGGCATGCTGGGGCATGCTAGGGGCATGCTGGGACGATGCCCAAGCTGTGCAAATGCATGGCAGCATGTGTGTGCTGGGCAGGGAAAGTAAAATGTATGTGAGAGGGGACCCAGCCATAACTATTTACATGACCCCCCACAGGCTATCAGTGGGGTGCAGTGGAACAGGGATCCCCAAGCACACAGCAGCTCTGGCCCACTGGGCAGCCTGGGAGGGTGGGGGTAGCCATTTGGGCAAATGCCCATTGTTTAATATTGGTGGGCTGTGTGAATTCCTAGGATCTCCTGCCCATGCACAGATGGGTATTCACTATGGGAACTGAGACGGATATCCCATTGGATGTCTACCAATGTTCCCCACTCTGTCCCTGCACTGTCACATTCCTCTATCCCATGGCTGCATGCTAGGGGGGGTGGTGGCACAGTCCAGTGGTGGGCAGTCATGAACACAAGTGCAGAGTTGTACAGGCAGGATATGTGTGTTTCATGCACACTTCCCACCCATTAGTGAATAGACCCTATTGTCCCTGTGCTTAAAAAAGGAAATGCCATTGATCTGAAAGATTTTTGTCTATTTCTATTTTTAACCCTTTCAGAAAACTATTAGAAAAGATTGTATCTAAGCAGATTAATGAGTATTTGGATAAGTGGAATTTAGTTTATATGCAGCAAGATAAATTTAGAAAGGATAGGATTACAAACACCACCTTGGTCAGGTTCACAGATCTGGTCCTCAGTGATATGGAGGAGGGAAGGTTAATGGGGCCTCTGTTTATGGACCTGTGCAATGTGTTCAGTCTCAGTGTTCATAATTTGCTTAGTCACAAATTAGAAAGTATGGGGATTTTTAGTAATATTGTCTCCTGGATTCAGGATTACTTTACTAACCATTCATAATCAGTTGGGAATGGGCCTAAAATGTCATCTCAAAAGTCAGTTACTTGGCGGGGGTGGGGGGTCCACAGGGATCCATTTTAGGACCCCTATTCTGCTGATTCATAAACTTAGTTCCAGAGGTATGTTCAAATTGAGAAACTATTTTACATGCCAATGATATGATTATTTTTAAGCGCACTAAGTGCTTTATGGAAATTATTTAAAGGTTTGAATCATGATTTTTGTTCAGTACACAAAATGTTTAAAAATATCAATTTGGTCTTAAATTCCTCTAAAACTAAGTAAATGCTGTTTGATTCTTCAGTGTTGTTAAAAAAGATTTCCCCTTTACTAATTCCTGAGTCGGATGGTTCACCAATTAGCAGGCAGCTCTCTTTAAATATTTGGGTGTCCTTTTGAAGTCCTCTCTTGCTTATTCAGAGCATATAGGGGACATTCATAAGACCATTAACCAGATGCTTGGAGCTGTTTATAAGTTAAAAAAAAGTTATTTTTATTTGGAAACAAACCTATTGCTTTTGGTTCTCTTTTCCCTTTTTTGATTATGTTTCTGTTTTGTTTCTCACTATTGGACTAGCCTAGCTTCAAAAACTTCAGATCATTTACAATAATATATGTTGCTTTGTTCTTCTTGCCCCTTCACAGACTCACCACTGTCTTCTTTATTCTCAGTTACATTGGCTGCATCTTGCATCCTGTATTAAATACTTTTTTTGGTTACCTGGTCCTTAAAGCAATTTATCCAAATGTATCAACCTCACTTGAGGATCCAGTTAAAGTTTTACATCCAAAAACTACCTTACATTTCTCTGAGTGTATTCAATAAGTCACTCCCTTGTGTAAAACAGAATGTCTCAAAAGTCTTTTCATTGCCTGCTCCTTATTTCTAGAATGTGTTACCTGTTGATTTGCATGTAATCGCTTAATTTAATTCCTTTAATTTCATATTGTACCTTTATTTATCTGAGAATAGCACTTGTAATTGTTCTTGACATTGCAAATTTTTGTTATACCTGTTGTTTAATATGCTGTTGTTTTTGTAGCCTTAACTTTTGTATGCCTTTGGTCCGATGCTTCATACCCAGTTTATATAAATAAATACAGTCATTCCTACATCAGTCAATCAATCGACCAACCAATCAATCAATAAATAAATACATTAAGTTGGAAATCTTTACACAGCATAATTATTTCATCAATTCTTGTGATGTGGGGGTAGACATTATAGACTAAGTGTCACTTCTGGCATTATACTGCAGTTCAAATTAAACTTATTGTTTAGCCAGTTTGCAGCCCATTCTTTTTATGTGCCAACCAGCTGGTTTGTGTTTTTTCTCTCTTCAGCTTTAGAATGTGGTTTTCAAATGATAGAAGGTAAGAAAAAGGCATTAAGCTCTGTGGCTGAGTGAACAGCAAGCAGGGGGTTAGAGAGATTCAGAGAGAATTGCAAAGGCGAGAGGTGGGCAAAGGTTTGGCAGTTAAAATTCAATGCCAAAATGTGCATGGTGATGCACATAGGGAACAAGAACCTAAGGATACAGTACTGGATGAGGGGGTGTGATGCTGGGCATGACCACTGAAGAAACAGATCTTGTGGTCATCATTTGTGACTGCCTAAAACAAGCAAACCAGCAAGGCCTACAGTAAGGCAAACAGGATGCTGGGATGTATAGAAAGGGGTACTGGCAGCAGAAGGAAGGAGGTATTACTACCTCTCTATAGATAACTGGTGAGACCCCCTGAGTACTGTGCCCAGTTCTGGAGTCCTCACCCAAGGAAAGATGAGGACATGCTGGAGACAGTGCAATGTAGGGCGACCACAATACTTTAGGGCCATCAGGGCAGACCTTATGAGGATCAGCTCACTATGTATTTGCTGGAGGCTAGACGAAAGGGGGCAGATATGATAGAGACCATCAAGTTCCTGAAAGGAAGGAACAAGGTTCGCTGTAATTTAATATAAGTAGCAGATCAAGAACATGAGCACATTTGTGGAAACTGATGGGGGGAGTTTCAAGAGGTGAGAAAATGTTATTTTACAGAAAAGGTGGTGGAGCTGTGAAACAGTCTACCAGCTGATATGGTGGGTGCCAAATCCAATAGCTGTTTCGAACATGGCTGGTACAGAGTAAAGGGCAAAGTGTTTTTTCATGGTGGGTGGGGAACATGGGGAGGGATAGTGTGGGTTAGAACCCTGTATGGACAGTAGGTCCTGGATTTATTAGGGTTTATGGGCAGACTGGATGGGCCAATGGTCTTTTTCTGCCATCATTGTCTATGTTTCTATTTAGGCAACTCATTCAGAGCTCAGTAAAAACCATCCGACAACCAGATATCAATGACTGAAAGCTTTCCTATGCAGAACCTTCATAGCTCAAATAACGATATTAATTGACTGCACAGTACGTTTAGTGTGAACTGTACTGTAAATTAATATGTTACTATGAGAGGACAGTGAGAGGAGAGAACATTGTGGCCATCAGGTCAACAGGACACTTCGAACAGTACAAAGACAAATCAAAAACAGAGCGAGAGATTCCAGAGAAGCTGTGCATGGGGAGGGACTTGCTCAGGATCACACAGTAAGTTAGTGGCAGCTGTGGAATTGAAACCTGGGTCTCTGATAGGCCTGGATTTCTGATATAGGTGGCCAAGCCAATGTAGGCTCGAGACCAGCTTGAATTTAATTCCTGGCTTTGGCCTGGCTCGACCTCTGTGAGCAATTGAGAGTAAAGGTCAAGTTGAGCCAGTTATTATCAAAGTAATAATTTTTTGACAGTCTGAGAGGTACATGCAGTGGTGGTTAGTTTCAATTCTGCTTATGTAACTCATGAGGGTTACTGCCAGTATTATAGAGGACAGCTCCCCGTATCCAAACTCATCTCATACTTTGGCTCATACAGTCAAGCCAGATCTTCAGTCGGCGCTTACTTAGATCTACATCACAAATTCCTGGGTTGCCCATCACTAGCCTAAAGAGGTGCCTTAGTGTCCCCAAAAACTTGTGTAACATAACTAAAAAAAGGATTTCTGTTGGTCCAGTAGAAAGGTATAATATTTTCCAAAAAGTCTTTAGGATTTCCAAGGAGAATGTCACAACGTTGTTCAGTCCAGTTAAATATTCTGCCCAACATGGAGCTTGCAGATATTTTTTCATATTTCTGTCAAAGCTCTATGAAGCAAGTATAATTTTAGGTGCAATTAGCCAAAGTAGCACCACGTATACTACATAAAATTTAAATGACAATCAGAGGAGATGCACTTCAGCCACGATATCCGATATGGACATTTTTAAGTTTTAATTAAAATTCATTCATTTCATGCACAGACACATAAAAATGTTTCTGATATGTACCTGCCCCCGCTATGGCTAGAACTTAATGAAGAAGTCTGGTATTGTACCTCAGTCAGAGTGTATTACCTTTACAGGTATCTGCTTCTTTTAGTTTTTTGAAAGATCGGTATGATTGCAGATGTTTCTTGTACAATATGTTTGTTTATGTAGTCATTACAGTTTATACATGATGCTGACACCAGCAGTTGCCCCAGTGAATGTACTATGTTTTAGTGCCATTTTCCAGGATTTTATGTTTTATTTGAATATTTGTATCCAGGAGCTGATATATGAATTCAAATAAAATATTTTGAAAAAACATTGTTGAAGGTTAAAGCATAAGTGTTCTCCCTGACTCGCTCAGTGATCACTCTCCAATAATATGTACCTGGACAAATAAGTTTCGTAAGCCGCCTCCAAAAACCATCTATAGCAGAGTCCTACCTTATGGCAACCTTATTCATCTCAAGACCTGTCTTAGGCAGATAGACTGGTCCTTGATTTACAAAACTCAAGATGTTGACCTAGCCCTTGATTACTTTATTTCTACTTTCAACACTGCCTGTGACACCTATGCACTAGTAAAAAAGCGCAAAATCAAAGCACTCACAAATCCCTGGCTCACGGCAAAGCTATTGGCACAACTCAAAAGTAGGGATCACCTCTGGGCCACTGCAAGAGCTACTGGCACTCTGTCGGACATTCAAAAGTATAAACAGGCTCGTAATCACTGTACTAAACAGATCCGCTTGATGAAGAGCTCCTACTTCAAGAATGCCCTCTCCAACTCCTGGGGCGAAGGGAAATCCTTCTGGGACAACATAAAGAATATCATGGGTCAGCAGTCCAAATCCTCTCCTACAATAATGAATGTGAATGGAACCACTACATTAGACCCAGAGATCATTGCAAACACCCTAAATGATACCTTCACGGACCTTAGTGGCGTCCTGTCATCTGATTTCTTCACTGATGCTGACCCTCCAATTTCTACTTCTACTACTGCCTCTCCAACCAAACCACCCTTCCATTTCAAACTAGTAAAGGCACATGAAGTCTATAAATATGTAAAGAAGGCCATTTCTAAGTCCGAGCAAGCAGCAACACTATTGACCTTAAACTTCTGTCCTCGCTCTGGAGGAAGTACTGCTCCCCTCACAAAATTTTCAGTCTCTCCTCTGCTACAGCCAATTCCTAGGAAATGGAAAGCTGCAGTTGTCACTCCGGTGCACAAAATGGTGATAAGTCACTGCCTGGTAACTATCGCCTGATATCAATACTACCACCTCTCTCTAAGGCCCTTGAGCGCGTGGCGGACCAACTTTCAGACTACCTGGAAAAGCACAACATCCTATGCACTCAGCAGCATGGATTTAGGAAAGGGCACAGCACATTGACTGCGCTACTTGAATTCTCAGGAGCAATCCACAATGCCATGGACAAAGGAAACCTAACTGGAGCAGTCTACATTGACTTAACCAAGGCATTTGATACAGTTCACCATGGCCTACTTATCAAACAACTACTATCCCTAGGGCTCTCGCAGGGTCCTGGTGACTGGGTAAAAAATTACTGTGCTCAGCGCTCTCAATCTGTAAAAGTAGCTGGAGTTCTCTCAGACTCAAAACCAGTTTGCTCAGGAGTTCCCCAGGGATCCATCCTGGGCCCCCTCCTTTTCAGCCTTTTCCGAAACTCCCTCCCCAAATCCTGCCCTGAACAAATAATCCTCTATGCCGACGATGCCGTGATTCTTGCCACTTATAAAGATCCGAACCTCTTATGCCTCAACCTTCAGCATGCTTTTTCCAAAGTTGAGATGTGGTTCCTTGAACATAAGCTGGTTCTAAACCACAAAAAAACTAAATCCATGCTCTTCTCTAACCCGCAAAACAAGAAACGGCAAGTCCCACTCACCATTAATACATACCTAGGAAATACCCTTGAACAAGTGCCAGTTTTCAAATATCTTGGAATCAACTTTGATCAAGGCCTAACCTTTGCAACTCACATTGATAGTACAGCAAAAACTATTAATCAGCGAATTGGGATTCTGTATCGGAACCGACAGCTTCTTACCCATTCTGCACTGAGGATTGCCATCCAATCCTCTATCATCTCAGTCATTGATTATGGCTTAATTATATATGGATCTGCCACTACTACAGCACTTAGTCGCATTACAACATCCCTAAATAAGGCCTGTCGGTTGCTCACTGGTGCACACCGACGTACCCACACATGTGAACTCTATGCTGACTCAGGTTGGTTGCAACTCTCAAACCGGATAAAGTACCTTACCTGCCTGATGGTGAAAAAATCCACTCTGGGCCTCACTCTACCCTGTATCCAAGACCTGTTATGCTTGAGCGCTAGCACCCGTTTTACCAGAAGATCAGAACACCAGCCTCTCCAAGTCCCCCGATGCCGGACTTCTCAGGGACAAAGATCATTTGCCTATCGTGCTCCCAGCTGGCTAAATGCCCTCAGCACTCATATTACTGCCTCCACCTCTCTAGGTATTTTCAAATCAAGGCTTTTCTCTCACCTTGCCACCTCCAGCTCCTGTGACTGCCCTAATTAAACCTCCTATTTTCTCACTACCCACCTGTCCCGTTATTTGACAAAGACATGTTTGGAAACCTTTTCTCCTGCTATTGTCTGCTCCCACACCTTTCACTTACCCTCTCTGTTCTGGACTTTTCCCTATTTGTTTCTCCTAATCTGTACGACCTCTTTCTTGTAATAATAATGTGATTATTGATATCTCATGTCCTTTTGCACAAATGATTTGACATGTATTTGTATATGTTTTCTTGCTCTTGACACAACACAAATTGTTGTGTTATCTGTGTAACCTTTTGTACTGTACCTAATTGACGTGGAACCTTTGTAAAAGAGCCTCTGGCTCAAAGGTAGTAATTCCTAGAACAATAAACAACAAACAAACAAAACAAACAAGATTGTGAAGATATAGAATCAATGAATGGGGATAATCTCATTCTGGCATGGAATTTGACTTACAGCGAGCAAACACAGAGTAGCCATGGGCAGAGCTCAGAAAAGATTATTAAAGGAATACCACAAGTATCATTGTTATGACCCCTGTAGACTTGAAGATTTTGGGCTAAATTTTCAAAGAGACCTTTGATCGCTGCAAGTTGTAGCAATCTAGTGCTGCGGCAGTCTGGGGGGGGGTCAGGAACCCTGTGCCATATTTAAAAAACAAATAAGGGTCCCTGCAACCAAAACCCAAGATTTGCTGCATCTGCAGGGTTGTGCTAAAGTAGTGGCACACCTGTGGGCTGTGACAGAAGGATCTGTCAACCCCCCCCCGTTTGGCAAAACATGTGAGGAACCACAAAGGTGGGGAGGGGAGAAAAGCCTGCTAGAAGGGGACCGAGGGCAGAAGAAGCATGGGGGAAGACCTTGGCAGTGATGGGGACATGGCAGCAATGTGTGGGGGGAGGTGGTGGCATCCTGTGGTGGCGCCCTGTGTTATTAAATATAGCTGATCAGCCCAGGTATAGGGAGCTGGCAGATAGAGAGTGGGAGCCGGCCTCAGAAAGATACAGCCCTGGCACCTGTGCCTTAGGTGCCACTGACCCCAACACCATTGATGGGCAGGAGCCTTCCTCCTTGCAAGGGGTCTGGTACCAAAGGACTGTCATGGTGCCCAGTGACCATTCCCAGCCACCACTTGCATCCCACAACCTGCAGCCACTGCTGCCTACAAATGGTGTTTGGGTCAGTGGCACCTATGGGGCAGATGTCAGGACTATATTCAACTGAGGCTGGCTCCTGGTCCCTTTCTGCCAGCCCCCTCTACCCCGCCTTAGCAAAGGGCACCCCCAAAGGGTGCCACCTTATCTCCTGCACATTATTGCCATGCTTCCATTTCCCCCAAGGTCTCCCCCCATGCTTCTTCTGCCCCCAGTCCCCTTCTTGCAGCCCCCCCCAATTGCAGCCCTGTCAGGCAGCATCACATGGCCTTTAGACCACCTTCAATCTGGTCTAAAGGCAGCCCCCTGTTGTGACCATAAAAGGGCCTGTAGAATAGTAAATATGGGGATGGTGCAGCCCCGCCTTGGTGCAACCACCTATGCCACCTGGTGCACGGGCGCCTTTGCAGCAAGGGTGGAACAGAAGGTGTTTGCTACGTGGCATCATGATTTCACTACAGCCTGCATTTCAAAACTGGGAATGCTGCAGACTATGACACAACGTGCCGCTTGCGTCATCCCCGTTTGGCACAGTGCCTTGTGTCACAGTTTACCTTTTGAAAATTGAGCCCTTTTTAGTACCATCAGGCTGTCCATTAAGTTAGGTGACCTGCATTCCTGTTCCTTCCATGACTTCTTGAGGGTCTTGAGTGTAATAGTGCTGCAGATGGCTCTGCTGGTGGAGCCCTTTCAGTGCCTTCACCCATAGTGTCTTTGTCTGTCATTCTGTTCACAAATAGAAACAGAATTTGTTGACAGGAAAGGACGTCTTGGCCCATTAAGTCTGCGCAGATGGTCCCTGCCTAGCTTGTCTCTACAGGCCCTAACTGGATTCTAGCAACCCTCCCTCCTCCCTGCCTGTTTATTAATATTCCACTACATCTCTCCCATGCATGCTTGAAGCCGCCTATGGTTTTGGCCTCTACCACTTCTACTGGCAGTCTTTTCCAGGCATCTAGTACTCTTTCAGTCAAGTAATACTTCCTAACATCCCTCTTAAACTCCCCCTCTCCAGCTTCATCACATGCCCTGTGGTCCTGGTGCTGTTTCTCATTTGAAAGAGACTCCTATCCTTCACCCTTTTCACCACTTTGAGGTACTTGTATGTCTTTACTATGTCCCCTCTCACTCTCCTCTTTTCCAGGGTGTACATGTTGAGATCCCTCAGTTTTTCTAGGGCTTTTGATGCAACCCCTGCACCATTTTAGTTGCCCTCTCTGGACTGCCTCCACTCTATGTTGTTTCTGAGCTGTGGCCTCCAGAACTGGACACAATATTCCAGGTGGGTCTCACAAGACAGCAGTACAGTGGAAACACCACCTCCTTCCTCCTGCTGAAGATAACTCTCCCCATGTGTCCTAGCAGTCCTAATGGTCCTACACACTGCTTTTTCTCACTTCCCTACCATTTGAAGTTATCAGATATGATGACCCTAAGGTCCCTTTCCTGCTTAGTGACTGTCAGTACATTCACCCCATCCTATACTCCACTCCACTCCTGAGTTCCTATGCCCTAGGTACATGATTTTGCATTTTTTTTGCATTGCCGCACTCCTTATCCTCATTATCCCTCTACTTGCTTTTTTCTTCTAACTATGTACCTAAAGAATTTCTTGATATAGTAACATAATGAATTCCTTGAACGGTGGTAAAAACACAAGGGCCCAGATATTCAAAAGGGTTGCGCCATGCGCAACAGGGTTGCGCCATGCGCAAGTCCAAAATGCGCCATTCTTCGATATTCAGTAGGAGACAGTTACGCCACTGGCACCAGGTTGCGCTAGAGAGCAATGCAAATGAATGCATGCTCAACAGGAGGGGGAGGATCCATGCATAACCTGCGCAACCCGATATTCAGTCGGGTTCGCAGAGACATTCTGCAACCCCAACCTGCGCCCGCTGGCTTGAGCCAAAAAAGGCTAGTGCGAGGGCCACCCACAGGTGAGCTGCTGCATTGCAGGGCGCAACACAGCAGCTGCCACCTGGCTGGCCCCAACTCACTCCTGTGCCCCCACCAGCCCGATCGCGGGCAGTACAGATACATGTCCCCCCACCTCCCACAGCCCGATCGCGGCAGAACCTGCATAAACCCCCAGTGCCCAATCAGCGGCAGAACCTGCATAAACCCCCAGTGCCCGATCGTGGGCAGAACCTGCATAAACCCCAGTGCCCGGTCGCGGGCAGAATGTAACCCTCCCCCACCGAATAACTCCTGGTGGTCCAGTGGACCGTAAAGCCCGATCGCGGGCAGAATTTCTAGCAGAACCCCAAACATCTCCCTGGTGTCTAGTGTCCCCCACCCACCCACAGGCCCCTCCACCCGCTCCCCCGCGGCGCGGCGACAGCATCCACCCGCCTGCCACCCGCCCGCCCGCCCGACTGACTGTCGGTGAGGGCTGCATGCTCATTGGTGCAGAGCTACAGCCAATGGGCGTGCAGCCCTACATACGCAATACAGTCCAGATTTGTGAATGATCATTCACGTCTGGACTATCAGCTCGTGTATGAGCCTGCGCCCGTTAACTTACTGCGGCGTACATCTACCGGACAGATCATCGGCGGCGAACGGCCAGCAGGTGGGATGCTGGCCGCCGGCTGCGGGGAGGGGCATGGCTGTTTACCAATGAAGGATGACGTCTGCCAGCGATCGTCTGCATTATTCAGAGAGCAAAAGCGGATGCTAACTACACAGGTTCTGCCAGCGATAAACCTGAAACTATCGAGTTCTGACGAGGACTGAAGCGATCCGGTTCTGCCGGCGATCGGAGCTATAAACAATGTGTGTGGGCGTCATGCGGGTTCTACCGCGATGGTGATAATGACCTGTGAGGCGACATATCTGAGTTCTGCCACGATCGGGCTATGGGTGATGTGTGTGGGGCGACATGTACTAGTTCTGCCCATGATCGGGCTATGGGTGATGTGTGGGGGCGACATGTACGGGTTCTGCCCGCGATCGGGCTATGGGTGATGTGTGTGGGGGGGCGTCATGTACGGGTTCTGCCCGCGATCGGGCTATGGGTGATGTGTGTGGGGGGGCGACATGTACGGGTTCTGCCTGCGATCGGGCTATGGGTGATGTGTGGGGGGGTCATGTAACTGTGATGCCCGCGATCGGGCTGCATTGTGCGTCGGTCCCCGACGGCTGCTGCCTGGCAGGGTAGCCAGGAGCAAGTCCTCGGGGATCGGCGCACCTACATGCAAATGGCATGCAAATGGGGCCATAAAGAGATGCAAATGGCCCCCCCTGCGCCTTGCATAAATTATGGCCCCATTTGCATGTCACCTTTTGAATATCGGAAATTTGCGCATGGCGCAATGGTGCTTGTGCCACCGCAAGTTTAATGCTCAACTCTGGCAGCTTGCGGTGGCGCAAGTTCCACTGCGCTTACGCGCAGTGTTGGGGTCTATTCAGTTGAAGGTTGCTCAACGCAACTCCTTTGAATATCACTCCGGCCACACCCCTGCGCAACTATTTTGAGCAGCGCAGGGGCTTGCGCCTCAGACTGGCGCAGTTTGAATATCTGGGCCAAGAAGTCCAACTTCACAAATGACACTGAAATTGCAAGTAGAGAAGATAAAGAAACTTCAGAAGAATTTGCATCTTCCAGTTAGCTGTACATCTAGAAGGCAAAAACAGTTATTGTTAACAAGTTTAAAAAGCGTGTATGTCTACTTGGTAGGAGTGAGAGAAGATGGAAAGTGACTAATTTGATTTGGCACCGATTTTAAACCCATTGTCATTGATTCAGCATTTAGAACTCAGTTCCATACAGTGGTTCACAATTTAGTAATTGGCATGGCATAAAAGCAAACTGCAGATTAGGGTGTATTATGCCCCCTAGTCAGCACAGTTATTTCCCACCTTGCACCTCCTTTCTACATTCATCACACATTTTAAGAAAATGCCAGCTCTTGGCACTTTTCCAGGAGTCAACAATATCTTTTAGAAGATGATACCCCTTCCCTAGCCCCCCCAGTTCCCAAAATAAACCTGTTTAATAGAGGTACCCCCTACAGACCCCCATTCATAATTTGAGTGGGACAATAGTCTTCGCAAGTAAGAATAACTCAGTCTCCTCTTCCTACAGTGAACCTGCTTCCTTTGCTTAAAAGGCATCTAGCTTTATGAGTTGACAGCATGAGCTGGTGGTGGAGCTGTCATAGATGATGCTAGTTAGACTGATTGGGCCAGCTTGCCTAGTGTCATCAACGCCCTTTTGTAGTAGCAGATGACTGTTTCAGAAAAGGAGCAGGAGAGTTGTGAGTGTGGTGACTGAGTTAGCCTAAATGATAAATGCTCTTGGCCCCTCAAGTCATTAATCAGGGGTCAGGAGGAAGCCCATTACCAAATATATGTATTGTGGGTACTGGGGTGGGGGGTTTGGCTAGTGGGAAGAATATATTTTAAAATACTTAATCAGCCCCTGGCACAGTGTCAGGAACTGGAATTTGTGGGTGAGAATGAGGAGAGGCTGGGAGGAAAAAAATGACTGTAGTGGGGAAGGGTAGCCACAGAACTTGGCCTAACCACCAAGTGAGGGTTAGAGTTGTCAGAGTTCATGCAGTTCAAATGCTGTAGTGATCTAAAAGTATCGAGATCCCTTTGCCAGAATGGAAAATAGCAAAAATCTTGACGATTCCACTGAAGTCCACTTTGGATTTGGCTCTTCCTAGTCAAGGGGCAAATATCCAAAAAGGTATCAAAAGCATAGAGGCAAGGAGAGAGAGAAGGGAGTGCACATATTGACAAGTCTGTGACACCTGCAACCCAGTCCCCAACACAGGTGAAAGAAAGCAAAGCAAGAGCATAGTTACATGGCTAGAGGGACAGAATATAAGTTTGTTGAGATCACCTTCTGCCATATGATGCCTAAATTAGGCCTCACTTAGAAAATTTATTTTTGTATTTATTAATTTATTCATTGATTTTAAAATCTTTACGGGCAAGATCCACTGAGCTGGTAGTAGCTCATTTGTATATGCATCCTGAGGGAGGAATAAGGGGATACTGCAGTGCAATTACAAAACACAGTGTTTAGAAAATTGAATAAAATGTAAATAAATACAAAAATAAACAATTCACCGGCAATGCTTTGGAGCAGGAAATATGCAGTACAATAAAAATTCAGAAGAACAACAATATGGACAATATGCAATACTAAGTAGAAGTGGGGATAGTGGAGGAAAACTGGGGGAGGTAGGGCTATGCTAGTGACAGCGCAGGGTGGAGGGCAGGGGACAGAAGCCCAGGATGAAATTTCGGGCAACTGCTGGACTGATTAGTGAAATCATGGAGGAGAGATTTCAGAGCATAAAATTGGAGCAAAGAAATGCAAAGCATTGTTAGAGTTCTATCAAATTGGTACTATTAGTCTCTTAGAAATGTCTGCATTCTCTTTTTAGGTGTTTTAAATGTCGTGCTTTAGTAGAGGTAGGCAAGACATGAATTTTTCACCTAGAGCAGAGCCAAGGGCTTGGCTTGACTCAAAGAGCAAAAGCACAAATCTAGCCGTAGCTGTTGCAAACTGTTGTCTGCAATACAGAGAGTCCTTCATGAGTTGCATGAAAGGAGTTGAAGATTCCCACCACTGTACTTGCTTCTCAGGCTGACAGAAATGCTGGCTTTGATCATAACTGGATCAGGTAGACCTTTGATCTCTATTGCTCTTTGAGGTCAAGTAAGGCCAAATACAGGTTCCACTTTCAAGTCAGGCTTGAGCCTCCTTTGGCTTGCACATCTCTACACTTCAGCTGCTATTGCCTGCATTTGGTGAGCTTCACTTCAGACTAATGGTTTGCTAAATATTTTTTTTACTCTTTTATTTGATTTTCATTTCTTCTATATACAGAAATAGTAAAATAAAAGGTGAAATTTGTAAATTTAAAGAATAGTGCATCTTTCAATCTTGCTGACTTTATGGTCTGCTTCAAATGTTAGAGATATTATTATCATAGACGTGGGAAGGCAGTCAGTCTCTGGGTCAGACCTTTTTTGCTGAAATATTAATTTCTCCTTTTTCGCAACAGATTTAGTGGGGAGATGAAAGGCTGAAGTGAGATATGGAAGATTTTCTTCCAACAGTTTTAAAGCTGCTACAAAAAAGAGCTTTAATTAGGTCTCAAATATTTTCTAATTACATAGATACATAGATACATACATAGACAGTGTCGGCAGATAAGGGCCTATGGCCCACCCAGTCTGCCCATTTCAGCTTGTAAGTTCACTTTATGTTTTCCTAGAAGTCTGTTGCCCCTTACCCCTGACCTTCAGAATTCCTTTATGTCTATCCCATGCATTCTTAAATCTCGTGATTGTTTCAGCCCCCACCACTTCCTCTGGCAGGGTGTTCCACTTGTCCACCACCCATTCTGTGAAGAAATTCTTCCTCACGTTTCCTCTGAATCGTCCTCCCTCCAACTTCATCCCATGCCCTCTAGTCCTGGAACATCTTTTTTGCTTACAAATAGTGTATTCCTGCACCCTGTTCCTCCCTGTGAGATACTTGTATGTCTCTATCATATCCCCTCTCTCTCCCTCCTCTCCTCCAGGGAGTACATGTTTGGTTCCTTCAACCTGTCTTCATAGGACTTGTGATGCAATTCATGCACCATCTTTGTTGCCCTCCTCTGAACCTTCTCTACCCTGTCTATGTCCTTATGTAGGTATGGTCTCCAGAACTGTACACTGTACTCCAGGTGGGGCCTCACTAGTGTCTTGTATAGCGGAATTATGACCTCCCTTTTCCTGCTGGTGATGCCCCTGCCTATACATCCCAGCATCCTATTTGCTTTACCTGCTGCCTTGTCACACTGTTTCCCTACCTTGAGGTCATCAGAGATAATAATCCCAAGATCCCTTTCCTGTTTGGTGCATGCTATATCCTCACCCCCCAACTGATATATTGTGCCAGGGTTTTTGTGCCCGATATGCATTATCTTGCACTTCTTTGCATTGAATTTCAACTGCCAAACCCCTGACCATTCTTCAAGTTTCTGCAGGTCCCTTCTCATTCTGTCTACACCCTCTGGTGTGTCTGCTCTGTTACAGAGCTTTGTGTCATCAGCGAACAGTGAAATTCTGCCTTCTAGGTCCTGCGCAATGTCACTGATGAAGATGTTGAATAGGACCGGTCCCAGCACTGATCCCTGTGGTACCCCACTGGTCACTCTTCCCTCTGTGGAGTGACAGCCATTTACCACCACCCTCTATGTCCTGCCACCCAGCCAGTTACCTACCCACCACACTACTGTCCTGCCCACACCCATATTCCCCAGTTTGTGTAGTAGTCTTCTATGTGGCACAGTGTCAAAGGCCTTGCTGAAGTCCAGATAGGCCATGTCGACTGCCCTCCCCTGATCCACCTCCCTAGTCATCCAGTCAAAAAATTCAATGAGGTTGGTCTGACATGACCTCCCCCTGGTGAAACCATGCTGTCTCGGGTCCTGTAGTCCATTGACAACCAGATGTTCCACCAATCTCTCCTTCAGTAGTGCTTCCATGATCTTCCCCACTACCGAGGTGAGGCTCACTGGTCTGTAGTTCCCTGCTTCCTCTTTGTTCCCGCTTTTTGTATAAGGGGTATGACTGTCCTCAGTCTTTGGGTACCTCCCTGTTTCCAGTGATCGGCTAAACAGGATAGCCAGAGGTTCAGCCACCACCTCTCTTAGTTTTTAAGGACCTAGGGGTGCACCCATCTGGCCCCATTGCTTTATCAACTCTTATTACTTCCAGTTCCTTCAGGACCCTTTCTCGTGTAAAGGGACTTGTGTCCATTTCTGCACCATTCTCACCCCTTGTACTCCCTTCAGACCCATTACCCTCCTCTTCCTCAGTAAAGACTGAGCAGAAATACCTGTTCAATATGTCAGCTTTACTATTGTCATCCTCCACGCAGCCCCCATCCTCCCCCTTCAGTCTCACTATCCCTCCCTTTGTCTTTCTTTTTTCCTTATGTGCCTGAAAATGGTTTTGTCCCCTCTACCCACTGATTTTGCAATGTGTTCTTCTGTCTGAGCTTTGGCTTCCCTTACTGACCTCCCTGCCTCCCTTTGCTTCTCCTGGTACTTCTCCCTATCCCCTTCTGCCTGTGTCTTTTTGTATTGCCTGAATGCAATCTTTTTGGCTTTCACTTTCTTTGCTACCTCTTTGGAAAACCATAATGGTCTCCTCTTTCTTTTCCTCCTGCTAACCTGCTTAATGCATAATTCTGTTGTTCTTGTAATCCCCATTTTAAATACTGCTCACTGTTCCTCAACCCCTGGTTCCTGTCCCATTCCCCTTAATGTCTCTTTCAAGTATCTCCCCATTTTCCCAAAGTCTGCCCCCCTAAATTCCAGGATACGTGTTTTTGTGTGGTTTGGTTCTGCTCTTTCTGTGATTTCAAACCACAATGACTGGTGTTCACTGTTCCCCAGGTGCTCCCCCACTGTTACCCCCATCACACTGTCCCTGTTTGTGAGCACAAGGTCCAGTATTGCCTTCTGCCGAGTTGGTTCCATGACCAGTTGCTTGAGGAAGGCACCCTGAAGGGAGTCCAGGATAAATCTGCTCCTAGTTGATGCTGCTGCTGGGATGCTCCAGTCCACGTCTGGAATATTGAAGAGTCTAAACTCATAATTCTTAGATTTTATACTGCATATGATTTTTTTTGTGATTTACATTTTCTTTATTTCCAAATTGAGGTGCACAACAGGAAATGTGCAAGTCATACATAGATGGTTAGGACATCATCCTAACCAGAGCTATCACCCCATAATACCTCACATTATTTTCCAGTTCAATATGGTGGTACAGTGAAAATTAGTTTCATGTATTTGCAGTAGCAAATGCTTCTGTAGTCCACATTTGCACTTCACTAGTGTTGCTTTCCTCTTGTATTGCCACTTATGTTTCTTTGAGTTGTTCAGTTTCAGCAGAACTGGTTTTTATTGGTTTTATCAAGCTTAGCAGCTTCCTAAGTATCAACCATATTTAAAAAAGAATCCCAATTCCTATAAAACTGATTGAGGATCTCAAAATTATCACCCATAACTATGTTTAAATCTTTAAAGTTTTTTGCATCAGAATTTAAGTTTTTACGTCACTTCAGGAGTTGGGCCACTTTATTTCTATTCCATTTTAGCTTGTGGAGATGTATTATGTTTATAAGTAGTTAATGTAAGCAGTTGATGCTGGTGTGTTCCATCTAACTTTAGGGCCATAGAATTATTCTTGGGATGATCAGAGACTGGCACTTCCTTGCTCCAGTGCTGCACAGTATTGCTACTCACTGCCACTGCTCCTACAGTGTAATCAGGTTCCCCATGCCAGTATGAGCAGCAGATAAGAACTTTTCCATCTACCCCTTTTTAACATGTTTTTAAACAAAGAAACTGGTTCAGATGAGGAAGAAGTACAATATGTACTAATGCTTTTTTCTGTTTTTTTCAAAAGTTGGTTTGCTGCCTTCTTTATCCTAACAAATCTTTGTTTTACAGGAAACTTAAGAGAGCTCATGTAACATGTGGTAACTGCATTGCATGGGTTGCCAAATTGTTATGGTAGTGCCTGCTGTACCTGCCACCTAGGATGTCTCTGTAATGCAATACCAATGCAACACAGTTTTTTCAAGAGTCTTTCATAAATATTTCAGAGGCACAATGGAAAGGAAACATAATCAAATCAAAGTAGCTATCAAATAGTGCTGTAAACAGATGTACCTTCAGAAGAAATGTCAACTCTGTGAAGGTAGAAGGGAATCTGATGTGTCAGGAAGGGAGAATCCTGTCTATGCACATAATATAAAAAGACTGAAGCAGTCACTCTAGTGAGTTTTATAGGGGAACAAAGAGTTTACAGTCATTTTTGTAAAGGCAGAGATCATGGAGGGCCATCTAACGCAGGTCAGCCAGCTCTGAACAGTATTCTGAAGCTGTCCCTGATACATACTTAAAAGCTAATAGCAATACTATAAAATCAATTTACTGTCATCCTGGTAAAGCAACCACTGGATATCATGTAGAATTGGTGTAATGTGAAATGATGTGGTACTGGAGTCCAGAAATTGTAATTTGCAGAAGGCCTGGCAATACAGAATTCTAATTCTTCTTTCCTGCAGAAACAGATTATGCTCTAAGTGCTGGAGGTGTTTTACTGGGCACTGCAGAACTTAACCATTAATTCATTTTCATGTATCAGACAGCAGTTAATAATTTGCTATTACACTTGCATAGCTCTTAAAATTGTGTCCAAAAAATTCCCAACAGGTTCAATTCAGTGGTGACAGCACTAGCATATTATTCAATCACATAGTGACAGCTGTAGCACATTATTCTGTCATACTGGAGACCCTTGTTTGACACTAAAGCCTGACTCCTTATCATCAGCAAAGAAGTCTTGGGGGCAAAATTTCAAAATCCTGGGGAAGGTAGCTACCTCTCCATCATACTGGTGCTTCAAACAGTGAAATTGGCACAATGCAGGGCAGTGTAGGTTGATAAAAGGACACCCCGTCTACTCACACAACACACACAACACACACTTACAGGCTAGCGTGATAGCAACATGCTACATTTTAGGGAGGAGGGATAGGAGAAAACATGGGAAGAAATATTTTTTCCAGAAGCTAATCATGTAGCCATCGAACAATATCCATATCCACTGAACCTGGTCCCCCCATTAACATAAGTTGTTCTGACTGCAGATGGGATTTAGCTCAGTCTGTCAAAACTAAGTACTGCCACAATAAAGTTGGAGAAGGGCAGGCATCTGATTAGAGACAGAGGCAAGGCAACTGATATCCTGGGTGGGTTGCTGACAGTCAGAGAACCAAAGTAAAAGGAGATGGAGGTAGGCTGCTGGCAGTGGGGGACAAACAGCAAATTAAAAGGAGTTTATATGTAAGTAATAAGCCATGTACATCCCTGGGAAGTGCATTAAAACCTATGCTATACATTCTGAAGGGGCTTATTACATTTATAAAACAGCTCAAAGTAGTTTGTTTGGGAAGGAAAGTAAGAATTTGCATCTGATTATGTGTTCATAGAGATTAAATGCACAGTTAGGTGATGTCTCTCAGCCAATGAATGCTCTAGATTTTTTCTTTCTATTTTATAACTACAGTTCATTTGCAGCAGACTATGCTGTTGCAGTCTGGGATTATGGTTTCGATTCCTGAATAAACATCAGCTGAAAGTGATTAGCAACAGACAAGGATACTGTTTTCATGCAGATGCCTTTAGTAATAATGAATATAACTGCTTGAAACTGGGATTGTTTTGCAATGTTATGACTGCGTTCTCCTCAAGCCAGCTGTGAATTTTTTCATGCTGATCACCATAGCCCATCTTTAAAATGTTTTGGGGTATCAGACGAATCCACTAACAACATTTCCATATATTTTCTTTTTGTTGAAGGGCAGGTTTCCACAAGAATCCACCCATTATGACAACTCGGAAGTGTAGGTATCCTATTAAATTTTGAATGGTCTTAGACTACTTGTATCTGTGATCTCATCTGCTTAAGAGCCTTATTATTATCCATATGGAGAGAATATAGAAAGTGATGGAGAACTGCAGTGCAAATAAGAATGACCCTAGTACTATGACCTACTGGACACCACCAGCAATCCTGTGTGCAGTACCATCTACCAGGATCAAGTGATCTGTATGAGATTTCACAGATTACTGCATGACAAATTGGAGTAATTGCCCTTGGATTGCTTTGAGTTCCTGCAGTATCCTGCAAGTGATCTCAGCAAAAACTGTGATACTACACTTTTTTTAAACAGTTTATCTCACACTGCCAGCAGGGCTCAGTGGCGACAGTACCAACCATCCATGCTCTGCCCCCTGCTGGCTGTCAGGGATCATGCTGCATGGCATTGAGGGCTTGATTTTTTGGTCTTTTCTCCAGTGTTGCTTTGGGTCCCAGAAACCCCACCCCACAGGATGCTGGCACACAGGACAAGACTCCAGGCTGAAGACATGCATTAGCAAGTTTCATCCAAATGCCTAATGGCATTCTCCCCTTCCCACACCATGAGTCCTATGCTGCTGCCAATGCACCCACAGGTGGCAGTAATGGGGCTGTGTGACAGCCCTCCCCCCTTGGAGGAGGAGGAGGAGGACAGTATCCTATAGGACTCTCAAGCCTCCTACCCCTGGTTGGCCCCCAATGACCCAGGCTCATTCCCGAATTTGGGTCTCTGGCGTCATGGGTGGTAATGCTACTGCCATGCCAATGGGCTGGCACTGTGATACTACACTTGATCCTAGCAGACCACAATGCATACCTGAAGGGACAGGAATTGGGTGGAAGAATGACTATCAGAATCAGTGGGTGAATGCACCTAAATCTCCATCTGTTCAGAGAGGATACTGAATATAATATGAATCAGTCAGGACATTTTACAGCCTTGAAAAGGGGAAACCATTGAGCTGAGCTCATTTTTAATGGTGCCCTAAAGAGTAACTAATATAACTTACTTATGTTTGGCATTTGGCGTCTTCCCT
Source organism: Neoceratodus forsteri (assembly GCA_016271365.2). Classification (NCBI taxonomy): domain Eukaryota; kingdom Metazoa; phylum Chordata; order Ceratodontiformes; family Ceratodontidae; genus Neoceratodus; species Neoceratodus forsteri. Next base: position 214,971,148 of record JADMNL010000023.1, read on the forward strand.
CACTTTCAACTGCAGACATACCTCTACCACCTTAAAGAAACCTACTCTTAAATTTTGCCCTTGATCTCACTTGTGAGGTTGTAACACCATGATCTGTTGAATAGCCCAATTCAGGAGCTTTAAAAAAAGTCACAGTCATGCATCTCCACATTGGCCTGCATCCAGCTGACTGACTAAACTGTAGAAATGCCACCCTCGGGGTGTATGTGCACAATGGAAGAGATGGCTGCCTAAAATCTGAGCACTTCCAAACCATGCATTAAATCCGTTACTTTTTGGCTGTTTCTTGATTGGTTCTCTAAGTGAATCAGAGTGCTCTAGTAGCAGAAAGTGTTACCTACAACCCATACTGGTTTTTGGCTCCAACTTACTCATCAGGACTGTCCCAAAGTGTGCTTCATCAATGCTTGGAGAAGGGTTACTTTGGGGACTAGTAACAAATGGCGATGTCTGGGATTCACGTTGCAGTCAGACTGAAAGATTTGTCTCACATACGAGCCATGTTACAATCTTTAGTGTAGGATATCCCTAACATTAAATCCTCTGTGGCTCAATTCAGTGATCATGTGGAGGCTACTGAGTAATGCACAGTGGACAATGAGCTGTTCTCTATGAAAGTAGAGTCAGATACTGCTAGTCATGCTGAACGTATTACTAGGCTCGAGCAGGAGATGCATTTGGCATGGTCAAGAATTGAAGATTTAGAGAACCGAGGGCACCGAAATAATTTAAAGACTGCTGGTGTTCTGGAGGAGGCTGAGGGCTCTGATATGGCACAGCTTCTTCAGCACAAGTTGCCTCAAGCCATGGATTATTACTGGGACTGGCCCTTAGAGATAGAAAGGACCCATAGGTCACTGGGTCCTCGACCGCATGAGGGATGCTCACACGGCTTATTATTGCCTACTTCTTGTGATTTTCCATCAAGGCGCAAATCCTAAAACTGGCTTAGGAGAAGGGACCACTAAAATGGAGTGGCCATACCATGCATATTTTTCAAGACTTTTCCAAAGAGTTAGTGGATCATCATAAAGCCTTTGCCCCATTAGAAAAGAAATCAACGTTGTGCAAACTTCAGTATTCATTAAAGTATCCAGCTGTCCTCGCAGTGTTATGGGAAGATCAATGGATTTGTTCCAGTACTCCTCAGAATGCCCAATGTTTTCTTAGAAAGCATGGGTGGCCCCATCATTTCCCATCGCAGCCTGTTGCAAGATATGATATGTTTGGGAAAGGCGTATGTACTGGAAAACATAATCATCTCAAAGAACACCTCCCTTCTACCTCTGTAGCAAGACTGGGTAAACATTCCATACTTGGCTGTACCTCAAGAGAGGGGGGAATTCCATACATAAACCAAAATGGGAGAAAGACCCCCCCAGTCTCCAACTAACCAATGTGCAATGCAGCTGCAGGATTCTGAAGCTGTCTTCTCACCAAAAGATACCATTTCCTCTGACTCTTCAATTTTGCCTACCTCTCGGGGTGGTCAGAGGATCCAGACCCTAAGCACCTGAGATTGCTGCCAATGCTCCATTTAGAAGATATTCAAAATGCCAGCATGGATTGGGCAGACTATATGGAAGATGAACTGCTTGCTTCTCTACCACCAGAGCAATTGACACCCAATTAGAATGGGGCAGCGGCTGGCAGCTCTGCTGTGGATACCTTGGAGGAAGTGATGACTGGTCCTTGTTCTAACAGCCTACCAGACAATTCACCACAAACTGTTGTCCAGGGTATTGGTAGGTGAGCATTTAGAGTACCTTCTGTACAAGGTTTCTACTGCTAGATGGAGTGCTCAGAGCTATGGAAAGACTCTTTAATATTTTGATCTTACTCTATCTGACTATGGGAGGGGCAGGGGATAGTTGGGTTGATAGTTCTGTGTATGGGTGGCAGAATGCTTAATAACCCTTAATCTCTGTTGGCCAGTTACAGTAACTGTAATATCCATTGCTGCCTGTTAACCCCCCCCCCCAGTCAGTTTTAATAAATCCCAGCTTGGCTTTTTGCACTCATGCTATGTTAGCTTCCAGCTTTAACATTCCTTTTTGATGCTTAAGATAGCTGGTAGCTGCGGTAACCCTAACATTGTGGCCACAGTATTTTATAGTTTAAGCTTCAGGCGAAAGGTGTTTAGGGGCAACCATGAAAGAAGCTATTTTTGGGATTGGGCTAGTATGCCCACTATAAAGCCTTCTGGGGAATGGGAGGGTGTGGACGGGTTTCTTCTGTCAGCCCATATTGTCCTATTTCCTAAATGTTTGTGTCTCTTTGATCCTTATTACGCTACAGGATACTTGTTAGTTTTTTTCTGGTTTGTTCATATCGACACACATTCTTCTATTATGGATGACAATTTAGGTCTTAGAGGGGTCTGTTTCATCCTCATAATCTTAATACAGGTCTATGTTACTTTAGGGTTTGGTAGTAATGTTTTCAAGCATGCCTTTGTTAATTGTTAATTGTGGTGTTGGGAAAACTACAGAAGTTCTAGGTACTCGAGGTTTTGTATTACCTTTTGTCTTTTTAGGTACAACCATTTGGTCTGTTGTAAATCTGGCACCACCTTACTAACAGTATGTTGTAAATAGTTCTATTTTGAGCCTGCTGTATACCTTTTCACTCTGCTTTCTTCACTATACTTTCAAATGGCAGATATTAAGTTAATTACTTGGAACGTTCAGGGTATGAATCACCCCATTAGGAAGAAAAAAGTGTATTCATATTTGGGTTCTTGTAATTGTGAAATTGCTTTTCTCCAAGAAACCCATCTCCTTAAAGCTGAGGCATCTCAGTTGGTGAGAGGGTGGGTGGGTATGGCATTCTCTAGTACTTATTCTCTCAAAAAGCAAGGACTCTCAATCCTCTTAAAGAAAAGTTGCCCTTTTCAAGTGCAACTCACCTCTTCAGACAGGGAGGGGCAAAGTGTCTTACTACTGGGTTCCATTTTTGGAGTCAGGATGTTATTAGTCAACATTTACGTCCCTAATGTAGATACCCCAGATTGTTTTGCCCAGCTTGCCCAAAATATTGCTGAATGGTATCAACCCCATATGTATGTTCTAGTTGGTGGGGATTTTAATTTTGTTTTGGACTCCTTTGTGGATAGAACTCCACAGGTGAAGGGGACACTCTCACATTACCGTTCTAGAGCATTGCTGACCCATTTATGTATGGAATTTAATTTGGTTGATTATTGGCGGTTGTTTCACCATAAAACACAGCGTTACACCTTTTGTTCCAATAGATGTATATTTGTAGCATGTTAGATTTCTTTCTACATAGTTTCCTATTGCTTTTGAACATGTTGGACATAGCCATATCTCCTATTATAATCTCAGATCATGCCTCTGTTAGTATAATCTGGGTACTAAAGGGAAGTATTTCTAAATCCCCTCATTGATGTTTTAATCCTGCCCATTTTCAGGAGTGGCTAAAATAGGAGATTAACTTTTACTTCCAAACTAATAATTCTGACATATCCCCTTTTGTTCTCTGGGATGCTTTTAAAGTGTTCATTAGAGGCCAGGTTATTTCATATGCCTCTAAGGAGAGTAAATTATGAAAACAAGTTTCTTCATTGACTACCTGAATAAAAATATTGGAGGCTGCTATTTATCAAATGCCTATAGATAGTTCAGATCAGATTCGGGAACTTTTGGAGCTTAAATACAGGCTAAATACAATCTCTCAACAACAGGCCTTGAGGGCCTTGTTTTTCATGCATCAATCCTATTGGGTATTGGGGGACAAGGCCGGGAAACTGTTGGCCTATCAGTTGAAGAAAAAGTCTATGGAATCCCAAATTACTTTTCTAAAGCATGATAGGGATTGCATTGTTGCTGATCCACAACAGATCTCAAATCTATTTAAAGAATATTACCAGGCCCTTTATGTTTCCACTGTCTCCCCATCCCAGGGTGACTTTGACTCTCTTTTTACAGGACTTACATTGCCACAATTACCACCAGACATTGCTTGGGCCTTGGATGAAGACATCTCTCTTGCTGAGATCAAATTGGCTATTACCCAGCTGAATTTGGGCAAGGCCCCGGGGCTGGATGGTCTTAGCACAGATTTTTATCATGCTTTTCAGGAATACCTCTTGCCTCATCTCCTTGAGCTTTTTCGGCACATAAGAGAGGCTGGCTCTTTGTCTCCATCAATACAGGAGGCTGCTATCACTGTCCTATCTAAGCCCAATAAAGATCTGACTGTTTGTGCCAACTACAGTCCTATATCACTGCTTAATGTGGATTGTAAAATCCTAGCTAAAATATTGGTGACATGGTTTCAAACAGCCCTTCCTCTATTAATACATAAATCCCAGGCTGGTTTCATGAAAGGCAGGCAGGGCAGTGATAACCTCTGGGCAGCGATGGGTTTCATTCAGATTGCTACTAGGAGAGCAGAGTCAGCAGCCATAGTGGCAACTGATGCCAAGAGGGATTTTGGCTCCATTGAGTGGAATTATTCAGGAGCAGAATAGTGCAGTGGTTTAAGGCTCTGAGCTACAAACCTAGAGATCTGGGTTTGAATCCCACATCCCCCATCCACTTGTATACTGTGTGACCCTGAGCAAGTCAGTTAACTTCCTTGTGCTCCCAGGTCACACCTGGAAACAAGCTTCGGCTTAGTGTGCCTCTCCTGGTTAAACAATTTCCCCTCCCCCCACTATTTGTTTTATACCCTCTCGGTGATGGGCTTTGGTCCCGTATTCCAGGCCTGGGTCTGTAGTTTATATAACTCACCCAAGGCCAGAGTAATAACAAATGGTATTTTATAAGAACCCTTTAAACTATTTTGTGGCACTAGATGGGGTACCCATTAAGCCCTTTGTTGTTCCTATCATCTATGAAGTCCCTAAATGCAGCCATATGGCAGCACCCAGCCATTCATGGTATTAGGGTAGGTACCTGGTCCTTTTCTACATTGCTCTATGTTGATGATTGACTCTTGTTACTTTCCAAAGTTGAAACCTCATTACATACTACATGGGAAGTTTTAGATTCATTTAGTGCCATATCAGGCCTAAAGATAAATTGCCCAAAATGAAGATTTCACCCCTTTATCGAGGTAATCCGACTTGGACGTCTATTCAGACACCATCAGTAAAGTGATCACCTAAGGAAATAATGTATTTTGGTATGTCTATCTCAAAGGATGTGCATGAGATAGGTTCTAGAAATATCTCAAAAGTACTGGCGTGTATGACCCTAGATTTCAATAGATGGTCAAAATTCAATTTGACTCTTCCAGGCAAGGTGGCGGCTATTACATTAATGGCATTCCCCAAATTGTTTTACTATTTGAGAAATCTACCCATGCTGATCTCCCCCAGTTTATGGGATAAAATGGACAGATTATTTTCTACTTTTATATCGGAGGGGAAAATTCATAGGTTTGCAAGGAAAACCCTGTGGGATCCTATACTGAAATGAGGGTGAAACATGCCTTGGCCTTGGGCCTATCATGCAGGGCTCAGTATGAAGCATGTAGTTCACTGGTTGTCTTCATCTTTTAGAGATCACCTCTTTGGGTAGAGATTGAACAGGCTTTGCTGGGTGACATACTGCTGGTAGTAATACTCAGAAACTCCCATTTAGTCTCTGATGAGCTCACTCTCCCTATTAAATTTACTCAGCAGTGCTGGAAAAAATTGTTGAAGATATTCAAATGGAACGATGACTATCTGGGTCCTTTTGAGCCTCTGTGGTACAACTCTAGGATCCAAATAGGTGGCTCCCAGACTCATTGTTCTGCTTGGGTTTCTAAGGGGTTTGTCATTGTGGGTGATCTCTTTGATCCAGAAACAGGAGTACTCAAGGCTTTTAATTGACTGCACTGGGACTATGACTTAACCCTTCAAGATTTATGGAGGTATTTGCAGCTGCGACATATGTTTCAGCCCTAGCTCCAAAAAGACTACACATTATGTAAAACTGATGTCAAACAGTTGCAAAAATGGTTCCTGCTTTCCAAAATCCTGATGAGCTATATATGTAAATTAACATTAGATCTGTATTTGCCCAGTTGGGAAACTCATAGATCTAAATGGTCATCAGAGTTGCAGACTCCTATTATGGAAGAAAGTTGGACCCGCTGTTAGCTTGAAGCACATCAGGCCTTACCTGATCCATGGCTGCAATTTATACAAAAGAACATTTTAAACCATTGGTATAGAAATCCTGATAGGTTGTTTTCAATGGGCCCGAGTCCCTCTAATGTCTGGAGATGTGCAGACGAACCAGGGACCATTTCCATGTATTATGGGATTGTTTCTTACTTAGGGAACGGTGAGGGAAATTTTTACATTGTATGGAGAATATTCTTACATTGCCCCTATCCCAGTCCCCTGTTTTTGGATCCTGAAAGATTCTCACCTTCTTAGCCAAGTGGCTTTGAAGTATAAGCTGCTTTTGTATTCGGCAGCGTTAGAGGCCAAAAGCATACTCTTGCAAAATTGGAGCTCACCCTCTTCCCCCAATTTTGTAAGTTGGCAACAGGCCATGTCAAAAACTGCCTCCTACCAACAAGTGTTGTTTTGGAGTAAAAAGAAGTCTGTGGTTTTTCAAACAGCATGGGGACCTTGGCTTTTGCACTTCATGATTTTTAAGGTTACTCTGTAGATTGTTTTTTTATGGTTGGTGGGATGTTGGTTTTAATAGGAAACTGTAGTCGTTTGTTGTATACCTAAGATGGAATATTGCAGGCTCTTCTGTATCAGTTCATACTCATTACTCTTTTGCACTTTCTAGGATTATCAGAGGATGATAAGGTGTTGCTAGGGTTCTTCGTCTCCTTTGTTACATGGTTGTATTCTTTCTATGCCATTCTGCAGCATTTGAATATCTTTGTATCTTGGCACAATCATAGTATAGTGTGCTGCTGAACTAAACCTTTATAAATATTGATAATGCTTGATATTTTGTCTCTCAGCTTGGATCTATGATCTGGAATTTCTTTTTGTTGTAATGTTTTGTATGGTATTGTTCTGCAGAGCTGTATGTCTTCTGGATGTGTAACAATTCAATAAAACATTTATATACACACAACAAAAAAAAGAAATGCCACCCTCAACAGATCTAAGCATCCTTATCCATCTTAAACTTTTCCACTGCTGTCTCCTACCTTTAGTAACACTATCTTCAGTGTCTGTTGATTCCTAGGGATACACTCCTTATGGCTTTAGACTGTCCAGGTCCATGGCAGCATGAACAAAGGGCAACAATTTAGCTAACATGCATCCTGTTAGAAAAGACAATTATACACTAAACCCTGTAGTTGCCTTATCACAACCTGCTTTCAGCATGTTCAACTGAGTGCATGCCAGTGCCTGCTTCCATTGCCCTCTACTGGTACTATTCCAGACATGAACAGTGTGTGGTAGTGAAGCAGGGAGTCACCAGGGCTTAGAATCATGAAGATAGCATTTACAGGGATGGAGTGGGTTTGTCTATGATGGCAGAGGTTGCTGGGATCTGTTTGGGGGAACCTCTATGTTTGAATCATCCTACGTGGGAGAAGGGATGGTGTTTTCTATTGCCTAAAGTGAGGTAGGCCCCCTTACGACACCCAGCAAGGGTATTAGAAATGTATTTGGCCTACCTGAGCAGGGGGAGTGGGAACATGCACAGCAAAAACTGTCTTTCACAGTAATTCTCTGTAAAAAGTCATTTTTTTCTGCATGCTGCATACCATATATTTGGACAACACAATGCAAGTTTTTTTTTTAAATTCAAATAGTGTGACTTTTCACAGCTTAATAGCTAGCATTATAGTGTAATGGCATAGCAGCAATCTACAAGGGTGACTTTGAAATTCCTGCATTCCTGTGCCTTTTATCAGATTTTGTTTTGTAGAGGTTGTTTATTTAGTTGAGGCAATTCAAGCTGAAGTGTTGACTATTACTGTAGTACTCAAGCACATTTTTTACTAACCTGCTCAGAATCAGAATTATTGATCTGGCTGCCTAAGATGGAAGAAATTACTTTGAAATACCTAGATTTAGTTCATTATCTACACTTAGGCAGTCTCACTGAGCATGCTCTGTCACCCCAAACAGTCTTTAAGCTTGACTCCTTCTACCACTGAATCATGTGGTTCTCCAGTTTAGTTGAAGACTACCTAAGTATGGATTTGAACTAAATAATAGTAGTGTATGGTGGAACTCTATTGTGGATGGAATTACATCCCTAGAATAGGCTTGTTGTGCTACAGTAGCAACATCATGATGTTGTTGTACTGCACTAGCGACATCACTACTGCAGCACAAAATGGAATTCTGCTGCACACCCACTGATCTGTAACCATGCCAGCGATTATGCAGAAGAGTGTTTTTTTCCACATGTCAGCACTGTCAAACAGGTTTATTTCCAGTTTCTGACAGCACTAACAAAAAGGGTAGTGATGTCAGCCCATGAAGTGCAACAACCAAAAATTAAGACTCTTCCCCTTCCCCCCACCCTTGGTACAGAAAACGTGTTGTCAGTTGAAGTGGCTGACCCGGATGGCTGACAGAGACAGAGTCAAAGAAACTTAACATAAAGGGACTGTAAAATGCAGAAAACGTGTCCCAGGTTATTTCTTTTCTGGTATGCTTTTATGGGCAGTCGTACGGAGAAAAGGCTGGGTTTGAATCTCAAGGTTTCCTTGGTAACAGAAGACCTCTCAAGCTGCACTCTTGATGTCTCCTGTTGCCAAGGAAACCTCTCGATTCAAACCCAGCCATGTTGTGTATGACTGCTCATACACGATCCTCTGTGTAGTAAAAGTATTGTTACAAGCAAGTAGCCTATTCTTCTGAAGAATGGAGGGTGGGAAATGAGTACCCAGGATAAACGGAGAAACCAAAAACCAAATATTCCACCAAGGCATACTATTATGAGCACTGTTGTAAGATAACGAGTCACTCTTTACTATAATAAAAAGCTTAAGTCCACTATACTTATAGCAGTTGTGTTTTAAAGTTACTATTTTCTATTTTTACGGTATTAGTTTTACTTTTCCCTGCTGTTGGTCTACTAAACGTGGTAGATAATTCAGTACAGTACCTACTTTACTGAGTCTTTAAAAATGTAGCTGACTTCCCCTGCTCACCTTACAGTTCCAGTTTGTGACATCACACTCAGTTGTCATGGTGAGTACTGTGAAGTCGTAAAAGAATTGTGAGGTTAACCTAGGGAAAGGCAAATGCATTCTGTACATACTTTTTGGCAGACTACCAAGTTGTGCAGTAAACCTTAAAAAAAGACATTGAAATTGAACAAAAAAAATTCTTTAGTGAATTGTAATAGACAAATCTGCATATTCATGCAAGTACGTGCTGAAATGCAAAGCTGTTCTGTAAAGAGGGAGGCCCAGCACTTATGCACTTAGTCATAAGTTAACACATCTGCTGGAGAAGATATTGGACTAGTGTAATAAACAGTTTGGGTATCACAATGCTAAGACTACAGCCTGGCTCAGTGGATGATCATTCAGCACTGATGGCATGGAAACCATATAATGTTGATTGAGGCCTTGTTTATAGGAGGGGAGCTGGAGTGATCTTTATGACACTGAGGAAATGGTTGGGCCTAGAGAATCAAAATAAAACATGAAACCCAGTGCATATGATGTTGGTCACCAGCTCTCCACCCCCAGAAAAACAAACAAACAAAAAACAGGTATTTGACTTCCTGGGACCTCACCTGAGCTGTAGCCCTGTCTTACAGCATACTTTCCTCTGATAGTAGAAGGTTGGAGCAAGTAAGAGGCCCTGGCTGTGGGAGGCCAAGGGTATATGTGGAACATTCCTTGGGGTTTGTGCAGCATCTCAGACAGGCAGCAGTGCATAACTTTGGGTGCTTAATGCAGAGAAGTGATGCACTGGGGACTCCTGGGTAAAACATTTAAAAAAGTGTAATAGGCTGGCACACCAGGTTGTAAGAGGGCTGGTTGTAGGCAAGAGGATGAGCATCAAATGGACTGCTCTCCTTCTCTTGGGAAGGTGGATATGGTGTCTGACTACATCCAGGCCCTTAACAATGGCTGGGGTTCAATGCGCCTGGGAACTGCACACAGCAGGGATTGCTGGATGCATCAGATGTCTGCACTTCTGGAATAGGAACATGCCTGAGATGTGCTAACATCATTTAACATCCACTCCACCAGGGGTTGCTACACAAAGGACAAAAACCCTCTAGAGTGAAGCAGTATGATGCCAGAGCCCCCACAGCTGCTGTACCTGAATGATGCTTGGTGAGCTCATTGGTGAATCAGAATTTATCTCAGTCTCTCTTCTAGCCACAAGGAAGTCCTGCAAAGAGGGGTAACTGTGCGGGAAACTAGGAGGATACTGGTTTGGGGGACTGTGGGTGCCTGAAGGGAAGAATATGTGGAACATCCCTGCCAATACCAGTGAGATTAAAGGAGTTTAACAAAAAAAAAAGACTAGGGCGCTGATTCTCAAAAGGGTGGCACAAGCCACACCAAAGGTGGCTTCTGTCGATCGCTGATGTGCCTGGGACCCTGCACCTAATTCTCTATCAGGCAGGGTCCCAGCAACTAAGCCCCATGACTTACAGCATCCTTGGCCATGCACCAAACAAATGGCATATAGTAAAGGTGTGCCACAAGCCATGGGACAGCCTTGTGGCAATAGTGTCAGAACAATAGACTGGGATACCAATTTCTTATTCTGGGAACTTAGCTAAGCCTTTAGCCCCATGTCATAAAATTTGTATAAATCATATAAACAATATAAGACTGGCTCAGATCTTACTATATCACCTATTGCGTGCAGGTCTAGATGACAGCAAATTATTTTTCTGTCACACCTGCATGTAATCTGTTAAAAAAAATAGATTTTATTTGACCCTATACAAGCTAACTAATTACTAATACTTTTTGCATAGATAATAAAACATTGTAAACATAACAAAAAGCAATATAAACATGAACAAAAAAGATTTCAGAAAATAAACAAAACAAAACCCAGCAAACGTCTAAAGCAATGAATAACAGCTGTATATCATGCCTTCAGCATGCTTTTGTATATAGCATTATGTTTGTGCATGAGAACTTGCAAACTCTTTGCATTAGTGTCTTTGACTATTTTCCTGTATAAAAGTTGTTTAAATACCATATAGCATGCAAAATGTTAATATATTTTTAGAATTATCATAGGTTTAACCATGTACCCAAGCTTTTGTGTTTAACAAGTTAATTTTACCATGCCACCTATCCAGCTAAGTCAAATTAAAATATTATAAAAGTTAATTGAAATAATACTCAGACATCTGGCTATATCTAGAGGCCTGGATTTCCTTCCTTTTAACTTCAAAATCTTGGTGAGTTCTTAGATGATAAAAAGTTCTTTCAGTGGGTAGACCTTGTTGTAGTCTCTGTTTTCACTTTGCACACACATTTGAACCCTGGATCATGGACCTTTGGCATCAACACAGTAGTGCAGGCTTGCTTCTCCTGGTTTAGATATCACTAGACATCACAGTTCCTTTGTTCTGGTTCTGCCCGGAACTTCAAATGGTATTTAAAACAACAACATATGTTCATAGCCCCTCAGCATGTCCTCTTAGCATCTCATTTGGGAGCAGACTGGCCATCCCCTCTCGGGACCTATCTTTTATTATCTATGGTCCAGAGTGATATTCTGGCTAGGTTATTATTGCACCAGTCCTGATTGGTTCCTGCAAGAGAAGGTGGAATGGTTCTCCACCTCTTACTTAGAAAGCACAGTTTTAAGCCTCAAATTGTTTTTCCTCATAGCTTTTGAGTGCAGCAAAATACTATCTATTAACAAACATTTCTGGATTCATCGTAAAATCTGGAGTCTTTTAAACTGTTTCTCATGTTTGTAGGACAAGTATTTCCTGAGATAAGTTAATAATGACCATAACATTAATTCTCAGCAAAATCTTTAAAACATGAAATAGTCATTCTGTTGTCCAGGTTACAGGCTCCAAAACTAAGCAGCTCTCTCTCACATTCAAGGTTAAGAAAGTCCTTAAAAGTATGGAATTCTATTGTAGGTAAATGGATCTTTGTTCTTCCAAGAAAGCACATCCATCAAGCTGTCACATCTGTTTACTTCAAAACTCTAACTATCTCTTGGCTAGAGCCAAACTGAAACTTAAATCTGTAGAAGCTCTTAACTAGGTCAAAAAGTTCAGTTTTAAAACTTGCCAGCTAGACCATTTTTCTTTTTTCTTAACTTTGAAAACCACTCTTTTAGCAAAAATGTTTCTTTTTCTTTTTCAGACAGTTCTTGCAGGCAAGCCCTTTAGAGTCTTTGAACCAGTAGTATTACACCCCAATTAGCTTAAGTCCAGCTAATTAAGCATTTATAAAGAATATAAATTAGTAATTATAAAATTATGCAACATAACATTATAATAGAAACATAGAAACATAGAAGTTGACGGCAGATAAGGACCGCAAGGCCCATCCAGTCTGCCCATTTCTTTTTCTACCTTATAAATGTGCCATCGGCCTTTGCTCTGTCAGTGGCCTATCTATTCATAGTCATTTGTATTGCTCCCTTATGCCTATCCCATGCCTGTTTGAAGCCCTGCACTGTATTCATAGCCACCACTTCTTGTGGTAAGCCATTCCATGCATCCACCACCCTTTCTGTGAAAAGAATTTCCTCACATTCCCCTTAATCGGCCTCCCTCTAATCTCATGCTGTGTCCTCTTGTCCTGCTATTTTTCTTATATTTAAACATGTTAGACTCTTTCACCTTGTTTATGCCCTTAAGGTGCTTGAATGCCTCGATCATATCACCTCTCTCCTCCTTTGCTCAAGGGTATACATCTTGAGCTCCGTTAATCTGTCCTCATATGTCTTCTGATGCAGTCCCTGCACCATTTGGTTGCCCTTCTCTGGACTGCCTCAATTTGTTAATGTCCTTGTGAAGGTGTGGCCTCCAATACTGCATGCAGTACTCCAGATGGGGCCTAACCAGTGTCTTGTACAGAGGATTAATACCTCCCTCTTACGACTTGTGATACCCTACTAATACACCTAACACCCCCTAGCCTTACCTACTGCTTTGAGGTCTGCTTGGATGATTTTAGGTCATCAGTGATGATGATGCCCAAGTCTCTTTCTTCCTTTGTGACTGCTAGCAACTCCCTCCCAGCCTATAGGTGGCTTCAGGGTTTCTCTTCCCTATTTGTATGATTTTGCACTTCTTTTAAATCCCAGTTGCCCTCTTCTGACCATTCTGCTAGTTTATCCAGATCTCTTCTCATTCTGCCCACCCCATCTGGATCATCTACTCTGTTGCAGATCTTGGTGTCATCTGCAAACAGACAAGCCTTACCCTCTAGTCCATCTGCAAGGTCACTAATGAAGATGTTGAAGAGGACTGGCCCCAGGACTGATCCCTGAGGTACCCCACTTGTGATTTGCATCTCTTCTGACTGTATACCATTTACCACCACTCTCTGTTTTCTGCCCGTCAACCAGTTTGCCACCCAGTTGACCAACTTCACACCACGAGCCTACCCAGCTTTTTATCAATCTTCTATGGGAACAGTGTCAAAGCTTTGCTGAAGTCAAGGTAGGTGACATCAACTGCTCCCCTTGGTCCACCACTCTGGTTACCCAGTCAAAGAAATCTATGAGATTAGTTTGACAGGACCTTCCTTTGTAAACCCATGCTGTCTTGGATCCTGTGCCCTATGGATTCCAGGTGTTGCACTATCCTTTCCTTAAGGGTGCCTCCATAATCTTGACCACTACTGAGGTAAGACTGACCAGTCTGTAGTTCCCCGCCTCCTCCCTGCTACCACTCTTGTGGGCGGGATCACATAAACCCTTCTTCAGTCTTCTGGGACCTCTCCTGTGCTCAGAGACTCACTAAACAATTCTGCTAATGGCTCTGCTAGTTCCTCCTTTAGCTCAAGTACCCTGGGATGTATGCCATCAGGTCCCATTGCCTTATCCACCCTGAGCTTAGCAAGCTCTTGTAGGACCGTTTCTTTTGTGAAGGGAGTAGTGCTCACCTCCCTCCCCCCTGTGTCCATGATGCTGAGCTGTGGGCCCTGCCCTACCTTCTCTTCAGTAAATACTGAGCAAAAGTATCTATTTAGGATAGATGCCTTTACAGGGTCCTCCTCCTCACATGCTCCCTTTTCTCCATTTTCTCCATTAAGCTTAGCAATAACCCCTCTGGACTTTCTCCTTTCACTAATGTATCTATAGAAAGTCTTGTCACCTTCTTTTACTGTTCGTGCTAGTGTTTCCTCAGTTTGGGACTTTGCCTGCCTTACTGCCTTACCTGCTTCCCTTAGGGCAGTTTGGTATGCCTCCCTATCTTCATCCCACTGTGTTCCTTATATTTCCTGAAGGCCAGCCTTTGGCTCTGACCTTTTCTGCTACTGTATTTGAGAACCAAAGTGGTTTCCTTCTTCTTTTGCACTTCCTTTTCTGTCTAACACAATGGGATGTTGCTTCAAGTATTGCATCCTTAATGCTTGCCCAATTTGCCTGTACCCCCTCACCTGTGTTTCTTTTTGCCAGGGCTAGCTTAACTCTGTTGGCCATCTTATCAAAGTCAGCTCCTCTTAAGTCCCATATTTTTGCCTTGGAATGGGATGATTTAGATGTAGTAGCCAAATTGAACCATACCATGTGATGGTCACTGGCTCCCAGGTGACCTTCTACCTGGAGATCTGTGATCCCTTCTTTGTTAGTCAGTACTAGATCTAGGATAGCCCTGTCTCTTGTGGGTTGCTATACCAGTTGTTTGAGGCCCTCCCCCTGCAGGGAATCCACTATGAGTCTAGTTCTGGCAGATGTTCTCGCTGGTATTGACCAATCTGTATCCGGCATGTTGAAGTCTCCCATTGTCAGAACCTCCCTTTAGCTGTCATGTTTTGTATATCTTCTAACAGTAATGTGTCTATGTCTTCCCTCTGGTCTGGGGCCTGTAGACAACCCCAGTTCTTATAGCTGTCCCATTTCCTGTTTCCAGGGTGACCCACAGTTCTTCTGGCTCCTTATGTGTATTCTGAATTTCTGTAGCTGATATTTTCATTAACATACAGGCCACTCCTCCCCCCTTTTGCACCTCGGTCTCTTCTGAACAATACATAGCCAGGTACTGAAGTCTCCAAGTGCGGTTACTGGTAAACCACGTCTCACTAATTGCTACTATGTCAAGTTTAGCCTCTGACATTATTGCCTGCAGGTCTGGGATCTTATTTCCCAGGCTGTGAGCATTTGTGTACATGATTTTCCATTGGCCAGATTTTGGTGTGTTAGTTGTTGGGTGAAGTTTGGCATTACCCCTGTGCGTCGTATGGGGAGACAAACCTTTTTTCTTACCTGGTGATGCAAATGAACGGCAAACATGCTGAATTCCTGTTTGACCACTAATAAAATATTTTTTTCCGTAACTAGGATTTATTCCTACAATAACACCATGAACAGCAGTCCATGGTGGTTGTTGGCTCCCAAGCCTCAATCATCCATTACAATAAATGAAAAAACCCTGGTAGTCTAAAGGTCTCCCCCCAAGCTCAGATTGCTCATCATAGTTGTATAAATATCCCTGGTAGTCTAGTGGTATTGTAGTTCTATAAATATCTCTGGTAGTCTAGCGGTATCCCCCCAAGCCCTAATCACCAATTATATATACTAAACCATCCATGGTGGTCTAGTGGAACTCTCCAGCCCCTATCCCCTGGTAACAGATATTACTAATACCTGATGGTCTTGTGGACCCCAACTCCATAGTGCCCCACTATCCCTCTCCTCCCAACCCATAAGGAAGCTGGTGACTGGCACAGCCCACTGCTCACCACCACAGCAAGCCACTGACTGAGCGCGAACTGACCTTGTACTGTATATAGCCCATGCTCCGTGAATGACAGCTGCTGTCAATCACTGAACGCATACTATATACAGTACACGCTCAGTTGGAGGTCAGTCAGTGGCTGCACATGGTGGTCAATGGTGGGTTGTGCCAGTTGCCAGCTCCCTTATGGGTTGGGTGAGAGCTGGGTGGTGGGGTACTGCATGGTTGGTGGTGGTGGGGTCCACTAGACCACTAGGTATTTGCTAATGTCTGCTACCAGGGGATCAGTGCTGGAGCACTCCACTAGACCACCAGGAATGGTTTAGTATTCATAATGGGCAATTGGGGCTGGGGAGATGCCACTGGACTAACAGAGATATTTATACAACTATGACAGGTGATTGGGACATGGGGAGGAGATACCACTAGACTACCAGGCATATGTATACAGCTACAATGGGAAATCAGGGCTTGGGGGATGCCACTAGACTACCAGGGTTTTGTCATTTCTTGTAATGGGTGATCAGGGCTTGGGGGGGCCACTAGACTACCAGAAAATATCAACTACATTATACATACTATTGTTATAATTGGTGATCTGGGCATGGGGCAGATCAATTGACACACCTTCCAATGGATTTCTTAGTACCATTAGATCAGCCCTTGGCTGATCTAATGGTACTTAGACCATTGCCTCTGGGAGGCTTTTGAAAATAACAAGGTTGGGGATGTGGCAGCCTGCATCAGCCGCAAGCCTTCTAGCACCACACCGCAGCCCATTTTGTGGAGCAAGGCTGGTGCATGCCACTTTTGGGGTAAGCAGCCAGTGTTTGATGTAGGCTGTCTTTGAGAATAGCTCTGGGTGCATTTTTTGATGCAAGGTGCCACTTGCATCTTTTATCTTTGACTACGGCACCTTGCGCCATACTAAGTGCTTTGAGAATTGACCCTCAGGACTTCAGCACTGAATTACCATTAAGATATTTCTAAAATATAATGCAGCTGAGACAGGATATTGATTGTCCAGTAGTACTGAACACAGAAGACCAGCAATTATTGACAAAAAAGCTGAAGCTGTTTATCTCATGGTTTCTTAACAAACAAACCATGCACTCAGAACCTGTGGTGTTTTCAGCCAAAATCAAAGCCTTTGATAAAGGACCTTTTGTCCGAAATGCGTCAGGTGTATTTGGGTGCAATAACATTTTCTAAAGAGAAGCTCTGTGTCCGGTCACTTTTGGGTATGTGAGTGCTTCAGCTTTTCAGAGACACTATCTCATGATTTATGTATTTGCACTGTAACCAATTTGTATGTAGCAAAATGTGAAACTAGAATGTATGTAGCTGCAATGAAAATAGGGTAGTGTGCAATACTGTACATGAATGTACTTGGTCCTGTGATATATACTTAGAATAATTTTTTTCTTGTGTTCTGTCCAATGAGACCCTAAAACATTAAGGGCAAGATTCACAAAAGGGATGCGCCCAGTGCATCCGAGATGTGCCCAAAGGTGATTCTGGCAGGGGGCCATTGCACTGGTGCAACCCCGAAGCATCAGTGCATTGCAGATGCGCTGCATACCGCTAATAATGACACGCATCACATCTGGAGGGTCTGTGAAGTGGGCGTGTCCATGCATACCGGGTGCAACCCCATTCACAGCCCTAGTCTGTGGCCCATCCCCAGGGCAAGTCCAAGGATGCACCACAGAAAGATAAGTCTAGAAAATCTAGACTTAAGTGGGTGGCCACCCACAAGCAGGCAGCCATACTACTGGCAGCAGCATGGCTGCCTACCCACCGTGGCAGTCCAGTGTGTCCCCCAACCCAAGCCCCCATAATCCGCTGCTTCTGGCAGTGGAATTAGTGAAATAACCCCCCACCCCAAGCCCCCATAGAATGCTGCCCCCAGCGGTGGTGAAAGAACTGTGGACCCTCCCACCCCAAGCACCCAGTAAATGCTGCTTCTGGTGGTGGTAAATGAAATGCCCAAAACCCCTCCCATGCCCCAGTAAAGCCATCCACTGTGGCGGTGGTAACGAAACATTGTACCCCCTTCCAGCCCCAGGCCCCCAATGAAGCCATTCTCTGTGAAAGCCGGCCATTATGGAATGAACCCCCCAGAACTAACCCACCCGTCTCCCCCCACCTGAGCAAGGTCCAACTGTTGGCGGGCAGATCAGCCCACCAGACACCATCATGGCCACCCACCCGACAGAGCTGTCTGACAATGACAGCTACTGTATAACTTGATGCCATTAGCTTCAGGTTTATGTTAGCTGTCATTATCAGACAGCTCTGTTGGCGGGCGGCCGTGGTGGTATGTGGGTGGGCTGAACTGCCCCACAATGGACTCTGCTGAGTGGGGAAGAAGGTGGGTTGGAGTCTAGGAGGTTCATTTCATAACAGCTGGCTGCCATGGAGAGCAGCTTCACTGGGGCTGGGGCTGGGAGGGTACAACATTTGTGTTACCACTGTTGCAGTGGTGACTTTACAGGGCATGGGAGGGGGGGTTCTGCATTTCATTTACTGCCACTGGGAGCGGCATTTACTGGGTGCTTGGGGAAGGGGGGGTTCCACAGTTCTTTCACCGCCACTGGAAGCGGCATTTACTGGGTGCTTGTAGTGGGGGGTTCTGCAGTTCCTTTACCTCTGTTGGGAATGGCATTTACTGGGGACTTTGGGCAGGGAGGGGAGCATGCTTGTGTGATGGGGGTCTACTGTTTGGCGCATTCTGCTGGGGCATCCCTGCAGGCACAATGCAAATGGGGCCATAATGGCATGCTAATGGCCCCATTGCACCATGCATGCCTAATGGCCTCATTTACATGCCCCTGGCTGTGTATTTCTTTTTTGGGTGCAGGGCATCCTGAGATGCCCTGCCCTGAAGGGTTCACAGCCTAACATGGGGGATGCACCGGCGCAGCCTGGGATGCCCCGGTGCATCCTGGGTGGGGCACACCTGTGCTATTCACAGTGGAGATGCGCTGGGGGCATCTCCCTGTGCCTCCTCTATGAATCACCCATTTTGCACTCAGTGCATCTCCCCTGTGCCAGGGCAGCTGAGATACACTGAGCGCATCTTCTTTGTGAATCCTGCCCCAAATGTTTTAATTTCCTCAGACTATCAGGATGAGAAAAACTGTTAATAAATAAATACTTAATGGCTCTCACAGATCAGCAATGAATGTGACAGTAGAAAGGATCTGAAAAAAATGTGAGTGTTAATTTACTGCCAATATCAACTGTTCTTTATAAACAAAATGATAAGTGGCCATGAGCAGAATATTGCTCCTATTTCACTTTATATTAATGAAATGTCAACAAACTGTGATGCAGCAAAACTATTACTTTATTCTGATGATGAGGTACTATAATGCAGCTCTAACAATAGCACTGAAATTAATAATCTGCTTACTTCTGATATACACTTACCAGAGAACTGGCGCTTAACAAAGAAGTTGGTTCTTAACAGTAAAAAGACCAAGTCTGTTCTCTTTGGACCAAAGAGCTTAGGCCCACAAAGGGGTAGCCTGCTCACCCTTTTCTTCTCAAATGGAACTAACATCGAGACGATTGACTCCCTCCACTATCTGGGCATTTGTCTTGACCATGATGTCACCTTTAAAGACCATACTGAATATCTCACAAAAACACTTCACCAAAAAGTTGGACTGTTATACCGCCTGAGCCCTACCTCTCCAAAGACTTCCACCTATGTATAGCCACTTCAACCCTTCTATAAACCCTCCTCTATGGCTCTCCTGTGCTACTTTCGGTTAGATGCTCTGAAACAGAAAAATTAAAATCATTATACCACACAATGGCTTGCTTTACTGCTGGTGCCTCAGTCAGGGAACATCACTGTAGCATTCTAGATTTCCTCCAATGGCCTTTACTCCCTAGCAGGCTCAAACATGCAGCACTATGCCTGGCCTTTAAGCTGATACGCCCATGTGCTCCCCCTGACCTACATGGTCTACTAATGAATAAACCTGATAGAGGACCTCTCAGATCCTCTAGTAGAAAGTTTCTTCTGATCTCCAAAGCTAAAACTGCTACTTGGAGTAGATATTTTGAAAAATCTATCCCTACTATCAGGAATTCCCTTCCAAATGCACTGTAGGTACTTTCCTCTTGGGGGGGAGGGTTACAAAGGACTTAAAAACCTATATTTTATAAAGAAACTAATGCCATTGTTATTGCAGATTAACCTTTGTTACCTATATCCCAAACGTGCTGATTGTTGGTGTTGACAGCACTGCAGTTTGTCATTGTCTGCCTTGGTGACTAACCTTATTTTTCTCATATGTAAACTGATGTGAATCCATACTGTGGTCTAAATGTATGTTTATTGCTAACCATTAAGGTATCTTTTTCATGTAATCTGTTCTAAATAGTACTACCTAGTGTTTGTATCTCACTACATTGTATTCCTGTTTTATAATTCATGTAATTAATCCTGGGTCACCCCGGAAAAGGGGAATCTCTGAGGCCCAGTGGGTTTACCCAGTCAACAAAATTCAATAAATAAATAAATAGAATTGTTATTGTAGTGCTGTCATTAAACAACTGTTTGAAATTAATGTAAAAACAAATATAGTTGAACACATATAAAGCCTAAGCCTCTTTGGAGGTTTGAATGTGTTCAAACTAATTCATATATTCTTGGTTCTGTAGTGGAAGGTGGGCAGTCTTTAAATCCAAACACTTTGCTGTTTTGAAAAAAAAAACATGAAAATCCAATCTGTCACTGACTGGGTTGGTCAGAGAAGCCTTAATGCTCCTACAGTTATACTGAAAGGATCACTTATTCATCTCCAGGCAGCAGGGAGAAGAGGGGCACATATAAGAAATACAGGAAATCCTGAAAGGATGAGGATGGGGGGGGGTCTACCTGGAGAAAGCTATGGAGGCCAGTAAGACAGTCAAGCATGTGAAGGCTAGGAAATAGACAAAGGAGGGCGCAAAAGCCTTCTTTAGATATTTTAGTGAGAAGAGGGACACAAAGGAAGGTATAGTTAGACTAAGAAAAGGAGTTGGGAGGATAGAAGGTGGTAATGAAAAAGCAGAGGTATTGAGCAAGTACTTTGGTTCTGTCTTTACTAAGGAAAAGGATGTACCAGTGTCATGAGGAAGGATGATGGAAGGGGGGGGAACATGGCTGAGGACAGAATAATGGAAGACAGGGTTAGGAAAAGGCTCATGTCCCTAAAGGTATCGAAGTCCCCGGGCCCAGATGGCATGCACCCAATGGTGTTAAGGAAACTGGAGGCACAGCTGGCAGGTCCACTGGTGGACCTGTTTAACAGCTGTTTGTATACCAGGGTGGTACCACAGGATTGGAGAACCATACATGTGGCACTGCTCAACAAGAGTGGGCCCAGTGATAACCTAGGGAAGTACAGGTGGTCAGTCTGACCTCTATTTTGTGTAAGCTCATGGAGACCATTCTTAAGGAAAGAATAGTGGAGTTCCATGAAGTCAGTAGGCTACAGGATGAGAGACAGCATGGGTTCATGTTAGGCAGGTCATGTCAAGCCGACCTGATTGCCTTATTTGACTGGATAATGACAGCAGTGGGCAAGGGTCAGGTGGCTGACATTCTAAGTTTTGGATTTCAACAAGGCCTTTGACTCAGTTGACACAAGAGGTTGATCAGGAAGTTTGAGGACCTAGGGGCAGGGAGAAAATTAGCCAGGTGGGTGGCAAACTGGCTTAGTGTTATGACCCAGAGGGTAGTGATTGGGGTAAACTCTTAGGTACAATGGACGTTACAAGTGGTATCCCATGGGGTCAGTGCTCTCACCAGTGTTGTTAAATGACATTGGGGATGGATTTAAAGGTAATATCTGCCTCTTTGCAGCTGACACAAAGCTCTGTGGGAGGGTGGACTCAGACAAAGTGCTGCAGGACCTAAAGGAGGACCTGTCTAAGCTGTAGAGTCACTTGGGCATCTGCCAACTGTGGTTCAGTGCAAAGAAGTGGAAGGTCATGCACAAAGGAAGGAAAAATCCTAGAGCAGAGTACAGTCTGGAAGGGATAATGGTCAGTAAAACAGAGGAGGAGAGGAACTTGGGGATAGCCATCACCAGCAAACTTAAAGAAGCCATGCATTGTGGTAGGCAGTGGCTAAGGCAAACAGAATGCTAGACTGCATTGCTAGAGGGTTCATGAGCAGAAGGAAGAAGGTTATAATGCTGCTGTACAGATACTTAGTGCAACTACTCTGGGAGTGCGGCATGAAATAACCCTTACTGGAAGAGAGATATCATCCAGCTTCAGACAGTCCAGAGCAGAGCAACAAAGATGGTTCAGAGACAGCAGGGCAAGGCAGATGAGGGTAGGCAGAGAGAGCTCAACATGTAGTTACTAAAGGAAAGGAAGGAGACAGGGGGCATGATTGAAACACTCAAGTACCTGAATAGTATAAACAAGGTAGATAACAGGGATCTTTTCTTTTTTAATGATAACAGGACAACTATGGGACACTGTCTTAAAGCGGCAGGGGAGAGATTCAAGAAGGAGGCCAGGAGACACTTCTTTACAGAGAGCATAGTGTCAGGATGGAATGAACTCCCATCTGAGGTTGTCACCCAAAGGACAGTGGGGTGGTTCAAAAGAGGGTGGGATGGTGTGAAGGGGAAGGTCAGTGTTGGGGAGAAGTGGTTGGTCCCACTGTAATCTGTGGATCGGGGGACCACAGTGAAGCAGATTTGATAGACCATAAAGCCACCTTCTGCTGGCAAATTTACATGTTTGTATTTGTGTTCATATGTTCAAAGGTTTTTTTTATAAAGTCCATAGATGTATATATCACGTAACTCAAAACAAGCATAAATATGTTGCTCATTATGGTACTGTAGCCAGGAGGCTAGCAAAAAGCTGCCAGTGTTTCATTTCAATTGGACACCTAGTCTTAGTCAGGATATACAAGTGCATTGATAATCCATACTTTTTTATGCAAACTAATACTTTACGCTAGCTACAGTATTGTTAAATTATATCATATATACACCATTTCTTAAATTATCCACCTAGAATTTGCATTCATTACCCTTACTTTGCCACAACTAACTAATCATTATCACTCTATGAAAATAAAAATTTAATAGCACTGAATGGCATGTTTAGAATCTGTATATCTGTCTTTTTATTTTCAGAAAATTGACTAATAAAAAAATGTGTTTCATGTAAAACAATAATGCCCCCTATTTCATTTTTAAAAAAGGCAAGTCATTCAAAGTTATCATTGAGACCATATGGTTATAGTGGTCAGCATATATTAATCCAGTAAGATCCTTATTGGAACAATAAGTGCTGAACGTTGCCCCCTTAAGGTGGAGAATTTATGGGTTTTAATTCTGCAAATCTGCGACCTGTTACTGAGCTATGCTTTAACTCTCAAAAACATTTTTCAGTCAGTCTTTCTTTGTTTTGATTTTTCCATTCATAATTGCAGCAGTAATTCTTGACTGTTATAGGTTTGACTAAGAATTTAAATGTTCAATCGAAGGATGAAAAAGCCATCTGTAAAATGGCAAGAAATTAACAATTACATACTGTCGGAATATATTAAAATCCTTCTTTTTTTATGAAAAATAATTTCTAGAATTTTCTTTCATTACTTGTAAAGTTATTATCAAAGAAAGATCTGGTTCCTGTTGCAAAAATGGGTCAACTGTATATGGCTTTGTGTTTTTAAGGGGATGCTATGACTAGCTTGATTAGCAGGGTTGTAAGTGAAAAATACTAGATAATTCACCAGATACAGACCTTGGAAATTGAGAATTTTGGATCTTGCTATTAAATTTTCAGTTTCATTTTGCTGATCAATGCTATAATTTAATTATCTATCATATATCTTAAATTGAATTACTGTTTATTCTGATGAACTACTGGGCTGACTCGTGGGACGTTTGTAGCCGCGGGTCGCTAGCTGGGTAAGGTTGCTGTAGCTATTGCCTTTGGCATCACATTCTTCTCGTTGTCTGAGAAGCGTCGGCTGCATCTCGGTTTCCGACCAGGCAGGAGTCGCCCATTTACTCCTAAGGAGCTGGGGGGACTATGGTTTCTTCTAGACCTTCTCAGGATTCGCTGTTTGGGCTGATTCGTGGGATGGTCGTAGCCGCGGGTCGTTGACCGGGTAAGGTTGCTGTTACTGCTGTCTCAGATAATACATTTTGCCCTGATCTACCTATTTCCCAGATAATTGACTGTCTGGAGCTTGGTCCTTGAAGTACAGTCACTGCTGGATTTGTGGACTCCTTCAGGCTCCTTCGTTGGGTTTGGATTTGGATCCCTACTACTGGACTTTTTGTGTAAACATTATTTTATCCGTTCTGAACAGTTTGAGAATTGATTTCTCTGTTTTCTTATGAATTTTGAGGGTGGTGAGAGGGATATATATTTTATTTTATTTTTAATGTGTATAATTATTAATTTGATTTAGTAACTTGGTCCCCTGCTATGTGAGAGGTAGTTTTGGGAGATTTTATAACATCTGTTGCATTGTTGCATGTGAGAGGTGCTTCAGTGTTTAAAATACAAAACTGTTTTAGGTTTAATATTTAATGGTATTTTATTGTTTAAGATTACTGATTGTATTATTTGGGTTAGCTTTGAGTTGGGATTTATTTTGGTTTTATGTATGTTTTTGCCTCCTCTTTGTGAGAGAGAGAGGAGAGCTTGTTTGATAGGTGTGTTTTGAGTTAGTTTATTAGATACTTGTTGTTAAAGATGTGTTTAATGGGGTTTTCGACGGTCAGGCGCTATTCTCCCACTCTGCTCCAGGGCCTCCGTCCCTTTCACTGTCCCCGGTTGTCTAATGATGTTCTTAATAACTGCCGTACAGTGGGAATGGTGAGAAGGCGTTTAAGGGATGGGTGGGCCGGACAGAGTGGGAGATTGGAGGGGGTGGGCAGATAGGGATAGTTGGGTGGAGGAGATGCCCTGGGGTGAAATGGGATCAGAAGAGGGTCCTCCTTGCCTGATTCCCATACTCAAGGCTCCACAGATTGTGGGCAGGTACTGCGCTCCTCTTCGAAAACCCATCCAACTCGGGCGGTGTTATGTAATGCCAGGTCTATTAAGAACAAGACTGCTATTATTGCAGATCTTGTTGCAACATCTGACCTGGCATGTATCACCGAGACCTGGCTGGATGAGAATGCAGGTCCTATTTTAGACTCTGCTGCTCCGCTGGGTTCTCGGTGATGCACCGTCCGAGATTGGATCATAAGGGCGGGGGAGTGGCCATCTTTTTTAGATCAGATCTGAGTCTTATGGAGGTGCCAGTGGGTAACACCAGATCTTTTGAGTGTATCCTGGCAGCAGGTGCAGAGTTTAGGATTCTCCTCATCTACCGTCCACCTGGTGATGGTGGAGAATTCCTGAAGGAGTTCGCAGACTTCATCGTTGACATGGCATTGGAATCGCCCAGATGGTTAATACTGGGTGACTTCAATGCCTGGGTCGACGATGAACTCTCGCACTTTGGAAAGAACTTCCTCCAACTTATGTCTATGTTGGGCCTGTCACAGGTAGTTACCTCTGCTACCCATATAGGGGGACACTCTTTGGACCTGGTGTTCCTACTGGATTTGGATGTTACACATCTGGGGGTGGAACCAAATGTGTGGACAGACCATCACACCATAAGATTCAGCTTTGGGGCACCCCTAATAGGCCTGCCTCTACGGAGATGGTCCAGTATCGCCCTTTAAGGGGAGTAAACCCAGAGGGACTATTAGCGGTACTGGACCTATCGGGAGTTTTGGGTGAGAGCATGGGTCCAGGGGACCTTGTTCTTGCCTATAATAAGGCAGTGAGCAGGGCCTTG
The DNA here is from genome assembly GCA_016271365.2 of Neoceratodus forsteri. NCBI lineage: Eukaryota > Metazoa > Chordata > Ceratodontiformes > Ceratodontidae > Neoceratodus > Neoceratodus forsteri. The sequence continues at coordinate 214,996,804 of JADMNL010000023.1, forward strand.
GACCAAATTGCTCCTGTTCGTGTTCGCCCACTCACTCAGCACCCAAAGACTCCATGGTTTGATGAGTCTTTGAAGGAACTGAGGAGAGTGGGGCAGAAAGCTAGAGATGGCCTGCGGAAATCTTGCTTGGATGCTGACAAACTTAGATTGATGGATCATTATGTTATCTATCAATCGGCAATAACCCGTAAGAAGGCAGAATTCCTGTCCAGGGAGATTGCTGCTGCATGGAACCGACCAGCTCAACTCTTCCAGACTGTTGACAGATTGTGCAATCCACTCTGTCTATAGTCTGGAAGATATTTTTCACAAATAAAGTGTGATGAGCTTGCTCGGTTTTTCGCTGATAAGATTGCCAGCATTAGGTCGGATATCGGCCAGGCTCACTCTTCAAGGGTTTGCAGTGATAAGCGGAAACAAACACCTGTGTCACCTGGTTTGACTTTGGTAGCCGAATTCATGGATATTGTGAGGATTGTCAGACTGTCGTCCAACCAGCTGTAGTTTGGATCCGGAGCCTCGCCTCTATTATTAAGTTAGCGTAGATACTATCTGCCCGACCATTGCTGAAATTGTTTGGAAATCTCTGGAGCAGGGATCTTTCCTGATCCTAAAGGAGAGCAGTCGTTCGACCACTCTAAAAATCTTCATTGAACCCGAACTGCCCAGCTAACTATAGACCTGTCTCTAACCTGCCCTTTTGGGCAAGGTTATTGAAAGTGGTTGACTGCAACTGGATGACCATATTACAAATCACAATATCTATGATACTCTTCAATCAGGATTTAGGAAAAGACATAGTACTGAGACTGCCCTTGTCCGGGTTCTAAATGATCTCCTGATGAGCGAGAGATCAAAAGGCTTGTACTATTCTAGCCTTCTTGATCTCTCTGCAGCATCTTGACACTGTGGACCATGGTGTGCTTCTGGAATTCCTGCGGCTGTTTTTGCAACTGTCTGGTACAGTTCTGCAATGGTTTCAATCTTTTTCTCAGGGCGGAGACAGAGGGTTATCACCGGAATTTATTCCTCTGATACCTTCCTCCTGCCCTGTGGGGTTCCGCAGGGCTCCATCTTAGCACCCATGTTGTTTGCTGTCTATATGCTGCCATTGGGAGACATTATTAAGCAATACAGCTTGGGTTTTCACTGCTATGCAGATGACACCCAGCTGTATTTGTCTTTTAGTCCCGGACAGGAAGATGCAGTCTCTACACTTAACAGCTGTCTATCCGAGATCAAGGATTGGATGAGTGCCAGCTGGCTAAGGTTAAACCCGGATAAGACTGAGGTGTTGGGGGTGGACCCAGGTCGCCTTGAGGCGGGTTGTAGGGCTGGGCTTCCTTCGGGCATATGGATCGATGGTGCCCAGCTCTCAACCTCAGACCGGGTGCGTAACCTGGGCGTTATTATTGACGACGGTTTGACCCTGAAATTTCAGGTGTCATCTGCTGTCAAATCCTCCTTTTACCATCTTAGGAATATCGCTCGGGTGAAACACCTAGTTCCTCCAGCTGACCTTCTGACATTGGTCCATGCCTTTGTTACTTCTCGCCTTGATTACTGCAATGCCCTGTACCTAGGGCTACCAGGGGTTGATATCCGCCGCTTGCAGCTGGTGCAGAATGCAGCAGCCAGGCTTTTGACTGGGACATCTATGAGAAGTCATATTACGCCTGTGCTGCGCGAACCGCACTGGCTGCCGGTTCAGTGTCGGATCACCTTTAAGGTTGGGTTACTGACCTATAAAGCCCTACATGAACAGGGACCACGGTATCTTCAAGATCTCCTCATTCCTTACTGTCCCTCTCGCTCGCTCCGCTCCACCAACGAGGGATTGCTAGAGGTTCCCAGGGTCCGCTTAAAAACTTCTGGAGCACGGGCATTTTCTTACGCTGCCCCTACCCTGTGGAATTCTCTACCTCGTTGGATATAAAGCTGCCTGACCGTTGAGAGTTTTAAGTTAGAATTAAAAACTTATTTATTTCAAAAGGCATATGGAGAGTGATTTTATTGTGATTATATTGTTATTGTTGTCGTTTTATGTTATATGTATGTATTTTAATTGTTTCTATTTGTACAGCGCTTTGGCATTGAAAAGCGCTTAAAAAATAAATTTTTACTTTACTTACTTACTTACAAAGAGGAATGCTGGAAGAGTTTCAAATTGTCAGACCTTCACTCTGACTGGAATGAATACAGAAAATGGAGAAATCTGTTAAAAGGTTGTTAGGGTCAATAAAAGTGCATATTGCAAAGATCAGCTGAGCAGTTTTGTGGGTGCACCCCCCGGACTTTCTAGGATAGTGTAAAACCTCTCATGTCACAGTAACACTTACACTGCTTGTCAAATATTGTAATCAGTGGTGTAAGCAGAAGTGACCCATCCATTAATGCTATAGTAATTCCTTTAATTCTACATTTTCAGACCTATCTAATTTCACCAGTACGGATTCTAGTTTACTTAATGTACTTGTTTCTTCTGTGGTTCTAAGCCAGGGCCATAGTACTCTTCCCCCTCCCTATTTTACTTTTATCTGGTTTACCCAACTGAGTTCATAAAGTTATTTACCTGTGCAAAATCAAATGTTTATACTGTATTCAACAGTTTACAGATGACACTTGCTAAAGTTAGCCAGTCCTTATACTGCTGCATCATTAGCTAGAATTTTCAAGGCATCTCTCTCATCTCTGGTACCATTCCTAATATTTAAAAAATTGGCAAGACAGTACCACTATTTAAATCAGGTGATCAAAGCTGACTAGATAATTATTGCCCATTAGTGATTATCTCCACCCCAAGTAAACGTCTTGGGAAAATCATCTATCACCAGTTCACAGATCATCTAACAAAAGTTTCCCTCCTGATGAACTCCCAGAATGACTTTAGGAAAGGTCATGGGACAATTGACATAATTCAGGGTACTTACTACCAATGGTGTGATGGTGGTAGCGGCACACCACCAGTTGGTTCATCCAACCCAATACAGGGCTGTCTGGGTGCCTTGCATTGCCGTGGAACCTCAGTTGTGGTGAGGCATATGATGTATGGCAGTGGTGTGAGCACAAATCTGCTAGGGGGCCACTGGCCCATTTTTACGTGCGCCACATTTGAGTGCAGAATGCATGATTGGCCAGCTGGTGGACAAAAAGGTGAAAGTTAGATTGGGAAGTTTTCTGTCTTAGAAGTATACTGGCCCTGTACATCACCAGAATCATTCCAACAGCAGTTTAGTTTACTAACGTATGGTGCCAGATGCTGTATACTGCTGGCAGCAACATGCTGTTCATGGATACCTGGTTCCAGGGTAAGGACCGATAAAGCAGATACCCATAGTTCCTTTAATCATGCTGTACAGGTCCACAATGACAGTTTGATTATTACACATTCCACCACATCCGATGTCCCTACATTTGCCATGAGGTCTTTGGGTGTGTAATAGAGTAATGGCTCTCATATGCAGGGCAGCCCCAGCCCTGATACACAGACACTACTGTACTGGCAGGCAGATGGTGAGCACTGTGCTGTTCCTGACAGGCTCCTGCATGTTCACGAGCAGCTTCCTGCCCAGTGCACAGAAGGCATAGTGCTGCCTATCACCTTAAAGAATGGGGTCCTGTATGTCATGGTAGGCAGGCAATACTAGTACAGCCCTTAGGTTTAGCAGTATGGCTATGTTTTCTGAATCCTACCCGATGACTACCCTTTTAAATATATCAAATGACATTAGTAAAGGAATGTAAAATGGTCTATTTACAACAACTGGTATTTGTGGACCTAGCTAAGGCTTTTGACCTTGTAAATCATAATCTACTCCTGGTCAAGCTTTCTGCATTCTGTTTTCTAAAACTTCTTTTAGGTGGTTAATAAGTATCTTAGCAGTCATTGTCAACAAGTCAAGGTTTGACACAGTCTCTAGTTTGACAAGTATCTCTCCTGATGTCCACCAAGGCTCCATACAGAGACCCTTGTTTATCTCCTTCTTTATTAGTGACCTTCCTAAATCAACTGTTCACTGCAACAGCCTCTTTTACAGTATGTGGTAATCTAACAATACTAAATCAGTATATTAACACTGACTTCCTTTTATCCCAAAATGGCTGAAGTAGAATAAACTAGTGCTGAATAATTGAAAAAATTAAATCCATCTTTGGCTCAAAACAAAACTTTGCTCTGGGTCCTGTCGATTCTGTCTTCTGTCTTGATGGTTCCTTGCTAGAGAAAGTATCCTCCTTCAGGTACCTTGGAGTCTTTTTAGACTCCTTGCTTGAGTATCCCCATCATGACAGTTCCATATGCCAATTTGTCAGTGCTAAGCTTGTCCTTGCTTATAGGATGTGAGCTAGTCCATTCTGGAAGCCTGTCCTGCAACAGCCAGTGGTGTTCTGCTCCATAGTCTTATTTACTGTGTCCAGGATTACTTTAACTCTGGTAAGTTTAGCTTACCTAAATGGGATGTGGTTACAACAGTTGCCACTTTGCACTGGGTGCTGCTCGTTTGACTCATCATCGCTGTGACCTGTACTTTTCTTTGTGCTGGGTTTCACCTTACTCCATATGTTCATATATTATGGACTGTTTTATTAACAAGCTGATCAGAACTAATACCCACCCTTATCTGTTCACTATGCTACAGTCTCCTTCTATATCTTATAATTAAAGTTCTCATGACACCATTTTCTCCTTGAACCTAGGTGCTGCATTAGAATGGGTTAAGTAGCCTTTTTTTCCTCGTTTCCCATGATATAGAACCGTCTTCCACTTCCAGTTAGGAGTTCAGATTCTCACTGGCACTTTGATAAAATACTATTACTTAACCACTGTCTAGGCCTAACAAACTGTACCTGCCTATAACGTATGTGTCTTCCATATATGAACTGTGTTTTATTTTATTTGTTTCTTGGTACGCAAGATCCTTCTTGGTATTATCTGGTTCTGTTATTTATCTTATGCTTGAGTGCATTCTGTAACTTCCCAAGCTGTAATTTTTCATAACCTAGTATTGTCATGTATTATTTGTTTTTTTTATTCTGTAATTCCTGGGTCATTCCTGAAAATAGAAATTGTATTGCCTGGTATACTTACCCAGTTACCAAAAACTAACTAAATATAGTAAAGATCTAAGAAGTATCAATTCATTCAGAAAATAATAACTGATCAATGAATGTAGTGAAGAAAGCTGCTTTACAAGACTTTATGTCACATTTCCTGCACATTCTGAAGTAAAATGTTTCAAAATCCTTTTTATATTATAACTACAAAAGCTGACTTGTTTAAATAAATGGCTCAATCACATTTCTATTAATAAATAAGAAGTAATACCCAGATTTAGTACATGAAAGATTTGTTGATGAAAGTCGGTGCTGATAATGGCTCTGTGGGTTCCATCAGGAGTCAGCAGGGCACAGGAGGAAGGGAATAGCAGAGAGATCAGTAGCAGTGGTGTACGTGCCTTTTGATCTCTGTGGTATTTCCAGACTAGTAGTGAATGAAAAATGAAAAATAACTGGAAACCTCTTTGTTTACTCCTGAGGGAATATCAGAGATAAAACTATAAAATCAATGATTGATCACTGCATTAGGATTCCATGGAGGTTGAAGGTGATCGACTGCATATAGACACAATATTTCTGCTGCTGCTTTCCATTCTTCCTCTTCTTCACTAGACAAGTGGAGTTACAATTCAGGAATGAATTTAATCTTATGATGGATTTGTTTATATTATTTTAGTATTTGATGCTTGTCAAATGATACTAAAAGCCTCAATATTTTGTTAATGGTACTTCTACAAATGGAGTTAAGCTTCTTTCTGTGATATTATTAGTCAGTAGAATTAGCTATATGTCTGCATATCTTTTTTACAATATACTATATAAGGGATACACAGTGACCTGACTCAGAATACACCATTTAGCATCATGAGTAAGATGCAGGACCATAACTCTCAAATTGGCAACACCACAGATTTATTTTGATTCAGTTGTCCTATGCAGCCAGAGTAGTGTTATGCTTGTGCAACTGTGATAACTGTTTGGCTGTTCACACTTTCTATTCCATGGTGAATCACTATCCTGTAGGGGTACTGAAGGCAAGGAACCCTCAAAGAGGGTTCCATCCCTATAGGTGTCCTGGTAAAGATTCCCTTGGCTAAAGGTACCTTAGGAAGGAGCCCCCCCCAGAGGAGAGAGGCTTGCTGCTGGAGGAGGAGGAGAGGAGGATGGTGGGGCAAAGAAAAAAATGCTTCAGAAGGAGGATGGGAGAAACTGCTTATATAGCTCAGGAAGGGGTCGTGGTTGGTTGCTTAGCCCATTGAATTACAGGAATAACCTTCCAGTTCAATGGGCCTATGCAACCAGAGCAGTGTTATACTTGTGCAACTGTGATAACTGCTTGGCCATTCATACTCTCTATTCCTTTTGGGATTGCCACTCTGTAAGGGTACCAAAGGCAAGGAACCCTCAAAGAGGGTTCCACCCCAGAGCTGCAGCAGGAAAGATTCCCTTTGCTAACGGTACATTAGGAAGGAACCAAAAAAAGAATATTAAGCAGTAAATGTTGACTACGAGGTTGAGAAGCAGATTGACAGCAACAAGATCACTGAAGAAACATAAATAAGATGTGCAGGTTTTCAGGATTGCACCAATTAAAATGGATTGCACTGATGACACAAGGGCATCCTAAGGAGAGAGTGAATGGTGAATAGGGCATTATCCATTTCCATCCAACTACGGAGCGTACCTAAGGAAACTAGGGAATATACTATTAACAACTAATTACATATTATGACCTTTGGCATGGAGGAGAGGAAAAAAAAACTTTTAAAGGAGGAAATCTTTGGGGATCCAAGGCCTAGGTCACCTTCCCTCTAGGCTTTAGGATATTTTGGTTAGTGATGGCTCTGCTGCAGCAGTTTAGAAGGTCAATCCAGGGGGTGGAAAATATTCCAATTTGGGGTACATCTCTCAAACTATCCCTCTGATGGGAACACCTTGAAGGGTTGCAAGATACCTCTGCAACATGAAATACATGACACGGTACCACCATAAAGGTGGGAGGGGGAGAGTGATGACCACTGAGGCACTCAGCTGACCTACCATTCTAAGAAACGAACAGGTGAACAAGGGGCAGTCATAGGGAGAATAGTTTAGAAGGTTCCTCCAAATCTACTCAGCTAGCTAAAGGGGCCCAGACTGATGAGGCCCCATCCTTTGCAACTGAAGTCTTAAGTTCTACATCAAGAGGTGCCACCAATGAGTTAGATGGCTGAAGCTCAGCAAAGAATGAGGACATTCCCACTATGGGCCAGATGAGAAGGACTTCATCCTGAGTCTCATGTGCTCAAGATGTGGACTTTGTTAGTGCAGAACGATACTGTTGGCTGCAGGGCCAAGTCCTGAGCCAGAAAAGGTAATGGTCATGTTTGGAATGCCTCTGACTTATTAGTGAGAATATGAATCAACTTCGACATGCCAGATAGGAGGAGGCTGGGTGAAGCTGGTGGCTGTAGATTAGGTAACAGGTTATTTTTCCATATAGGTGTTTATCTCTCCCAGTGGGCCGGTGACTTGTGTCAGCCATCTGTACCAGGCATCTGCAGTCATTCGAGGCCACCCCCACTTCACCTCGGTGGAACCACCAGAGCTGGCCTGGGGCATCCAGCTGCAACCTCCGCATTTTCTCCCCTTAATCCACGGAACCCCAGATAAGGTTGGGCATGAGCGAGGAGGTGCGCACGCTTGCCTTGGCCTGGCCAACTCTGCTCCACTCACCCCTGGCCTTGTGCTTGACTCCCACTGATGCCTGCACCACCATCACACCTCCAAATGGTGGTGGTCTTAAACCAGCAGAGCTGACCTCCCTTATCTAGGAGAGGAGAGCGGCCTGGTGGCCACTCTATCCTCTCCCAATCCTCGCCCCCAGTTGACCCCCAGCATCCTGTGCTCATTCCTGAAAATAGGTCACCAGTGTGGCAAGAGGTAAGGTACCCAGCACCTCAGCCCTCGGTACCACTGGGCTGGCAGGTAACAGGTTATTGATGAGGAGGCCAGGTGAAGCCAGTGGCTGTAGATTAGGTAGCAGGTTAGTGATGAGGGTGGGTGAAGTCAGTGGCCTGGGAGAGGTAGGATGCTGCAGTGCAAGCCATTTGATAGCAGTAGCAGCCAGCAGCAAGTGAGCCAACCAGTTCCATTTAAGAAGCCAAATTAATGGTGACATAGAAGGTAGGTGTTTAGATAGTGAGAGGCTATGATGCCAGTGATTGAATCAATGAAGTTTAGCTTAAATGAATTGATGAGATTTAACAGATAATTGCTATGGTTTCAGCATGAATAGTGAATTGATATGATGGGCATGAATATCTTAAATGCCATTAAGGCAGAGCTACAGTAAGTTATTTCAGTAAGGAACATTTCCAAGGCAATAAGTATTTGAAATCATGAAACCCAGAATAAATGGTGTGCAAATTGTGGGTGGTCAAGTGATAGAAGAAAATGCACAAATGCACTTTAAATATGCAAAAATGAAAAAAAAAGAATTCCAGCTGAATATTTGCAATAAAGTGCTGTATATACATTTTTGTCACAGACTTTCACAAGACTCATTCTACAGTGTTTTCTATCACATCCAAATCATATGACCTACCCCAGTCCAATGCGCTAACCACTACAAACCCCTGCGCTTGACCAGTATGGCTTCCTTAGGGGGTGCAGTTCTGTTGCCCCTTCCATCTATATATACTTAAAGTGCACGTGCAAACTAATTACATACAATTAATTATTTAACAGCAAACTCAAATTACTCTATTTCTTAATGCATTATAGCATCCTTTTTGTTGGCTAATGACTAACTATCACCCCATGTGAAAAGTATATGTGTAATATATATACAAAAAACACAGTATAATTAGATTAAGCACTGCTTCTGTTTACAAATTTAATCTATATTCTAAAACTGTGTTAAATCACTATTAATATAGCCCATACCTGGTAACACGTATAATTACACAAGTAGAAAAAAATCCCAGCATCGATTTATGTATTATATATGCTTACATTGGGTTTTTTAATTCAAATGCTCACTTGAACCAAAATAGACTGCTAAAAAAGGGGTACATAAATTTCTTTCTTTATAGTTATCTTCTATTTAAATTTTTTCCAATTTTTATATTCCATATCTCAATTTCCAAAAATCTATTCTTGGAAAATTAATATTTGTGTTAAAATTACACAATACGTATTTTATAACCCAGTCATTTTCGTAATTTCTCAAGCGAGCATTTAAACATAAGCAGCTCAGTGGAAATTTACTTTAAAATTCCAATGATTAATTTTTACCAATGTATATAACTCTTGCTATTCACTTTAATATGCATTAATACATCTATATACATATATATATATATATATATATAATAGCACAACTTATATGCATCAAATTGACATATAAAAAAGGACTGTTTTCATATAACAAAATCCTTCTTAATTTTTTATGTGCTTTTATGATGTCTATACTTCATTTCCTTGTATTTCTTTTCCTTGTTTATGTTATCAGGATTTCAAACATCTGTGTCCTTGGTCTGTAACAGTTTGATTCTATGGGGCAAGAGAACTAAACAGACATACAGAATCAACAGCTCAAGAGTTTCTGTTTTAATTATAAATATGATTTCAAATTGAATACATTATTCAAACCTTTCAGTTTTAAACTCTCTAACTTCCAGATCCAAAAATGTTCATGTTGTTGAAGTTTCATTTTTAATGGCACTTTGCTTGTGTTTGATTTCTTTTTTACACATTCCAACCCCGTAAATGTAATACCTGTTGGACTTCTGTCATGTTTTGATTCAAAATGTACTGCTACAGGGCTACTGGGATTCCAGTTTCTAATATCACTAATATGCTCCTATATCTGCAATTTCATCTTTTGTTCTGTCATGCCCACATATATCACAAGGACATGTTAAGACATACACTATGTATGTTTAAGCAATAAGGCATGACAAGGTGTGTGTTATTGTGTAATGCGTCACTCCTGGGGTGGAGTGAGAGAAACGAGAAGCCGAAAGCCTCTCCACCCCAGGAGTGACATTATTACACAATAACACAGGTCCCTGGAGTGCCTTATTGCTATTATACAATGGCTTGTGGTAACAAAAAGAACAAAGGAAAAAGTGTAATTTTTATTTATTTTATTTGATTTTTATGTGGGTAGGTATACATTTCAAAAAAAATCCCTATTTTTTTGCAACACTAGGTGGCGCTGTTGCTTGAGTGATGCTGCTTTCCCAGTCATGTAGAGCTTCTCACTGAGGTGTTCTTGAGGGAGGGTGAAAAGCCATTTGGCTTTATGGCTTTATTTGGTTACTTTTTTTAGTTTTACATCGGGGATATTGTGAACGTGGTCGCTGTCTGTGGAGAGAAGAAAGCTGTCTCATCTGCAAGCGGAGCACGGTAGGGAAAGTTAGTCAGCGCTGTGTTAATGGAGTATGGTAAGCACTCACAGTGCTTGTTACAGTTTCCGTTATTTTGCGGTCGCGATGAAGACCAAAGGGCACCGAGGGAATGTGTGAAGCTATGACGGCTTCACTGGTGGAACAATATTGTGGCAGCTAGAGAAGTGAGAGGCTAATTAGGGTTACAACACAAGAGGAAGAGTTATTTTTTGCCAGCATTTTGTCCCAAAAATGAGCAGCTTCAGTGACACACGTAATCGTAGGTTGTGGTTAGCGCTGTTCACTCAAGCCACTTGGTTCGGGACGAAAATGCTGGCAAAAAATCTATTTATTTTGTGAACTTGAACTCTGGGACTGAACTGTGGTACTTGGTGTGAGTGCCAGACACAGAAAAGAAATTTGGAGGGGGGGGTGCTGAAGTTGTCATGGCTTTACTGAGCGTTCAGAGCACTGGTAACTTTAGGTGTAGTAGCATGATTCCTGTTATAGGGGTCATATGTGTGTGCCTGAACTTAATACAGTGATGTTATAGCTTAATATCATCACTGTCCAAGGCACACACTGACCAGAGAACAGGATTTTTTCTTGCCATTGTATAATGTATTACAGGTGATGCATTCATTAATTTTAAATTTTTGCGTAGTCACTGGATGAATGAATTCCATACCTTCAAAGCCAAACTGGCAAATGGTTTCATGCTATGCTGGATACCAATGCCCATGTCACCAGATAATATTTGGTGCTGCAGCTTTTCGTGTTTGTTGTACATTACTGGGCAGGTAGCCAGCATGGTAATGCAGATATTTTCTCTTGGTAGGGTGAATTTTAGATTACCCATACCGAGTGTGCCACAGGCATGACTCTAAGGAGGAGGGTATGTGATGGAGTGTATGACCATCATGCTCCTTTCACCTGTAAACAGCTTCACAACCCTGCTACACAGACAACGCAGGTTTTGACCTAGGCTTCGGTGGGACTTGTACCAAACTCCTTTTGTTTTAAAGGTGGCCCTTTAATGTTTCACTGCAATAGATGTTCAACCTGTTGGTTATCTCTCAGAGGAAGGTGGAGTGTTAACAAGCAACACCTGAGCCAAATAAAGGGAGAAGAGTGAACAGGCAGAAGGAGGTATCTGTTTCAGGAGATGCAAGTGGAGACAGCAAGAGACTGGACTGTAAGAAGTTTCTGTCAAGCTGAATATAAGTTGTTTGTTTCTAATTATTGTTAATGAAAGAAAAGCATATTTCATTTAATTTAAACTGGTGTCTACAGTGTTCTCTTTGAGAGTGTTCCCCAGAAACCGCTCGGTTCACTACCCTATAATTGTACTGCAGAATTATTTCCCAGAGGGCACAGAAATGAAGACTTCATTATATACTGATACAGGCTTTTCCATGTCGAAGTCAGTACCTGATTCTGAGTGATTTCCCACCGCCTTATCTTTTGAAAGGACAGTATTATACAGCCCGATTCCCTGGTTATTCTAATAGTTGCTCTGAGTTTATTTTTTCCCCACGCAGGCTTATATCTCAGTAACCAGTCCTGAACCTGGATGGACCATAACTGAGAACCTGGTTTCATGACCAAGCAAACATTATTATAAACAAAATCACAAATGCCCCCATAATGCAAAGCATCATGGGCTACATATGCAAATCACCACAGAATGTTATGCTGGTCCAACTTTAAGCAGAATTGCATGGTGCCGAAAGGCCTCTCACACAGTTTGCAAAGGGTGCTAACAGAAGACATAGACACGTGTTTCGTCCTACCAGGACTCATCAGTATGCCTCATCTGTTTGACACCCAGTGGAATAGACCAGCTACCCTTAAGGCAGTGTGCCTTGGATATATTGTGGTGAACCCATTAAAATAAAAACTATTTAAAAGACAAAAGAACCTCTGTGCGCAAACACTGAGGCAAGGGTTACCCCAAAGGGCATTTGGCTGGGAAGTCAAGTTTCAAGAAAATACAAAATCACACATGCCTCCACAATGCAAAGCATCATGGGCTACATGTGCAAATCACCACAGAATGTTATGCTGGTCCAACTTTAAGCAGAATTGCATGGTGCCGTTTTCCACTGGGGTGTCAAACAGACAAGGCATACTGATGAGTCCTGCGAAACACGTGTCTATGTCTTCTGTTAGCACCCTTTGCAAACTATGTGAGAGACCTTTCGGCACCACGTGTCTATGTCTTCTGTTAGCACCCTTTGCAAACTGTGTGAGAGACCTTCCGGCACCATGCAATTCTGCTTAAAGTTGGACCAGCATAACATTCTGTGGTGATTTGCACATGTAGCCCATGATGCTTTGCATTGTGGAGGCATGTGTGATTTTGTATTTTCTTGAAACTTGGCTTCCCAGCCAAATGCCCTTTGGGGTAACCCTTGCCTCAGTGTTTGCGCACAGAGGTTCTTTGTCTTTTAAATAGTTTTGTATTTTAATGGGCTCACCACAATATATCCAAGGCACACTGCCTTAAGGGTAGCTGGTCTATTCCACTGGGGTGTCAAACAGACGAGGCATACTGATGAGTCCTTCGAAACACGTGTCTATGTCTTCTGTTAGCACCCTTTGCAAACTGTGTGAGAGACCTTTCGGCACCATGCAATTCTGCTTAAAGTTGGACCAGCATAACATTCTGTGATTATTATAAATATATACATATATATATATATATATATATATATATATACACATATAATTATACATGTGTGTGTGTGTGTGTGTATATATATATACTGTATACAAGGGATATGGAAATGGAAGCAAGTGTAACAAAGTATTTATCTGCACAAGAGCAGTTTGACCTTGGGTAACCTCACGAGTGGCATAAGCCACAAGTGAGGTGTCCAAGGTCAAACTGCTCAAGTGCAGATAAATCATTTATTACATGAGTTTTCCATTGCATATTTCATTTATTATAGTCTTTTGTATTTGCTTTTGTAGGGGGCATTTGTTAGTCAAAAAAGTGAATACAAATTTAATGTTCTGCCATTTCTTGTTTATTATAGAAAATCTAAAAGGAATCTAGAAATGAAACGCCTTTCATGTTGTAGATATTTTTATGCTGAACAAACTTTTGTCCTCAAAGTACCATACTATCATTTTTGATTTTTAAGTTATTTGCATTTGTTTGATGAAAAAGTGCACAAAAATTGAATTTTCTGCTGTTTTTTGCTAATTCTAAAAAAAAAAGTATCTATAAAAGAAACACCACTCATTTTGTAGATATTTCTGTGCTGAATAAATTTTGTGCTCACAGTACCATGCTATCATTTTTCATTTTAAAGTTATTTACATTTGTTTGCTGACAAAATGACAAAAAATATTAATTTTCTACTGTGTTTTTGCTAATTATCAAAAAAATCTAAAAGGTATCAATAAATAAAATACTACTCATTGTGTAGATATTTCCGTGCTGAACAACTTTCTTGCTCACAGTACCATGCTTCCATTTTTAGTTTTAAAGTTATTCACATTGGAATATGGTTAATAATGCTACTGAGGCTGAACATTCTAAATAACATAAGCACTGTATAGATAAATGGTTGATGACATAAGCACTGTGTGGATAAACAGCTGATGACATAAGCACTGTACACATAAACAAAATTTATGTACACAGTTACTCAGATAAACAGATTTATCGCATTCTGTTTATCTCCACCCCATTGCATAAATATATTTATAAGATGAATAGGGAAAATAGTCTCTGCGGGTTGGGTGAAACACACCACATAACCGTGCATATATCAGAGCGTGACTGCACGCCTGCACTTTCACCCACCTCCAAAAACATTTTAGCCATGTTATAAGATAGATAACCCACTGTAGGGTGTACAGTCACTGTCTGATATACGCATACCTTGGGTGTTTGAACGCACACCAAGGCATGTTTGTGTATACATGTATAGATATATATATATATAGAGAGAGAGAGAGAGAGAGCACACTATATACTATTTCTCTCCTCTGTGGATTAAGGCAGCTGCCTCACAAGGCTTTGGAAAAAAATGCTATACAGCTTCACTTCTAATCATCGAGGTAGATGGAAAACATAACTGAGATAAAGACAGCATGGAATGAGCAAGATCTATATTAATACCACTCTTTTCAATTTTCCTGTTTTTTGCTTTTCCAAACCCAATTTTTGCAGCAGCTGTCTAAAGACAGAACTCTCAGTTTTCATAGGCCATATCACCTTTTTCAAATACAACCCCTAAAAGTTTTATGTCTCTGTTAAGGATAGGGATATTCACTGTCTTGCTACTCATTGGGGGAAGGTGGTCAGTGATTCCTGAAGTGCAACCTATACTCTTCTGCTACTTTATTCTGGACCCTGATACTGTTGAAAAGCTTGATAAGTTCTCCAAAATAGCATTACTGGAGGATACATCAGCCACACACATAACCATGTCATCTACGTAGACAAGAATCTTTGAGGAAATTCAGGATGTAAAGATAACCCCACTATGCTTTGGTTACCCTCTATGAATCTTAGGAATGATCCAAACTAAAAACATATAGTAAAGGACTCATTGGACATCACTGCCAAACCCCCTTTTTACAAATACAGATTTACCAAATCATTCATTGATAGTTGGGGTTATCACAGCATTTTAAGAAAAACCTTCAAGCCACTTAATGAAAAATTTCAGCTATTCCATATACCTGCAAAACCTTAAACATATATCCACGGTATAGCAGATCAAAGGCTTTCTCCTGGTCCAAGCTAAGGACAAACATGTGTAAACAGCCTGAATTCTCCCCCTCAAAAATCTATCTTAATACTTCTTAATTGTCCTGGACTTTCCTGGCTGACACAAACTATGTCTGGATTTTAAATATGAGATGTTCTGTGACCTTAGACAACCTCCTTGCTAAGATTTTTGCTAGAATTTTCAAATCTTAACTCGGCAAGTTGGGTGGCCTCCAGTTACATAAATCACTTTTACTACCTTTTTTATGGATGAATACCAGTACAGCATTATTCATCATGACAAGCAAATCATATTGTTCCAGGTATGATTATACAAGTTCACCAATGCTGGTTCTATTTTTTTTTTTTTTTTGAAATTCAACTTCTTTATTGGTTTTAAGTTATAAACATAGTAGTAGCCATAACAGCTGTGATACATGGATGCAACCATCTACTTAGAATATACTATGGAATAGCCAATGAAAAAGACAAAAGAAACCCTCCCTCATACCATTTTTCCTCCCTCCCTCATGAAACCCCCCTAGAATGTGCCAATATATATAGTACAGTACTTAAAAGAGATATCTGGTACATAGAAACATCTAGAGATGAACCTTGAAAATTTACAGGTTAGTAACTTCAGTGCACATATAAGGTGCACAATTTGCCCAATTTTTATCAAATACTGCAAGATTACTATGGGAGCCAGCTATCAAGCACTCTATCCTGAAGTAGATTGAGAGGTCATTTAGCCATTCATTATAGGCAATAGGTAATTGGTCCAACCAATGTTTAAGCAGTAGTTTCTTTACAACCATGGAAATTAGTGTAATGTGATATTTCCATTTCTTAATCCAGATAGTAGTGTAAATCCCTAGAATACAGATCACCACAATGAACTGATCCCCTAGACCAAGTATTGGGTCCAACTTAGATTGAATCAAACACCACAAGGGGGCAATTTTAGTACGGTCCCAGAATACATGTAATAAGTTTCCTTCATATTTACAGCATCTGGAGCAATTAGAATTGGGAAGGTGGCCAATTTTAGCTAATTTTACTGGTGTGTAATATAGGTTATGTAGTATATGGTATTGGGTAAGTTGTAGTTTATCCTGGGAGATGTATGTATATAAATCTTGCCAGACTTTTGACCATTCAATGGTTGTTCCTGATAGGAGAGAGGACCAGATTTTGGAGCCAGGTACAGGATCAGTATGTCCAATGGAGAGGATAAAGTTGTATAAGAGGGATAGTGTGGCTTAGAAGCTAGATCATGGAAGCCGTCCAATATGGGTTGAAGCTTAGATTCTAGGGAAGTCATACCAAATACTTGTGCTATTAAGTGTCTCCACTGAAAGATCTTACAGGTATGAGAAGTGTTTAGGCCAAATTTATTTTGGATTTTGGAGAAGGAGAGAAGAGACATGTGGGAGTAAAGATCTGTTAATCTAGCATTTTGTAGTGGGGTTAACCAATTGTGCATGAGAAGAGTGCCACCTACCTTAATGTTGGGGTTGAAGATGAGAGGTTGTGCGAAGTCTTGTCGTGGAGAAAGGTTGTAAGAGAAGCAAAACTGAGAAAAAATGTTTAGGGAGGTCCCAATTACTGAATGTCCCATTGGATCTGGCAATTTCTTCAGGGGAATATAATAAATGGCAGGGGAAAGCAAGTGGTGGTGGTGTTGTAAGATCTGGGTTTCTAATTGTAGCCAAATAGGAGAGGCTTCATTCATGGGATCTGTAAGCCATTTCCCAATATTGGAGAAGTGGCTCACCCAATAATAAAGAAGAAAATTAAGGAGGCAGAGACCCCCTGATGCTTCCGGGAGACTCAATTTGATAAAGGATTTTCTAGGTTGTTTATGTAGCCATATAAAGCCAGGGATGAGAAAATGGACTTTCTGAAAGAAAGATAGTGGAAGCCACATGTTCAACATATGTAATGTATAGTAAAGTCTAGAAAGAACATTCATTTTAATTATGTGTATGTGTCCCCAAAGAGATATTGGAAGAAATTCCCATCTTTGGAGATCAAGGTGAAGAAGTGCCATCAGGTCATTCAGACTGAGTTTCTTGGTCAGGAGTGGGTCTGTGGGTAGGTGTATGCCCAAATACTTAAGTGAATGTGGAGTCCATTTTATATTGAAATCATTAAAGTTGGCTTTGTGAGTGAAATGATTTAGAGGGAAGATTTCTGATTTGTTCAGATTAAGTTTATAATTGGATAAAGAGCTATATTGGGATATTACCTCCAATACTTTTCTCAGGGATTGAGCAGGATTCTCTAAATGGAGGAGGAGGATATCATCCACATAAGCACAGAGGGTGAGATTGTGATTGAGTATTGATATCCCCAGTATTTGGGAAGACTGTTTGATATGACGAATCGAGGGTTCTAAATAAAGATTAAATAGAAAAGGTGAGAGGGGGTAACCCTGCCTTGTGCCTGAGTAAAGGGGAAATCGAGAAGAGAATACTTCATTGCAATGGATCTTTGCAGAGGGGGAGGAATATATGGCCTGAATCTACTGGATGAAGAGGGGAGGGAAGCCCATCTTACTTAAAGTCAGCCAGAGGAAGTCCTAATCCACTCTGTCAAAAGCATTCTCGACATCCAGTGAGATTAGGGCCATCGGGGTTTGGGATAATCTTGCTGCTTGGAAAATATGGGAAAGTTTTCAAAGGTAATCTGCAGAAGATTTACCCAGTACAAATCCCACCTGCTCCAAACTTAGAAGTTGAGACCATACCTTTCGAATGAGTAAAGCTAGGATTTTAGTTAAGATCTTGATATCACAATTTAAGAGGGAGATCGTTCGATAACTCTCTGGGAGCAGGTGGGACTTGGCGGGTTTTAATAGAAGAGATATGGTTGCTTCCAATAAAGTAGGATCCAGAGGTTTAGCCTTAAGTATATATTGGTATAGTTTGGGCAGAAGTAGAGCCAACTCCTTTACAAAGGATTTGTAAAAATTAGTGGGGAAGCTGTCCAGACCTGGAGCGTTATCAAGGGTTAGTCCTTAATTGTTTCTATCACCTCTTCTAGGGTGATAGGAGAAGTCTAGAAAAGTTGGAAGTGTTCGGGTAAGGAGGGGAGGGCTAAAGAATCCAGATAAGATTCTATTCTTTGGGTAGGAGTGGGCATGGATCTTTCCCCATAAAGAGAACAATAAAAGTTCTCAAATATTAGAGCAATGTCTCTGGGGTTGGTTTTAAAAGTCCCATCTGGAGCCTGAATGGAAGGTATAAATCTTGAGCTTTCCCTTTTGCGGAGCCAAAGAGCTAGGAGTTTGCCCACTTTTTCTCCCTGATCTATATAAGTGTATTTAGTTTTTAAGATTGTATACTCTGCTTTTTCTCTTAAGAGTTCTGCATATTTATTCCTGAGATTTAAGAGTTCTGTTGTGGAGTCAGGGTTTGTTGAGGATGATAGAGAAAGCTTGGCCGCTCTTATCTGAGCTAATAAGGACAAGGTTTCTTTTTCTCTCATTTTCTTTCTTCTAGTGGCTAATTTAATGAATTCCTCACGAATATAGCATTTGAGGGTACACCATAATAAATCATCTCTTTAAATTGTACCTATATTAGTATCTATGAAGGTTTGGATGGAGATTTTAATTTTAGAAATAGTAGCTTTGTCTTTTAAAAGTTGAGTATTCAGCCTCCATGATCTGTCTTTGGGACTGCCGGGGGAAGCAGAGAGTACCACCCATACCAGTGAATGATGAGAGATTACTGTAGGCTGGATGCCTGTTTGATGTAAACCAGTTAATAAAGGGATACTAATTAAGATATAGTCCAATCTGGACCAGTATTGTTGAACATTAGAGTAAAAGGAAAACATCTGATGAGATGGCTCAAGTAAAGGCCATGGATCACAAAGTCCCAGTGTATCCATCAAGTCCTGTAGGGCTCTTTGTGATGCAGTAGGGGGTCTTAAGGGTTGATGGGTCCTATCTATATCCTGTGTGGGGGGGGGACATTCCAATCACCTCCTAGGATTAAGGAGATGGGAAGAAATGGTGCAATCTTGCTGGCAAGTTCCATATAAAATGATGGGTCACCCCCCGGTGGCCCATATACAGAACCTAAAACTACTGTAGTGCCCAAGAGGGTACCTTTAACAAGCATGTATCTGCCATGGGGATCGGATACTGTGGAGTCAGCCTGGAATGGTATCCTGTTCTTGATTAAAATGACCACCCCTTTACTTGATGAGGAAACCCCTGCGGTGAAGACTTGGGATATCCCCAGTCTATGTAACCAAATGGCCTCTGTAGTCAATAGATGCATTTCCTGTAACAGGATTATGTCTGCATTAAGTAGAGCACAATGTTTTAATACTTGATATCTCTTTGTAGGTTCCCTGACTCCTCTGACGTTCCAGGTTACTATTTTACATGTGTTAATAGCCATACCAAATAATAAACCACATAATTTTTCTAAAGGAAGAATCATTAAGAAACCAGAAATAATCATAAGGCACACTCCAACCCCAGCCCCCCCCCTTCTCTGAGCCCCGCAAAATTATTAAGCTTACACATTGGTAATAACAGAGATGATTTGAATGAAGGGGAAACCATTCCAAAGTACAGTACAGACATCAATAAGTTTGCCCCATCCCCCAGCCCTCAATTGCACAGAAGTTGTAGTTTCCTCTTTCCAAAATGAAAAAAGTTTCAAAGTTCAGGACTAGTCCAGCAAGAGGAAACTATAGCAAGTAAAAAGCAGTAGTCCTTCTATCCCTCCCCCCAATTACCCCAGCAACTATATACATTTGTCTCCCTTGAAAAAAAAAACAGTTAAAGCTCCTGACAAACAAGTTCCAGTGAGAAAGACTATCCTATACAGCTCCTAGCCACAAAACCCAAAAAAATAGGAGACCAAAGATTGGTATGATCTGGAGGTACTGCACTAAACAAATAAAATTCAGCCAAAGATACCAGAACCACCAGTGTCCCTTTGTAGGGGACGTGTAGGAGCTGAAACCCCCCATAAACTAGTGTGTTATGCAGTTAACCCTGAGCTTGCTCAAGTCAGAGCACCACACTCCCTTACCCCCCACATCATCATCCAGATTATAAATCATATTAACATCATATTATTTTGATATGTTTAGGCACCAGCATATTCAGAGTAAATTAAACATCCTGGAGGTTCATAATGCTCTTAAGTAGATTAGAACCTGGTCCTCCTAACCCAAATATATGTGTCCGCCCACTGCCTAAGACTTCCTCTCTCCTGGGAGTATCTGGAGGCCTAGCGAATCAATAGTCCTTGATTGAAGCTTCAACTCCCACAATACGAGGTTAAATGAGTTGAGGAGATAATATCCCTTGCCCCCCCCCCGGTTTCAGAAACTTCTGAATGCAACTAAAAAAATCATCGTGACCAGCTGCCACCGATTGCTAGTAATCAACAATAGAAATTAAAAGTGATACAGTACTTCAGAGTTGGAGTTCTGTCCTGTCCATGTTGATGGGGTAAGGAAGCAAGAGGGGGAAAACTAAAAGTAGCTAGACCAATTTCAGTCCCAGGTGGAAAACAATCCCCCTACCCTCACCCAGATTAGCCAGTTCCTTCCCCAAAAAATGATGCCGTGCAGAGGGCTGCCCACTGCGTTGAAGGTTTGACACTGCAACTGGCGAGATTGGGCCCATCCACTAAAATTAATCCCTGACCTGGATATTGGAAAGGCTTGGAGGTGGGTAGGTGAATCCTCACCTCTCATTAAACCCTGTCCATGGAGAATAAATTCTCCTAAAGAACTAATTGTAGGCAGATAATTCAGTCATTCTTGAACAATTCTGGGAGCTTGATCTTTAGGTCAGCCAACGCTTGTGAGGGCGAGTCATGGGATATCCAGGATCCAGATATTGAAACCTGCAGTTTGGCAGGATATAACATTTTAAAAGGGATGCTGGCAGCAATGATTTTGATAACAATTGAATGGAAGGCTGCTCATTTCTGGCGCATTTCACATGGTAGATCTTGTGTAATATGGAGCTTGGCACCTTCCCACAATATTGCTTGGAGTTCTTTTACTTTATTTAGCACATGTTGTCGCTCCATGTAGCTCAGGAATTTTAAAATTGGGGGTCTTGGGGGAGATCGCAGGTTGGGAATGGGGCTGTAATGATTGGTGAGCTCTCTCAATTTGGTAGTTGCTCCTGAGTGGAGAAGGGTCCACTATTTTCAGCAATAGCTTCTGGACAAAAACTATGACATTGGGGTTCTCTTCTGTCTCGGGGAGACCCATTATCAGGATATTATTCCTCCTGCTCCAACCTTCTAAATCTTCATTATTTAATTGCAGTTTATGTATTTACTGCCAGAGATGGATTACTTCTGGGTCGATTTTATCCCTCCAGTGTTCCAGTGAGGAGGATCTGGCTTCTGTAACCCCCACTCTTTTATTTAAATCAGCCATATCATTCCTAATGGACTTGATCTCCATAGAAATTTCAAGCAATGTTTCTCTGAACGGCAACAGTTTCTGTAGAAACCGATCCTCTGTGAGTGGAACTGGTTGTATAGATGTTAGGCTTTTAGAGTTGGAAGCCCTCCATTGAGGCCTGGCTATTTTGGGTAGCTTTTCAGGTGAGGGAGGAGGCGTATGTTTGAGCTGGGCCATCTTCATATCTGCATCCATCACAGAAGAAATTCTCACAATAGTGATGAAAGTTGCGGTGATATCGAATGCTGGAGATGCCCTCTCTTCATATATTGTATTTTGGACAAGATTCCAGTTGAAATTGAGTTGTAAAAGCCGATAATGTGAGGTTGGGGTTAGGAGCCCTGTAACCCTGCTGCCACTAGGTTGCCTGCATCACGTGACCTCATGATGGTTCTAGTTGTGTGCTATAAACGTTATAGAATTCCACTGCTAGGCTATCATGCCCAGGAGCTGTATTATGTTTTAAAGATCTAATGACATTTTCACCTCCTCTCTGGTAACAGGCTTTATTAATATACTTTTGGCAGAGTCAGAAAGAGGTGGCACTGCAATTTTTGTAAAAAAGGTGGAATCATCAGTAGTGGATAATGGAGTTCCAAAAGATTCCTCCACTAACTCTGTTATCACCTGTACTGTTTCCAAAGGAGCGGTAACTATCCTTCCCACTGCTGTTTGGACATATTGAAAAGTCAATTTTTCTTCTCTGTTTTGACAATCTCTAAATGGTTGTACATTTGCTTTTTACTCTGGGTACTGAATCTCATTTTTTCTTGTAAAGTTTTTGCTCTGTTCTACCAACATTTTTTCATATCAAGAACAGGGGTATTTTATTTAAAAGGATAAGGACAAACATCTCAGACATATTTGCTATCTATACACACAATATAGACACAAATCAGGTTAACAAGTAGGAAACAGAAAAGAAGGAAAATAAAATACAAGAAAGAAACAAAACAAACCTCACAAATAAAATCAACAAATAAATTACATAGGATTTACTTATTTTCCAAATTCATACATGTACTTATAATGTGAATCTTCTTCAGATTGTACAATGTTCAACGTGTGCCATGACAGTTATATTCTAAATTACCCACTTCATTTCTTCCATAAAGATACCAATTTCCTGCTGAGAGAGAATTTTTTATCAATTTTGTATGCTTTTCTCATTGCTGACTCTATTACGATGATGACTGCCTTGGATGTGCAAAGTTTCTGTTGCAGTTGTACTGTAAAGCACATCTAGAAGGCAGGAAGACTGAACACACCAAATGGGAATAAATATTGTCTAAACGGGCAAAAACATAAATTGGAACCCCCGGACAAAGACTATGGTCGAAGCTCCGGGGCTTTGATCAAGAGTGACAGGAGCTCTCTGTAAGTTTGCATATTTTGCCAATAAAAACTCTCAATGTACCAACACCTAGAGGTAGGGAAGGTGAACATACATGGACATCTAGTCACACCCTTTGACCTCAGTGAGATTTCCAGACACCCATTTGGTCCTCATCTGACACCTTACTGAGGTCCCCCTTGTCAACCAGTTAATTCTTAATGGCTACCAGAGTTGCACTCAATCCATAGCCTACTAGAATGATGCTGTAGAGCACCTTCAACCTAGTAAATCCTCAGACTCAGGACTGTTCAAGTGTGAGCAGCAATATAGAAGTCATACTGCATTGGTACACATCTGTTTGGTAATTTACTGGTTTACTGTTTGGAATATCCTTTTAATGACTCATCTTATTCACCACTGTTTCCTTAATGTTACACTTGTATATTGCTGATTTTAGTCTGTTTATCCAAGGGAGAAATCCCAGCCAGGATGCTGTTAATGATACAGATGTATTGTTGTTATATTGTTGGAAAATCAAGAAACCTTTAATTACAAAAAAAACAAACCTCTCAACATAACTTATGTTTTTGCCAGTTTGGACAATATTTATTCCTTTTTGGAGTGCTCAGTCTTCCTGCCTACCTCGTATAGAGTTTCGTTTGGAGCTAGCAGCCCCCCTCTGAGCACCCAGATTCATAACCACTTGAGCACACTGTTCCTGTTCTCCAGTAAAGCACACCAGGCTTGCCACACAGCTAACACCTGCAGCATGCAAATAGAGATGGGGGAAGTTGGGAAACTTCACTCCATGAATTATTCAATGAATTTAGCACAATTCATGGAGTTTTGCATGCTATGCGAAGTGCAAAGCTCAGCATGCAAAGTGCAAAATTTCACTCTTAAATGGGAGAATTTCACCTTAAATGATGGAATTTCACCATTCACATGTGAAGTTCTATCATTTGCAGGAAAAATTCTGCCATTCACAGGCAAAATTCTGCCATTGACAGCAAAATTTCACACAGGTAAATTTTGAGGCTAATAGCAAAACTTTGCAGATTGCTCCACGGAGGCAAATTTGCCAAGTTTGCCAGAACTTCACCAGCATATTACAACTTTGCAACAGCTCTATAAAGTAGATTTGTTAAACTTCTCCCAATGACTGAGCTACATGCCTAAACTACAATCTGATAATTGTAGTGAATAAGAGTTATGCCCATTTTTGACTTAATAAATTCCAAAAATCATGGGCACATGGGCATCCTATTAGTGGATGTGAATCTGAGTTTCTAAAATGTTTATGCACTGCTGTCTAGGGCAGTTTCTGTCATCAATCCTCTTATGTTTCCATGAGCCTTTTTCTGCCATTCTTCCATAGATAACCAACCTCATAGTATCTCACTTCTGTTGTGGAATTCTGGCATTTATTAATTGAGTTGTAACTATGGTTTCTTTACCCCTTCGACAATCCTTAAATATAAGAGATATGTTAAAATGAGAAGCCACAACGTGGGAGTATAACTGTTTTCTATTTAATAATGTCAGCTGTTGAGGGCATAGGTTTTTACTGTTTAATCTTATTCAGGGCATATTCAGAGCATGAGACATATAGTGTGGAATTATATGGATATGATTTTTACATCTATTTTTCCAGACACTGGAGTGCCATTCAGAAAAACATGGAATTATCCAGCCTAATATTAGTGGAATGCAAGACTGATCCATATTTTTCAAGGCTGGTTGTATATTTTGTATAAAAAGTGTAGTCATGAAAAAGACAATGGGGTTTACCATTCATACCCCTCCTTCTGTGTAATCTTTATATACGGCTTCTCTCTTTACTGGGTTTAACTGGTTCCCAAAGAGGCCTTGGAAAAAAATGTTATAAAGCCTGGTTTCAATTTCTGGCAGTGGGGGAAACACCATGCTTTATAAAGAAAACCATGTAATACCAAAGTTTAAAAACTATGATGACTCTTTTCTTTCTGATAACGGCTTAGTTTTTCATAGAGTTACTTTCTGCTCTGCTCTTCAATACAAATAATCAAATTTCCTAACACTATATTTTTGTGCCCAGAAGTGACTCCCAATATTTTCAGAGGTCCCTCTGTAAGTGTGATGCCTGCTATATTATTGTTACCTATATGTGTACTAGGTTACTAAAGTCATATGCCATAACTGTTATGAAAATTGACCATGGTCCCAGCAATTCTGCAAAATCTTTTCAGGATGTTCTGAACCAGATCCCCCATACTGCACTCTTTAATAGCAATACATAAGTGATCAGTATAAGCTATAGTCTTCACTTGGGTACTTCCTCTGAAAATGTTATACATTGTATTCCTGTAATATCAGTATAATTTCATTTCCTCTTTAGTATATTTAATTTTGCCCAGAAAAGGTCTATTTTGTCCTGCATCTGTAAAATAAGGATGCACAATTTAGTTCTTAACTTCAAATATAGGAAACATTTATTGTTACTGTTTGTTCTACCCATTGTTTAAAAGGGTGATCTAAAGTCTTTTTTAGAGTCCTCCCACCACTCTCCTGCACTATCATAGGCAGGTAATACAGTGCAGTGAGCTGTTAGCTGTTCAAGTCACTGAGTTTGTACTTTCGGATGACTCAGTAAGGAATTGTTTAATATCCATTGTGATTGCTTGGGTGTGGGTAAGGTCCTACGTAGCAATGACATATCACTGCTTTATGGTCTGATGTTTCTACTGCAATAGTTTTTGCAGAACTCACATTCAAGTGTGTAGATGTGAACAAAAAGTTATTTCTTGTTTGTAGGATCCCTTTAGAAAAAGAGGTCACTGAATCAGAGTTAGTAGTGGGAATATCATCTGTCAGACCTTCAGTACTTATCATGTCTCTCAGATATTTTGAATCACTGTAAATCTGTGTTGTGTTACCCCCTTGTCACCCTGTGATAACCTACATTTAAAGTCCTCTCACAATTCAACCAGTTTTTTTATATGAAGATATGGGTGTATTTCTTGAAACAAAGCTACTCTTGCAGCTTTTGTCTGAGGGGCATAAATGTTTATAAGGCACAACTGCTGTCTTCCATGCATCATGTCTATCAAAAGTGCTCTGCCTGGCTCAATCTCCACCAAGCATATAACCTTAAATATGTCACCTCTCAACAAAATGCCCACTCCATTGCACTTGTCAGTGCCTTGCAACCAAAAAGATGCTCCAATTAACTAGACCTTTTTAGTAGCTGAGATTTCAGAATGGGTTTCAATCAACGCATCCTGTAAAATCAAAATATTACCAGGTAATGTCTCTAAAAGAGATGTGGTGGGCACCACCTTCTTGTATGTTTTTATATTATTGACATTTAATATTATGGGTGTTAAGGGAGGTCCAATACACATTTTACATTTTTAGGTGGGGATTCTCAGGGCGTCAGCTCTTGCTTGGGATTTTGTCCTTCTCTGACTTGTTTTTGCAGCTGATATTTCTAAGATTGATTCATTCCAGTCAGAAGAGGGATCTGATACTGAGGAAGCCCATGAGGAAGCCTCTGAGTCACCCTCTTCTTCCTCCATGTCTCCCCACTATCTTACAGTGGATAGAACTGCATATTTATTTGCTACTTCAGTGATTCCTGGCTTTATTGCCTTAGGATTTGTACTCTTCTGTCTCCCCTCTTTCTGGAAGGTACTAACTCCATTACCATCTTTTCTTGGTGGGTGGGGCATTTCAGACAGTGTTGTGATTGTTCCATTTTCTACCAGGTCAGGGGACTCCTTGTTTACTTGAGGCCTTGATTGTGCCTCTTCTTTAAGGATTTCTACATCTGCAGGATGTGGAATACCAGTAATGTCAGACCATGATACTAAGGTATGGGATGACTCTGAATTTTGGGGAGGGGTTGGGGGACTTTCAGCAGTCCCCGATGGTCCTGCCCAGGGATCCATAGCAAATCTCTGTGCAGAGGCTGTAGCAGATCCTTGAGCTTGATCATTTGAAATTAGGTATTCTTGATTCTTCCCTCCATGCCTATTGTGTGCTGTCCATCAGCACTGTTTATATGAGTGCCCCTCTTCCTTGCACGGATTACACTTTGGGAGTTTGGACACTGAAAACTAATGTGCCTATATTCAAGACACAAATTATAATGCTTGTCATCACAAGCCACACTTAAGTGGGTCTGAGAGCCACACTTGTGGCATGTTCAAGGCTGTCCTGACTAAAAACACATGCCTCTGTCACTTCCTAAATAAAAATTATTAGGAAAGTGCATCTCCCCATGTTGGTCTCTTTAATGTTAACCATAAACTTCTATGCCCCTGCCCATACCTGTTTGGTATCAATGATGGATACTGGGGTCTCTATCATGTCACACCTTTGCTTTAACCATTACAGAATGTCAGTAACACTGACTTCCCCATTTCCGAACAAAATTGTTGTGGTTTTAATAGCAGACTTGGACAGCGGGATAACTGTGAAAGAAGAATATCTTTAAGATTACCACACTTTAACCAAAACCTTTCCAAAGATTTAAAAGTCTTGGAACTAATGTCATAAAGTGTTTCCCCAGAAACATGTATGACCGCATAAATTTCAGGAGCAAAGAAACCCATAGAGTCCTTTAATAAATTCTTGATCAGGTAGACTCTATCAAGAGGGAGTTCCAGCTCCTCTCTATGCTTTAGTCACACAGTGTTTCTACGTTGTGCTGGCTCTCCTTGTGCAGCAAAAATATCTGCCATTTAAAACCCCCATCTCTGTGCTTCTGCTTGGTGAACACTCAAATCTAACCCATCTGAATCACTGGGGTCCTCAGTCTCTGAGTCCCTTTGAGAGTCCATATCCTCCAATTGGGTGGCCATCCTTTAATATTGCTCTGGACTTAATGTCTGTTTTGGGGGGGGCAGTGGGTCCTGAGGAGCTGGACGTTTTCTACACAGGATGTTGAACAGGAGTAGCCATATTTTTTCCATTTATTACTGCCTCAGGTGCCTTATCCCTGTCAATGTTTTCTATGGCTTGTGCAGCTGCACTGTTCACAGTTCACTCAAAACAGCAAAACAACTCATCTGAAACAGGAGGGTGCAAGAGGTAGTCCAAGAGCAAAACAAAAGCAAACATCAGCACTCCTTATCTGTAGTATCAAAAAGGCTTTATTTTAGTTAAAAATATAATACCTACAACCAAATGGCTGGTGAGCTACAGGAACCCCAACTGGTTTCATACACAGTACATCATCAGGACCAGTCAGGGTTCCTGTAGCTCACCAGTGCTGATATTTGCTTTCATTTTACTGTTCACAGTTCCAGATCCCAATGCTGTAGATTGCACTCCTTGTACTTCCTATCCTGCTTCTGTAATTACTTTACTCTGTTCCCCAGTACTTACAACTGTTTTTGGCTTTGTTTGCTGCTCCATGTCTCCCAGGAGACATTTCTTTCCATCCAGAGATTGTATCCAACCAGCAGCCATCAAAGCTTTCTCCATGGTCCATTTCTCTTTTTCCTTCTCATCAGTCCACACTGGAGCAGGGTGTTTTCATCCTAGTCCAAGTGCCTTATTTGTTTTAGTCTTTCCCTGATAATGAGGATGCCTTGCTCTTTTGCACTCAGTTGTTTTACCAAAATTATGTAAATTACTTGTACGCCATTTGAGCATCTGAAAGGAATCCATTTGTTTTCTGGGCAATAGGGGGAAGAAAGTTTGCTGGCTTCTACTTGACCTGTCCTCTAAAAAACCTTTTTCATGCTGCAGAAGGAGCTAAGGGCTAAGGAAACAGCATAAATCCTGAACAAATATTTCTGTTCAGTTTTCACAGAGGAAGAGGAATGGAAGGGGGAGGGACCACAGCTAAAAACCAAGACTGGAAGGGAGATGGACACAAGTCTGTTTACAGAGGAGACAGTCCCAAAGGAACTCACAAACTGAAGATGGACAAGGCAATGGAATCTGATGGAATACACCCTAGAATATTAAGAGAGTTAAGAGTGGTACTGGCAGCAGCAGCAGTGGCAGCCCTCTTCAACAAGTCACTAGATATGGAAAAGGTTCCGAAGGACTGGAGAAGGGCTGCTGTGATCCCTCTCCATAAATGTGGAGGCAGGAAGGAGGCTTGGAACTATAGACCTGTCAGCCTGACCTTAGTGGTGGGAACAATTATGGAATTACTGCTAAAAGAAAGGATAGTGGAACACCTTGAATCCAGCAGAGCACAAGATCCAAGGCAGTACAGATTCATGTCAGGAAGGTCATGTCAAACAAATCTGATAGATTCCTTTGACTGGGTGACTAGGGAAATTGATCAGGGAGGAGCGGTAGATGTGGCCTACATTGACATCAGCAAGGCATTTAACACTGTTCCACATAGGAGGCTTGTGAACAAGCTGGGCAGCCTGGAACTGGGTCACAGAGTAATGAACTGGGTTGGGAACTGGTTGAGGGACAGAACACAAAGGGTGGTGGTAAACAGAGCAAAATTCAAGGAAGAAAAGGTGACCAGCGGGCTACTACAGGGATCAGTTCTAAGGCTAGTACTGTTTAATATATTCATTAGTGATATTGCAGAGGGGCTGAAAGGAAAAGTATGCCTCATTGCAGATGACACATAGATCTGTAACAGGGTAGACACTCTGGCAGGGGTGGACATATTGAGGAAGGACCTAGCTAATCTGGAGGAATGGTTCAGAGTGGGGCAGCTAAGATTCAATGCAAAGAAGTGCAAAATCATGCACTTGGGATGCAGAAACCCTGGGGAGAATTACAAGATGGGCAGGGAGTTATTAACAGCCACACCACAGGAAAGAGATCTTGGGCTGATCATATCAGATGACCTAAAGATGGCCAAACAATGTGCCAAGGCAGTGGGGAGAGCCAGTGGGATCCTGGGGTGCATAGGGAGAGGTATCACCAGCAGAAGAAAAAAGGTGGCAATGCCACTGTATAAATCATTGGTGAGACCTCATTTGGAGTACTTTATCCAGTTCTGGAGACCGCATCTCTGAAAGGACATAAATAAGCTAAAGGCAGTTCAAAGAAGGGCAACAAAAATGGTGCAGGGCCTGCACCATATGTCATATGAGGGGAGACTGGAGGAGCTCAATATGTATACCCTGGAAAAGAAGAGGGAGAGTGGTGACATGATAGAGACCTTCAAGTACCTAAAGGGAATAAATAAGCTACAAGAGGGCAGCATCTTCCAGAGGAGAAGATGCTCTAGAACAAGAGGGTACAACATGAAACTGGAAGGAGGTAGACTAAGAGGCAACATGAGTAAGTACTTTTTCATGGAAAGGGTGGTGGAGGCATGGAACAGTCTCCCAGTAGAGGTGGTGGGGGCAAAGTCAGTAGTGGAATTCAAAGCTGCACGGGACAGACATAGGGGAAGCCTAGCATTTCAAAAGGAGAGGTAAGCCAGAGATAAAGTAGGATCTGCTGCAGTCTCAGTAGGTAGGGAAACGGGCAGACTGGATGGGCCTATCGGTCTTTATCTGCCATCATATTTTTCTATGAGGCACCACAGCTGCAGAGCCAGTATCTTCTGCTGCAGTTTTTAATTCACTTAGGGCCCATCCTTCATAAAATACTCCCAAAACTGTATACTAACTTCCAGTCATTTCCTCAACAAGTGATACTGACGGTGTATCCCTGGAGCTGACTGTTGGGGCCTTTGATGCTGCTGCATCATAACAAGATTCTGATGCTGTCATTGAGAGCTGTTTCGCAGAGCACCCCCGGGGCAGAAGACGTCTCTTCAGTGTGTGAGAATGATTTGTTCAGTCTCTGTTTTTCTTGGAAGTAATGAGCTTCTTCTGCAACTATTTGCAGGAGCAGCTTTTTCCTTTCCTAAATAGCTTTCTTCAACTTCTCTTCCTCTAGCAATCTCTTATTTTGACAATGTCCATTTCACTTGTACCTTAGGATGTCTTAATTGTACTGATCTCCATTTCTAGTCTGTCCTTTTCATTTTTCATTGCCATCATTAGTTCAGCTACAGGTGAGAAGGTATTAGGGGATGAGGCTAGTTCCCCAACACCCATTGCATCTGTGCTTTCACCTGTGCAGTCAGCTATTTTGGCACAGACAGCCAGAGGTTCCCCCTACTGAAAGAGTAGGGACATTTTCCCAGTGTCCTGGCCACACTTCTCCCATTCACTAAAATCCCCATCAACAGTTTAATCTGTTTCAGTTTCAGTTGGTTTCCATCTGTATTTCTCCATGACAAGGCTAAAAATAAGATTAAATGCCTAGCCATCTTTTCCCGGTCAACAAAAACAAAATAAATACATAAATGCAGATATATGCATTGCTATCTCTGTGTTATGGTGCTAACCAGACACTTACTGTAACATCAGTTGTTTTCCCTCTTCACAACATTCCCCTTAACACTGCTCTATTTCACACTGCTCTGCTCTACTAAACTGCCATTTTTATGTTTGCTTGCACGTATGTGCGAGAAACATAGTGCCATCATACGAGAATACATAGGAGTGCCTCCCTACTTCCAGTGCCCTGCTGCCTTTTGCAGGAGTGGCCCCACTGCTCCAATGAATGTAAGAGCTGTCTATGATAGCGTTTGCAAATGCAGCGGTGCACAGTTGAAAGAACGAGCAGCAGCGTGTAGGCAATTTGCATACTGCCGCTGTCAGCAGTATGCAAAGTGCCTCCATGTCGGCACTGCAGTGCAAGAGCTGTCATAGACAGCTCCTCCCCCCCAACAAGTAGCATGCTGGGAGCCCACCCCAGGGTGCTCAAGCACTCCCCCACACAGTATGGCCACGGGGTGCCCAATCCCCATCAGCTCCAGTGCCCCCAAAACAGCCTTGCAGGTGCCAGGCTGGAGCCCACCCAGCATGGCAAATGGCCATCTATGAGCCCCCCCAACACACACTTCCAGGTGCTCGCTGGGGTCCCACCATCATGTAAAAGCTCTCTATATTGACGGGGTGCCCAACTCCCCATTGGCTCCACTGCCCCCAAAAATCTTCCAGCTGCCACGCCTAGAGCTCCACCCCAGCTGAGCAAATGTCCCGCGCTTCCTACAAGAAAAGAAACCTACAAAGAAAGAACAGTCCCACGCTGACTGTCTTGACCCCCTCTCCCACAGTGCCCACTCTGCACCTTCCTCCCACACCCACCCCTCACCCTTACTTACCTCCAGGGGTCAACAATGATCTTGGTGGACCGGGAACACGCTCAATTTCTTCAAAGCCGACCACAACTGAGAAAATGCCGGTAAGCTGTATAATGGAATAAATAGGGTTTTTTCAACTTTGATGCATATCTCAGGCATTTTGGGGATTTTTTTCACCAAATTTTCAACATGGGGTTTTTGGGACCCCACCTCATGAATGCTTGTACTGTCATTTTGTTATTCATACCCGAAAGGTGATTTCACGGTTACTGCATGAAACCACCTTTTGGGACCGATGTATGAAACAACAGTGTCACAGTTCATGAGGTAGGCCCCCCAAAACCCAATGCTGAAAATTTTGGGGAAAACTTCAATGATTGTTTTATACGCATTATGTAGTTCCCACGCACTGTGTAATTGTGAAATTTTAAATATTTGCACTCCAGATTTTCAACATTGCCATTTTACCACACCTTCTCATGAGAAGTACAGCTGTCATTTTTCACATCTCGCCCAAAATGTGTGTCCGCGCATGTAGCACACAATGGCGCAGTCGGTGTGCGAAATCAATGTTTGGGACAGATTAAAAAAATCACAGTGACACTGTTCATGAGCAGAGGTCTTAAAATGGCTATGTTGAAAATTTGGCGAAAAAATTCCCAAAAATGACTGTTTTATGAGCGTCCGTTGCGTTAGTTCTACACGCTGCTCATAAGTTTGCAAATTTTAGTATTTGCACTCCAGATTTTCAACATTGCCATTTACCACACCTCTATGAGCAGACAGCTGTCATTTTTCACATCTCCCCAAAATGTGTTTCCATGCATGTAGCGCACAATGGTACAGTCAGTGTAAATACTAACATACTAACATACTAAAATGCCAGCAGAATAGGCCTAACGGTCTTTCGTGTCTGCTCGTTGGTCAGTCCCCAACCTGGGTGCTGACCTTGCTCTCCTGCCTTCTCTGGCTTCTCCTTCCCAGTTCGGATATTCTTGCTGCATTGGATTTTGCTTCCAGAACCCTTCCCTGTACCTGTCCCACCCCTCTTGAACCCCTCCACTGTCTCTGCCTCCACCAGCCCCTAGGCAGTGCATTCCATGGCTCCACCACCCTCTCAGTGAAGTAGCACCTCCTCCTTTCTCCCCTGAATCTTCCCCCCTCCAGCTTCCAGCCATGCCCTCTAGTGGCCCCTTCCTCCTTCCTTGAAGCACCCGACTGTTCCTCCCCTATTTACCCTCTTCATGTACCTAAAGACCTCTATCATGTCCCCTGGTCCTTCTCTCTCTTCCAATGTGTACATATTTAGCTCTTCGAGCCTCTCCTCATAGGTCCTGTCCCCCAAGCCCCAAATCATTTTGGTTGCCCTCCTCTGGACCCTCTCCAGGAGGTTAATGTCCCGCTTTAAGTGTGGCCTCCAAAACTGCACGCAGTACTCAAGGTGCGGCCTCACCAAGCAGCTATACAGAGGGAGTATCACTTCCCTCCTTCTGGAGGTGATCCCCCTAGCGATGCATCCCAGCATCCTGTTGGCCTTGGCTGCTGCCCTCCTACAAGTCTCAGAGTTGTTCATCTTGACATCCACCACCACCCCCAGGTCCCTCTCAGCCATCGAGACTTGTAGCATTTCCCCAGGGTGTACACTTGACCTGGGTTTCTGGCCCCCAGGTGGAGTACCTTGCATTTCCTGCATTGAACCTCAGCTTCCACTTTCTAGACCATCTTTCCAGAGCCTCAGGTCCCCTGTAGAGCCACCCTCCCTCCTCCCCATCCACCACCGCCCCAGTTTGAGTCATCTGCAAAGAGACTCATCTCACTCCTGATTCCTGTCCTTATGTCCGATCGTGGCGTTGAACAGAAGGGCCGAGAACTGATCCTGTGGGACCCACTAATGACCTTCCTTGGGGATGAGACTATCCCCAACTCGACCCTCTGGGTCTGGTCCTGGAGCCAATTGCCTATCCATCTGATCATCTGGTTCCCACCCCATTTCTCCCAGCTTATCCAACAGGCCCACATGAGGAACAGAGTCAAATGCCTTGCTGAAGTCTAGAAGAGGACATCCACTGGTCTACAGGTCCAAGGCACTGTCACCCAGTCATAGAACTCCACCAGGTTTGTCTGACACGATTTCCCCGGGATGAATCCATGCTGTCTATTGTCCGGCACCCTGACTTATTCAGGTCCCCCCCTAGCCTCTCCTTGACAATGCCTTCCATCACCTTGCCCACCACCGAGGTCAGGCTGACAGGCCTGTAGTTCCCTGCCACCTCCCTTGATCCCCCCTTGTGGATAGGCACTATATGCGCCACCTTCCAGTCTTGGGGCACCCACCCTGTCCTCAGAGAGATGGTGAAAAGCTCTGCCAGGGGTTTTGCCAGGACATCTGCAAGTTCCTTCAGCACTCTGGGATGTAATTTATCCGGCTCCAGTGCTTTCTCCGTCTTAAGGGAGCTGAGGGCTTCCCTCACTCTCTCTGCTGTGATTTCCACTTCCGGTCCCCTTCTCCCTGCTTAGCCCTCCCCCCACCTGCCAGTGATGCCTCCCCCTCTCCCCAGACCTGCCGATCGGTAAGGGTCCCCCCCTCCTCAGTATCTCTGTCTCCTCCCATGTATGATGCAGCACCCCCATTTTCCCTGGTGAAAACTGAGGTGAAGTTCTCATTTAGTACCTCAGCCTGCTCCCCCGGGTCTTGTGCCCATCTCTCCCCTGATTTAATCCTGCTAATCTGCCCCTTCACCCTTCGTTTTTCCCCAATGTATCTAAAGAACCCCTTGTTCCCTCTCCTAATTTCCCTGGTCAGGTTCTGCTCCTTCCTTGCCTTAGCCGCCCTCACCACTCTAGTGGCCCTTCTAGCCATCAGCTCTTACTCCCTCGATCCTTTCCTCCTTGAGCACTTGAATTGCTTATAGGCTGCTTTCTTTCCCGCACCACCTCCTGGACCTCCCTGGTCCACCAACAGGATTTTTAGGCCCTACGCATTTAGTACTCTTGCACAGGTGCTGGTAGCATCCTGCACCCTCTCCTGATGATTTCCACCTACTATCAGCGTCCATGTCTGCCAATCCCATCCAAATGCTCCTTAAGGATCCTTCCCATTTCCTTAAAATCCGCCCCCCTGAAGTCGGTTACTTCCGTCTTTGTGCAGCCTTCTACCCCTCCTAGGTCCAGGCAGAACCAGACCGTGGCATGGTCACTCCCTGCAAATGGGTCCCTTACCTCCAGGCCCCGAATCTGGTCACTGTCTGCCAGGACCACATCCAGTACCCGTGCCTCCCTGGTCGGTTCCCTCACCTGCTGAGTTAGGAACGCGTCTTGAAAGACATCCAACAACCTCTGTTCCCTGGTCACAGAGGATGTCATAGTCTCCCAGTCTGTTCCTGGCATGTTTAAGTCCCCCAACACCACCACCGTTCCTCTGCCCAGTCTGCAGTGTCTCCTAACATCTGCCACCAGACTGTCCTCCAGCTCCTCCACCAGGGTAGAGGGTCTATACACCACTCCTATTTTTACCCTCTTGCCCCCCCTTGTTATCAAGGTGACCCAAATTGCCTCCACGGTTCCCTCCGCCTCCTCTACTCCCCCTATGCCAATGCAGTTTTTGACTATCATTGCTACCCCTCCTCCCCTTCCCTCCCCCCTGTCCTTCCTGAACATAGTGTATCCTCAGGTTCAGGTCCCAGTCATGTCTTGCAGTGGCCCAAGTCTCAGTGACCGCTGCCACATCCACTGCTCCCTCAGTTAGCATCGCCTGGAGCTCAGGCATTTTATGCCCAAGCTCCTGGCATTTATCAGGACTACCTTCCACCCTTTCCTATAGTTCCATTTCCCTGCTCGTGTTCCCATGGGATTCTGTTTTCCCTGGTCTGCACTTGCCAGTTGGCCTTTTCCTGCAATCCTCCTGGTCCCCAGGAGGTGGACAAAGTCCCTCCTTTATCGCACCCCTTGACAGCCTTTTCTCCCCATCCCACCCCTTCACAAGTTTAAACCCACTTTTCACCAATGAACCCTCTATTTTCAACAGGATTCCCTCCTCAAATTGAGATGGAGTCTATCTCTAGCATACAGCTCCTTATCCTCCCAGGTCTCCCCAATCCCCCATCAACCCATGCCTCTGGCCTCACACCACCCCTGAGCCACTGGTTTATCTCCTAATTTTCCTTTGTGTTCCCCAGTAGCCCTTGGCACTGGCAGGATTTCTGAGAAGGCTGTGCATCCTATGTCATGACAGACCTGGCGAGCTCCCTGAATCTTGCCTGTATCTCTAGCTCGCTATTTCCCTCAATGTCATTTGTACCCAGGTGGACCAGTATGTCTGGGAACCCCCACAATCCTTCCAGCTGATATATCTCATGCTAGCCCTGTGCACCGTTGGTCAGGGAAGCATCTTGTTCTAACTGGCCAGGCTTCTCCCTCCCTATCCCATTTGATACCCCTGATCATAGAATCCCCCAGCAGGAGCACTCTGACCACTCCTTTTCCTCCATTCCCCCCTTCCATGTCCCTCATCCTTTCTGAGCCCCTCCACCCAGCCGGCTCGTGTTCCTCCCCTTTTCTGGGTGCCACATGCCACCCTCCTTATTACCATGGCCACCCCCCCTCAATCCTATGCCTCTCCTCCTCCTGAGTATCCTTCTGTTCCTGCTAATTCCCCCCTCACTGCTTGCAACTGGTCCTTCTCCCCCATCTGCTAAACTAGCCTGGCTCATCCTCCCTTCCTTCCTGTCTCCATTTAGTTCCTCCTAGCTCGTCGTGCTCCCCTGGCCTAAACCCTCAGCTCCCTTTACTGAATCCTCCTTGTACTTCTGGTCCTTCTCCTTTACCTTTCCTCCCAACTGGTCCTTCTCCTTGCGCTTTCCTCCCTCTTCCCCCTGCCCCTCCTGCTCTGATTCACTGCTCCCCCCATTCTCCTGCATTCCAGGTCCCCCCCTGTTCTTCCTGCTATCTGGCCCCTGCCTCCTGCCTCCCTCCCACTCCCTTTCCATCTCTAACTACCCCTGTCATGCTACATCACCCCCCTTATCCTTGAGCAGAAGAGAATTGAAGCGGTTACTGAGTGTAAGGTCTCATCCACCTCCCCGCCTTGCTTCCTTCTGTCAAGCCCTGGCCATCTGCCTACTTCCCTGAGAATGTTGTCCCTCCGTCCCCCCTTTGTGAGGGCCCCAGTTACCTGCCTGCTTCCTTGGTAGTGTCCTTTTGCACCCCTCTGCCAGGTTCCCTATGTGACCCTAGTATTCTCCTACACTCCTTTCCTATACTCCCACCCCCATGCTTGGTGCAACCCAGTGGGAGATTCCCATCCCCTTCCCCAACCATACCACCCCCTTCCCCAGCTTTCTCCTAACCTCTGCAACCTCCTCCCTGATGTCAAAGCATGGTAGCACACTGGGCAACCACCGAACTTCCAAGCCCAGTCCAGTATCATGGCTGCTCCACACCTGTACCCCACCACCCTCCCAAAGATGCGGCCCTAATGATGTGTGGTTCCATCCCCTTCCAAATAGGTTTCCTTGGGTGAGCCACCAGGTTCCCCCTAGTCCAAGATACCCTACTGCCTAATCAGGTCACCCACTAATCTTAGAGACAGTCCCACTGTACACCAGTAACCCTGTTACTAGGTGCAGTACAACACATTAAACTTATAAGGGAAATGAACAACTCCGAAAGCTCCTCTGTCCCAGCCTTTAAATCCTACCCCCAGTGGCTAGAACTACATGAGCTGCACCTGCAGCCTTTTCCTCCAATTGCAGGGCAGGTGTTCCCCTATAAATTTGCAGACTTCTAGGGAGGGTGGGTCCTGGGCAGACACCTGACTCGAGAGAGAGAGTGTATCAGCCCTGTGTCTCCCCTCCAAGCCCAGCAGCCAAAGAACCAGGCCCAAGCAAATCCCACCAAATAGGTTTTAAATCAGAAGAAATAGGCCTCTACCAGCGCAGCCTGTTACACAGTGAAACCTCCACAAAATGAGCCCCCTTACAGCCACCAAATCAGTTTACAAACATCCAGCAGCACCCCAAACAATACCCTGCTAGCCCCTTAGAAGTAAGAAAGAAAAGAACCAACCTACCAAGTAAAATCCACAAGAACCCTATGAAAACAACAGCAGCAGCTACTGTCCTGGAACACAACTGATCCTGTCCCCCTCCAGTTCTTTCTGAGAAGACAAAGCAGCTAACACCTTAATCTGATTCAGCTCTGCCTCCATTCAATTGGCTGAGTGAGACCTGGCCAGACCATTAACACCCTTCCCCCACTATGTAGTAACCTTTACAGCTAATGGAGTCAGCACAAGGAATCAAAATTTAAATCAAAGCCCCCAAAATGTGTTTGCTGCCAAAGGAAACAGGACTCCAATTTAATCAGCTTCACTAACAACACATCAAAATAGGCTTGAAATTAACAGATATGGTCTCAATTCAAAATAACCATCTCCAAGCAAATCCCACCAAATAGGTTTAAATCAGAAGAAATAGGCCTCTACCAGCGCAGCCTGTTACACAGTGAAACCTCACAAAATGAGCCCCTTTACAGCCACCAAATCAGTTTACAAACATCCAGCAGCACCCCAAACATTACCCTGCTAGCCCCTTAGAAGTAAGAAAGAAAAGAACCAACCTACCAAGTAAAATCCACAAGAACCCTGTGAAAACAACAGCAGCAGCTACTGTCCTGGAATACAACTGATCCTGTCCCCTTCCAGTTCTTTCCAATCAATGTTTGGGACAGATTAAGAAAATCACAGTGACACTGTTCATGAGCAGAGGTCTTAAAATGGCTATGTTGAAAATTTGGTGACAACAGTTCATAAAATGACTGTGTTACGACCGAGCATTGCACTGTTTCCACGCACCCTTGTAAATTCATTAATTTGTAATATTTTCAGTCCAGATTTTCACCACTAGCATTTTTCCACACTTCCTTATGAATGGTACAGCTGTAATTTTTCACAACATAGCCGAAATGTGTTTTCACACTTTCTGTGTAGAAATGCGTGGGCGCTGTGGGAAATCACTGTTCGGGACAGATTAAGAAAATCACAGTGACACTGTTCATGAGCGGAGGTCCCAAAATGCCTGTGTTGACAATCTGCTGTAAAAAATCCCCAAACTAATTACACTAAGGGTGTGCATTGCACAGTTTCTATGCATGCTCGTGACTTCACCAGTTTTTTTGCTATTTTCACTGCAGATTTTCAACATTGCCATTTTTTACACCTCCCCATGAACAGTACAGCTGTCATTTTTCACATCCTGTTTGAAATGTGTTTCCGCACCTGTGGTGCCAAATGCCATAGTCACTTTGCAAAATCAGCTTTCGGCTAATGAACTGATATCACCACCGTTCATAAGGTGGGGGTCACAAAAAACCCATGTTGAAAATTTGGAGTGAAAATACCAATGAACGCCTGAGGCATTAGGGTTTCTGACCATAACATCCCACCCTGTAGAGACTGACAGGCATCAGAAGGTGTGACTTGGGATTGTCGCCTGTAATGCTCATACCATTCCACCCCCACCCACACCCTGCAGCCAGTTAGAGGCATCGAGGTGTGCCTTGGACTCTTCGGCCCCAAAGTTTACCCCATTCTCCTATACTGCACCCATCTCACCATATTTCCTGATGGAATGGGGTGAGCATAACGGCCAAACACCCAAGGCACACTGTGACACTTGTCGGTGTCTGCAGGGTAAGGTGTGGTGAAATGGCGTGGCTGTTATGCCTGATGACCCAAAGGCACACCCCACCAATGCCAATGCCAGCAAGCAAACATTCAGCATTGACAAATGCTTGTCAAAACTGGCCACTACCTTGTAAAAATCAAACCACTTTATTTCTTTGGGCCATAACCGGCTCCTGTGAATACCTCCATGGTTACTGCTCTTTTCCTCATTGATTAACATGAGAGGGTTCACATCACCTTTTTGTAGAGCCTTTCAATTCACAGTCAGTAGCTTCATTGAGCCTAGTTAAGATGCTGTTTTTAAGTTGATAAATGTACAAAAATAAAAATGTTAACTTTTGGATTTACATGAAGTTTCCTGTTCAAAATCTTTAGTCATGAAGTCTGTTATTTAATATACTCTGCAAAAATAGGCAACTGTGTTTATGCTAATATTTTCACAGATTCATTAGTTTGATGATATGGGGAATGGTTATTAAAAAATGTGTTTTTTTAAATACACTCAATGTGTGACATCACATACCTCAAGAGTGTAAAATATACAGAATAATGTATGTGTTATAGTGTGTAACATATAGAATAATACATGGGGGGAGTGCATAACAAGAATTTAATGCACACCTGAGGTGTGGGATGCTACATAAACCCTGAGGGCAAAGTCCAAGGAGTTTATCAAAGCATCCCACACCGAAGGTGTACATTAAAATTGAGTTTTGCACTCCCCCATGTATTGTTTTATATAATTGCTGGGGGAGCATTTTTTCACCTGCTTCATTTAAATTAATAAGAAACAAATGTCTGGCTAGTACATAGTGCTGCTATTTACAGTATTAAAGCAGCATTGATGCTGCTGTTTAAAATCTCCTCACAGAAAAAGCTAGTGATCACTAAAGCAACCCCGACCCCATCACTACCACCAATCCTTTTTCTTTCTCTGTCTGCTTTCTAGTTTGGCGTGTTGCTTAAGGAGCTGCAGCAGTTCTGGTAGTTCAGTTGTGTGGGAGCTGAACTGCGGTTTTTGCTTTCACTTTTTTTTTGGTATCCATGAGACTTCAGATGTCTCAGATTAATTGCTGAAAGTAAAGTATTCCCATGTCTGAGGTGGATACCTGTGAGGTCTGAGGCCATGAACTGGAGTCAGATGAGGGAAGTCAAACAGAGAGCAAGGTTGACCAGGAAGGTATAGCTGTGACTGCTTTCAGGTCTCTAAGTCCTGTGTTGCAGCATGAAGAAGAAATAACTGATACTGTAATGTTCTTCTCTCTTCTGTTTATCTACCCTCACAATCTGTTAAAGTCAGCCAGTGTATCCAGTTCCATCTTCTTCTTGACCACTACAACTACTGTCATCTGGTGGCATAGCTGATGAGGAGATAGTCTGTCCAGTGGCAGTTTGGGCATGCACAGAACACGGGAAACTAGGCATGAGTTCGTCATTATAACTCAAAGGTTATAACAGCAAATTAAAACTG
This sequence comes from Neoceratodus forsteri, assembly GCA_016271365.2. Taxonomy (NCBI): domain Eukaryota; kingdom Metazoa; phylum Chordata; order Ceratodontiformes; family Ceratodontidae; genus Neoceratodus; species Neoceratodus forsteri. The sequence goes on from JADMNL010000023.1 coordinate 215,038,022, forward strand.
GGTTTCCCTGTAGGAGAAAATGCTCCCCAGTTATTATAAGTTTTTTTTACACACCCAAAGTGTGTAATACCACTCAGTCTCATGGTTTATACTGCTATCACATACTGAGATTCCCTTGATAGGAACTGATTAGAGCCAGGTTACTCCAGTTTAACTAATGGTTAGTTCCCATTTAAGGTTTTTCCACCACCCTTATAGCACCCTATCCTGCCCTCCTCTCTTTCACTCAAACACCAAGCAAACGATAGGTGCAACCTCCTTGGCCCAGCCAACATACTGCTCATTGCAGTCTCCTTTCCCCAAGCCATTACAGAAAGTATAAAGAAGCTTTTATATTAACCCCATTCCCCAGACCCTTTGTAGCACCCACTTCCACCCTCCTCCCTCCAGCCAGTCTACAAGATAAGTTAAAGTATCACCTTTACCCAGCTCACATAGCATGCCATCTCAACCTCCTTCCTCCCACGGCACCCATTATAGTAATAAATAAAGATACTGACAGTGAGCAGCTCAAACCCTTTGTAACTCACCTCAGCTGGCCGGCCACCACCTGAATGAATAAGAGAGTATATTAAAATTGTACTATTTCAGTGCACTCCCTCTTTAATTCAGACAGTTGTCAGCCAAGGTGTCTTGCAGAGGACTGTCTGCCACTGCAAATTTCAGTTTTTGCATTAAATGGATGCCATGAGGGCTGAGGGAAGAGAGTAACAGGAAAAAGCATGTTATTGTTTTTTTGGTGTGGCAGGTGAGGAGGAGGAGGAGGAGGGTAGGAACAGGTGCTACAGTAAGGGAGAAGGTGAGCTGTCTTCATTGTTTTCCTTGGGGGGTGGGCAAAAGGAAACAAGTTGTGACTGTATATGATAGGGAAGAGGAAGGGTATTCTGTGTTTATAAAATAAAACAACTCCACAATGTGGTATGTCTTGAATCAAGTACCACGTTTTGACATTTTTTTTCCTTTATGAAGTAGTCACTCCATGGGGAAAGCACAGCAAAGGAACCACTTGATAAGTTCTTCCCCTATGAAGTGCCAACTTTGCTTCATGAAGCATTATACAAATTCTACACAAAATGCACTAGGGCTACTTCAAGCACCTCTAGTTTTCCAAACATTTTTACAACACAAATGATTAATCCCCCACATACACACTTTTAAATACAATAATTAGGAAATTCTTCTAAAATTGCTTGTAATGCTTATTTTCCCTCAATTCATGTCACTGGTTAAAAAACAATGCTTTTTCTCAGAGAGTTATTTTTGGTAGGTGTGATATATGTAATAACAGCTTTGTAGCACTGCTGTAGATGGGGCAAGCTGGTGTTTCTATATAGAACATTAAGATTTGACATCCAAAATACAGTACCAGCTGTTTTTAAAGCTAGGAACATGTTATTAGGTCTGAACCTCTTTCAAGTCAGGGTCTCTGAACCCTCCAGTTTTTTTGACATTCAGTTGAATAATTTTCAAGTTTGAAAGTAGGATGACAGGGATGTCATTAAAGAAAGGGGCTTTCAGGGTGATCTTTGGATGGTCTGCCTTCAGTCTAATAAAAACACTGGAAATGTTTTTGCTGCTTCTTCACCATCTGTTAAATTGTGAGTCACTTATAATGTATGCACAATGTGTGGGAGCTGTTACACAGCCTTTCAGCTTACAATAGCTTACAATATAGGATGAGTTGGGTTGGAAAAGGGGGGAAAATCATTTTATGCACATCTGCAGTGGGTCTTCCTTTGCCTTTTCTGACTGCACTTGCTTTCAGTGTCAAGCATTGCTGGCACTTGTATAGAGGTGCAGTCATGAGGTCAAGGCGTTTACACCTACGTTCTCCGCCTCTTCTGCGACAAAAAAAGATTATGATGATGAGTTCTATTTTTTTTCTTCTTTACCAGAGGAGGACAGTGTTGCTATCAGAGTAAGTGGCATTATAGTTCAGTTTGATAAACTGCTTATGTACTTATATGTATTTTTCTAACTGTCAAAGTTACATGCAAAACAAAACTGCACTGCTCTACATCATGCCTTTCATAACATAGCCAATAGATTATTGGTTAAGTTATGAAAGGTAAGGTTTACATGAGTGCAGTTTTGTTTTGTATGTACCTTTGGCATTTAAAATAATAAGAAATATAATCATATAAACGGTTTAATGGCATCAGCACCAATAATTAACAAACAGAAGGCAATATCAGAGGCAGGATATTATGCCACAGAGTGACTCTCTGAGACAGGTAGACCCAAACATTATTATATAAGCATTTTATACCAGGAAATAAATTAAAGGACTCAATGAGACAGAGTCTTGGCCTCCAGCTTGTGTGAGTTTTAATGTGGTTGGGGGGGGGCATTACTGCAGATTTATCTTTCTTTACAAGAACATTTCGCTTCTAGCTCTGAGCTACAATGGATCATCATGCAAATACAGTGCCAGCTGTTGAACATACAAACCAATTTCTAGGTTAAAGCAGCAAATTCCACCTTACATATATTTTATAACTAAAGGCCAAATCCACAAAAGGCCTCAGCCTTTCCGCACATGCAGAGGGCCAAGAAAAGTGACAGAATTCCCCCTGAGCACAATGATGCATGCCTGCCTGACACTGTGGAGTATCCTCATACATGGCTTTGTGTCATCTCTAAACCTGATATTGAGGCTAAAAGGAGGCCCAGGACAGGGAGATCCAGAGGGTCAGGGCATGCAAGTGCCCCATGCAGGACAGAAACTCTGCTTTATGGAGGGTCTGCAGAGGGGGCAGAGGCTATGCAGCCCTAAGGGCTACAGAAGTGGCTACCTGCCCCCCTTCCAGCTACAGGATGCCTGACATTGCCTGTTCAGCAGTCAAATCACCTGCTCCAGCCCTCAGAGCTTCCATAGCAAGCTGGGGGCCATACTGGTACTATGATGATGACAGTCTGCAAATAATTGTGAGTCAGGCAGGGATACAGCAGTCCTTGGTGGACTGCCATATTACACCAGTCCGTGTACCATGCATAGAAAGGATCCAGTGGAGAGCTGGCACAGGTATCTGACTGGCTGCTTGGGGTCTGGCAGTGCAGCTGCCTGGACCCATCCCCAGATCTTTAGCATGGCACACTGTGCAGAGTCTGGAGGGGCTTGGGATTGTGAATGCCAGCAGGTGTTCCGCCTCCCAGGATGCAGGACAGTGCACCCCAGATGCACGTGATTCATGCATATCTGAGGTGCCTTTAAGGATTGAGCTTGATATCCCTATTCTGCAGATAAAGTATTCACACTACAAACTGCCAGGAAGCAACATCTTAGTCATATTAGAACTGAAAATAAGCTGTTTAAAAAAAAATATGAAAGTCCCTCTCAAGATTCAATCCCTTGTCTCCTGTAACACAAATATTTCACAAATTTTTTTCTTAATTTGTTTGTCTCCTGCCGACCAGCCCCCTTCTAGGCCCCCCATCACCGCTGCCGAGCAGCTTTGCTGGCCATTGCCTCTCGATAATTTGAGGTGCCAGCGGGCCCAATGCAGCATGGAGACCAGCTTAATCTCGCTGGTTGGCTTATTTTTTTTCTTCTCCATTTTGTGTCCCACCACCAAGTGTGGAGCCAAGGCGTGCAATGATGCCAATGGCCGAGCTGCACACACTTCTGAACGTAGCACATTGGGAGTCTTGCTAGGCTCCAACCCCTTGTGTGGGTCCATTGCATCAGCCCCCAGCCACTGCTATTGGCCAATCAAGCAGCGGACTCCATCCCCCACCCCTCCTCAGGAGAGGAGAGCCATCCTCCAGATGCTAGATCCTCTCCCTTCCTGGCCGATCCCCTGGTGACCTGCTCGCACCGCAAACATGGGTCACTGGTGTGGCAGGAGGTAAGGCATGATGCCTCAACCCTACACACCACTGGGCTGGCGATATTTCACAATTTTTATGAAGATTTGAATATAGGTCTCCTGCCTCATAAAATTCTGACACATCCCCTGAGCTGAAGAGCTGCACTGGAATTCCATAATGGTTGTGTCACATGCTTTTAGAGCTGGCAATCTGGGTTCTGATCCTAGTAGAGCTGTTTACATTTTAAGCTACTTAGCTACTTAAGAAACAGAATGTTCCTGACATGAAAATCTTGTGCTATGTTTCTGACATATACATTACCATTTATAGTATGTACTATACCTCTACATTTCCCCAGAGGCTCCTTGTGGCTTTGCTTGAAGACATTACACTGGATTCGAACTATCATCTCTCATATTGCTGCTTTGTTTCCTAGATGTATGACAAAAACCTCTAAACTACAGTACTTGACATGACTTGGAGGCCTCAGGTGTACCACACCAAACTTTCACAAAATAATTATCAATGCCGATTGTTTGCTTGCTGGTTGGTGCTGTGTAGTTGTTGGGTATAGACAGTGGAGAGGTCAAAATTAACAAATTAATAACACAAGTTACAATAGTGAAATTATCATAATTAGTTCATGAAAAGGTTCATACATAACATTGTCATTTTCTTAGACTGTAACCTTAAATTGTCAAAATAGTAGTTTTTATTACCCACGGCATAAGAACATGGGCAACACAGTCTAACAGTATGTAAACTGCTATACACAGGGCTGAATTTTAATGTTTACAGTATAGTACAGTGGTGCCCTCTCATCACCCCACATATACACACACACACACACATACACACACACACACACACACACGTACACGTACACACACATGTGCACACACACAGACACACACACATACACTACTACCACTTCCTTATCAGAGAGTTGACCTAATTATGGGGGTGAGTATTTTTTGCTGAGGTTGGTGGGGCCAGTCCAAAACCCTTGCTGACTGGGGGGGGGTGAATGAATGTGGAGCTGAGTGGTGGTGATGCTGGTGTGGGGAGTTACAACCCGTGGTAAGCTGAATGGGGTGTCTAGAATTCTTGCATGATTTGGGTATTGTGGCTACAACTTGTGACATCTGCAAGAAACACTCCTGGGCATGTTAGTCCACAAGCAATGGCACTATATTGAATAATGTACTGGGCTATAGAGGTGATTGGCAGTACAGGGAGGAACAGCTCGATCATGACCTCAGCTGAAGGGCTCATTCAAATACCTCAACAGGTATTCCATGCTTTAATTAAGCAATAAGACATGACAGGGTGTGTGTTATTGTCTAATAACGTCACTCCTGGGGTGGGTTGAAGCACGAGGCGAAGCTGAGTGCTTCCACCACCCCAGGAGTGACGTTATTAGACAATAACACACACCCTGGAGTGCCTTATTGCTGTTATACAATGGCTAATTTGTTAATTTTAGAGAAAAAAATAAAAAAATAATTTATTTTATGCATTTTTATTTATTTTGTTATGAGTGGAGGAGTATGTTTAAAAAAAAAAAAGTCCAGTACATGTTTTTGCCACTAGATGGAGCTGTTAGCTGAAGAATTGTGCTGTGTTCAGTCTGACACTGTTCCTTATTTAACAGTATGTGCCTATGTTGTTATTTTGACATCTTTACACCACCCCCACTACCACTACCACCATCGACATTGATCAGTTCGTAAAAACGGGATGCATCTGCAGTTTTTTAAAATGGTTTCATTACTGTTAGTTTTTGTGGTTACGGAGCTGATTGGCAGTTTAGAGGCATGCGCTCGATATCCTGATTTTGGAGGGGAGCTGATGGATCCAAGGTGTTACCACCTCGGTTATTTTTTGGCAGTGAGTACAAATGAAGCAGGATGAGGTTTTGAGACTGTGTGGAACACTCAAACTGGGGATGAAAAGTAATGACATTTCTGCTGTTTTCTCCGTGAAATGAACTGCGCGACTGGTAGTTACCATCGACGCAGTTCATTCAAGCCATTCGGTTTCAGAAAAACAGTCTGTCATGAACTAAAGTTTTTTTATAATGAACTAAGGTCTTTTTGGTGAATGTTGGAGCAATGCTTGGAATTTGTATCTGTCGGCAGCACGGGGGGATTAAGCAGTGACAGAGATTCAGTGTGTGGTAGGCAGACAAGAAGGGAGTGATTCGTGAGATCATTGTACAGTCCTTTTGTGCCTGCCCTAGATACAGTGATGTTATACTGTAATATCATCACTGTGTCTGGGGCTCATTAACCAATCAGCATGCTAGATTTTTTCTTGTCATTGTATAATAACAGTCACTTGGTCAGTGACAGGCTTCAAAGCAGCTGCCAGCTTCTCGTGGCTTTGTGAAGAACAGCTGTAGGAGTGTTGCATGAAAGAGTCTTTTAAATGCACTCTCACCATGGTGGAACAAGGAACCCAATTGCTCCCAAGCTGGCAGGGAGCTAGCCAACTGCAGGGAGCCACAGACTAGAGTGAGGAGGATGGTCCAACAGGGACTCTTCCAAATAGTAAGGGCCTTTCTGTGAGTGTAGAACCCCCCCCATTCATTACACTAATTTGGACCCACTGAAGTTTAACCTTGCTCTAATTTCCATACTACAAAATCATTTGCTACTAGCACTCACATACACCTCCATGATAGCTTGTAAGGAACACTTGATACTGGTGCAGAGGCATCAAGGTTAGGAAGTGTGTCTGGGGCTCATGGGGTGAGTATATTGCGGAAATAAGATCCCAGACCTGCAGACAATAATGTCAGAGGCTAAACTGGACATAGTAGCAATTAGTGAGACGTGGTTTACCAGTAACCACACTTGGGAGACTTCAGTACCTGGCTATGTATTGTTCAGAAGAGACCGAGGTGCAAAAAGGGGGGGAGGAGTGGCCCTGTATGTTAATGAAAATATCAAAGCTACAGAAATTCAGAATACACATAAGGAGCCAGAAGAACTGTGGGTCACCCTGAAACAGGAAATGGGACAGCCATAAGAACTGGGGTTGTCTACAGGCCCCAGACCAGAGGGAGGACATAGACACATTACTGTTAGAAGATATACAAACATGACAGCTAAAGGGAGGTTCTGATAATAGGAGACTTCAACATGCCAGATACAGATTGGTCAATACCAGCAGGAACATCTGCCAGAACTAGACTCATAGTGGATTCCCTGCAGGAAGGCCTCAAACAACTGGTACAGCAACCCACAAGAGACAGGGCTATCCTAGATCTAGTACTGACTAACAAAGAAGGATCACAGATCTCCAGGTAGAAGGTCACCTGGGGGCCAGTGACCATCACATGGTATGGTTCAATTTGGCTACTACATCTAATCATCCCATTCCAAGGCAAAATATGGGACTTCAGAGGAGCTGACTTTGATAAGATGGCCAACAGAGTTAAGCTAGCCCTGGCAAAAGAAACACAGGTGAGGGGTACAGGCAAAGTGGGCAAGCATTAAGGATGCAATACTTGAAGCAACATCCCATTGTGTTAGACAGAAAAGGAAGTGCAAGAAGAAGGAAACCACTTTGGTTCTCAAATACAGTAGCAGAAAAGGTCAGAGCCAAAAGGCTGGCCTTCAGGAAATATAAGGAACACAGCGGGATGAAGATAGGGAGGCATACCAAACTGCCTAAGGGAAGCAGGTAAGGCAGTAAGGCAGGCAAAGTCCCAAACTGAGGAAACACTAGCACGAACAGTAAAAGAAGGTGACAAGACTTTCTATAGATATATTAGTGAAAGGAGAAAATCCAGAGGGGGTATTGCTAAGCTTAATGGAGAAAAAGGAGCATGTGAGGAGGAGGACCCTGCAAAGGCATCTATCCTAAATAGATACTTTTGCTCAGTATTTACTGAAGAGAAGGTAGGGCAGGGCCCACAGCTCAGCATCATGGACACAGGGGAGGGAGGTGAGCACTACTCCTTCACAAAAGAAAGGGTCCTACAAGAGCTTGCTAAGCTCCAGGGTGGATAAGGCAATGGGACCTGATGGCATACATCCCAGGGTACTTAAGAGCTAAAGGAAGAACTAGCAGAGCCATTAGCAGAATTGTTTAGTGAGTCTCTGAGCACAGGAGAGGTCCCAGAAGACTGGAGAAGGGCTCATGTGATCCTCCACAAGAGTGGTAGCAGGGAGGAGGCGGGGAACTACAGACGGTCAGTCTTACCTCAGTAGTGGGCAAGATTATGGAGGCACTCCTTAAGGAAAGGATAGTGCAACACCTGGAATCCATAGGGGCACAGGATCCAAGACAGCATGGGTTTACAAAGGAAGGTCCTGTCAAACTAATCTCATAGATTTCTTTGACTGGGTAACCAGAGTGGTGGACCAAGGGGAGCAGTTGATGTCGCTCACCTTGACTTCAGCAAAGCTTTTGACACTGTTCCACATAGAAGATTGATAAATAAGCTGGGTAAGCTCGGTGGTCAGAAGTTGGTCAACTGGGTGGCAAACTGGTTGACGAGGCAGAAAACAGAGAGTGGTGGTAAATGGTATACAGTCAGAAGAGATGCAAGTCACAAGTGGGGTACCTCAGGGATCAGTCCTGGGGCCAGTCCTCTTCAACATCTTCATTAGTGACCCTTGTAGATGGACTAGAGGGTAAGGCTTGTCTGTTTGCAGATGACACCAAGATCTGCAACAGAGTAGATGATCCAGATGGGGTGGGCAGAATGAAGAGATCTGGATAAACTAGCAGAATGGTCAGAAGAGTGGCAACTGGGATTTAATGCAAAGAAGTGCAAAATCATGCATATAGGGAAGAAAACCCTGAAGCCACCTATAGGCTGGGAGGAGTTGCTAGCAGTCACAAAGGAAGAAAGAGACTTGGGCATCATCATCACTGATGACCTAAAATCCATCAAGCAGACCTCTAAAGCAGTAGGTAAGGCTAGGGAGGTGTTAGGGTGTATTAGTAGGGGTATCTAAGTCATAAGAGGGAGGTAATAATCCCTCTGTACAAGACACTAGTTGAAGCCCCATCTGGGTACTGCGTGCAGTATTGGAGGCCACACCTTCACAAGGACATTAACCAAATTGAGGCAGTCCAGAGAAGGGCAACAAAATGGTGCAGGGACTGCATCAGAAGACATATGAGGACAGATTAATGGAGCTCAATATGTATACCCTTGAGCAAAGGAGGAGGGAGAGAGGTGATATGATCGAGGCATTCAAACACCTTAAGGGCATAAACAAGGTGAAAGAGTCTAACATGTTTCAATATAAGAAAAATAGCAGGACAAGAGGACACAGCATGAGATTAGAGGGAGGCCGATTAAGGGGAATGTGAGGAAATTCTTTTCACAGAAAGGGTGGTAGATGCATGGAATGGCTTACCACAAGAAGTGGTGGCTATGAATACAGTGCAGGGCTTCAAACAGGCATGGGATAGGCATAAGGGAGCAATACAAATGACTATGAATAGATAGGTCACTGACAGAGCAAAGGCCGATGGCACATTTATAAGGTAGAAAAAGGAATGGGCAGACTGGATGGGCCTTGCGGTCCTTATCTGCCGTCAACTTCTATGTTTCTATGTAAGTGGAAAGGGATGGTGCAAGGCATGGTGTGGGGGCTAGGAAGGAATGCTGGATGGGAGCATTCTGGAGCATGGGGGTAGGGGCTGATGTGTGAGGGGATGTAGGAGGGGTAGAAGAGAGGGAAGTAGTGGAAGCAAAGGAGAGGTGTGGAGCTTGAGGGGGAAGTGAGCTGAATGGTTATAAGCTGGAGAATGGATAGGGCAGTGAGAGTTGATGTAGCAAGGCACAAGTCAAAGGATGGGTGGGAGAGAGGAGAATCAGAATTCAGTGGGGATGAACTATAGGTAGGAACATGTCAGAGTATGAGGTTACTTGGCAAACTAAATCTAAGAAACCAAATACTTGGCTCAGCACTGATGTCTGTTTTTAATGAGGCATATCCCAACCAGTGCAGCCCTTTAAAAAGCTACCAATACCTCAAGAACTTTAAAATACTGTACATATTATTTGGACACAGAGCAGCTTTACATTTCCCACTGAGTTTGTATTTAATAAGCATGAAAACAGGATATTTTTCCTTGAGGGTTCATCAGCTGCTATTGCTTCTTCCCAACCTGATATCACAATACTCTGCTTGTGACATCACAGTGATTCCCATGGCAACAGACTGTGATGTCACAACAGAACATTATAATTTCATGTAGGGAATAGGTTATAGTGGCAGATGAACAATGAACAGGAGAAATCTGTAGAAATGTATAAGAAAATATATGAAATAACAGCTGAACTTTATCTGAATATTATGTTTTTTTAAAGTTTTCCCAAAGGCATCAGCTGCTCTTTAATTTACAAGCCATTCTACTTGTTCAACTTTACCATCTTGCTGAGTTTACTGAGCACTCAGGTATCAAATGAGGTTAATCAGACTACAGTTTCAGGTTGCTCCTGTCTAGGGCATTTAAAGTATTTAGAATTACTTAGCATGCTTAGAATTACTTAAGAGTGTTTAGATTTATTGAGGAGATTGGAATAGCCAGCCCACTCACCCAAATGTTAAATAATAAAAATTGTTGTTTTTGTAACATCTAGACAACAACACGTCCGACATTTCGGGAAACCCCTTCTTCAGGGAGTCTGGTTCATTTTTTAAGATTTCATTCCTTTCGGTACTGTTTCTTTAAAGTTTTGCTGCATTTTCTCTTCACTCTAAACCAGGCTTACTGTATCTATCATGTGTCATGTTTTTCATTTAAAGTGTTTTGCTCTTATCGTTTTCAAGTTTCTCATTTGTAATGCAACAAAACTTTAAAGAAACAGTACCGAAAGGAATGAAATCTTAAAAAGTGAACCAGACTCCCTGAAGAAGGGGTTTCCCAAAATGTAGGATGAGTTTTTGTCTGGATGTTACAAAAATAAAAAAAAATTATTATTTAACATTTGGGTGAGTGGGCTGATTATTCAAGGCTCCTCAATAATATTTTGTCTCTGATTGGTATTGACCTCTCCCCTTAACTGAATCATTTACTACTTCATTTATATTTTTTTTTCTGAGGTTGGCTGTGCTGGAGTTTGGATTTTCTGATTGTTTAGATTTACTTAGAGTGTTTAGAATTACCAGAGTCCTGAATCTCATTTTAATCCCAAAGCTATTATTCCTGAGTTGTTTAAAATAAACCTTTTTCTTGCATTTGAGTCAGCTTCATGCCTCTCTCTTGTAGGTGCCTGTTAGTGGCAACTGGCCTGGTTAATTTTCCCCTAAAACCCTGACACTTGCTGGCTGGGTGTCACACAAAAATTCACCTCTGGGTGGTTGGCATAGTTAGACTTCTTCTTCTCCACACATTGTAGCTGTGCAACCTGGCCCCAACCTGATCCATCAAAGTTAGTTTTGGTCGAGCTGTCTTGAACACAGCATTCTACATTTCTATTAACCTTCTTTTAAAATGGAACCTTTGTATATTGCGAGGTGGCAACTAATGCCCCTTTTCTACCACCCCAAGATCTCTAACATCATGAAAATGACTAAACGCTGGAGAAATACCAGTCAGGAGATGTGGTATTGTAATAAATGATGATGGTACACAACTTTAATGAATTATTAGCCATGGAGGCATAATTCTTATTTGTATGCAGTGATTGCATTGGCAGAGCAGTATGACAAAAGACCACTAGATCCACTATACTTTGCAAGTCCTGTCCCATGTTGTATTAGGAAGATTCTGTTGGAACAGTAATGCTTTTGCTTCATTTAACCCTTGAGAATAAAACCCATGTTTGATCAGCTGTTTGGTTGATGCTTTTCATAGGCATCTCAGAGAAGAATAGATGGACATACATCTATCTAGCTGTCAATCATAATTTTAATGTCTGTGCAAGAGCACAATTACCCTTAGCATACTAACATACTAGACGCCAGCAGAGTAGGCCTATTGGTCTATCAAGTCTGCTCGTGCTTCAGCACCCTGATTGGGTACCGTAGCCTTCTATCTATCTCCTTTCACTGTTGCTCCATCCTCCAGTCCTGCCCCCCGGGCAAACCAGCCTGTGCTTCAACCCTTGCCTATACCTGTCCCACCCCCTCTTGAATCTCTCCACCTTAGCTGCCTGTACCAGCTCCCCAGGCAGCACATTCCACAGTTCCACCACTCTCTCGGTGAAGTACATCCTCCTCCTTTCCCCCCTAATCCTACCACCCTCAATCTTCCAACTGTGTCCTCTGGTGATTCCACCCTCCTTCAGTCAAAAGATCATATCTCAGCTTACCTTATTTACTCCCCTGAGGTACTTAAAGACCTCAATCATGTCCCCCTGGTCCCTCCTCTCTTCCAGCGAGTACAGGTTGAGCTCCCCTAGTCGTTCCTCATATGTCATATCCCCCGGGCCCCAGATAATTCTGGTTGCTATCCTCTGAACCCTCTCCAGGAGTTGGATGTCCCTCCTTAGGTGCAGCCTCCAGAACTGCACACAGTACTCAAGATGTGGTCTAACCAGACTGTTGTACAGTGGCAAAATCACTTCCCTGTTCCTTGAGGTAATCCCCCTAGCAATGCATCCCAGCATCCTATTTGCCCTGACTGCAGCCCTCCTGCACTGCTCTGAATTATTCATGTTAACATCCACCAAGACTCCTAGGTCTCTTTCTCTCACCGTGGCCTGCAGCTCATACCTCCCCGGGTGTACACATAGTTGGGGTTTTCCTAACCTAGGTGCCAGCACCTTGCACTTGGAGGAGTTCAATTTCAATTTCCAGGTGCAGGACCACCTATCCAGAGTATCCAGGTCCTCTTGCAGGGTCAATCTCCCCTCCTCCCCCTCCACCAATGCCCCCAGCTTAGAGTCGTCCGCAAAGAGACACTTAGCCTTCTGCTTGGTACAGCAGTGACCTAGTTTCTAGGTAATTCAGGTTTTATGAAGAAGAAAAATAACTTAAATCAGTTTTCTTTTTCTGAGCAGAGTGTTTTGCTGTTCTGAAACTTCAGCCGGGCTGCCTAGACACTGATTTCTTTCTTAAAAAAACAGTTTTGTTTTCAGTCAGTGTATCTACATTCAGTATATTTTCACTACAAATGGGTTTTGACCCAAATCTATCATTAACTTCAGTTTTCTAAGATATGGGCATCTGTTGAAATGCAGTCTGTACTGAACAACTGACATGGAATTCAGTATATAATACCTATCATACTAAAGGCATTTGGTGAATAAAAAATGAGATCATACATAAACACTGCATTCATGATGCTAGCAACACTATGTTTGAAATTGTTTATGGCTATACTATCACAGTAAAAAAATGCTACATATTTCAAAGATTATTTTTATCACATGCATGAAAAATTGCTCAATGACATTAGAGGGTACTCTAGGAAAAGACAATTAGATAAAGTACACCATTCTTCTTATCCTTGCCTTGCCCTCTAACACATCAAAAACAAGCAAACTCTGTATTCTGTGTGTGAAGTGATCAGAGACTGGCTTGTCACCAGGCCTGAAGTAAAACAAAATTATATGGGCTTATTCAAGAGATCTCATAGGCTAGCTGCCATTGCTAGCGTAAAGCTCTTGTTGAGCACGATTTGTCTTAATCAGTGGCACCAGTTAGGTTGTGTCATTGTGTTGACAGAGTGGGTTCAGGATTTTGAAATAACTTTTAACAGGTTACTGCAGCTGGACTGCATGCTGTCCCTTAAGGGAGATGACTTTGGGGCAGTGTGTGTGTGTGTGTGTGTGTGTGTGTGTTATAGCAATAAAACTGCTTCCTCCTTGTGCCACAGTTTATTTATAGATGCAATTTGTCTTTTAAGCAAAGGGAAATGTTTAAAAGAGAGTGGTATGATATTTTGGCTTAGAGATGGGGCAGTATATCTGCAGACTTATTAACAAGGAGCGAACAGACTTTGTGACATGCCGAGGTTGCTTTATAAGCTCAATCCAAACTTAGCAAGGCAAGCAGGAGATTCAAAGGCCCCTTTACAGGGCACATATTGCTTTGCACCACAACACAACTCGCGACTGTGTGTATATGCAAATGAGCAAGAAGACATGAATAAAACTTGCAGCACTGTATTAAAATCTTGCAGCAAGTATAACACAGATGGGTGCACTGCACAAATTACAGTAAGAATGATGACGCCCTCACCCATAGCAATCTGCAGTAGTACTTGATTGGTCACTTGTCAGCCAATCAGGTGGTGTTACTCTAGGTGAGGACATCATCGTTCATTCATTCTACAGCACAAAACTGAAGAGGAAGGGTCTTTTGCGCCAATATTGGGCAGTTTTTTTTTTTTTTACAGGTCAGACTGCAGTGTTGCTTATAATTTGGGGCTGAGGGATGAGGGAGGTTGAGTGATAGAGGATAGTAAAGTGGGGTTCCATATGTCAATATGACTTGTGGGAATGTGCCCAGAGTGGGGGAGATGGGTGGAATGTTTTTCTAAAGTGGTGCAGTTTGGGGAAGGGAATAATGGGATATCATTACATTTTACAAATGTATTTTAACATACTTTGCCAGGATTGTGGGGTGGGGGGAGGGAGGTTGGCAGTAGAGGGTGGTGGGATGAGGTACCATCTTTAAAAGGTATGCATGGTTGGAAGGGGTTGGAAACACTTTGTCACAATGGGTGGGGGTAGATTACAGATTTTGAAAACTTCCTCTAAAGACAAAATTTGCCTACAAAGTCGGGGTGATGTCGGAATGACTTTGCCTTGCTATGGGTAGTGTTTGACCTGCTATACATAGTACAACATTTCTGACATTGCACCAATCTCACCAGGTGTAGTAAAAATTATTGTAACATGGCTCTTTCAACAACTCCCAAATAACATAATATGATTGGTGAAATAATAACAGGTGACTAAAAAGCAACCATGGATTAATTCCACAGTAGAACCGTGATTGCTTATGTAGTACCTTTCTGAGCCACCGCTAAATTGTTAGCAGAATTCTTTGCTTTTCCAACCCACCCACGCAGTTGAGTGTCATTCTAATCTAAACCTCATAATATATGGTCCAGCACATTTTAATTATTTCAGTGGATCATGTAGTGCACCATGTCAGTAACCACCACTGTGGCAGTAATAAAAGGAAAAAAAGGCACTGATCAATGTTTACATTTCAGCAGCAATGTTCCGACATGGCAAATATTGATCCTTTAAGCAAGGTAATGTAGCATAGAAGAATTGCCTTAATATGGGAAGAATGTGACTGCACAGTACTGTTGACATAATGCAAATGAGCAGAAATGTTGTGATGTTGCAAATCTTTATCATTTCAGAAAGTTAATGTAGAGTACAAATATTACCTTAATACAAGTCTGCATTTGCAAAGTTTGAGACTCTCCACACAATGCACAGTAACATAGCCTTGAAAAATACTGCATACTAATGATGGAGCGTCATCACTACAATCCCAGAATGCAGTGCCTCAACTTAGAGGAAGTAGAAAAGGGCGATAGAATGAGTAACAATCTTATTTTACCTTACATATTTATGAGTAGTTTTTTTCCATTGTAACATATATTTGTAGATGTGCTAAGTTACTCCTGACAGGAAAGTGTGTCATCCTGACTGCAAACAGCCACAATGTATGTAAGTACCGCTACGTTGGTGCAACAAGTTCAAATAAATGCAGCAGCATACAAAGCTCCGTGTTACTCAACATTATTGCTTGGTTCTACTGTACAATTACTGTCTGGATGTAAAAACTGTTACTAATACTCTTGCCACGCTACAAGAGCATCAAACCACTCCAGACTATGATTCTACTGTGGAATTAATCCATGGTTGGGTGGTTGGAGGCACTCGCTCCCCAACCATGGATTAATTCCACAGTAGAACTATGGTCTGTTGTGGTTTAATGCTTACAAAACATCTCTAGTCAATCATTCAAAATCATTAATGCATAAGTTGAACAGAAGCAGTTCCAGAACAGACCCTGTAGAATTTCATTAGGCTCTGCCTTCCAGACTAACACTTGTCCCCCCGCCACTGTTCATTGCCTCCTGATACTCAAAAAATGTATAATTCATATATAAATAGTTTTTTTCCCACTCTCTTATCAAATTTGTGTAACAACTTCGATTTGTACCTTGTCACGGCTGTACTAAAGTCAGAATGTACCAATGCTTGCGCATCCCCCTATATATCCATCTGGTGACCTCAGCAGAAAATATAATTACTTCAGTTTTACCAGCCTTCCTTAAAAAACATATATACTATAATGATATGTTTGTGTTTTGGTTTACCAAGAGTTACTTAGATGTCCCTAATATTGTTAAAAATTTATTTTACATAGTCTATTCCAGCTATCTTTCAGCCTGCCTGTCTGTCTGTCCATCCATCCATCTACCCATCCACCTATCCATCCATCCATTCTCCCATCCTTAAATTAAAAGCATTCAATAGAACTACTTAAAGAAATGCACAGTTACCACGGTGGTTTACCTCTTTGCATGAGTTTACATGAGAAAAGCAAAATAGGAGTGCATACT
Source organism: Neoceratodus forsteri (assembly GCA_016271365.2). Classification (NCBI taxonomy): domain Eukaryota; kingdom Metazoa; phylum Chordata; order Ceratodontiformes; family Ceratodontidae; genus Neoceratodus; species Neoceratodus forsteri. The sequence continues at coordinate 215,054,345 of JADMNL010000023.1, forward strand.
TCACAATCTCTGTCTCTGATGAATCTCTAACAAAGCCTTAGTTCACAAGGCGAAACGTCAGGTTAGTGGATGCCCATATTATCTATTTTGTTTGTTTATTTGTTTGCTGTATTGGAATGTTTCTATGGCACTTTATACATCATTTGCACAATAAAGACCTGTTCTGTAAGAAGATAGGCACTATAGTCCATTACTGTGCAATCTGAGAAATGTATACACTCCTTTTATGTTTTTTTTTTCAAGGAGAACAATTCAATATATGATACAAATGAATCTATGCCCCATATATTGTCCCTTCCAAAAGATTTAAACTTTGAGCATTCTGGAATCTCTAGAAAAAAATGTAATGTTCTCTCTCATTTAAACAGAATCTCTTGGGCTTCAGGTTTACTGCAACCAATTCAGTACCCCCAGATCTACCTTCAGCTTGCTACTTACTGTATCTTTTATGTAAACATCCACACAGATGCCCAGGCCCCTCAAACACTTCCTGCTATTTATATCTGACCCATATCACATGACAGATTTATACTTGCTTTAATATGTGATAGTCATTCTGCCGCCATCTGCAATTCCCAAGCGAGACTTGAAACATTGGCAAAGAAGATTGTGTTGGTGACTCTGTAGGATTGCATGTAAACAGTAGTTATGGATAATGAGCTCCTGACTGCAAAGGTGATTGTAAAAGTAGAAAATTGGCTTTTCTGACAGGTAGACAAACCGATTTTCTGCAATATGCTGGTTCTGTTATTTCATATAACATTTGTTTATTGCCTAGTCAGGATTAAAAGATACTGACCCCCTTTCACTATCTGCAGCCTCAGTGCTGCAGATAGTGAACGGGTGCAGTGTTTCTTAATCTGGACTGGGTGATTTTGGTCTAAAACTATTGTTGTAACTGAATGCAAAGATCCATGGGAGACTGCATTTAAACTTACAGTGTATCCTCAGTATATTACAGATTAATGTGAGCATTCTGAGTCCCAGTTTTTGGAAGACTGGGTATAACCAATACCTTACTAAATTTCTTTTACTTTACAACTTAAGGGCCCTATGCAGGATGCGGGTGCAGGTATTCAAAATAAGCATGTACACTAGCCAAGTAGCTGCGCACCCGTGGACAGGTACACCCTTACTGGCATTCACTAATGCCAGCCACCTGTCCACGGCTCCACCACCCAGCATGCAGGACTCCACATGGCAGCTGGGTGGTGGAGTCAAGTTCCCAGGTGGGTATCCCATGGGATGCCCTGCCCAAGACCCACAGTGGATCCCTTGCATAGCGGGGCATAGGTCTGTGGTAGTGCATACCTACAGCAGGCACCCAGACCTGTACAGCATAGTCCCATCCCAGCTCATGGCTTTCAGCACCCTCCCAGTACAGAGATGGACCCCAGCAGTAGGCACCACCCCATCCTGCAGAATGTACCCCAGCAATGCTGCTGTGCCCCAACCCACTCCTGGCCATGCCTCCTGCCCCCACCCCTACCCTGCACCCCCAGTGGTAGGCAGTGTATAACCCCCCCAGCACCAACAGCGCCCACCCACCAGCCAGTCAGTGCCAGCCATTCACCTGTTCAGCAGCCCCTGCCCCCCAGTACTTTCCAGTGGGCTGTGGCAGCATGGGGGGCATGGCTATGGTCCACCATGCCCAGTGTGAGGCATCTGTGGGGACGCACACTGAGTTATGCCAGGTCCCGGTTGGTGTACTCGGTACCACCCTCCATACCCATGCGGCTAGCAATATGTGGGTTAGTGAATACTGCTTAGTACTGGCACACCCCCAGAATGCCCCCAACGTGGTGCAGTCCACAGATGTGGGGGATTCAGTGCACTGGGTGTGCATGCCTCCGTTTGTGCATCCCATGCGGGAGGTGCAATGGGTGAGGGTTGGCTACGTGCCCATGTTACTTGACGCATAGCCACTCCACACCCTCATGCATAGGGCCCAGTACAAGTAAAATAAATCTTCATAGTTGCTTAGAAGTTTGCTGCTGGATACTAGCCTTTGCAAAATGCTCTGGCTGATCTAGCCTTGTGTAGAGTCTCATGATTACATTTGGTGGTTTGTATCTCATTGATCCTGCCTACTATAAGCCTAACTTTACCATTACAGCACATTCAACCTTTTACATCTCTCTAGTTCGGAATACAATAAGCACCAAAAAGGAGACTGTGTTGGGGGTTGAACAAACAGCTTAATAGATATAGTACCTCCTTTGGATAACGGTTTGTTCTGAAGATAAGTGCATGTTCAAAGCAAACTAACATTCAAAGGTTATTTTTGAGAGGGATAACTTTCACATGCATGCCTAAATTTACTAGACTTCACTTTCAAAGCCCATGGGGGCCTTGCAGCATGTTTGTGTTGCATTTGTACACACTGGGCTTGATTCAGAAAGCTCTGCAGCTAGTACAAGGTGCCTGCAACAAATAGAATTGATGCAAGTGACACCTTGCACCACAACATGCAGGGTTCCCAGTTCAGTAAGTCCGCCAGTGCCAAACCGGGGACCCTGTGCTCCAGACCAGCCAGTGCCAGGTGTACGGTTGTGCCAGGGTACTAGAGGGCTTGTGACAGATGCAAACTTCCATATCCCCATCAGGGGGATTCAGGAAACCCTCCCAGACAGCACATGGTCTGGTACTGCAAGACCAGCCAGGTGCTGGTCTAACGCTCCATGCGCCACCCCCAAAGCCCTCCCTTGGCAGGAGGGAACATGTACTGCCACCTGCCTGTGGTTCCTGGCAATGTAGTCATCTAATGCACCAACCATGTAACTACACACTACAGAAAGACATCAAAATGGAGCCCTTTGTGGTGTTGGTACCCTACAGCAATCCCCCCAAGGTGCCCAGCATGTGGGCTCCCCCCGCACACTGGTACCACATTGGCCCCTCTGATGCCACATCAGGGTGCTGATGCCACCCCTCTAGTCCCCATCTGTGTTCCACCATCCTTCCCCAGGCACTGCCCCTTCCCCCATGACCCCAGCAGCCTTTTTTCCTGGGCACAGATGCTGCCCAACCACTGAGCAGCTTGCGGCAAACCTCTCAGGTGTGCTGTATTTTTGCCACATGGCCATATTTGCCACAAGCTGCAGGACTTTTGTGCCGGGACCCTACCCAATAGTGAATGATGCACCAGCGATGAGAGAAAGTTGCCATTTGCTGCAGCTTGTGCTGAGCTTTCTGAATCAAACCCACTGCATCCAAATGTTAGATCACCTCAGATGTTAAAAAAAGGAAGTAATTCCTAGTCCTTCTTTCCTGCTCAGCAAAAACTAAATATAGAATTCACAGTTTTAGTACATATATATAGCCCCATCTCTAGCTCCCATGTCCACTACCCCAGGCTACACCTAGAAGCTTCATTAAGGCTTCTCCACCACCTCTCATTTTCTGTCCCTCTCTTCCCTGATTTTTCATAGCCACCATCTCCAAGGCTCACTTAAGCTTGTCATCTGGTTGTTGCTTCTTCTGGTCTGTGATTTTGAACTAAACCCTGGCACTACCTTTCCCTCATCATCTCCATCTCTTCCTGAGGGTCTCAGGACTGTATATGTAAATATCTGCAGTCTTGTCTCTAAAAACTGACCACTTGCAGGTGAGGAGATGAAAGACCATTTGGTGGTATGGAGTTCAGTTTAGAGAGCAAATAGGTTGTGAGAACTAGAAGTCCAAAGCTGAATGACTTTGAGGGGGCTTTAGGGTGGTGGACCTTACATTTACAGTAAACTAAGCTATTGTCATGGAGAGCATAAGGAGGGTGCCAGCACAGATAAAACAGTGGGGATAAGAGTAGAGAATTAAGTCACGGAAGGGGATAGTTTGAAGAGAAAAGCTTGAGTTGAGTAGACTCAGAGATATACTGTGTGAGGTGGAGGGATTGGATTTCTGTGTTTTTGCAGTGGGGAAACCCAAATGAGGTTAACATTACCCAGGATCAAACACTCACCAACAGTAGTGAGGGTAAAAATGGAAGAAAGAAGGTCAAAGAGGGTGTCAGGTGTGGCTCTCTTAGAGACACCCTTCAGTTACATAAGCAGGGAGGGAAAGGGAGAATGAAAGTTTGCCCACAAGAAGCTCATGAGAGGACAGAGAGATGAGATACACTGATAATGTGGTGGCAATAAGAAGTCATGGTCTTGATGGGCTCGACTCCCAAACATCTCTGTCTCTCTACCACTACTTTTGTTTTTGCACTAACTGGCCTTTTTAGCTTCTTATTCTGCATGAGCTCTGTTCCTGCAGCTTGCAAAAAAAGCTAAAGTTATTCTCCTTCACACCTCTGTTCTGCCTAACAAGCACCTCATTTTTCTTCCTCACTAGCCTCATTAAACTCCAAAACAACCTTGTGCATTCTTAGCTCACCCCATTTCTGGGCTCATTGGCTTTCCTTACATCATACCAGTCTGTTTTCCACAGTTCCTTCGCCATCTCCTCACTTTGTCTCACTGACTTCATCCTTAATGGTATGGATAAGTGCCATATAAACTCTGCCATCTTTGTCAAGCTTGCAAAGGCATTCAACACTGACCCCTTCCCCTGCTGGAAAAAAATGCTGGAGATGGACTGTCTGCCATAGCAGTCAGTTGGTTTAGTTCATACCTGCATTGCAGGTCCCAGTCTGTCTCAGTAGGAGGTGTCTTCTCTTCCACCCTCCACATATAGTCTGTGGTTCCACAAGGCTTTGTCTTTGATCCCATTTTCTTCTCAGTTTTCCTAACTGACCTTCCCAAGGCCTGTATCTCCTCTAACATTCACCTGTATGTAGTTGATACAGTCCTTTTTACTGCTGCAGTGGGCGAAGCCTGCAGACGTTTTGCATGTACAAAAGGGCTGATGTTTTCTGTCCATAGAACTGGCTGAAGGTGTAAATAGTCTCCTCCGCCCTACCCTCCTCCAAAAAATGCTTTTCACCCTCAAAAAAATATGCTTTCATGTCAGTCAATGGTTGCAGAGCACTATTTTCTTTCTTAAATGGGAGGTACAACAACTGGAACCTGAGTAGTGGGAGGCAGCATTAGTTTTTTGGGGGGGAGTAAGAGCTGCCTCCACCTCCACCTGAGAAACTCCTAACGATCTACCCCCACCTTTTTTATTTGATTCATGTAGGAGGGGCATGAGGTGGATCTATCATGTTGGAACAACAGACTATCAGAGCTGCCTGGGGCATCAGAGCTTAAGGTTCAGAAGGAAATAAAAAGTAATTAAGGAGTGCCTGAAACTGCATCCTTATACAGTACTTGTGAAACGCATCCTGAAATGATGGCACTTGAGGAAAGCAAGCACTTGCAACACAAGAATGACAATTAAGGTATAGGCCCACAAAGGAGTAAAATATGTTACCAAAGAAGGCTATCCCATATTGGATACTAGAGTGTCTGTTTCCTAAAAGCTTTTTATACCACCCCCATACACACAGCTGAAGCACCCACCCAAATAGCTAAGGGGAACTCTACATTTTTGTTTCTCTGGAACCTGGAGTTTAGCAGTAATGTGTGAAGAGGATAAAGTCTTGTTTTTTGTGCATTTGAATAGGTTTAGTGCTTTGACATTAAAAGATATAAATATATATACATAGTGTCATAGGTGTCACAAACTCACTCAGCCAGTCAACCCTCTACTCCCAAAGTGCCAACCTCTGAGCGTATGATTTGTATACATTGTAACAGACAAGGTAACCCTCTTGTCTGTTTTGTGGTTTCAAGTCACATTAGTCTCAAGCTCTGGAAGGATTCAAACTGATAACCTCTTGTTAGCATACCCAATTATCAGGCTCAGATAATTCTGTCTTTGGGGGGCCAGATATCTTTGCCTATGGGCACCCAACCAGGTCTTTCAAATGAACCCTTAGAACTCTATGCAAGACTTTAGAGAACTCTATCCATTTCCCAGTTTGGTCTACAATAAGCCCATACACAGTGTACTTATAACCTTTAAAAGCTCCACTTAAAATAAAAAGAAATGTCAAGGCACTCCATGCAGTTTCGTTTGTAAAAAAAATATCTTTACTTTAAAAATATCAAACCAGAACAATAATTACAGAACAATTATATATCCCAACACATACAGCCTTAAAACAGACAGGTAAAAAAGTACAGTTCCTACAATATATAACTTCAGACTAATCTTGTCTAATGCTTACTTTCTTTCAGTGCTTTGAGGGACTCTCTTCTCTCAGTCACAAATTGTCTTGTGTGTCTCTGAGGCTTGCTCAGTTGGATAAAAGAGTTCTGAGCCAGCCTCCTCTCTGAGATCATTAAACTCTGCCTTGGCGTATTAAAAGTTATATGTTATCATACAGGATGTCCCAACAAGATTTAAAAAAAATGATAAGTGACATACTCAATTTCCTCTCCTCAGGGTAACTGGTCAGAACTGGTTTTTGTTCTGCCACACACACACACACACACACACACATACACACACAGGTTCTATGATGTCCTTCCAAGGCTTCCTGGGGAATGTGTATTTGACCTTCTAAATTCATCTGAATCCTGCCTGGCCCAGACATCAAACCTCTTCAATGTCCATTCTGGCCTCTCTCCAACACCCCTCCCCACAAGTCCTTCCTGGCAACTATGCAAGTCAAAGGATCTCCCTGAGGGCATTATGAATGGCTAATCTTATTTCCTGGGATGAAAGCAAATTGACAAGGTAATTGCATCCCAGATCTCTGCAGCTTAAAATACCTCCTGTCCTTTGAACTTATTCCTGGGGTGTCTTAATATATCAGTTCCAGTAAGACAGTAGTTTCCTCAAACTGACCTTCCCATCATATATTTTATATGTAATAAAAAAAATTAATACAGCACTCAAGCACTCAGAGCTGGCTGTCTATGTCACAATGGGCACCTGAAAAGGAAGGAGATACTATTGAAATAAATGCTATTCTGATGATTTATTTATTTATGTGTAAGATTCTAAGTGTAGTTCTGCCTAGGTCACAAACACATAAGCTATAAAAAGTAAATTTAAGGATGGATGTATTAGTCAGAGCTTGTAGTAGCAAAATAAAGCAAGAAAAATAATATATTGTTTTTTTTCTTTCAATTGTTTAACCAGGAGTGGCACACTAAGCTGAAAGTTTGTTTACAGGGGCAACCTGGGAGCACATAGATGTTAAGTGACTTGCTCAGGGTCACCCAATATGCCATTGGGGGCTGTAGAATTCAAACCCAGATCTCCAGATTTGCAGAGCCTTAAACCACTGTGCTATACTGCCTCCCTAGTTATGGCAGTTGTCTGTTTTATGGTTCATGATGTTGGTGTAGTAAGCAGCAGTACATTGCATAGCAGGTGCAAAATGTCAATAAGTAGGTCATGCAATAGATGTTCTGAGCAGTTACTGAAGCAAGAAATGTATTTAGGATAGTAAAATATTCCTGTTAGAGAACTGATAAATGTGTGACATTTGTACCTGAATTTCAAGGCGGTCCTTATGGGGTGTCAACGTACAATATAAAGTAGTTATAGTTTTCAAGTTGTCTGGGTAATTGCTTTATACTACCACTGTTACTAAATTTAAATTATACTATGAAGAAAATTAAGTTTTTGTAACTGTCTGTAAATGTATTAAAAACATTTACTTGTCCTTATAATGTAATGCATTAAATGCTGTTGCTAGGTTAAGAAGTCACATAACAATGCCCAGGGCATTAGGGTTTCTGACCATAACACCCTGCCCTGTAGGGACTGACAGGTATCAGGGGTGTGACTTGGGATTGTCAATAGTAATGCCCATACCATTCCACCCTCATCCCCACCCTGCAGCCAGTAACAGGGAGGTCTGTCTTTGACTCTTCAGCCCCAAAGTTCACTTCATTTTCTTATACAGTACTATACCCATTTCAGTGTATTTCCTTAAGGAATGGGGTGAGTGTAAAGCTTGAACCCCAAGACACACCTTGACACTTGTCTATGTCTGCAGGGTAGGGTGAGGTAAAATGGCATGACCGTTATGAGCAACATCCCAAAGGCACACCCCAATCTCTGGCCATCTCTGAATGGTGGGGTTGGGGCTGGCATCACTTTAATATTTCAGTGCCATTCCTATTCTGCCTGCCTGTCTGTCTGTCTGTCTGTCTCTCTCTCTCTCTCTCTCTCTCTCTCTTTTTCTCTCTCTCTGTCTGTATGGCTATGTAATTATCTATCATTCTATCAATTGCATGTATCACTATTTTTGCCTATTTCTAAAACAAACCTGCATATCACATTTGCCTACACTCTGAGCACATACTTATGAAACTGTGCATATTTGTACTCCACTTCTGCATAGATCTCATACTTTCCTAATATTCCCATTATCACAAGCACAACTACCTTACCCTTATCAAAAGCGACCCCCTCTGAAAGTTACTATCGCATTTTCTCTGCTAACAGTCCATCATTACACCTGACTTTCTGACATCAACACATTGCTTAAATATAACGTATATCACCTCATAGACAAAAACCCTGTTTCTCTAAAAAAACAGACAGACAAAAATACACTGTGTAAATAATCCCAAGGCTGAACATGTGCCAACCATTACTTTTTCATGTACTGCCACCTTCTGTACCATCATGGGGATTTGCATGTTTCCTATGATGCTTTGCATTATTGGGGTATGCTCAATTGTGTTTTCTTTAAAATTTGGCTGTCCGGCCAATATAAGCTGGGATAACACATACCTCGGTAGCATTTGCTCTGAGGTTCTTTTGTAAACCTGAATTGCTTTCTATTCCTTCCATTAAAATGTACACCTCCATATATTTTCTTAATAATATGTATGCCTTCCTTAGAACAGAAACTAAAACAAATCTTTCTACTTACAGATCATTGTGTTGTTTCTCCATACCTCCTTAACAATTCCACACAACTGCACTAACTTCATTATGCAGCCGTGGTGGATCTGACCAGAATTTGTTTCATATAGCCCTCTTTCCCTGAGTTGGTGCAGCTTCAACATGACTTCAATAATGTTTAGTTCTGACTTTACAATAACCAACTCACCCTCTATGCCAAAAAGACTGTCTTCATGGCCTTTGGTACCATGCCTGGTATCCAGATTCCTCCTGTCTTTGTGACACTGGATGGCTCCCAACTGGAGGTCATTTCCTCTTTTAAGTACTTGAACGTTTAGCTTGACAGTCATCTTGATTTGTCGTCCACATGCATACCAACCTTCCTCCCAAGCTAGGGGTCCTATACAGAAACAAAGCCTGTATCTCACCCTCTGCCTGGTGTGAGACTATCATAAAAATAATCTTCAGTGCTTTTGACTTTGGGGATGTGGTCTATAGTGGTATAACTAAACCCACCAAAGCCAGGAGGGACTCCCTGATCCATGTTTTCTGACACTTTGCTTTGGACTGTCTCCCCTACAACCATCATTGTTCCTTCTACTCCTCCCTCACCCTTCCATCTCTTGAAGGCCGGTGACTTTCTCACTTTACTTCCATCATATCCAAATTTTGGTTTGGATCTCTCTCTGCCTAGCTGTCCTCCTGCATATCCTTTCCCTTGCTATCCACTTAGTCCCTCCACTGTGCTGACCCTTGTTCCATTTCCATTCTTTTTTTAACTCTATTTATGTGCCTCCTTCACTGGCCCTTTAGACCTCTCTCAAGTGAGGTCTCTCGATGTGGCCATGTCCAATCCAGCCTGAGATCCCCCCCAGTCTGGAGGTTGCTCCTGGGAGTGCCTTCTACCACTGCCACTGACTGCCCCACCCCCTGACTCTGAGCTCCCTGGGGTGGAACCACCCTAACTCCTCCAGCGTGCTCAATCTAGAATCTAGAGGGGTTGCTGGGGAGTGGAGGAGACACACAGTGCCCAGCTGGGGAGGGATCCAGCTGAAGATGCTGGACCCACCTTCACCTGTCCCGGTGCCAGGGTCCATTTTCAGTGTTTTCCCCCAGAGGCATGGATGTGCAGTGACATCCAGTGCACAACGGGCATGCTCCAACACCCCCCCCACAGGATGTCTGCCACCACTTCCAACCCTTCTGTCAGACTCCCACTTGGTGTACTGCTCCCAACCACTGCTGGGTGCCGCAAGTGCAGCAGGAGTCATACCCACCCTCCCCCAGGAGAGGAGAGCAGTCCTCCAGATGCTCAATCCTCTCCTGCTGCTGCCAACTCCTGACAACCCGAGTCCGTCCCCGAACTCAGGTCGCTGGCATGACACAAGGTGTGGCATCCAGGGCCTCAACTCTCAGCACCACTGGGTTGGTTTCTGTTTCCATTCTGACAGCAAAAACATCAGCTGAACAATCTACATTCTCTCATAGACTTCCCCTACTTTGGCATTATCTCTCTTACAGAAGTTGATGGCAGATAAGGACCGCAAGGCCCATCCAGTCTGCCCATTTCTTTTTCTACCTTATAAATGTGCCATCAGCCTTTGATCTGTCAGTGGCCTATCTATTCATACTCATCTGTATTGCTCCCTTATGCCTATCCCATGCATGTTTGAAGCCCTGCACTGTATTCATATCCACCACTTCCTAAGGTAGGCTATTCCATGCATCCACCACCCTTTCTGTGAAAAAGAACTTCCTCGCATTACCCCTTAATTGGCCTCCCTCTAATCTCATGCTGTGTCCTCTTGTCCTGCTATTTTTCTTATATTGAAACATGTTAGACTCTTTCACCTTGTTAATGCCCTTAAGCTGTTAGAATGTTTCGATCATATCACTTCTCTCCCTCCTTTGCTCTAGGGTACACATATTGCGCTCCGTTAATCTGTCCTCATATGTTTTCTGATGCAGTCCCTGCACTATTTTGGTTGCCCTTCTCTGGACTGCCTCAATTTGGTTAATGTCCATGTGAAGGTATGGCCTCCAGTACTGCATGCAGTACTCCAGATGGGGCCTAACCAGTGTCTTGTAAAGAGGGATTATTACCTTCCTCTTCTGACTTGTGATACCCCTACTAATACACCCTAACATCCCCCTAACTTTACCTACTGCTTTAGTGGTTTGCTTGGATGATTTCAGGTCATCGGCAATGATGATGCCCAAGTCTCTTTCTTTCCTTGTGACTGCCAGCAACTCCTCTCCCAGCCTATAGGTGGCTTAAGGGTTTCTCTTCCTTATGTGCATGATCTTGCACTTCTTTGCATTAAACCCCAGTTGCCACTCTTCTGACCATTTTGCCAGTTTATCCAGATCTCTTCTCATTCTGCCCACCCCATCTGGATCATCTACTCTGTTGCAGATCTTGGTGTCATATGCAAACAGACAAATCTTACCCTCCAGTCCATCTACAATGTCACTGATGAAGATATTGAAGAGGACTGGTCCCAAGACTGATCCCTGAGGTACCCTACTTGTGGCTTGCATCTCTTCTGACTGTATACCATTTACCACCACTCTCTGTTTTCTGCCCATCAACAAGTTTGCCACCCAATTGACTTACTTCTGACCCACCCCGAGCCTACCCAGCTTATTAATCAATCTTCTATGTGGAACAGTATCGAAAGCTTTGTTGAAGTCAAGGTAGGCGACATCAACTGCTCCCCCTTGGTCCACCACTCTGGTTACCCAGTCAAAGAAATCTATGAGATTAGTTTGACAGGACCTTCCTTTTGTAAACCCATGCTGTCTTGGATCCTGTGCTCCTATGTGTCTCCTCCATATGCTCCTTGAATGCTCTACTCCATGTCCACCCTACTCATGTTTGCTCCTGCAAATAACTCTGCCCTTGCTCCCATGACTCTCGCTCTATAATCATGTTGGTCACGCTACCAAATGTGTTATTGCACTGGATACACTCTTCCCTTGGCACTGCATAATAATCCTTTTCTACTTATTGCATTTGGAAGTCTTTGCTTAGTACTAACTTGCCTTGTAGCCTTGTGCTTCTCTATGCATCCCACCCAGGATGCCTCTGGAAACAAGCTGTTTACAGCCCAGTAGGTGTTTCCTGGTAAAAAAAACTTTAATACAAAAAATAAATTATAGGGGTGCATTAGTGCCCCTATAGTTAGGGTTAGCTGGTGAGTTCTATGCTAAGCTCAATTTTTTGTTTGCTGCTTGCAGAAGGATGGTTGCAGAAAGGGGGGAGGGACCACTGGACTGCCAGGAATATGGATTTGTTCATACAGGGACAGCAATCAGGGAAGTGGGAGCGGGATGGACCACTGGACTGCCAGGGATATGAATTTGGTCAGATGGGGATGTCAATCAGGGAAAGGGGAAGGGAACCACTGGACTGCCAGGAATATGAATTTGTTCAGATGGGGTTGGCGATCAGGGAACGGGCGAAGGGGGAGGGATCACTGGATTGCCAGGGATATGGATTTGTTCAGATGGAGACGGTGATCAGGGAATGGGGGAGGGCACTACTAGACTGCCAGAGATTATTTATATTCTTTATGGGACAGCGATCATCCCTACATTTACTGTATATATAAGTCCACCACATCCCCACGCCTGCTAATATGCAATGGTTGAGGCGTAGATATTGCATAGATACACTATCAACACAACCATATTGATGATAGCCTGAGCAAGAAATATAAAAATGTTTATTGTTATAACTTGTGAGAATACTTGAATTTTGTGCTTTTAGTATGTTGCGTTGAACTCCATAATCTCCTCCACTGCAAGACAACTCCTACTCTGCATGACAGCTCGGGCCTTGTAGTATCTATATAACATGTCTCTGCTAGTTATGGGGGACTGCTGGTTTTCGGGGGGGGGGACTGCAGGGAATCCAAGTGTTACAGTGTAATATGGATGAGACTGAATACCTTGCACTACATAATAGAGACTCACATGCATTTGTTGAGGTCCATTGGAAGGGGTATGTATTTCTCTAAATATGTATTCACCATCCCTGATTCTGTCAGGGTACATTTAATGAAAACGTTTCTTTTATAGAGGTGTGAGGGTAACATTTTTTCTAAATGTTCATGTCAATACTCTGTTCAGTTATATAATCATTTTACTGTATTACACCTGCACCGAAAGTCTGTTCTATGTTATAATGTTCTTTGATATTGAAAGTTATTGTGTTTTAAAATGCCCAATACTGACTTGCATGGTGTAACCTGAAAACGGGGGCTAAAAGGTCTTCAGAATAGTACCATGTACATATTTGCTTTCTACAGTAATATTTAACCATGCATGCTCATCTGTTACTCTCAGAATTAAGATTTTTATTATGAAGTTGAAACTAAAATCATTGCATCTCATGGTCAGCACTAAACAGTTGATAGAAAATGCAAGAAAATCAGCGGGTTTTACTTGTGATCCCTGCAGTAACAACTCTCGGGTTTTATGGACATTTAGTATGTACCGTGGGAGCCATACATACTTATTGATCCGTTTTGGCCTTATAAACCACTTGCCCCACCCCAACAGAATTACATTTTTTTTTATCCCCAGGATGACTTCCTTAGTCAGTACAACTATGCCCCCCCCCGCCAAAAAAAAAAGACCAGGGTTCCAGAATCCAGATTTGTGCATTTTGTGTTTTTGCTTTCAAAGACCTTGCCGTTTCCTATTGGGAAAAATCCCATATGAGAGCAGAAGGCCAGACCAAAACCCAGTACAGAGGTACTACAATCCTAAACAAAGCAGATAAGTTTTACACAAGAACCTCAAGGAGCTTAAGTTATCTTCTGTCAAGGGGAGCCTTCTTTTTATTATGGCCCTTTTGTCACTCTATTCATAGACCGTCATTGTGCATTTGTTTTAAAAATCAAGCTACGGCATATATAAATATAAAGACTGAAATTATTTTGCGTTTTAAAACTCTGCCTTCACACCATTGCTAGGAATTGTTTGCAGCATCTTCACATCAGTTTGTGCTCTTGCCTTTCCTGATTCACATTTAAAAACACACCTTTGTTTACCCTTCAAGGACATGAAAATATGGTACATGAATAATAAGTTGCCTTCTTGCTGTGGATTCTAGCCAGAAAATTCCATCTGTTGCAGTTCTTCTCAAACACCATTTCATGAAGCTTCCAAACTGGTTATTGATTTAAATTATTATTGAAGGAAGATGTTTTTATTTTGAATACCTGTTTGGGATTTTTTTAAATCAATGCTGACTTCCTAATTGACAGTGACTTCACCCTGACTGTGAAGATGTCCTGTTCTTACAGTACTTTGGAAGAAGCCAGCAGTAAAATGCTTGCTTTCGACTTATTTCAGAGTCAGTTGGCACCTGCATTTCTTTTTTACGGTCAAGATGCCAATTTTAGATGCCAATGGATTTTTTTTTTGTGTAAACTGGAATGCTGTTGTATTTAAAACAAGCATGTCAGGTACCCGTTCTTGAACTTGAAACTTTGATTAGCATAGTTCAGTGAACGAAGACTTCCCCTACAGTCAAATTGCTGTGGTCTGTGGCTCCTCAGCAATAGGGCATTATAAAATTCATATATCTTCAAGTGAGATTCACATTCACCCTTTTATTATTTGAGTTTATTATTTGAGACTTTTAGATTCTGTTTCCCCCTTGGGTTTTTGTATCAACTGTGATTTGGCAGCAGTATTGTATTGTATTGCATTCTATTGAATTCCATTGCATTGCATTGCATTGTATGTGTTTATCTCATAGATAGACAGAGAGAGATAGAGATAGATAGATAGATTGATCGATCGATCGACAGACAGACAGACAGATGGACCTGGCCAAGTCAGTTTACATTTTTCTGTTTAACATTTTGTCTATTTCATCATCTTCCTTGCACACATTTTCCCATAGCACAAGAACCCCCATATTTTTTTCATTTCTCCTAATTGTTGTTGTGTTAATATATTTTTGACTTGACCCCAGATGTGATTTTGCAATTGGCAGACAGTCTGATGGTTTTACTCACAAAACTGGTCTAATCCGATTTCTTGATCATCTTTCCACCCCAACCCTGCAGGCAGAAACAGGAAAAACCATTATGATTTCATCTCTCTTGCGTCTTCGCAAATAAGGCGTGGGACGTGCCTTAGGGCTGTCAACCCTAATGCTCACCTCATTCTCATATACTGTATCCATCTCAGCTTATTTACTTATGGAATGGGGTGAGTGTTAAGGTTGACAACCCCCAAGGCACACCACGCTTTAAGTTGCAAGGCATAAAGAGGTGAAACCATGATGGTTTTTCCTGTTGCTACCCACAGGGTGGGGGTGGGGACTTAGGGTTGGAAACCCTAACACCCAATTTCCTGACTTTTTTGGCATTGTCACCCTAGCTGGTGCCTTAATGTGGTTTTTTGCAAAGAATACATTTCATAGTAAGGGATTCAAAATCAAGGCACTATACTCTACACAAAATGCATGCCACTGCCAATGCTATGAACATACAAATGAACATACGAAAGGTGGGCAGAAGAGGATACAATTGTGAGTCCTGCTAGATGCAGACCTCGTGCACATCTATTACATGTTGCTCTGCCTCTCCATCCACGTAACCTTCTGCTTGAATCTAATCCACTCTCTTTTAATCCCCCCCCAACTGTACTATGATTTACTACCCCCTCTGGCAGTGTATTCCATCCTGCCACCACCCTCTAGGAGAAGACGTTCTTTCAGGCCTTCTTCCCTTACCTTCCCACCCGACTGATTTGTAGTTGTGTCTTCTGGTGTTCCAGTTCTCATGTTTGAAAAGAGATCCTCATGTCATCCTTGTTCATACCTTTAAGGTATTTGAAGGGCTCATTCATGTCTGTCCTCTCTCTTCTCCTCTCCTCTTCTCTCCTCCAGTGAGTACATGTTTATGTTGACTAGACTCTCTTCATATAGGATATTCTGCTGCCCTTGAATCATCTCGGTAGCACTCCTCTGTTCTGCCTCCATCTGGTTTATGTCTTTCCACCTAAAACCACACAGATTGGTGGTTACTCTCTCCCAGGAACTCAGCGATTCTGTTGCTTTTGATATGATTGCCGTTTGTCAGAACCAGGTCCAGGATGGCCTGATCTCTTGTCAGCTCCATCACCCCCTGTGGCAGAAAACCATCTTAAAATGCATATAGGAGCACTTGGCTCCTGCTGCTGCTGGCCTGGGGGATGCTCCAATCCACATCTGGCATTCTGAAGTGTCTCACCATTATCACTACTACCCCCTCCACAGCCTTTCTTATCTCATCCCCCAGCTCCCTGTCTGTGGTTTTGTCCTGACTTTGTAGTCAGTATACTACCACTATACTCATTTTCTTCCCAACCCCTGACTACAGCTGTAGCCATAGCTTCTCTGTACCCTCCCAGCACATCCTTCATTTGAACCTATACCCTCTCCGTAACATAGACTGCCACCCTCTACCCCTACCCTTTGTTCTGTCCTTGCTATATAGAGGGTGTCCCAGGAACAGACAGATCCAAACCATGGACTGGGGTTGCCCAGGTCATGGTGACCACCACAAGATCTGCTTGACCCTCTGTTATCATGGCCTGGAGGCTGTACATTTTGTTTCTCAGACTCCTGACATTTGTGGATATCACTTTCCACATCCCATGTTTCCTGCCCCCTCCACTCCCCTTCCTCTGGCTACCCTACAGCTTTCCCCTTCTTGATTTTTTCTCCCCCTTCCCTCGTATTCCTCCCCATGGTGTTCACCCTTACCCTCATACCCACCCCTTTCCCGTTATACTTATTGTTCCCTCTGCTTTGAGGGAGGCCTTCCTGCCTCCTCCCATTGTGAACCCTGGGTTTTGTGCTCCCAGGTAGTCCTCCCCACCACTCAGTTTAAATTGTACTCCCCTAACCTGACATATAGTACCCCTGGTTCTCCCCCTTCCTGCTGAGGTGTAGCCTACCTGACTAGTAGGGACTTCTCATCCCAGACTAACCCAGTCCCCCACATGACCAATGTTTTCCTCCTTGCACTAGCCCCTGTGCTACTCGTTAAATTCTGAGATCCAGAGCTTCCTAGCTGAGCTGTCCCTGGGTTACCAGTAACACCTCCTAAAATGCCACTGACTTTGACAGCTCCCTAACATTCCTCCCAAACTCTCTAAACCTATTTTCTACCTCCCCCACTTCACACCCTGCCAGGACATTTGTGCCCAGAGAGAGGATCACATCAGGTTTTCCCCCTCCATCATGCCCGAGTGTGTGCACCTTAGGCATTATCCTCAGAGTTGTGACACTCGAGAAACACAACACTCCTGTTTGGTTCACTTCTTCCCTTTTGCCATCTAACTCACTTTACAGCTGAGTCCCCTATGGCCAGAACTCTGCTAATTTCCTTTGTTTTTTTGTGCACCCCTCTGGGCACCCTTGTCAATGTATCCTTTGCACCCCACCTATTCCAATTCATTCCTCCCAATCCATTATTCGCTGACATCTCCCTTACTCGGTCTCTGCTCCTGTTGTTCTCCATTTTCTGTATTAACTCTCTTGCACTCAGTCCCCCACATCACCTATTTGCTGCCCTCCTTGTACTACTTTGGGGTTTCTCCTTGCTGGCTTCTCCCTTTATTATACCCCATGAGCCTCCTCCTGATACTTCCCCTGATCGCCCCCATGCATCCATTTCCTGGCTCACTTTAGGTTTAACCTCGTTGTCTTCCAGATGCTTCCCACTGCCTTTTTCCCCTGTGTCCCCATCCATGCTAGCATGGATGCCCTTTGTCCTAATCCATGCTAGTCTGGATACTTTCCTTCTGGGAGTTGAATAACAGGTCTCTATTTGCTGCCGTGCTTCTACCCACCTCCCCTGCCAACTGTTCTCCAGTCATCCCCTTTTGCCCAGTATTACCTCTGTTGCAGAGGCAGTCAAATCACTTGAGCCTACTGAACCCCTATCTACTATCCCCACTCCCACACTTGGATCCCTCTGTCCAGTTTCCAGATTACTTACCCTACTATCTGGTCCCCTTGTTGTCAGTTCAGTCCCCCTGCCCTCGGTCCCTGAATCTCCCTTGAGACTTACCCAGTTCCATCCCCTGACTCATCAGTAGCCTGTTTAGTTATGCCCTAAGCATCTGCACCTTAGCCCTCATAGTCTCCAGACTCCTGCACACCATGTAATCACCAGCCTCCCAGAGTGTGCCTAGGAAAAATGCAGTCCCACATTCCCTGCAACTCACCACTCTACCCCTTCCTGCCTCTTGTCTGATTATATCTTTGACTTTATATGCCTATCCTAGATAGCAAGTACAGTAGTTTAAATCCTGCCTCTAACCTGCCTCTGCAGGCCCACTCCAGTTAGGGAGTAGTTCACCCCTCACCTTAACCTGCCCCTGGAAGCCTATCCCATATAGGGAGTAGTTTAGATCTTGCTTCTAACCTGCATCCACAGGCCTAACCCAGATAGGGAGTAGGCAACCCCTTCCTGAAACCCGCCCCTGTGGAACTACCCCAGACATTGAGCGGCCAGAAGTATTTAAATCATACCCTTCCTCAGTCTATACAGGCCCACACCAGAGAAGGGAGTATTTAAATTGTAGTTCCAGTCCAGTCACTCCTGGCCTACCCTTTCACCTGTGCTTACCTTCCATACCCCCTGTTTCCAGCAATTACTACGCTCTGGTAATTTCTCAGATTCCCTTGCATCCCCATGTACCTAGTTTGTGTTGGTCAGAGTTCCTGGCTTACCTGTAGCCTGCCCTGCAGCTGTTCTTGCAGACACCATCCTCCTGCTCTGTGGTAATGAGGCTCTTAGTAATCTCGCACACTGTGGAGAATCACATTTATTTATTTATTGGGAAATCAGAATTACACCTTTGAGTCAAAAGACTCTTTCGCAAAGGCTCCTCATCAGTAGACATAGTAAAACATCACAAGTACAGGTGCATGACTTCAATCAGTCCATAAATCACATTAGTAGGGAAGGCATAGAACTGAGCAACATTCCATAGCAGAGGGCAGAGACAGCCCAGAGCCGTGTGCAAAACAGAAAACAAAAATGCAGATTGTAAGGCAGGAGGGTCATCATAATAACTGATTACGATGCAAGGAGATAATACAGTTGAGAGGTCAAGGAGGAAGTGCACTAATATTGCATAATGCAAAATAACATGGCATAAATACTCTAAGCAAAATTAGTCAGCGTGAAGGAGGTGGCAGGGGCTGAGTTAGAACAGTACTACTAGGAGCAGTCACAAGCTGAGTAGCTAGTGAGATCACTTGGTCCACCCAGAAATAAGTACTTCACCCAGAAATGCATACTAACAGCAAG
This sequence comes from Neoceratodus forsteri, assembly GCA_016271365.2. Lineage (NCBI taxonomy): Eukaryota > Metazoa > Chordata > Ceratodontiformes > Ceratodontidae > Neoceratodus > Neoceratodus forsteri. The sequence goes on from JADMNL010000023.1 coordinate 215,073,469, forward strand.
TAGCCTATGTGCTGTTTGATAATCCCATGCTGCAACACTAACACACACAGACACCCCTTGTTTGAAAGTCAAAAGTCCACACATCTGAGCCACATTCTTGTTAAATGCATTCCACTATGGTGGGCGCGCGATACGGGGATACTGATTAACTTTTTCCTTGAGGTGCTGAGCACCACTGTACTGTCACACCATTCAGCTTGTAAATGTTCAATAAGTAACTTCCTGATTTTCATATTCTAGGTACAAACAGTCTTTATTAAATATAGCCATAAAAACCACCATTCACATATCAGACTTTTAACATCATACCAGTATGGCACCACCTTAGTCAGAGCTGCTTTTCTCAGTCCTGTCGACCGTAATTCAAGTAGTTATATCACATCCCACTGTGGACGGCACTTTCCCCAGCTATGTGGGACATATAGTTTCCTTCAAACTTCCATCTGTTCAAGGAAGCCAGCCCAGAGCAAGAAGGATACACAACACCAGTATGCGCATGGATGTGCTTACATTTCACTGTGACGTCATGGCTTCATCTGAGCTATCATCACATGCCAGAGACCAGCACATTTTATGTGCAAGCAGGCGCAATAGTTTTATTTAAATTTTGGTAACCGGGTAGGCCCGCTGAGACCGATAATAGTCCCTTTTTCAGGGTGCTTCCATTCACTAGAAGGCAGCCAGATGTGGAGGAGAGTCTGTTGTGTTGATCACCTTTACTGGACCTAGGGGGCCTTCAGTTTAGATAATTTGGGTGCTGGGAGGGAGGAAGAGAGTGAGAGTTGGATACTGTTGCTGGGATGGGGAGAAATCAATTGATGATTCAAAGGGAAAGCACTAGAGGGGATGGCAGCTAGCTGTGGAGGCGGGCTGGTTGTGTGAGTTGCCCATCAAGGGAGTTTTTTTGTTGTTGTTAAAATCTAAAATTCTGAGTGCTTTGGGGGAGGAGGGTGGGATTGGGCTTGTAACAGAGGGTGGGAGGACAGCAAGCATTGTACAAAAAATCGTAAAAACAGTAATCAACAAAACCATACTTGTAAAAACAGATAATAAAACAGCAGGACTTTAAATGTCAGAAAATGCTGAATCAAATAAATTAGTTTTTAAGGCAGATTTGACGGCCTCAACAGACGGGCACTCTCTAACCCGATGAGGTAGAGGATTCCACAGGGTCAGAGCTACAAAAACAAACACTCTGGCTCCCAAAGTTGTCAAACAGACCCTGGGAATCTCTAGCAATCCATTGTTGGCAGAGTGGAGAGTACAAAGGGGGTGGTAGGGATGATGGAGATCTTGCAGGTACCATGGTCCCTGTCCATGTATGGCCTTATAGGTTAGTAATCCAACCCTGAAGGTGATCCTCCACCGCACTGGCAGCCAGTGCAGGCCACGGAACACAGGTGTTACATGGCAAGATCTCAGTAAGCCAGCCAACAATCTGGCAGCTGAATTCTGCACCAGCTGCGGGCAGCAAAGGTCCACCCCCAGTAACCCTAGGTATAAGACATTGCAGTAATCAAGGCGCGAGGTCACAAAGGCATGGACCAATGTCAGAAGATCATCAGGTGAGACCAGGTGTTTTATCCAGGTGATATTGCTCAGATGGTAAAATGAGGTCTTGTCAATGGCTGACACCTGAGTCTTAAGTGCCAGCTCACTATCAAGCATAATGTCCAGATCTCGTACCCAGTCAGAGGTCACTAGCTGGTTGCCTCCTAGCCAGAGCCTGGATGGCTGCCCAGCCAATAACCCCTCTACCCAATGACCTAGGTCCACAACCAACACCTCAGTCTTATCCGAATTCAGCCTAAGTCAGTTGGTACTCATCTAGTCCTGAATCTCAGAGAGGCAGTTGTTAAAGACTGAAACAGCATCATTTTGTTCGGGCACAAAGGACATGTACAGTTGAGTATCATCTGCATAAGAGTGAAAACTCAACCTGTATTGCCTAATAATGTCTCCCAATGGCAGCATATACACCACAAACAACACAGGAGAAAGCACAGAGCTCTGTGACACCCCACATGGCAGTAGGGAGGAGCCGAGGAGAACACTCCCGACTCAACTGTCTGCATCCTACCCATGAGGAAAGAGTGGAACCATTTGAGGACTGTACCAGACAGCCCACAGAATAACCACAAGCACCCTAGCAACACCCCATGGTCCACAGTGTCAAATACCGCAGACAGATAAAGGAGGACCAAGAGGCTGTATTGTAAACGATTGGGATGAGAAAGAGCGTGGGGCTGTTTCTTTTCTTTTTTTTTTCATTTAATATTTCCTGAATACAATGGGCCTGAATAAACCAACTATTCACTATTTGTATTCGAATAACAGATTGTACATCATTCGTGGTTACTCAGGAAATACCATTCATTACTTGCACACCCCTACTTTTAAGTGCTTGGGTATTGGGCTAGACAGTCATCTTGACTAAACATATGGTTAGTACTCTGGACAACCCAATCTGTTTCTCTTTTCTGATTGCAATGTATTCTACAAGTGGGGGTCTGGCACTTCCACACGTGGCTCTTTACCGTCTATCGTTTAGTTTGCAGAAAATGTTCCTACTATGGCTGTTACTATAACCTGTTGTTTTGGAACTGGGAGTTGACTCCCTCTTTTGGTCTGGCTTTATTTATGAATATGAACTCTACAATTATCCCTCTGCACGTCTAATTCTCTGAGGCATGGTTAACCATTAGCATGGCATAAGTATGCAAGTTAGTAGGATTCTCCTCTCACATTCACTTACAGGCAATGCTTTGGTATAATCCTTAGCTGAGCTTAGGCAGATCTCCCTTTTGCTGGCCAGGCTGGCAGGCAGAAGGAATTTAATATCTCTCTCTGATCTCATGAATACTGAGTTGTTTTGTTCCATTGGAGACCCACAAAACTACTTCAGTCTACCTTTCACTCACCATAGAAGAGTTCTCCAACATTGTCATCTGTTGATAGAAAATGCTCCAAAGTTTGATCAACCTGCCATCTTTATATCCCTTGGAAGTACACGTTCTTCTCCACTATGACTCCCGGTCAAACGAGGTCACTTACATTTACAGTTTTATCAGGGAGAATATTCTTGGCACCAATCAAGCCATTTGTCAGGTGTGGGCAACAGACTTGGAAGTAAATATAGAGTCTAATCAATGGATGGATATAATTTTTTTTTTTCAATTTAGTTATTTAACCAGGTATAGCACACGAAGCTGAAAGCTTTTTTACAGGAGCGACCTGGGAGCACAAGGAGGTTAAGTGACTTGCTCAGGGTCACACAGTATGCAAGTGGAAGCTGTGGGATTCAAACCCAGGTCTGGTCTGCTGGATGTCACCAGAGTTGCAGCTCAGAGCCTTAGACCACTGCGCTATACTGCCTCCTAATTTATAATTTATAATGTGCCAGTGCCATCTGTAGGCTTCTGAACATGACGGAGTCACACTGAAATACTGAATTGATTTTATTTATTCACAAGTAGACTCCATTGTTTGAATCTTGTGGCTTTCTCCACTCTGATGCACGTGTGATGAGGCTAGAATAACATTGCTACATTTTCTTTGGGACTGCCCCATGATTAAGGTTACGTGGTATGTGGTTGAAACTGCCACTGCCGTGGTCTGGATGACAATTTGTCTTATCCCCCTATTGGCTCTGTTTCTGTGAAACCTCCTCTCTTGCTCACTGGAATAAATACCAGAAATGGTGACTTCTGTGAACATGGCGGTGGCAAGGACCATCATGCTTAACTATTGGAATGCCGCTGTGCCTACATGTATGGCAGAATAGTACCATAAGATAATTAATGTTGCCACATTGTAGAGTTTGATCTACAGGCACATGCATTGGCTGGACCTGTACAAAAACATATGGATCCGTTCTTTAGCTCATTTATCCTACTGCACCAAAGGTCTTTCTCTGCCCCTTGCCTCCCAAAACATATTATACTGACCCATGGGGGGGGGGTTCATAGGTCATTTTTCAGAACATAATGGTTGTTATCTTCAAACTGAGGATTTTAATCCTTCATATTTTGGGATGAACTACACATGTTGTTCTTTTATTGATACGCACTTGTGATGATATTTCATTCCACTGTATGGCTGCTTGGCAAGCTCCTAGATATCACTGTCCAAAAACAGAAAAAAGATAAAAACATGACAGCAGCATTCACCACCACTTGAGCCTCTGAATGGTTTCACACCGACTCTGTGTGCTTTTTCAAGGCAGTGGTGAGTGTTGCTCTTATGTTTTAATAAAACAATCTGCTACCATTAACCTGTGACCAGGATCTGCTCTTTTGTAGATAGATCAGTGGTTGTGAGCAGTTTTTTTTTGGGTTTTGGACTCTGTATGTTGTTGGCTTCAACCGTGGATCCCTTTTAGCCACCTGTACATACTGACTCCTGTGTGCCTGTCATTCTGCGTAGTATGTCATTGCTGCTTGCTGCTTTATACATTGTTTTTCTTGCACAATCCAGTAAATATTGTTAAAAATATGATAGGTAAACATCACTGAATTGATAACATTTCCTAAATGGAGAAGCTTCCTGGACCTTGAAACTTAATTCACCAAAAGTGAAGATGTACTAAAACGACTACCCTATGTTTGAATCTGTTTGGGCTGAGGGAAACTCACTGCACATTTCCTCTGTAATGCCACTGAAAACCTCTCCTTAGCAAAAAGTTGCTGATGTAAGTTTTTTCTCCGGTGATGTTGGTCAGCAGAGTAGCACTCCTTCTTTGTGCACTCATTGTAGTTCTCCTGTTTTTTTCTGTGAGAAACAACTGTCCAATCGAACATGCCCAGAGCAGAAAAAAAGTACATATTTCATTCAAAGCTTCATTAAGGAGACTCTGGGATTGCAAGTCAAAGCACTGGAGTGCAGAAGGATTAGATCAGCTTAGTAGATTGTTTAGTCACTATGTTTGCCCTCATTATTTACCATTACTGACAAGAAAATGCAGTTTTTTAATAGAAGGTTGAACAGAGATCATTTGTTTTTTCATCCCTCCTGTTGTTTGTACTTGGTGGTTGATGGGGTTGGGGGTAGGAAGAAATAGGCTGTTGGTTAACTAGGATCTGCAGCTTTTTCTGTAGGTGGTGAGGAAATAGGCAGACTAGGTGGGCCAAGCAGTCCTTATCTGCCGTCAAAGTCTATGTTTCTATGCCAATGAATGTCAGTTTAAGTGATCTCCACAGATTGTATTTAAATGGGTCCTGCAGGTGTATGACTCTTTAATTGATGTATCTAATATGTTAACCTCATTAGTCTCTACTCGGCACCATGGACACAGATGAAACATGGAATGCATGTGATTGGGCTTATAACTTCATCCTAATTAACTGGCTATGGGAATCAAAGGCCTCGTATATGCAAAGTGAAGGAAAATCAAAAGTGTTATTTTGTTCAAGACAGTTTAGTTGTAGTCTTAGATCTTTCTTTTTTGACTGTAAAGCTTTGCAAAAGACAGCCTTGATTTCTGATGCCTGTATCTAGTTCTTTTTTTCTTTTAATATTTTGTTGGTACCAAAAATCACATTTTGTCTAACCAGTATTTCAACTGGTACAAAGTACCTTGCTCATTCACATAGTTGAACTGCTAGAAAATCATTATTTTATGCTAAAGTAGTGCAAGACCACTACTATTATGATTGCAGTGTAGCAGATATTTGGCTTCTTGATTTCATTTCAAGGTAGTGTTTACTCCTGATACATTATTACAGGGTACTCCACCTCCTATTGTAAATCATTTGTCAACAGTTGAAAAGCAGTGTCTTTGCATGCGTTGATGAATGATACATTTATCATAACCGTATGCATTATACACATAATGAACGTAAACCACATTAACCCGCTTCCCAGTGAGAGGGCCATCATGTCGACCCCATCCACTGATGAGCAAGAAGACCCTCAAATGTGATGTAAACTCTGAATCTTGAGCTGTGTAACAGGTTAATATAGGTAGGTGTGTGTGTGTGTGTGTGTGTGTGTGTGTGTCTCAAAAGTATTATAGATTGATATTCATGATGAATCATCACAAGAAGAATTACATTAGTGGCCTCTAGTATACTATTGAATCTGTTTGCCAATTGATGGGCACTACTCAAACGAAATCTCACAAACTCTAAGGAAAAAAATATATTTTATAGCACTTACCCATGTATTTGATATGCTATAAACTCTTAAACTACTGCAGATGTTATGTAAAACATACTTACCTCATGAGCTAGAATTTTCATTTTGGTCCCTTTTAAGGATTTAAGGGTTGGCAGTATAGCCAACAGGTTAGAGTAACCAGCTATGAATGAGCTTGGTACATCCAGCAGACCTGGATTGATTCCCACAACCTCCACTTACATACTGTGTGACACTGAGCCAGTCACTTAACCTTGTCAGTGTTCCTGAGTCACCCTGAAAACAGGCACTTGTGCCTAGTGGGCCTTACCTGGTTACCAAACAATGAAACACATACACACACACACACACACACACACACACATATACAACCCTTCATGCAGTCTAGTACTTGATGTTACTGCATGTATCAATAATGAACAAGTTGAGTACTTGCTCCTTACTTCATATAGCTGACTTTGGTAGACAGGGTGTTTTTTTTAATATTTAGTGGGCTGGTACATCACATTAGCTATGCTATCAACATTTCAATTACATTTACTCTAGCTACCTTACATTTTCATATCATCTGTAATGAAAAACCATGCTACTCTTGCAAAACATGTCAGTAATGTCTATTATTACTGCAGTGTCCAGAAATGTTAGGAAGCTGATTGCTTAGGATATGTGTTTTATTACTGTATGTATGTAAGTATGTATCTGGAAAATGCCTTCATAACCCACCAGGGTGTGTGTATTCTGCATATCAATGTGTACACACACATTATTTCAGTGTGTTATTATGCTTATAAAATGGATTTGTGTTGAGGTAAAACTTTAGAACAGACAAGAGAACAAAACAGAGTTCTGAACAGTCGGTACTACAGTATATACAGTGTATCATGAAATAAACAGTGGTCAGCTTATCAGATTCCACCAATTACAGTGCGGGATTTTCTTCCAACCCATATATAAATCTGTATTGTGTCATCTCCTTTGCAGTCAAATCAGTGAACTAGCCACCTCTGCCTCTTAAGAGAGGACTGATGGTCCTAGATATAGTTTAGTATGTTAGGGTATTTTTCACATTTTCAAAATGCCCCACAAAAGAACTGCATTAAAAGTGAAATACAGAAAATTAAAGAACATTGTATTAAATGAAAACTTAAATGTGGGGTGCTACTGTTTTTATTGTCCTAGATCAGCCATGTAAATGAGGCATTGTTTAATAGATTACTCTTGATAAGCAAAATCTATGTAAATACTGGTCACTAGTAATACTTCCATATGCACTTGTTAAGAAAGATGAATTTCTTCAAAGCAGCAGTTTTTGTTAGGAAAAAAAATTTCATTGTATACATTTTTTTAAATGTATTTCTGACATCCTTAGATTAATCCTCAGTGCATTTTTAATTTCCACAGATATTTTTCAACAGTATTTATTACTAATGTTGTAATAAATGACTCAACTTATTAAAGATGGCTACCACTCACAATTAAAAAAAACATCTCTTCTGTTGAGGTTACCTATTGAGTGTACATACTTGATTCATGCTGTGGAGGTATTATTATTATTTTTTTTTATTTTAGTTTACCAGGTAAGTGCACTAGACAAATCCTGCCTATTTTCAGGCACAACCCAGAGGAGGGGGATACAGATGAATGCCAACTGACCTTGAACCAGATTAAGCTGTTGGTGATATTTTTAGTGAATGAGGGAAATTTGGCCAGGACACCGGGGAAATTCCACTACTCATTTCAAGAGGTGCCATGGGATCTTTAACATCCACCTGAACTACCACCAATCCAGGCAGATAGGACCTTGGCTTAACGTCTCATCCGAAAGACGGCACCTCAGAAGTGCAGCACCCCTCTCATGCTGCACTACAGTGTCAGTACTGGGATATTAACCCAAGTGCCAGATGTGGGAACTGAACCCACAGCCCTCTGATCTCCCGGCCTCAGAGGTGAGTGTGCTACCTACTGAGCCACTGACACTGCTGTTATTAGAATACTGTTAGCACATGTTTCTGATGGTAAATAGTACAGAGCAGTACCAGGATAGCTAATGTTTTCATGTAAGGTATAAGATATGAGTGGGAACTTTAAAACATTTTAAAATCCCATTTCTTAGCTAAGAAATGAAAGAAAATGAAAATAAAATCATATATATGAATATTTTGTTCCAGAAAAATATTATTGCTGAAAAAACTACGTGGTGACTAATAAGTACTGCCGCTTCTAACTTCAATCTGTTGAGGTTTATTTATTGATTTCTATAGAGGAACATCTATTTGTTTGCTATAGAGGTATTTATAGACACTGACAGCCACCCTCCCTAAGCCTTGCAGCACCCTTCAGACTCAGAGTACAGTGTGTGTGGCCGAGGTTACCGGAGGCTATCATCTCGGTAGGTAAAAATGTTTTTCTCCATGTTGTTCATCCACAGCTATCCTCTACCCATGCTGCGCCATGTCATGTCATGACTGGAACAGACTGTATGGGTCTGCAGCTTCCCCTGATTTAGAAGATGAAACCACTTGGCCTACCACAGCCACATACATGAATCACCTCTCCCTCTGTTGAAGACTGGCTGATGCCTGTAGGACTCTTCAACCACAACTGCCCATCTACAGTTATCCTGGGCTTATTCCTAAAGCGAGGGTCATTTGGATGGGGGTATGAAGGCTGATTTTCCATAGATACAAACATACAACAGATGCATGCATAGATACATAGAAGGGCAGACTGGATGGGCCTTGCGATTCTTATCTGCTGTCAACTTCTATGTTTCTATGAAGCTGATAGCATAATAAGGCTTTTGACCCATCCTGTATGCCCACCCTGCCTAACTATTCTGCCTTGCTGTTGTGGCAATCTTCATCTTTTAACACCCCCCTTTATTTTCTAACTAAACCAACCAGCCTGTCCCATCCTTGGTTAAAGCTGCTGATTGATTTGGTCTGTACCACATCTTTGCTTAGTCCACTTTCCACCAACCTTCTGTTTATTCTGTTTTTTTTCCCCAACAGAATAAAAGAGAGAAAAAATATATTAAAACCCATTGAAAGGGTAAAATATATTACTTTCAAACCAGTAATATGTTATAATAGCTATAATTCTGTACTCATCAGGCATTACTGAAAATTAAGGATGATCAGCTTGCCTTTAAGCTTCCTTGCTGTGTTCTAAAAGCATATCTTAACCAGTGGTCCCTTCAAATGACAATTTCCACCTTAACGAGAGTAATACCTTAAAGTGCAACAAACGCAGCTGGATTTAGGCCTTTTGTGATTACATTGCAAACTGGCTGTTTTGCTGGTGCCTACAGAAGGGGGATATTCACTAAAATTTTGCAATACTGTTTTATATGCTATATTTAAGTTTGAAAATTTGTCTTTATAGAAGAATGTTACTGATTGTTGACCCTGCAAATCTGGAGTGCGCAGTGATGCTCCTAATAACCGTTATGTACAAGTGGGTTGAATACCCAAGGTCAGCATTATCTTTATTTTGCACACAAATAGCTCTTTTGGACCTAAATTTAACATATTGCACATTATTGTAAGCTTTAAAAATGGCACTATTTATCAGGCATCATTAAAGGGGATAGAGCACAGTGTGATCCTAATAATCCCCAGTGTAGCTCCCTTTGTTGTGCTGCTGCTTTATGTAGAAACACATTACCTGTTTTATTGTCACTTATCCACTTGTTACGTCTATAAAATATTTGAGAAATAAATCAGCAGCTTCAAACTATCATCTGAGCTCTAATCAATCAACTGCATGACTTCACAATTATTAGGACTGTGCAGAACCTGACTGTCAAAATGCAAACCACAAATCTTGTTATGTGTGGTGCTTGTTCCTTTGGCAGAATATCAGTGTAAGCAAGCTAACCAGGTTAAACAGGATATACAGTACTGTCAAATTTAATAGAGAGCCCCAAACTGGACCATACTGCATTGCTAGCATTCCTGCCATACTGAGTTTTAAAATTCTCCATTTTCTGATCACCTATGACCACTGAATTGCAAGATATTGAATTTTTATTTTAAAAAAGTTTCTTGTTGACAGCCCAGCAGAAAGCAGAGCATCTGGACTCCCCCTGGTTTTGGAGGAAGATTGTTGTTGCCTACAGTTATGGCACCCCCTTTGCAGTCACATCCTGATTGGTGGACTAGTGTGAATGACACCTGGGTATTTGAAACCAGATCATTTCTTTGTTGTAGCACAACAAATCTAGTGTACAGGGCTGTGTACTGTAGATGTGTAGCTTTTTATATAGGAAAGCCCACTAGAGCTTTTAAAGTGAGACTTGGGAAAGGTCTTAGAAGTATTTATAACGAGGATGCTAATGAATCCCCAGCCAACCACTGTAAGGCAAAGAGACATACTGGGGAACAACATGTATTCACATTTGTGGGACTGAGAGAGTGAGGGTGGGTCCTCAAGGAGGGGATGTGGACTGTAACCTGATTAAGTGAGACTTCTATTGGTTTTTCATTTGGGGGGGGTTACGATATCCTGGGTTGAATGACAGGACTGATCTGTTACCATGCATGAGACAGTAAGGGTGAAGCATTAACTGATGCCCAGTTTAGAATTACACTAATGTGATTTTCTTCTGTTTTTCTTCCTTTTAAAGTGGTGAGGAGAGAAGAATAACTTACCTTGGGCACCAGCAGAGTACCTTGTTGACTCTGAGCTGGAATTATAAGTTTCACTCTGGCTGTTTATATTTATTAATATTCTTTTTATACATTTGCTCTGCCAATATCTACTTTATAATAATGATACTAGTGATCTGAGTATGATGTTTTTTAATTGCACCTGCACTGTCTCTTTAAGATACCTGCTTTTAATGCACTTTAATCACCTGTTCCCCCATCCCTCTGATGATGAAATGACTTCAAAACTGGTTGGGGCTTATGTACTGACTTGGTTCTGCTGGATGATATGTCTATTTTAATCTAATGAAGCCTTTTGGCTAATGGTAGAGTGGTGCCAGTATTTGGCTTTCTCTAAATTGTCTTTTTACCAGGCACACTTAATGCAGTGGAGCTATATCTGCAGTCCCGTGGGCTATAGTTGCCAAACTCTCAAATAATAAACCCACCTGATTGGACCATGGGGAGAGCCTACAAATTGTGAAATGCAGTGTGTCATTTGAAAACATTTAAAACAGTCTCTATTATGAACCCCATAATTGTGTTGAAAAGAAAGAAAAGACATAAGGAATTGATTTTCCATTAACATGTCCAAGGTAGACATAGAAATCCCCTGCCAGAAACAAGATTTATTCATTTTTCACCAATTCAGATATTGGAATTATTAAATAATGGTTGACGATTGTCTTTATTGTAAGAAAGTTTCAGATGTCGACAGGGTTGTGCATGAGCTTGTACAGACCAGGCAATCAAGGTGTGATGAAGTGGGAGGGGTAATCATGTTAGAGAAATGTAAAGCAAAGAAGGGAGACAGTAATGATTTGTACCTATCAGTTCTCTTTCAGTCTTTAGCCATAAAGGGATATAACTGTTATCAACTTGTGCACCGTGTATTTGAATGTTTCTATATCTCTCCTTTCCCTCCTTTGCTCTAGAAAGTACATACTGTATTTAGTTCCTTGAGTCTTTCCTCATATGGTTTTTGATGCGGGCCGTGCACCATTTTGATAGCCCTCCTTTGTAATATCTCCACCCTAACTATGACCTTCCAGAGGTGGTGTCTCCAGAACTGGACACAGTACTTGAGTTAGGGTCTTACCAGTGATATATAGAGGGGTAATACTACCTCCCTCTTTTTGCTTACCAACAGGGTACTTTGCGCTACTGTACGTACTATGTAAAAATGAGAGTGTCCTATATGATTTCTGTTCATACCATCATTTGATTTTCAAAAGTCATTAACTGGTGGCTCAAAAACATGAAATGTGTGTTTTTCTTTAAAGGAACACTGAAGACACAGTCCGTTTTAGGTGGCCAAACTCTTCCTGTTGATAGAAATCTTTGATAGGCATTTTTTAACTGCCTTACTTTTATTTACCTCCTCAAGAATGTCTGTGGTACATTTCTAATTACAATTCTGAGTGTCCAGTGCATTCCCCCAGATGTTCAAAAAGTACCGGCTATGGTTTAAAGTTTATACTTTGTTACTCACAGTCTTGTCACTCCATGATTTTCAAAAGGGTTTCTTAGTTTTCAGATGCCAGCTGATATTTGAAATGAGCATATTCACCAATGGCAAAGTGAAATTCATGGATGGATAACTACTCTAACATTTTAAATAGTAACTCACTCATCTGAGCTGGAGTCCTGACTGCTTCTGTCTCTGTTAGACGCCTCTTGAGCTTCCCCATGTTCACTTCTGTAAAGAGTGCAGATACCTTGAAGATTGTGGCTGGTGTGTGGTGAGCATACTGTAAGAGAGGGCCACACCTCTCACAATTAATAATCACATCAGAGAGTTAGCAAGCTCAACCCCTTCTCTGTCACCTAATTTAATTGCATTTCTTATAAAGTCTTACATTTTCTAGGAGTGTCCTACTAGCTTGTGGCCTATATCAAAACAATCATCGGTGTCCAGTGCACTCCCCACAGCTACTCAACAAGGGCTTACATTTTTTTAGGTTGATACTTTCTTATTCACACTTATGTCTCTCCTTATTTTTGAAAGGGTTTCTTAGTTTTCAGATGCCAGGTGGTATTTGAAATTAGCTCATCCACCAATGGCAAAGTGAATTCCATGGATGGGTAACTACTATAACATTTTAAATAATAACTAATTTTTCTGAGATGGAATCCTCACTGCTTCTCTCTTTGAGACTTCTCTCAGGCATCCCCATGTTCACTTCTATAAATAGAGCAGATACCTTGTATTGTATGGGTGGTGTATAGGAAGTATGGTATTAGAAAGGGCCACACCTCTCCAAATTAATAATCACATCAGAGGGTTAGGAAGCTCAACCCCTGCTCATTCATCAAATTTAATCACATCTTACAAATTCCTGCATTTTCTTGGGTGTGCTACTGGTTTGTAGCCTGTTTCAAAACAATTATCAGTGCCTACTGCACTCCCCCCAGCTGCTCAGAAACAGCCTGCAATTTTTTTTTAAATTTATACTATCTTACTCATATTATTGTCACACCATGATTTTCAAAAGGGGTTTCTTAGTCGTGTTAGTTTTCAGATTCCAGCTGACATTTGAAATGAGCCCACTTACCAACAGGAAGGTGAAGCCCGTGAATGGGTAACTATTTTGGGGAGAGGCTGTATAGTGTAATGGTAAAGAGCGCTGAGCTGCAAACCTAAAGTGAGCTCCCAGGATGCACCTGGAAGCAAGCATCAATTTGTCTCTCCTGGCCAAAATTGTAAATTAAAAAAAAATTGATAAATAAATAAACTGCTTTAATATTTCAGATAATAACTTGCTCATCTGAGCTGGAGTCCTCACTGCTTCTTTTTATGTGTGAGTCCTCTCACTGTTCCCCATGTTTACTTCTGTGGAGAGAGCAGATACCTTGAAGCTTACGGCTGGTGTGTGGGGAGCATGCTATTACAGGGTGCATCACTCTTCCCAATTAATAATCACATTGGAGGTTTAGGAGGCTCAACCCCTGCTCAGTCACCAAATTTAATCACATTCCTTATAAGTTCCTGCATTTTCCAGGGGGTGTATTACTGGTTTATGGCCTATGTCAAATCAAATATTGGTGTCCAGTGTACTCCCCCAGCTACTCAAAAAGAGCTTGCAATTGGTTAATGTTTATACATTCTTACTACCATTGTGTCACTCCATGATTTTCAAAAGGGGGGTTTCTTACTTTTCAGATGCCAGCTGATATTTGAAATGAGCCCATTAACAAAAAGGCAAGGTGAAACCCATGGATGGGTATCTACCCTAATATCTATATGTTAACTCACTCATCTAAGCTGGAATCCTCACTGCTTCTAGATGTGATGCTCCTCTCAAGCTTCCCCATATTCACTAACGTAAAAAAGTGCAGATGCCTTGTGGCCTATGGCTAGTTTGTGGGGAGCATGATATTAGAGAAGGCCAGACCTCGCCCCACTAGTAATCACACTAGAGGATTAGAAAATGCATTTCAAATGCATTTTACAACTATAATACTACAACTGCTCTACTGGAGTTCTCCAGCTCATTACACTTTTCCATTGATAAGGGAGAAATTGCTGGATCCATATATATATTGACCTTACCAAGGCATTCAACTTTGTAAATTATACCTTCCTCTACCAAATACTCCCTGCACTTGGCCTTCCTACTGATGTAATGTCCTGGTTTAGTAATTACCTTGATGACAGGTCCCAAGCAGTTAAATGTCATAGTGCACAATCGGTTACTCAGCCAATAACTATTGGTGTCCTCCAAGGGTCAATTCTTGGACCACTTCTTTTCTGTCTCTTCATTAATGGACTGCTTGCAGTCTGTAAAACGTAGAATATTTTGCTATATACTGATGATGCAGTCATTTTCACCAGTGATCTGCACCTGGGAACTCTGCAGCAGAAACTCCAAACTGACTTTGATGACATTCAAGACTGGTTCTCCTCTAAGCTTCTTGTTCTGAATGCCAAAAAAACTAAATGCATGTCATTTTCCACTCGCAACAAATCCCCCCTCCTCTCTTGCACTAGCTATTGCTATCACAACTGGGAACCTCCTAGAGCAAGTTGACACCTCTAGGCACCTTGGTGCCACTCTTGACTTGACCCTGTCTTTTACTGCTCACATTGACACACTAGTCAAGACTGTCAGTTCAAGGCTTGGGCTACTCTTCAAAGACATGAACTGCTTCCTTCCTGAAGTCAAGAAACATCTGGTTAGGTGCTACATTACTAACATCATTGACTAAGGAATTGCAGTCTGTGGCTCAGCAAATGAGGGTGAACTGGCTAAGGCAAGGTGTCTCCTTAACAGAGCATATTGCTTTGTCCTATGCCTAAAGTGGGACACCCACTCCTGTATTCTACACAGCAGTTTAAACTGCCTCAATCGTGACTCGAGACTGCACTTTCATACTCTAGTCACTGGAAAGAAAGTCCTTTTTGGCTCCCTGCCCCCTAGCCTCTTGTCCTAGTTTAGCTTCATAGATCAAATGTATGCCACTAGGGGAGTTGTCCAACACTCCCTGCTTCTCCCCCAATGGAAAACTTCACTAGGCCAAGATACTTTTTCCTACAGGTTTGCCAAACTTTGGAATAATCTACCTCCCTCCTTGAAAACTGGCTTTCCACTGAGTCAGGTCAAAACTCAACTCCTTACCGCTCTCTCCCATTCTGGATATTGTCTCTGTTCCCACTAACCAATCCCACTAATACCTCTGATGTAATTTCCTTATTTGAAATGTTGTTCACTGATGCCCACGGTCTTATACCATGGCAGTACAAATTGTAAGTTGTTTTACAAGTGCTCTCTCATTTGAGAGTGGCTGCTCCAATTCACACCCCTGTTTGTAATTTCCTTACCAATAACCCTCATTATATCTGCTAAATTTGCTTTATTCACCTTGCATTTTGTCTGCTACTATTGTTTACTTTTCTTTGCACTGAGCTATGTATCACATGGAGTTGTTTCTGTATTCATGTAATTCCTTTCTACTTGCAGACTCTAAACCCTTTGTTGATAGGCTCTGCCTAAAGGATTTCAAGTGAAATAAATAAATAAATAAAATACTGCTTCAAAAAACAAGCAAAAGAATTGCTCCAAGTTTATGAATAAAAAAAAATGTGTTTAAGCTTAAGGTTACTAGCGGGGTACCGAGTGGGGTACCGCAGGATTCAGTACTGGGACCGGCCCATTTCAATGTCTTTATAAGTGACACTGCAGAGGGACTGGAAGGAAAAGTATGTCTCTTTGCAGATGACACAAAGATCTGCAACAGGGTTGATATGCAAGGTGGGGTGGAAAGGATGAAAAGGGACTTGGCAAGGTTGGAGGAATGGTCAAATGTATGGCAGCTTAGATTCAATGCAAAGAAGTGCAAAGTAATGCACCTGGGAAACAAAAACCCAGGGGAAGAGTACACAATGTGGGGTGAGATACTGACAACAACAAAAATGGAAAGAGACCTGGGGGTAGTCATATCAGACAACCTAAAGATGAGCCAGCAATGCAAGAAGGCAGTAAGGAGGGCTGGGAGGATACTGGGATGCATAGGGAGAGACATCACCAGTAAAAAACAGAACATTGTTGGCCCTCTGTACAAACAGTTGGTAAGACCACATCTGGAGTTCTGTGTACAGTTCTGGAGACCCCATCTCCACAAAGACATAGACAGGGTGGAGACTGTCCAGAGGAGGGCAACCAAAATGGTGCAGGGTCTGCACCAGAAGACATGTGAAGAAAGACTAAAGGAGCTTAAGATGTATAGCCTCGAGGAAAGAATGGAGAGGGGGGACATGATAGAAACTTTCAAATACATCAAGGGAATCAACAAAGTCCAAGAGGGTAGCATCTTTTGGAAAAAGAGATGTGCAAGGACAAGGGAGCACAATTTGAAGATAGATGGGAGATGGCTCAGAGGTAATGTGAGGAAGTATTTTTTCACATAGAGGGGTGTAGATGCATGTTACAGCCTTCCTGATGAGGTCTTAGAGTCAAAAATAGTGGGGGAATTCAAGAATGCGTGGGACAGACATAAGGCAATTCTAGTGGGGGGGTAGGAGGAAGTAGGCAGTTAGTTAACTAGGATCTGCAGCTTATCCGTTAGGTAGGGAAATGGGCAGACTAGGAGGGCCAAGCGGTCCTTATCTGCCATCAGATTCTATGTTTCTATGTTTCATCAGATTCTATGATTTTCTGTAAATCTCTGTTGGTTCAATAAAATGTATCAATTCACCTAGTTTGTGCATCCATGTTTATGAGTCACTTATGGTTTAAGTGGGGTTGATAGTGCCTCACTGAATGACAGAGCACGAAGGACAAACAACTTAAATATGTTAAAAAATTATGCATGTAAATGTTATGCTCTCTAATACACCTTTAACCACCAACAGCTAAGCCATGTAGCCTCCATGTTTTGTAATTCAACAAATATGCATTTGTTGCTTCTGAATCTATAGATATTTAGGGTTAAACCTGATTACACTCTTGATAAAAATATTACATTCCCAAATAAACCAGTTTATATTTGATAGCAGTTCCTTGCCATCTGGAGTCTGAAATATCCTGACAGTAACAAAGAGGTGTTGACTTCACACTTTGAAGACATCGCATCAGCAACAGTATGCTAAAAATGTACTGAACTTGTCAGTTGGAGCATATGAGCTAGTTTGGGCTTGTGCCCATTCTTTTCTTTATTAGACCATTTTGTTTCAAGAAAAAAAAAAAGCGTTTGAAAAGTGCTCTTTACATGAGTGTAACAAATATTGATTGATGTTGTCAAACAATGTTCATCTGTAGAAATCGTCCTCATTGTTAACACTAATTTTGGAAGCCCTAAACCATGTTCATTCATACTCTGGTGTTACATGTAATTTTGGAGCAGCATTTTTTTATTTTTATTTTTGGTAAAATGCATCTTTATTTGACATCAAAAAAATATAAAAAGGGGAAAAGTGTGTATTATTTACTTCCTTTAAAAATATTTATGTTTTAACAGATCTTGGTATTTGAAATCATTTCTATGTAAGGATAAATGTTCAGTTTTCTTTTTACCCACATGGTCAATTCTTAGTTTGCTAACAGAAATGTTACGGTGTGCTGTATAATCCAATATTATACCATTCTCCTCAGGCATAGCAAAATGGTATATACAAATTGGTTTGCCTATATATGTCAGTATTAAGAAGATACTCATTTTAAGAACATTGTTTTGAATGTTATGAAGTGTGCCAACACGGTATTCCCCCCCCGAACAGCAACATTTCTGCAGTGACATGCATCGATATCGACAACAGTGCATGCCACTGTAGAAGTGCTGCTGGGACCGGGCAATCCCTTCTCCCAATCTGCACCCCCTCCCTGAACTAACTCCGACCTGGAGTCAGAATCTATTAGTATTGGGGTGCAGGGGGCAGAGCCCCCAAGGTGGGGGGTTTGGGGGGAAAGCCCCCCGATGAAGAAACACACACCGATGTGTGCGGTTCCATGCCGATTGCAAATTGTGGTTGACATGGAGCCTAGTGCTGTGATACCGATCGACGTGTTTTTTTGTCGAGCTGGCATCGTAGAGCCTTAAAACACTAGTCTTGTGATGGTCATTCAGAATAATTTATCAGCTGAGAGTAACTCACAGCTAAAGTCAACTGTAACTAACAATGTTCAGACAAAACTGAACTGAGATTTTAAATCTTACACAACTTCATTTTTTTGTAATGCCGTGAAGAAATATTCTAAATATTCCCCTTGTATGGTGATACCTACCACCAGACAATTGACTTGACAGCCATTATTTGCTCTCATTGTCTAAAAGTACTTAACTCCTTCTAAGGTTCACTGTATAAGAGTAGAGCATGCCTTTATAGGAACTATTGCTCAGTGAATTACTGGGCAGAAAATTAAAAAAAAACAAGAGCTCAAATGAGACTATTTTCAGACCTGTTCTGAACTGTATCTAAGTAATGAAAAGATATTATGTCTCCACTATTGATTCTGGTTGGAACTGATTTAATTTATTAGAATAACATGTACAGTAGGGTAAATTATTTAGATATCAGCACAGAAGTAACTTTAATAGTGTATTTAAATAATTTACCAGATAAGATGATGCAATCATCTCTCATAAAACTGCAGCAAGCAGGTTAAAGTGACTACCACCTCTTAAAGGCAACAGTATTTGAAGCTCTGTAAACCAACAGTGGATGTTTGCTAAAAGGCTGCTTTACAATGCTTCAACCAAGCTAATTTGCCAGTGTGCATTTTATTTCTTTTAACTGTGCAGGGATGCAATGTTGCATTTATAATACAATTCTGTGGCATTACTGTTGTTATTTGTACAAGTCTTTACCTGTGGACTAGGACATGAGGGTCAGTTCAAGGGGCTGATGTAATCATTGACTAAGATTTACTACTGCAGATTCATTTTTCTCCTGAGCTGTCTATAGCATTAATTAAATTTGATTGGGTAGCTCCTTCATGTCTCTGAGAAGAATAGTATGTATTGGGTAATTCTAACGAAACAACCTTTTCTGCTAAAAGTGACTCGGCATCAATGATTTCGGAGGTTCAAGTCCTCTTTTTTCTGAACTGAATGTTTCATATGAGCACAAGCAGTTCACACCAGGCCAGTTTTAATCAGTAAGGCTTTTCCTGAGTCACTGATTGACAGTCATTAAAGAAGATGTTGAGTTTGGCATTGATTTTTCTATTGTCAGTGGTCCACTTGAAATGACCCTCTGGGGCTAATAAAACAGTGGAGCAGTCAGCAGAAACTTTTCAATTTTGAGCAATGCAGTGTTCAGCAGAAAGAAAAAAATGCCATGTATATTGACAAGACCATTATGCATCTGAACATGATTTTTAGTCTTTCCTCAAAGAGTAAATTATTTCAAAGACATACACTTGTCACCTACAATATACTTCAGAAGATTGCTTTAGTTCTCCACAGGGTTCACTGTCTTGTACACAGGGTGACTTTGGGAGCTGACTGGATGACAAGCTGTCAATTTTCCATACAAAAGTGAAAAACTGAGTAGTATACATATACAGCAGCAGACAGAATTAGTATGAATGCATATTACAAATGTATGACATGGATGTTGCGTAGTTAAAAGGTTCACATTTATCTGTGTTTATCTTTTCTTATTTTCATGGGTCAATAAACATAAATAATGTGCAATTTTCAAGTAGGATTACCACCTTTTAAGAAGCTCAAAGTAGGACATTTCTTACTGAAATATGATTTTTTGTAGGACAATATATAACCTCTACCAATGCAACAGATTTGTTTACTTTATATATTCAGAATTAAGACTGTTGTAGTTTTTCAGTTTCTATTGTTTCTTATAATTTTTTTTAGAGCTGTTTGGCCCAGACTGCCAACTGCACCTTTCTTCGGGTCCCCTGCCAGTCCCCAGCCCCAACTGCTGCTCTTCCCACCATCGTAACTGGTGAGGATCCACACAGTCCGAAGCCTGAGGATCATGGGGACAGTCACACTCAGCAGCTGCAGCACATAGAGTTTTTCATTTTACTCCCAGGTTTGATCCCCCCCCATCCTCCCCAGACAGCTGGCATAGCCTCTGTCAGCCTTGGACACAGCAGCACCCCTGGGTCATGTGCCACCCCTTGCAAGGGAGCAAGCTACCTGACTCACTGATTGGGTCCACTACTGTGCTGAAGCCAGGCTGTCTTCCTCTCTGGCTGGCTTGCACTCCCTTCAGGAGCACTTCCCAGTCTGGCCACCCGACCCGTGCAAACCCGTGCTCACATCCAAGCCCGGGTTGCTGATATGGAAGCGTGAAATGCTTCTATTGAGCTATAGGGTGTCTCCTTATTTCTTTTATAACATTTAACAATTTTTGCACCCCCCCGGATAGCCCCCATCTGACCGACCCCCCCAGCCCCATCACCTGGAATTACCAGGGCTTACCTTGTGTCTCACCTGGGAGCAGAGCCTGCGGGGAGTCCGTTGCCATTCTGCCGCCGGCAATTTTCTTCCTCCATTTACACCCAGGGGCCCCAGGAGTGGGTACGCATGCATGTGGAGGCATGCATTAGTCCCACAGCCCCAGTAATGGCCCCTTTCCTCCCCCCAGGCCTATCACCTGGCTTCTCCTGGCCTGTGCTGTCCTTAGCCTCCACCAGGTGGCAGCCATCAGCCGGAGGAAGCCCTTACACCTCCCCAGAGAGGAGAGCTTGCCTGTTGGCAGCTCCTTCCAGCCCCGCCCTCTCTCCGTGCTGACCTGTGATGGACTGGGCTCATTCCCAAACCCGGGTCACTGGCGTGCTGTGAGGTAAGGCAGACAGCACCTCAGCGCCACTGGGCCGGCATGGGTGTCCCCTTATTTCTTATCATTTTAAGGTATTTTACTTAAGGTATTATAGTTTCTACACATTTAAGAAAAGTTAGAACATTTTTGCTTTTTACTATATGGTCAGGACCTGTAGTATTTTTCATGTCTTTTTTGCAGACGCAGCTGCTCAAATGAGGGTTGTCCTGTGAAAATCAAGAAATGTGGTAACCCTATTTGCAATATATTCAAAGACTCATAAACTAATGACAGTAATTATGCTACCAAATGTTTTCATGAATTTCTTTGGTTCACTTCAAATAGCAGTATAGTAGACAGTTGACTGCATGTACATTGTGAAACGTGAATTACTTTCTGTTTGCATTTCTCTTGCAGTTTTTCCTGGTGGTAATAAGCATTGGAAGTTGCCTAGCAAGCTTTATTTAGCCATATAATGTGGGAATTGGCTAAGTTAGCTTTGTGATTACTGTGGAGGCTGAAAGAGACCATTTTTTTTTTACCTGGGATATATTCTGAGATTGAAATTCTGCCAGGAGTAAATGGAAATAAAAGACGCAAACCAGGCTATGTTGAATGTATTCTGGAAAAACAGTTCTCCTCTAGTTCATCTATATTTTTCTTTTTTTCCATATTGCTTCCTGATGTTCATCTTGGATTTTGCATTTTCATCTGCTACACTTATGCTGATATCAAACTGCAGGTAAGACAACAACAGAAATTTCTCTTAATCTGATTTTAGACTCATTAGATCTGATTTGTAAAGGGTGTTTAGGATGGTAAACCTATACTTTAACTCTAAATAGTATAGCAGGAGAACCATTTTCAAAGGATATTTGTAGCTTGGTAAATCTGTAAAGTATTCATGTATATTCTCTTGGTTATGGACTAGCAATATACAGGATTTAGCTTCAGCAAAGCAGCAGGACATCTATATTTGTTTCAGACAAAACACTAATCAACTGTGATATCATCAGGAGTGAGTGTTAGGGTGCATGTTGTACTGTATTTGTAGACGGAAGAACATGTTTGTGACTGTGATATTTGTGGACATTGGCGGGATGTTTTTTAGCACTCCCCTAACACAGAAAGTGAGTGTGAGTGTCGCACTTGAGGGTTTTGTTTATTTTATTACCAGAATTCTCCACAAAGGAGAAGGGCAAAAGATCGATTGCCAGCATTTCCGCTACAGCAGCATAAAGTTCATGTGACACTGTATGATTGGGGGGGGGTACTTCAGCTTATGCGCAAAAACACTCTGTAACATGGGCTGACTTAAACATTTTACATGAGGTGTGTTATTGGTCACAAATGGTTGTGCTCTTTGATGAATGGCATTGGCGGGGTGGAGAGTGGACATGTGATGAAGACGGTTGCACAGGTGATGATGAAAAACACAGAAATTATGTTATTTTCCAGATTTTCCAACCAGGGTTGATGTACCACTTGCACTAGACATGCTGCATTCACCACCACCACAACAAAAACTGCTACTCTCACCAGCACTGGACAACATTTCAAAGTCATTATGGTCCTCCACCTCATCATGCCTGTAGTAATCCTCTGCTGTTATTACCACACTACTGCACACGTTTAATTTCCTACTGGGCTTAACAGTCATGGAAGGGGATAATATGCTGGCTATGGTTGCCGGTGATACGGGTGAACGCCCCAGTCTGGTGTTAGCTGCCAGCTTGTGCTGGGTCCACAGAGCCAAGTGCCTATTCTTAAGATGCGTATGCTGTCCTCCTGTCCCAAGATGGCTCCCCTTTTCACCTCGACTCACACACACATGGCAAACCTGGCAGATTGCAACTGAATCATCATTTGCATCTTGAACAAAAAATCCCAAACAAGGGAGTGTGATGCTCTGCTTTTAACATGTCCATGATGATGTGGCTTATTTAAGTCTGTTATTTTAAGCACTGAAGTGGGGGCACATGATGTTTCTGGCACTGCACACCTGGACTGCAACTGACCACTACATCTACCTATCATATTGAGTACTGGGTCATCATCATCATCATCGTCATCATCCACTAAAACCGGTAAATCACAAGTTTTTACTGGGGGGGGGTGATTCCTGCAAACAGAATCAGATGCAGCCACTTTTAATTTGTTTTTCTCCGGTCCCCAACTGGGGTCAATTACATCATCATCATATTCATCAATGTCACTGTCACACACACATCCACATCTTCTGCTTGGATGCTAACATGTGGACTGCATGTTGCAACAACAGCATCATCACATTCATCATCAGCATCTACACCACCATCACCTGATATTTTTTCTTCACACTGTGAATCACTGCATGGAAAACGCATGACGTTAAGTGCCACGGTGGATGGAATATCACATTGTATACTATCGTTGACATAATCATCAGAATCAGTTCAGTTAATGGGATGTTACTGGGAAGTATGACATCATCTACGCTGTCACTCACTTGCACTGCTTCACACTCAATATGTTTGGATATGGTACACTGGTCAGAATTAGAACTTGACGCAACAATGCTAATACTACCTCCACCACCACTAACACCAGTGACACTAACACCACCGGCTGGGAAAACATAATCTCCTCCAACTATTAGTGAAGCTATTGATTGGGCTGTAAAAAACATTGTAGGAGAAATACCTTTCCTCACATCAGCAATGCACTTCTCCATCCATGTACTACTACCACACTGACAGACCCTCTTACTGCCAACATTGCCATGGCCAGAAACAGCTTTACTTGCATGTCTCTTTGCAGGCATTTTGGGAGATCAACCACAAATATTATTACCAAATTCAGATTTTGATATGTTCACTTTCTGACTGGAGGGACACTGGCTGGATGTGAAGCAAAATAAACAACTGTGGCTTCTGCAACAGATAAGAGACTACTGTGTTGTGACACTGTCATGGAATTAAAATAACTTCAGTAACCAGTGGTGCTGATGGGGTCACAAAAACAATCCAGTCTGGTAAAAAATACCTTTTCAACGTGGGGTTGGGGGGGAGCACTGAATACAGACAGTGCTGATGTTTACGGCACTGCAAGCAGCAAAACTAAGAACAGAGAACATGATCACAGTACAAAATCAGGCAGCTGCAGTGGATAGCAGGTTCACACTGCTGCGCTTAGTTGCACTTACACTAATCTGTGTCATAAATTTTAAAAGGTGTATTATATTTGATGCATGCAACACTGCACACACAACACAGAACACTTTGTGTACAATGCTGAACAAGGAATGTGATGCAAATGCAAAAGTTCAGTGTACTGCCATGTAATGTAAATTTGTAATTTAAACAACCTGACCTTATGAAATGCTGCACCACATTCACACAACAAACGTCAAGAAAATGTATACTATTACTGACAGTTTTACTACTGTATGTGTACAGTAACACAGTCAGTTATATAACAAAAATATAACCAAAACACAAAGAAATGACTAGTTCTCCAACTTAAATCTACCTACACACAGATACGCCCCTCCCCCACACAGCACACTTCACTGTCTTTCACCACACACACTCAATGTTATAAATTTACATTCAAAATCCACACACAAACAAAAACGCTCGATGATCTGAGCACAGGAAGGTTTCTTACAATCGATGAACTACAGTTGGATCTCCCCAAAAAAGCAAAAATGCTTTTTGAACAGCTTTTAAAAGATTCCTACAGACAGCTATCAGAGCACACTGTCTCCTACTCCTTCCTACTCATACTACCCCTAACTGAGGCTGTGCAGATCAATATAGAGCCCGTATGACCTGAACTCCCATGAATCACTGCAAAATCCACCTTCGGAGCTCAAAAACAAGGTGAAGTGAACTGCCACCAATGTACTTCACCTTAAAATTGAAAGAGCAGTGACCAGTGGAGGCAGAGTAACGCCTAATAACCCCAAGTACACCCTTTAAAACTTTCCACTTTGTAAACAGCAATTAAGCCATGATGTGGGAAGTTATAAAGGACACAGAAACTCCTGCAGTACTGGTACAAGAAAAAAAAACTTTTTGCCTCAAGTATCTCTTCCACAAATATGACTGTTATGTCTAAAGACAGTGGCATATACTCCTACAACTGATGAAAAATGTTAAAAATAAAAGGATAGAGTAATAAAAAACAGAGTACCTCCTTTTATTAAAGGTGTGCAGATGGACCATACTGTTTGGTATAAAACCCTGAATAGTTAAAATCCCTTGCCATGTTTGCACCCTGTATGGTATAAGTTCTCCCTTGCCATGTTTGCACCCTGTATGGTATAAGTTCTCCCTTGCCATGTTTGCACCCTGTATGGTATAAGTTCTCCCTTGCCATGTTTGCACCCTGTATGGTATAAGTTATCCCTTACCATGTTTTTACCCTGTATGGTATAAGTTCTCCCTTGCCATGTTTGCAGCCTGTATGGTATAAGTTATCCCTTGCCATGTTTGCACCCTGTATGGTATAAGTTCTCCCTTGCCATGTTTACACCCTGCATGGTATAAGTTCTCCCTTGCCATGTTTGCACCCTGTATGGTATAAGTTATCCCTTGCCATGTTTGCACCATGTATGGTATAAGTTATCCCTTACCATGTTTGTACCCTGTATGGTATAAGTTCTCCCTTGCCATGTTTGCACCCTGTATGGTATAAGTTCTCCCTTGCCATGTTTGCACCCTGTATGGTATAAGTTATCCCTTACCATGTTTGTACCCTGCATGGTATAAGTTATCCCTTGCCATGTTTGCACCCTGCATGGTATAAGTTATCCCTTGCCATGTTTGCACCCTGTATGGTATAAGTTATCCCTTGAAAAGGTAATTCAATGGGCAAGTGAGCATGCACCAAATGTACATATAGTTAATACATTATGCAGTACTTCATTCTGTTGACAGTTAAGAGGAAAAAGTCAGGGCAATTCAGTACAGATTACCTTAAGCACTTTAGCATTCCATAACCTATTTCAGTCTCATTTATCAGTGCATGATATAATAGTAAATCTGTTGCTATCGCCTCAGGAACTGGCACTTTTCTCGAACCATATCTTTAGAAATATGGACAAGGGCAGGGTCACAGGTGCAGTGTTTTTGGATCTGTCGAAGGCTTTCAATCTCATAGACCACCATCTCCTCTACTCCACCCTGTTAAACTTCAGCTGCTCACCAGAAATGGTCACATGGTTCTGTAGTTACCTCTCAGGCAGGGTCCCAGTCTGTCTTGATTGGTAAAAAATTCCTCTGCTCTGCTACCTACCCACATCGGTGTAGCTCAGGGCTCAATACTGGGGCCTCTACTTTTTTCTATGTTTATTAATGTCCTCCCTGCTGAAAACATCAATTGCAAGTCCCTCCTCTATGCAGATAACCTAGTCATATACCACAGCGATAGTTCCATAGAGTTCTTGTCCACTACTCTTACAGCAAACTTTGGGGCCACATAGAGCTGGTTCCTCTCGAGGAAACTTCATGTTAATGAGAAAAATATAAAGGCCATGCTCTTTGGCTCAAAGCCATTCCTAGCAAAGGCAGCCAGATCAAAAACCCCACTTTTGATCACTACCCCTGCCGGCCCTCCACTCAAAACTGTCCCTGCCTTTAAGTATCTAGGTGTTACCCTAGACCCCTCTCTTACTTTCAATGAATACATCAGCAACACTGTAATGAAAATCCACCAAAAATGAGGTGCTAACAAGTATACCAAGTACAAAAAAAAAAACGAGGTGCTGTCTACTGCCAGAATCAGTTTGTGTCCCCTGACATTCACCTAACCATTGCTCAAGGAAACCTCCTGCCCCTCCTTGACTACTGCTCCCCCCATATACTCTACTATGTCCTCCTCCCTATGGACCTGCTTACCTACCACATACAACTCCATCTGCCATGTTGTCCTTCAAGCCCCATTTACCACCCACCACTGCTCGCTATATCAGTCCCTAGGGTGGCTCTCTCTGCTGGGTCATTTTGACTTCATATGGGTAGCCTCATTGACAGTGCACTCAGGAACCATCAGCTGTCCCCCTACATCTCCCTACTTACTGACAGAGTGATCTCTCATAGTCACCAGGCCTCCTCCATTCCCTCACTGGAAGTCCCTCACACTACTACTACTACCATGGGTAGTAAAGCCTTCTCTGCCTCTGCCCCTTCCCTCTGGGATAGACTTCCTTTGTTCATCTGGTCATCCTCCTCCCATTAGTCTTTCAAGGCAAACTTAAGGGTGTGGCTTCTGACTGAGGCCGCTTGTACGTGCAGCTGTTCCCCAGGCGGTACCAGGGCCCATATCCTGGCATAGCACCTGTTTGTGCCCTCACCCTACCTCCAGTGCCCCTACCCTCTTGCACTGTTCTGCTCCTCTGTTCAGTCTGGATATGACCACCTGTTTTATTCTGAACTGTTAGCAGGTTCTGCAACTTAACTTAAGTTGCATTTCTGCCAATGACTTGTTCCTAAATCGCTCCTGGTGATAGACTGAACCTTCGTTTTAACTTTATTTATTTCCTTGGCTCCCTGGTGACTGTATGTACATTGCATGTAATACTTTACCATAATCCCCATGTTAAGCCTTTTATATTGCATAGCCACCTAATGTATGTCACCACACCAGTATGTACTGATTTCTCTTTTTTTGTGCTATGTAATGAGACCTCATGCCAAGTGTTTTCAGCAGCCCTGTTTTGTTCTAAGTGTATCTCTGTATTGTATTAATGTTTGTTGTGTTTGCCACCCTGGTGGCCCAGGTCACAACTGAAGACGGTCCTCTGGATCAGTTTGCTCACCCAGTTATCAAAGACATAAATAAATAAACAAACAAACTGACAACACTTTCAATACAGTGTGTATGAAAGATGTTACATAAACCAAAATCCCTTTCCTTTCCTAATAAACTGTAGGGCAGTGTCCCAAATCGGGTTCATTCTGCTTTGCACACTAAGTGGGTGTCATCCTGCTTTGTTCTAAGTCGACTTTGCATTGTAGCTTCAACACTGCCTTCAGGAACAACAAATCTGTCTAAATCTAAATGAATCCCATGCTATGCAAACATGCCAGAAATTACAAGATTACAAATCAGTTATAAACCCCTGGCTTATGCATATCCAAGCACTTGTTCCGTTGCTGATTTTCTTCATTTGCATGCATCTATGCTGTGTTCCAGAAAACACTAATATTCCTTTATCGTAATTATAACTGTTTCTCATTTGGTTGATGAAAGGTTGAGAAGTAAGACATTTCTTGTTCATTAAGCACCTAAATATCTCATTCATGATTCACAGTGACAAAAAAACACTTAGACTGAAGAATGACTTACGATATTTAGTTAACATGGTGGGCTTCAAGTAATCAGAATCATAAGACAGCACATGTTATTGCTTGGATAACACACATGATCCCACTGGTAAATACAACTCGGAACTGTGATAAAATTACAGCTGTTTAAACTGCATATTGCTTAAGGATCTTGATGGCAGAATATCTGAATTTTGCACATTTAATCCCATGAATGCAGCTTTCAAATGAAATACCATTAGTGACTAGAAGTGGGGTACCAAAGTCTTGCATTGTGACTGCAGACTTTTTATTTTTGAAGGGGAATGTTCTGGTCACAAATATATCTAATCTGCAAGCAACATTAGAATGTTTTTATCTCATGCATATGGGGAAGTATTGTAAAATACAGTGCATTTGGCCTTTGTATTTTGCATTTAAAACCCCATTTTCAAAAAGAAGATGGCTCATAATGGAAACAGACTCCTTATCTCCAAGAAAAGGAAGGCTTATTTTCTATTTAACAAAAAGCATGTTGTTGAAATCATGAAGCTAAGAAATACATACTCCACTGCAAACCATCAAAAAAGTCCATTTAGACACAATTTGGATCATTTGATGAAAATAGTGAATCCAGCACTGGTCCCTGAGGTAATCCATTGAATGCCCCTTTCCACTCAGAGTAGTGCCCATCCACCATAACCCTTTGCCTCCAAGCCAGTCAAGAAACCACCTTTTGTGTGCACTGGCATACTTTTCTCAGAATCTTGTCATGATCAACAGTTTCAAGGGCTTTAATGAAATTTAGATAGACCTGTCCACCAACCTGACCAATTCCTTGAAGAAGGTGAGAAAGTTAGTTTGTCATGATCTGCCCTTTGAAAAGCAATGCTGAGAGGAGCATGACTCTTGGCCTTAAAAAGTGCCCTATTATTCTCTTCTTGATAGCCAAGCACTTGTGTCAGGATGAATAGCTTGTCATTTTTGGGGTCTAACTTTTTCCCCTTCTTGAAGATGGGACTCCATTAGTCATTTTCCAGTCTTCCCATACCCTATTTGTCTAAACAGAATCCTGAAAGATTATTGCACGTGGCCCAACCAATTGTTCCCTTAGCTCCACTATGATCAATAGGAATATCCCATCCACCCCTGAGGACGTACCTGGCTTGATCTTTGCCAGGTACTTAGCTACTAGGATGGGCGTGATGCCTGCAGGTTGATTCCTGGCTACTGCAGATGTCATGGGCCCTCCCAGTGAGAAGTGTCCATCACCCAATGCCCTGTGGTGAACACAAATGAAGAGTATTCATTCAGCATCTTATACCTCTCCCCTGACTCTGTCATCAGCTCCTCACAGTCCCGTTTTCAGAGGTCCAGTTCCCATCCTTCACCTTCCTCCTTCTAGTTACAGTATGAATTGGAAGAAGGCTTTTGTACTGTCTGCAGCTCTTGCTTTACTATGCTGGCTTCCAGTTCCTCCTTCACTTTCAGTGCTGCACTATACCTCTCTCTGTCCTGGAGGGAGATGGTCTCTTTCCAGCAGTCATAGACTTTCTTTTAGTTCAATGGCCATACATAGCACAGTGAGGAGTTATGCTTGTGTGACATTGTTTATAGTCTGAATGTAATTTAATGAATGTGCTCTTTGCCTGTTATACGTGAATACTTCGGCCATTCACACTCTCTGTCACATGGGGGACTACCACCCTCTCAGAGTATCATGAAGGCAAAGGAACCCTCTTGAGGAGGGTTCCACCCATAGATGTGCTACTGGAACATATTTCCTTTAGGCTAAAGATATCTTAGAAAGGAGCCCCAAGAAGACAGTTGCACCACTGGAGGAGAAGGGAAAGATGGCAGGGGAAAGAAATAGAGAATACTATATGGGCAACTATGCACAGTGTGTTCTGCCACAGAGGGGTTCTGATTCCCTGTGACCTCGAGGGTGAAGCTCGAGTGGTCCATGGGAATCAGAACCCCGAGGGGGCAGAACACACTGGTTAAGTATAGAGTTGCACATCCAGTATTTTTTATGGTGTATGGTGCACCCTCCCCCCCAAATAAATTTAATAGTTTTAGCACTTTTTTATTTTTTAAATGTAAAAATAAATTATTTGTTGCCATGTCATGTTCCAGGAGTTAGTGCTGGTTGTTAGAGTGAGATGTGTGGTTGCTAGGGACCAGATCTCCCTATGTCTGTAGCAAAGCCTTCTATTGGTTGTCAATTGGGTGTGGGAGGGATTTTCAAGAAAAGGTGGTGGCCGTATTTCTCACTTAGCGAGAGGATATAGACTGTAAGGAACAGACTTTCATATTGTAAGTAATTTTAAATATCTGGTTGATTCTGCATTTCATTTTTTTTATATAAGTGCACATATCTGGTCAATCCTACATTTTTTACCTGTATCTGGTTGATCATGCATCTGTGGGATTTATTAGACTATGTTATTGTGCCATCGCCACATCTTTTCATCTGTGGATCCTGCGGTTTGTGTTGCCTCAGCTGTTACACACATACACAGATTGCTAAATCCATGTGGCTTATACACTTTTCAAATCAGCTGGAACATTGTTGTACCACAGAAGGGTACAATCATGTTACAGGACCTCTAAACTGTGGTGTAA
Organism: Neoceratodus forsteri; assembly: GCA_016271365.2. Classification (NCBI taxonomy): domain Eukaryota; kingdom Metazoa; phylum Chordata; order Ceratodontiformes; family Ceratodontidae; genus Neoceratodus; species Neoceratodus forsteri. The sequence continues at coordinate 215,104,395 of JADMNL010000023.1, forward strand.
CAGCATTTCAGCTGAGATGAAAAGTGGGTTGGAACAACATTCCACCATACGCTATACAGCGTTTCTGAATGAGGCTGGAAGAAGATGGCTTAAATAGTTTAGGAATGTTCCACGATGCCAGTCTGAAAGAAAATCTGTTGACCGCCATCACAGCGACAACACTATATTGACTGCAGTTGCATTCAACATTGTGCCATTGGAAAAGTAATGTGCTCCCAACACCCCCTATGCTTTAGTATTCTAATTCCAGGTTGGAACTGACTTGGAAAGGGGGTGCAACACCTGAGGAAGCCATGCCAGGATCCTGAATGAACTTTACATCAATCTGTTGTTGTTGTCGCTGTCTACAACATCACTGTAAAGTTTTTGCTGTGGCACTAGCACACCATTTAGGAAGGGTGTGTGTGGCTGGTAGCTCCCTCCCATTGACCTGCAGGCATAGTTTTTGTGTTTAGTGGGTGTATACAATATAGTGAGCAGTTATGCTTGTGCAACATTGTTGATAATCTGAAGGTAGTTGAGTGAATGTGTAGTTTGACTGTTATACGTGGATACTTTGGCCATTTGCACTCTCTGCCTATGGGGGACTACCATCTGGGATGGGTATCGTGAAGGCAGAAGAGGGTAGCACCCCTAGAGGTATCACAGGAACATAATTCCTTTAGGCTAATGGTATCTTAGGAAGGAGCCCAAAAGTCCTACACAGCAGTTGGTAAGCACCGAGACTAAGTGTAGTGCTGACTGACAGCAACTGGTTATGACTGATGACAGAGTCAGATTTGAGCAATGACTGACAGCAACTGGTAACTTATAGCAGACAGAGGCATGACTTCAGTAAGAAGAGAGGGAATGGCAAGACTGAAGAATAAGAGAGCCACCATCCAACTCCAACTCACAGTGGAAGCCTACTACTACTACTACTGCTACTACTACTACTACTACTACTGCTACTACTACTGTAAATGCTATTCTTAAATACATGAACTACATTATGACCTTTGGTACTCAGGAGAGAAAATATCTCCTGTGGAGGAACTCTCTGGAGATATGTGACCTCAGCTGCCATCTCTCTTGACATGGGACGTATTATTGTGACAGCTCAAAATTCTAAATTTGGGGGACATTTTTGAAGGGATAACTCTCTCTCTTTCCATCTAACAGGATAATGCTGCTGTGTGGCATGAGTTGATCTCTGCAGCTAAAGGAAGTTCCTGAGAAGGAGGCCTACCTGTCAAAGCATAGCATGAGGAGTGTAATGACTGCTGAAAGTTTATTACCCAACCTCGAGACCATGAGGTGGTCTATCCTTGAATGCAAACTAAAGGAAAGGGGAAACTGAATGGAACTTGGTGGATCTTAGGCAGATGCAGGGAGAACAGATTTTAGAGATGCTGCCGCTGTTGTCTACACAGCTAAAGGAACCCCTCTGGGCATAGGGCCCCACCATCTAGCAGCTGAATTCATAAATACTACACCTTGAGGTGCTGTCAACCAAAGGTCTGCATGGCTAAATCTTCCGTCGGAGCATTGGACCTTGGGACTGCTGGGAGGCACCAGAGGAGACAAACGGCCTACAGTGAAGGACCCCATCTGAGATGAGGGACTCACCTTCAGCATATGAACCTCAAGAGGAGCAGAGCTGTCTATCTACAGTATAATAAACTGAATAATGACTGCTTAATGGAATGACTGATGGAAAATACAATGATTGAAAGGTACTAAAATTTTAATGTACATCAAGATCAAAATGAAAGGCAAAACCCAACCTCAGCAGGAAAAGCTGGAAGCTGTAAACACACTAAAACTACGGTGGTAAATGGCAAAATTTTGAGCAGACTGAGTAAGTTAAATAAATAACAGAACAAAACTGGGAGCAGCTGCCTTGCTAGGAAACCAGGTGAAGGCAATTGAGGAAAGCAGTTGAACAGAAAAATTTGCAATGGCCTGGTGTGAACAACAACATGTGAAGTCTGAGAAGAGAACAAGCTAAAACAGCAGACTGACATAGACACAACATACTATGGAAACTGGTAAGCACACCAAGAACCAAAGCATCATAGGAGTTACATAACAACAAGAGTTCAGCAGGAGTAGCTGACTGAGAGAAGGAAGAAGCAGAGGCCACAGCCAGGAATGGTAGAAAAAAACAAAATACTGACCTAGTGCTGAAGGCACAAACCCAACAAAAAGCTCCAAAAGACAAGGGAAAGTGGCTGACAAACATGGGAAGAAAAGGGGATGGGGCAGAACCCCAGCAGAGCCTCAGGCTGCAGCAAAGAAACAGTGTTTCTGAATGACACTGAAGCAAGCTGGCTTAAATAGTTCAGAAAGGGGGTGTGGCTGGCAGCTCCTGCCCACTGAACTGCAGGCATAGCTGTTATGTTCAGGATTAGTTGCTGTAGGCCCCTGTTGAACTAGGGAGGGGGCACATTTTGTCCCATTGCCGTTTATTGCATACAGGGATACAGATCTCTGCAGCTGCTTCAAGTAGCCACTTCAAAAAATTCCACAGAGGATTATACTATAACTTCAGTTAAGGAATAAACATTGGGAGCCATCAGTTATGAAGATGCAAAGCACATTTTCTTTAGAACTACAGTATATGAAAATTTCAAATTTTAATTTTAGAACGTTTGGTTTAAGTTTCATTGTGTAATGTGAAATTATGTAATTAGTGAAAGGGACATCAAAAAACAGAGCTCCATCCTTGCACCCTGACTCCCCATCCCACTAACCCAGTCTCTGTACCTTTATGGTAGTTAGTGGGCATATTGTAAACCCGAATTCATCAGCTCTTCTGCTGTTACAGTACCTTTACTGGCCCAAGATGAGGGGAATTTTTAGTGTCAACAGTGGGGCCAGGGAGTCTTTCAATGGCCTTCAGTACTCCCTCTGACCTGTCACTACTTGCTCTGGCAGGTCAGGTGCCCTGATACCTCCTTCATGGTCAGTTGGTATCTGTCTCAATCCCCCAGTCCCTTAGCCACTGCTTGGCTAGTTATAGTTTTGTTTCCATGGGGGACCTTCTGATGACCCCCCCAGTGCAGCATGGTGGGCGGCATTGCAGCATCCACCCTTCACTACAGACAGATTGTATTGACCCTTCCTAGTGGAATGTATTTTTTTCTCATAATCACTCTGTAAAATAATACCCACTAGCACTTCTTAACCCTGTCACTGTTCCACTGGGTAGCCCCAATCTTGCACTTCACTGATCCCCCCGTCCTCTCCCATGGCGCTGCCATGCCCGACCCCACCTCTCTTCTCTACTCCTACACCTCCTACCCCCACCCACTCCTTCCTTTTACCATTACCTCTCCATCTTCTCCTCCTTCTCCTCCCTCTGTCTGCTCTACTGATTTTTGTCTCTCCTTTATTTTTTTTGAAATTCAATATACTTTATTTTTTTATTTAAAGTATTCTGTTACAAATAAGGTCTTGCAAATTGTCTTTTACAATGACATGTTATATATGGCCTTGAGGTTATATCGGCCTAATAAAATAAAATAAAATTTTAAAAGAAAACAACTATTACACTAGCTAAGTAGAATACACTTACCTAATAAACTGCAAAAATACAATACGCTCCCTCCCTCCCCCCTTCTAACTTAAGCTAAGCACTATAATTACACATTTCACCATAGTGTAGTGTAGGAGTCATTATACTTATATTCTCCTATTCCATTATACAGCTTATGTAGTAGCTAGTATTACTGAGTAAAACTTGCCCCATTTTTTGTTAAATCTAATAGTACAATGTCTAAGACTTGCAATCGTTTTTTCCAGTCTCAGGTTAAATAATAACTCATTAAGCCATTACGAATAGGAGATTAGTTGGGACTCTTTCCAGTGTTTTAGTACCAGCTTCTTTACTGAATATGAAATTAAAGAAATAGCATGCCTTCTGTCTGGTACCAAAATTTGAGAGTAATCCCCCAATACACAAATATCAGGTTCAAAATAGTAATCTAGGCCCAAAAGGGGGTCCAGATCACTCTTAATTCTTTGCCATAGGGGTTTTACTAAGGGACATTCCCAGAAAATATGAAGGAGAGTTCCCACACCAGTACTACATCTATTACAGATGGGATCCTGTTTTATGCCTAATGTGGCTAATTTTTGGGGGGGGGTGAAATATATGTTTTGAAGTATATAAAACTTAATAAGCCTTAATTTATCATTTGAAGTACAAGAATATACAGTTTGCCATAATTTGTCCCAGTTAATCTGTTTATCTAGAAATTGACTTGCCCAGTATGGGGATATTCTTTGAATCTCCAGGAATATGGCTGGATACAATTCTGCTGTTACTTGCATGCATGTTAACAGCATGGGGACTCCATGCTAGGATACATAGCGTATTGATAAAATCTGTCTTGTCTATTTTCCAAATGTTTGTTCCAAGCTTGGTAATTAACAGGTGTCTAATTTGGAAGCATCGGAAAGTTTGACTCAGCGGAAGATGAAGGGAAACAAGCAAATCTGGTGAGGATTTGAGTTTACCATTGGCTAGTAAATCTGAGATTTTTACTTCAGTTTCTAATGGTTCCTTTTTGGGTTTTAAATATTGACCCTGTATTATAAAGTTTGGGTTTAGATATAGAGGCTGAGATATATCTTTGATATTATCATATTTAAGGACTTTACACAATTGGGCATGAACTTTTGAAGATATATGTATTAATTCATTACTTAAGATTGACCAGCCAGTTTTGGGAGTAATATATAATAAACTTATTGGGGAGATAAAAGGAGTAAATTGCCGAACAAAAAAAAAAACATCAGTGGTTCACTCAGAGAATAGCTAATTTGTGGAATACACTACCAGCCTCAATTGTAGAGAGTAAAACTATGGATATGTTTAAGGGTACATTAGACAAATTTATGGGTAATGCCAAATTTGATTATATAAATAATTAAAACCACCTTTGGGTGGCAAGTTCAATAATAGACTTTGCCTCCTGAACTTGTAAGTAACTATGAAACTATGAAACTATGAGATTCCGCTTTGTTGGATTAACTGCCGTTCAATTTGTAACCATACTGGCACATAGTTTGAATCACCTAGGGAATCACTAGGAGGATACCATCTGAAATATTTAACAATATGACTCGCCAGATAATAATGAAAAAAGTGGGGGAGCTTAAGGCCTCCTTTTAGTTTAGTTGCACATAGTTTATTATAAGACCTCCTTGCTGTTTTTTCTTTCCAAAGAAATGCAGAAATAGTTTGTTGTAATTTCTGAAACCAGGACTGTGGAAGAAAAAAGTTAAACATATTTAGTAGATAGAAAGCTCTCAGAAGGACATTAATTTTGAATACATTGACTCTACCTTGCAAGAAAAGATGAATGGGGCCCATCTCTCTAAATCTTGTTTTATAGCACTTAATAGATTGTCCAAATTCATTATTTTAATCTGAGACATATTAGGACTTATTGTGAGTCCTAAATATCTAATTTGAGTTGACCGGTTTAACTGAGTTTAATGGCATAATTGTGGATTTCTCTATATTTAACTTATAATTGGATAAACTTTTGAAGGAATCCACTATAGCTACTATTGCAGGCAGTGAAGTTTTAGGATTTGTAACATGTAGCAGAATATCATCTGCATATACTGAAAGACGCAAGTCCCATTCATCTATTTGTATTCCCTTTACTAATGGAGAGTTTTGTAGATGATATAATAGGGGTTCAAGACATAGATTAAAAAGTAACAGCGACAAGGAGCATCCTTGTCGTGTACCAGAAATTAAGGCAAATGTATCAGAAAAAAGGCCATTACAGTAGACTTTTGCTGTTAGATATGAATAAAGAGTTTGTATCCATTAAATAAACAGAGCTGGAAGGCCAATTTTTTTTAGGACTTCAAACAAGAAGGCCCAATTCACCCTATCGAATGCTTTCTCTGCATCTAATGATATCAAGGACATTGGGTAGGGTGCTCCTCTAGATGCAGAGAAAATATGGCATAACTTTCTGATATGGTCTGCCGAAGAACAGCCTGCCACAAATCCCACTTGTTCCTGGCTATGTAATGGGGTCCAAACCTTGACAAGTCTATTAGCCAATATTTTGGCAAATATTTTTATATCATAATTCATTAAGGAAATTGGCCGATAATTAGTGACTGAAATGGGAGATTTGTTTGGTTGGGGAGTACTACTATGAGAGCTTCTAGTAAAGAAGGATCCAAAAGTCCGGAATCACAAATAAAGTTAAACATATCAAGTAGGATGTGTGAAAGTTGTTCTTTGAATGTTTTATAAAACCGGGTCGGAAAGCCATCCAGGCCTGGGGCTTTGTCATCTGGTAATGAATCAATGACCTCCATTATTTCCTGGAAAGTTATGGTCTTTTTAAGGATGTCCACTTGCAATTGTGGGAGATTCAGAAGTGGAATATTTTTAAGATACTCTTGAATATCTAATATTTGAGGATTAAAATCTTGAAGGGCATATAGAGATCTATAGTAATCCTCAAACTCTTTAACTATTGACATTGGAGTGGTAAGCCTAGAATTGTCTTTTAGAGAATTTAGCGCCAGTACAATCCTTCACTCTTCTTGTTTTCTTAATCGAAGAACTAACAAGTGGCTAGCTCTATCACCTTGCTCAACATATTTCGCATGGGTTTTAAATAGTGCGTATTGCGCCTGGTCCTTTAGTAGTTCCGAATATTGGTTTCTAACTATCGTTATTTTTTCTAGGAGGTCTTCTTCTGAATGCATGTCTAACTGCTGATTTTCTAGATTTTTTATTTGAGCTAGAAGTGAGGCAGAGTGTGACTCTCTCTTTGTTTTCCCTAATGGATGACATCCGAATACATTCACCTCTAACCACACATTTTAGAGCACTCCAGAATTTATCAGTGTCTGATATGGTACCCTGGTTATATAGCAGAAACTTATCAATTGTTTCTTTAAGGGAAAGCACAATTTGATCTTCCTGAAGTAATTGTACATTTAGTTTCCAAGTGGTACTTTTCATATTTTGAGTAGAAATAGTGCCTTCCATCCAGATAGTTGAATGATCAGATATAGTCCTTGGGGTTATACCACACCCCATAAGACCTTCTAAAATTTTACTATTTACTAAAAAATAGTCAATACGGGATAGGGTATTGTGTACTGGAGAATAGAACATATAACCTCTTTGATTTGGATTTATTAATCTCCACGGGTTAATAAGATTATACGACACCATAAATTTCCTGGCTGCTCTCTGTGCTGGCGAGGGTTAGAGTTTCTACAAATAGATTTATCTAATTCTGGAGAATAGACTGGATTCCAGTCTCCTGCTAGGATTATGGGTATATGTGGGAAATAACTCAGCACATTCGAGAGAGCCATGTAAAATATCGGTGAGTCAATACTGGGACCATATATAGAGCCTATCGGCACTTCAATATGATTTAAAAGCCCTGTTATAAGTATAATTATACAATGGCTAGAAAGAATCTTGGACTGTGAGTGGTCAGTTTGGGGCTGGACCCATGGCGTTATCCAAGCACGATGCCACAGGTCTAATCTCAGCACTGTGAACCACCTTTTTTTTTTTTTTTTGCATCACCTCGTAAGAAACACAAATATTTTTCCACACTAATAAAAACATTCTTTAAAATTATTTTTTTATTTTATATATAACAACGAGCCATTGTATAATAGGAATAATGCATTCCAGGGTGTATGTCATTTGGGATAATGCCACACCTGGGACATTGGACGCACTTGGACTGCGGCATCATGCCCAATCCCCCCAGGCGTGGTGTTATCCCAGCATGACACACACCCTGTCATGCATTATTCCTTTAAGCTTCCATGTGTGTCAGCTTGGCACTGTTGCAGTCTAAACTGCGTGTTTCTGGTTACAAGGATGGCTACACCTCTCTGTGCCGTGGCATTACCAGCAGCTAAAACTTGGCCTATTTGTTTTCTCCTAAAAAGGTTGCCTTCATGTTCTAAGAGATGCATTTCCTGTAATAACGCTATATTACAGTGTAAAGATTCAAGACGTTTAGGGATTTGGTACCTTTTGACTCTATTGCAAGCCCTCTTGATGTTCCAAGAAATAACCATTACGGTCATATTGTGTTATTTATATAAAAGAGTGAAAAAGGGTGCACCCTGTACTGGGGGAAACCCTATGTAAATATAAACAAAATGGTTTTACCCATGTTATGTAAGGCTTGGAATCACAGTAGGTAACATCGTAACTTTGAGATCTTAAAAAAAAAACAAAGCTGTACACCTAGACTCCTTTTTAGAAAATGTGTCCTATGTAACAAGCTACTAACAATACCCCAAACTATCATATTCCCCACTCAACGAAAAAACTCTATTTTCCCCAGTCCTGTTGACTGCCCTTCCTTTAATTGTTCCATTGCAATTTTTTTCCCAGCCACCAGTTAGTTGCCTACCTTCACCCTGCCCCCTCACGTTAGAAATACCCCATCACTTTGTTACTTATTCCACAAAAAATATATAGAAAATTATTACAGTTTAACCATAAGTTATTTCACTAATGGCTTCAAAACTTGCTAAAATCCTCTAAAAGGGAAAATTATATTATGTCCTTGTACTCAGTTCAAAAGTTATATTTATGTTTGGCCCAATGATCAAGGTGCATCTCCTCTAAGGCCTTCTGCTCTTGACTGCTGATTTCTGTCACGTAAAAGTTTCATCATTATTTAAGAGGTAAACCTCCATCAAATGATTACATTTCCATTTAAGATGCTGTATTCTAAAACACTTTCCTGTGTCTTCACTTAAACAGATCCGGGTATGGTTTTTTGAGTTTAGATGTTGCTGTACTTACTGAATCAAAAGGGATCCACTGCCCGTCTTTTTTAAATTGCAAAGTTGCCGGATAACACATCCGAAAATGGATTCTCGCAGCGATGATCTTGGAAACAGTAGGGTGCATTTCTGTGCATTTCTGCCTTACCGAGAGAGGTAAATCCTGCATGATTCAGATTTTTTTCCTTCCAGAGGACTTCCCTGGTTTTTCTGACTTTGTCCAAAATTACTTGCTTGTCCGAATAATTCAGTAGCCTAAATATCAGTGGCCGAGGAGGGTATCCAAGTGAAGGTGTGGATCGTAATGCCCTGTGTGCTCTTTCTATAATGTAGACTGGGCCATAAGGAGAAGGCCCGGTCACCCTGGCACACAGCTTTTGTATGAATGCAATGGTGTTAGTGCCATCTTCTCCCTCAGGTAATCCGAGGATCACCAAGATATTGCATCTCGACCAACCTTCTAGGCCCTCTAGTTTGTCTTCTGTTTTGCAAAGCCGGTGTCTTAGCGATACTATTTTGGGATCAAGCTGGGCCTGCCAATCGTCTAGTGAGGAAATACGGGCCTCGTCTCCTGTTCGGATTGAGAGCTGTGCCATCATGCTTTTGAGCGTACTTAATTCACCCACGACTGTTTGAAGGGATTCTTGTATTGGCGTTAATCCCTCAAAAAAGTTGCCTCTGTTATCAAGTTAGAAGACTGTGCCTCTCTCGGTTCACCCGCTTTAGAGCATTTCACCAGCATTTCTTTTTCTGGCGAAGGTGGGGGCATGTGTTTAGCTCGTTGTGGCTTCATTTCTCTTTTTTCAGCATTCCCAGTGTAATTATCAGGTCTCAATCTAATTTCTTTCACAAATCCAAGTTCGGTTCATTCAGGCAGCAGTATCTATCAATCGGTAGCAACTGCACAGTGAAAACGAAGGATCTTAAAGCGAGGGGTAAGTGGAGTGATTGAAGGCACTTCTAGCTGGCAGCCATCACAACCGGAAGGGATTTTTGTCTCTCCTTGATGTGGGCATACATTGTACAATGCCTCTGTATAGTTTAACCGTGTACTTTTCCTGTATTGTTGTACCGTAATATGTATTTGTATATTTGCCTCTGAACTTCTCTGTATCTGAATGTTTATGTATCACTCTGTACTTGTTAACTGATGTGGAACCAATTAATGAGCATCTGCTCAGTGGTGTTATCCAAGATTTCAATAAAAAAAAAATGATGACACAATATAATATTGTGCTCTGGTTTTTGTTGTTTTTTTTTTTTTGCCGTTTATAGGGAATAGGGAGGTTTTTAGTTTTGTGACCCAAACAAACCAAGATTAGAGCCAAATGTTTGGTCTGGTTTAACTGGTTCTTCTAGCTCAGACCAAGTCAAACCTTCACTTGCCGTTTTTGCAGAAGTTAAAGCTGGTGTGAAATTGGTCTACCAACCAAAGCTCAATGTAATTGAATTCTTGGTAGAACTGAACTAGTAGCTATCATTTCATGAAGCTGTTCTTTGTGATGAAGAACTAAAAAGAGAGAGACACAGAAGAAAGATAAAATCTAAACTGAATCGAAATATTTTTATGTTGTTTACTTTTTTAGTGGAGGTGCTAGCCCCTCTCTTACTTAATTGGGTTGACTAGCCAATTATTTTATTAATTAATCAGGTAATTAATGTATTTGTTTGTGTACCCCTCCAATTTGGGGGCTTACCTTATGCCCATTAGCTCCCAGTTGCTCTCCTCTTTATAGCGCCTCCTTAATGCCTGCCATTTTAAAACTCTTACTTAATACCAAAAAGACTAAGGTCATGCTCCTCTCTCCCCAGTCCAAACTAGGCAGCCTAAAATCCCTCCCTGCCAATCTACAAATCTCAGCCATCTTGGGTGAATCTAATGAAGTCATGGAAAAGTTCAAATACCTTGGCTTTTGGCTGAATCACAAGCTATACTTCTCAACCTATATCAAAGAACTTTCCAAAAAACTTAGACAAAGACTTGGACTCTTCTTTAGAATTAGGCACTTGTGGACCTCTGATACTGAAGGCTGATCATGAACACCTTTCTGCCCCTCATTGACTATACAGACATTATATACCGCCACAGCCCCAATCAGCCCTAGCAAACCTGGATACTCTCTGTCTTAGGGCCATAAGGTTTATTTCTAATGCCCCTTCCAACACCCACTATTGTGTCCTTTATGTGCAGCTAGGTTGGGTATCCTTAGCAACTAGGAGATGGTGAAACGCTTCCCTTTGGGCCTTTAGGGCTATCTCTAATAAACTGCCTACTTACATTTATGACCTCTTTAAAGTCTCCCCCTGTTCATACACTCTCAGACTGCATGCTTTTATTTGACTTGATATCCCTATAATTAGAACCCAGTATGGAGCTGCATCCTTAAGCCACTATTCCCTCTCTGTGGAACACCCTCCAAGACTCTTTAAAGCTGACACAGCTAGTTGGACTGACCCTGTTTAAAACACTGCTGAAAACTGTATCTACGAAAAATGCCAGTGTTACGGTTAGCAAGTTGTATGTCCCAAAGATCAGCACTTGCACTCCTGCTAAGCACTTTTGCCATTAACCCTGTTCCCTTTTATTACACATACTATATCCACTTTACTCTGTCCATCTTCTCCCTCTTCCCCTCTTGCACCTTCCTTCCCTTTGGTTAATATTTCCCTTTCCCCCTTGCATCCTCCTACCCCCTGTCAACATTTCCTTCTTCCCTCTCCTGCCTCCTCTTGCATCCTCTGTTCCCTAACTTTCTCCCAATTTTCCAGTAACTTGTATATAATCTGTGACTCCTTACATTTTTACTTGCTTACATAAGTTACCTTTTGAAAAATTTTAACCTGTATTGAATGTTGTCATTTTTGTATGCTTTTGCTTGTCTGCACCATGTTTCCAGAACTACTTTGTAAATGAGCTCTGCTCAAGAATGTATTTCCTGGTAAAAAAAAAATTGAATTGACTTGAAGCTCATGGGAAACTACCAAGTGCTTCCGGGGAACTACAGGGACCTGTATTTCAGGCACAAAAAATAATCAGAGCCAAAACAACCAATAGATTCAGCTAATGGGAAGCCTTGGGAGAGCCCCATAAAAGACCGTGTTTCAGCAGATTTTTCAGATTCGAATGGGAGTCCCCTACAGGGGTGTGGGCTCAGGCCCCCAGCAATGCAACTGGGCCTGGTGATCCAGGGTAAGCTCTTCCACAAAGGAGGAAGATGTGTTCTTCTTTGCCAGTAAATAATTTAGTTTAGTTTAAAGTAAAACCTGCTAGCCTGGGGGTTGCTAGAAAATGTCCTTCAGGGGCTAGCCCGTCCCTTTCATGCTAAGGAAAAATGTGGGCCTGCAACTTGATGACAAGCAAGCTGTGAGAAGCTGAACCTGCCTCATTGGTGAGAGAACTTAAGACTTCAGGAACCTTCAATGACGGAGAGCCATTCTGTGAGGATGCCAGAGTGAGTAATCTTGTACCCCCCCCAGTGCAAGTAACAAGAATGCTTATTGAGGCTGTCAAGCCCTAGAGACTTGTTAACTGTTTGGAACTGTTCATTGGTCTGCGCCCTTCATCTGCTGTGTTAATCATAGCCCAGCGCAGTGGACCTATATGAGTTAAGGGGCCCAGCATGGTCCAGATTATATAAATGTGTTGAAATGTGTTTAAAGTGCTAAAGTGCCTACAGGACTGGAAGGGGAGCACTCAGATCCAGAGCGCATTCTAACTTTGTCTGGTAGGTCCAGTATTTTGTTCAGAATTTGTCAAGACATCCTGTGGAAGCTGTGAACCTCAGCCGTTTACCACGTGGGACTGAAATATTACAAGTTGAGTTTGCAAGAACTGCTTTAATTACTAAAGTTGCTAAAGGGAAAGAAATGGCATTGATAACAGTAATTTTGTTCGGATATGGGATGTAGAGAACTGGGTCACCCTAGCCCTAGAGAACAGGTACTCATTGAAAGATTTAAGTCAGAAAGGACCATGGTGGTCAGGGTGGCCCATGGTTGAAGAATTTACAGTATTAAATGTGCTGAATGTGCAACCGTTATAAATGTGCTAGATGTTCAGGAAATGGAAATTGTGTTAAATCAAATGGAACTGGCCGGTTACACCACAGGTGCTTTAGCTCGAAAAGAGAAGCACCAGTTTCAAAATGCAGGCCCCCCCTCCCCCACACAAGCCTCAGAAAGTGTAAATAGTTCAATTGTTTAATGTCTTTCAAGTCCAAGCTTAAATCTGCTTCATTTAGCTGGCCAACATACAGCTGCACCGTACTTTAGGCCTACATCTTTACTGGACTTTGGTTACTGGGTACCTAGGTTTAAGGTTGGGATTGCAGGGTCTCACACCGAATGTTGGGGACTGGTACCAGTGTGGGCAAAATAAATGTGTCTGTGTCATCTTGTCATCTGATTTATGCAGTTTAGCTAGATAGCCAGGGCTCTGGTCATCTTAGAGTTGGTACAATATGTGAATGCAATTTGATTTAAAAATACAAAGCATCTACACAGCTGGAAGGTTTCACCAGCAATAACCAAAAACCTATTGATCTGCCTGTAAATGTTGTAAATACTGTACTGTATAACTTCTACTCCTTTCTTCCCCATTCCTAAGCCATGTCCCCCTGTAAATAAATTGTTCACTGTTGTTTTTGCAGATACCTGTGTCATGAGCATATTATAAGGATCCAGTCAATAAATAGTAACTATTGAAATGTGGGGAAGGAACTGTTGTCACGTCATGCTGTGCTGTGGCTTTTGGTTTCATTGGTTGGTACAGCATCTCAGGGTGTTGTACCGGGTTCCATGTCAGCCCTCTTAAAGCTAAAGGGTGGAAGCACCATGTCAATGTAATACCTTGGAGAAGAACAAGTTAAAGTAGATCTTGGAAACCCAAGCCCCTCAACCTTGTTAGTGGCCACCAAGGCAGGGGTAGTAACCTTAGGGATAGCACCACCTTTGTATGTTTGCTTGTTTGTTGACTGGGTAAACTAACTGCAGACCACAATCTCCATTAACAAAACTCGGGCATATGTAGTTGAGTTACATAAGACACATTGAATATGTAATATAATTAATATATATAGATTTCAAAACATAATAACATTAAGATACAGCATTAAGAAACAACACACAGTATTGTGCTGCATTTGCAAGTAAAGTAAACTCAAGTACTCTTTCAGCTTTTGTTTAAATAGGATAGTGGACAATATCTGTCTTAATTTAGTTTCCATTGCTTACAGATTAATGTGATTTATTTTGTAAAATACATCTTAAGATTCCTGGAAATAGGTTGATAATTCAGTTCCTGACATTGATTATCTAAACAATAATCCCATGCCCACCTGTGGCAGCTAGGACTTACTAAGATTTTTTTTTGTCTGTGTTTAATATCTCATTGACAGGTTGAAAAATTTCTTGGCAGTTCCTCCTTGGTCCTTCAATCAATCTTTGCTATTTCCATGATGCAGCATTTTTTTCCCATCAGAACACAGACTGTCGTTCTTCTTTGTGAAAGGAGATTTAATTACAGTGAAAGCGTGCAGCATCCATCATTTCCAGTTCATGGCCCATTCCAAGCACTACCCATCACTCTGGGTAAACCCAGTCACTCTACTATTTCAAGTCTCCTTTACATTACAACCTTACATTGCAAGCACACAGCTAGAGCTGACTTAGGGCAAAGGGGGAGACTTCCTCTTTAGTGCTTAATGCAGTAAGATGACTGGGATTATTTCCTTCACTGGGCATTAGTACAGTACTTCTGAATAATGAGGAACTGACAGCAGTGAGAGCGGAAACCTTATGTTTAGACAGAGGTCAGGTGCAGTGCAGGTGTACACATGCCATGCCTTCATGTTGCTGTTCTAGTGCACCCATCCAGACACTGAGGGCCACATGCTGATGTAGTGTTTTTTTTCCCTGACAGAGAAAGTGATTACCTTGTGCAAAGGTTTGCAAGTCAAGTACTTGATTTGATAATATGATATGGGATTTTCTGTTCCCAGTGGACCGACATAAGTTAGCCAAGCAACTTGGGTGAAGAAAAGAGTTAAAACATGAAAGCTGTCCTGTTTGCAATCAGACAATTATTTATGCAATTCCAGAATGCAAAAGTGTACTGTTACTCTGTTTCGTTCTTCATTTTTTGTGACTCCATCACATGTAGTAATGCATTATTTGAGGTTGATGGATCTTTTGTTCAGAATCCTAGCAAACAAGTCATACAGTCATTAACCTTTTGTAGAATCTGACCTTATAAATATTTGAAAGTTTGATAGTCAATGCAAACAGAATGGGAGTGATTGCCATGCCAGTGACCTTGTTTATCCAATAAGAAATGTGTTAATGTTGCAGCTTATAGGTGGGGTCTTTTACCTCACCTGAGTTGTAGAATCAGTTAATGTGCACATTGACCTACGAGATACATATTGAGTGCTGTTTAGCTTTATTAATCTAAGAACTGGGGTACTGTCTAGCCAAATTCAGAGTGAAAGAAAAGTCACATCTCTGTGAATGCTTTAAAACTATTAAAGTGAGTGCTTATATTTTATAAAGTATACATAAACTAATAACGTTACCATAATTCTGACTAACCCTGTTTTGTATTTTATTTTTGAAAATGTGTAAATACAGTATGTATATGTATGAACATTCTGGCTTCATAAATAACTCATTTGCCTAGCTGTTCTCCCTGAGTAAAAATGCTCATCTCCATTATGAGGGGTTGTTTGTCTAAATGCAGTTTGGTCACCCAGAAGAGCCAAGAAAAAAAATAAATAGAGTTGATCCCAAATGAATGGTGTTATTTCTAACACATGAGTATACTTAGCAATTGTACTAAGTATTTAGTGCCATTTTCATTTAATTGCTTATTGACTACAAGAAAATCAGTTTGGGAATTATTTAACTTTTTCTGTTTGGCCAACATATTCATTAGATATGCAATGGGTTGTAAGCAGCTTATTTAGTATTGAGTCAGTAATGGATAGCCATGATAATGTCCCATTAATTTTCTCTTCCAGCCACCTTTGTGCCATTTTGAAACAGTGGTATAAGATGTTTATGTTCCTAAGGAAGTCAGAGTAGTGCACTCTGACACATTCAGGCATCAGAAGTAGTTTAGGTCATTCTTGATATTAGAGAAAAGCTTTCACAATAGTTCTCAATATGTGACATGAGATGTAAAAGGTATATGAGTCCAACAGAAGTAATAATTCTATGACCCCTTTCTTGTGACAACCTGGGCCCAGGCAACCCTGACAAGAGCACCAGCACAGGCAGGTGGGCACCCCTGTTGGTCTTTGTGTTTATTCCCTGGGAGCCTCCCTTTCCAGTGGTTGCACTCAATGGGAAACTGTCCATCAGGGTGCTCCCGTTGAGAGGGAAACATCACTAGGTCCCCATAACCTCCTGGTGTTCCCACTTTGTACTGGCCATTAACTAAACTTCTATCTGTGGGCATGAGGGCCCCAGCCCCTAGGGATTGCCCCCCTGAAGCAGGGGTGTGCATATCCTATTGCCCCCTGTCTGAGTTAAGTAAATTTCCATGAAGGATGAGTACAAAAAGAGACCTGATTTCATTGTAAATAATAAGAGGCAAGTACAAATTCAGCTAAAGTTGTGATTTGACAAGCCACAAAAGTTCTGAGTTGAACACGTCTGCCCTGTAGGTCTAATCTGTTTCACTCTCTCAGATCTGGAATATTGTATGCCTGGCTGTCCTAAATTAAACTTTACCCAAGTGTCTCCCATTTACAGTGATTCCTGTCAGACAGAAGACAACAGACTTAGCATGGCACCTACTAGTAATCAACTGCCTTCCCCTGTTGGGAGGAGGGAGTTATTACACTTCTTCTGAACTAGAAATGTTGCAAGTCTCCTATCTTGAGATGAAATTTGCTATTTTAGAAAAATAGTTGTCAATCAATAGTAATGAATGACTTTTGAGTTTTAATGCAAAATCATATTTTTGGGCGCTAGCTTAAAATGTAGGAGACCTAAGCATGGATTCATGTGCAGCCCATGGCTCTGAGACTGCATCAGCCTTGACCATGAACTGCTACTAATTTTAATAGCACAAGAATGTGGGTTAAGTAGAGGGATTACACTGAATGTGACAATATGATGTTCTTGTCAAGCAAGATGAGTAGTATCTGGGGGCACTCTCAAACTTAAAATCACACATGCATTGGTGATAACTTGGTGTATGACCAGTTGAGAGTCTTAAATTCTATATAATTTAATAATATAATAAATAATATAACATTATGCCCAGTTGTGTTACTGTTATGTTTTAAACTGATATGCAAAATGCCACTGCCACAGAGCCTCATCAAAAATGTGTCACTTGCATTCCCAAGGAATTAACCTGTCAAAATATTCTGTCAGAGCAGCTGGTGTCTCTGCGAGATCTGTGAAAAACATAATTCTTAGACAGTTTCGCTCATATTTCAGATTAGTTCTATAGTTTTTCTTTCTCTCCATTATATTATTGGAGGCATCTGCATATAAACAGAGTTTAGCTCATATTTCACATTAGATCTATAGTTTTTTGTCTCCATTATATTATTGAAGTGATTTGCATGTAAACAGGATCACTGTTCCTTAAGAGTTCATCTGTTCCTTTTGCTGACTCCTCACCTCATGCCATAATACTGTGCTTGAGACATCCCAGTCATTGCCTTAATACCCGACTGTGATGTCAACTCAGAGGAGTATAACATCAGTTGAGGAATAAGCTGCATGGGCTAATGAACTCCAAGGTATATAGATCCTATTTGTCTGCTAATTTCTGCAGTAATAAACAATGGGGAGGATAAATCTATTTATGCAATAGGTGTGGGCACCAAAACTGTTAAATAAATGTATTTTCACGGGTGTTAAATAAATTGGGGAACCACCATTTATTTAACATCTTAACGTCAATCAAACACAAATCATTTAACACCACAGTGTCAATAATCTTTCCTCTGACCAGCACTACTTCCACATACCCATGCTTTCAATTTTATAACCAGTTTCACTTCCACAACCACTCAAAAGATCATATTCATTGCTCATCCTAATGATACATAAAACTCCCAAACCATGACTTTTTTCTTACAGCCTGTCAAAACCTTTCTTCCAGCTTTTCCCCTTCTCCCAAACTCACTGATCCACTTAATTCTAAATAATTTTTACTGATAATGTTTGCCTTGATTACTAGATTCCCCCAATTCTAACCATTACTGACATTTACTCTTTCATGTAGGCTTTCATACACACACTGGCACCTTTCCACTGCTCCCCCCAATCTCTGCATCCTCCTCTTGTATACTCCCCACATCTCTACACAGTGAAAGTGCAATTTCTGACCCCACCTCAAAGAAAAGCAGAGTGACTTCTTCTCTCCCGCGCTGCTACCTCACTCTTTCGTGCTGCACCAGCTTGCTCCTCTGTAAGCTGTGCCACTCATTAAATAAGTAACTAGGGTTACCACCTGTTCCTATTTTCGCAGGACAGTCCTGATTTGGCCTGCTGTGTCCTGCAAAAAAACATGAAAAATACTAAATGTCCTGACATTCAAGTAGAAAAAAATATTTTCTGACTTTCCTTTAAATGCTGCAAAACAACATAATACCTTAACTAAAATACCTTAAAATGATAAGAAACACTAGAAACAGCTACAAAACTATGACAGTCTTAATTCTGATCATTTAGAGAAAACAAGTCTGTTGCATTGGTCAAGAGTACATGCTGTCCTGCAAAAAATCATGTTTCAGTAAGAAATGTCCCACTTTAGGCTTCTTAAAAGGTGGTAACCCTATAAGTAACAGAGCTGCCACAAAGAACAGAATTAAAAAAACACTCCCCATTCTTTGTTTGTATTTAATTTCTTTGCAATAGCTGTCTGAAAACAAATGCTGTTCCTGAGGTACTGCATTGCTCGACCCCAACTCCCCGAACCACGCATACCACTCCTACTTCAGGGCAGCACTCAATCCTCAGCACCAGCCCGAGGCTTGATCACTACTTTTCCCACAAGCAAAATGGAAGATCAACCAGACGTGAAACTCTTTACAATGTTTTAAGTAAAAAAATGAAAATGCTAAAATTGAAAACAGCAATGGCAACCACCATTCTGTCTCTCTCGCTAAGTAAGAAACAGAGCCGCCATCTTTTTCAAACTGTTCATCCTGCCCACTGAAAAACTGACAGCAATCAGAGGATGCAGGAGGTGGTGTACCTAGCAACCACAAGATACTTAGCACAGCACAAAAAAAAACCTCACTCTTTTATTAAAAAGCCAAATTAAATAAAAAAAAAATAAAAACTACACAAAAAAATCACATTCCTATTACATAAATTGGACATGCAATGAGAAACTCAAGGAATACGTGATTTATTTGTACTCAAGCAGTTTGACTTCAGACACTTCACTCATGGCTTACTCCACTCATGAGGTTACCCAATGGTCAAACTGCTCTTTTGCAGATAAATCATGTATTCCACTTGTTCCCGTTGCCTAGCCCTTATTTATGATACTGTTTTGGAAATATTAACTGAGTTGTGGCAGCATGTTTCCCCAGAGATGTCGGCAGCTCTTTACTACATGAATAAAGAAAACAGAAGCATCATTTTTTTAAAAATATTTAACAAACGTTTTCAGCTGGCTATGTTTGGAACAGCTCTGACATGCAAATTTGAAACAGAGAAAGTGAGTCTACTGCTTTCACTGACCAGTTCATAATCCCAGTAGGGGGGTGTGTGGGGGGGGAGTGGGGGAGGCAATGATACTAATAAACAGAGGTTTCTTTTCATCCGTACTCAAAAATGTTACTGCTAAATTATCAATATTTTGTTTATAGAATCACGAAAATCCCACCAGCAGAAAAAGACCACCTGGCCCATGTAGTCTTCCTGAAAAAAATAGCCCTCCCCACCTCCCACCTCTCTGCCCTCCCTCTCCCCCTTTCTTTAGCCCCATCTAGTTGTCCCATGCTCTTTTGAATTTATCCACTGTATCCACCTCCACAACCCATTTTGGCAACTTGTTCCATGGTCCTACAACCCTCTCAGAGAAGTAATGCCCCCTTACGTCCCCACAAAATCTGCCCCTTTCCAGCTTGAATGCATGGCCTCTGGTGGTTTTGTTTGCACTCAGCCTTAAGAGGCTGCCTCCTCTTACTTTATTCCCTTCTGGTATTGAAAGTTTTCCACCATATCTCCCCTTTCCCTTCACACCTCCAGTGTATACAGA
The DNA here is from genome assembly GCA_016271365.2 of Neoceratodus forsteri. Lineage (NCBI taxonomy): Eukaryota > Metazoa > Chordata > Ceratodontiformes > Ceratodontidae > Neoceratodus > Neoceratodus forsteri. Next base: position 215,124,427 of record JADMNL010000023.1, read on the forward strand.
CCAAACTCCTTCAGCCTCTCCCTATATGACCTCCCTTGCATCCCCTAGATCATCTTGGTTCCCCTTCTCTGGACCCTCTCCAGCCTATCCCTGTCCCCTGCAAGTGTGGCCTCCAGTATTGCACTCCATACTCCAGTGGTGGTCTGGTCAGTGTTTTGTAGAGTGACATGATCACCTCCCTCTTCCTACTTATGAAGCCCCTCCCCCTCCCTGTGCATGCCCACATTCTTGTTGCTTTGCCTACCACTCAATCGTACTGATTCCTAACCTTTAAGGTATCAGAAATCCAGATTCCCAGGTCCTTTTCTTGCTCCGTGACCTGCAGGGCTCCCCCAAGCCAGTTATGTTGCCCTAGGGTTATTATGGCCTATGTGCATTAATTTACACTTTTTTGTATTGAATTGAAGTTGCCAACTTTCTGCCCACTCCTCCAGCTTGACTAGATTCTGTCCCATTTTCTCGACCTCCCTGGAGTGTCCACTCTGTCATAGACATTTGTGTCATCTGCAAACAGACACACCTTGCCAGATAGACCCTCTACTAAGTCCCCCACATATTTGTTAAACAATATGGGCCCCAACACCAATCCCTTTGGAACCCCACTCATAACCTCTCATTCCCTAGAGTGCTTCCCATTGACCACTACTCTCGGAGTCCCCCCCCCGGCCAATCTTCCACCCAGTTTGTGAGCTTGGATCCCACTTCTAAACTGCTTAACTTGCTTACCAGCCTCCTGTGGAGGATGGAGTCAAACGCCTTCCTGAAATCCAGGTAGGCCACATCTACTGCTCACCCTCCCCAATCATACACCTCCGTTACACCCTTGAAGAATTCAATTAGGTTGGTCTGACGTGACCTACTGCCTGTGAACCCATGCTGGCTGTCATCAATTAGTCCTTCTTCCTCTAGGTGTGTTACCAGTCTTTCTTTTATGAGAGCTTCCATCAATTTGCCTACCACAGAGGTGAGACTAACTGGGCGGTAGTTACCTGGTTCCTCTTTACATCCCCTTGTACGGTGGCACCACCTCCACCTGCTTGCAGTCCCCTGGGACCCTCCCCACTTCCAGAGATAGATTAAACAACTTAGTAAGAAGCACCGCCATTTCCTCCCTTAATTCCCTAAGTACCCTGGGATGGACTTGACCTGGGCCCATAGCTTTGTCAGTTTTTATTTTACCCAGCTTCTCCAACATCCCAGCCACTGTGAAGTGGTTTGTGTCCACCTCCTTACCCACCCTACCCCTTTGGCTTTAAACAGGCCCTCTTCCTTCTTTCTCGACCATGAATACTGATGCAAAGTATTCATTGAGCAGATTCACCTTTTTCTCATCCCCTTCAACTAGTGCACCCCCTGAAGTCTTAGAATCCCTTGCCTGCTTCTCCTCCTGTCACTCACATACCGAAATAATTTTTTGTCCCCCTTTTTGGCTCCCTAGCTATCTTCTCTTCTGTTAATGCTTTTGCCCTTCTAATTGTTTTCCCCACTTCCTTTGAGCTTTTCCTTATAGAGCACTGTTTTCCTTAACCTCTGTGAAGTTTCTTAGGCTTTGAATGCCTTCTTTTTCTCACTAGCCGCCTCCCTAAGCTCTGCTGTGAACCACAGGGGCTTCCTCCCTCTTCCATTTGCTTATCCTCTGGATGCATTGCTCTGTGTCCTTCAGTTTACCTCCCTTTATTGTCACCAAAAGCTCTTCTACCTTCTCAAGATTCTGCTTTTCTTCAAGTTCCTTCTGCAAAATTTCCTTTATCATCCTAAAATTTGCACTGCTGAAGTCCAGTACCTTGGTGGTTGGCCTGCCCGTTTCCGACCCTGCCTGGAGGGAGAAACTGACCATCTGGTGGACACTATGTCCTAAATTTTCCCTCACCTCTACCTTCTACACGCTATCCCCATTAGTCAAAATGATGTCCAGTGTTGCTTCCCCCCTCCCCCCCGAGTCAGTTCTCTTACTAGCTGTTGCAGGAATGCATCCTTCATGAATTCTTAACAAGTCCCTGCTTTTTTTGGGTGTGACCAATGGGATTTGCCAGTCCACTTCAGGTAAATTTAGGTCTCCTACCACCAGGCTCTCCTCTTTGTTGTCCATCCCCTGCATGTCCCTAGCCATTTCCTTATCCACCTCCTCTGCCTGATGTGGTGGTCTGTAGACCACCCCTATCCTTATTGCCCTCCTCCTTCCTACTTAAGATGACTGAAAGGATCTCAGCAGATCTCTTCTCCTCATTACCCTCAACTGCTCTAATCCCATCCCTTACATACAGTGCTACCCCTCTGCCTTTTTCCCCCCTGCCTATCCCTCCTGAAAAGACTGTACCCCCTGTAACTCCACCTCCCAACTGTGGCAATCCATTCACCACATTTCAGTTATTGCTATGAGGTCTGGGTCATCCATTCCCACCACTGCCTCTAAGTTTCCCATTTTATTCCCTAGATTCCCCCCCCTTTGATCCCCTTCCCTCCTGCTGTCTGTTTTCAACCACATTGGGAGAGTGTGAGCAAGGTTAGTTCCGCTAGGCTGAGATTACCTTCCTCCCTTAGTGTCGCACTCTCCCCTGTCTAGTTGAAATTTAAGTTGACCCCCAGTCTCTCGTCTATGTACCCCTGCAGTTTCACTCTTAATAATGTAGCCCCTGCATCACTTATGTGCAGCCTGTCCCTTGCGTACAGGTGCTCATCTACCCACATATCCCACCAATCTCCCAAACATATGAATCCCTCCTCCCTGCACCACTGTCTCAGCCAGAGGTTGAATTCCTTTATTCTGAGTTGCCTTGCCGTGCTAGCACAATGCACTGGCAGGACCTCTGAGAAGGTCAGGGAGTTGACAAGCCCTTTACATCACTCAGCTAGCTATCTGAACCTCTTTTGAACCCCATTCACCTCTTCCCCCACCAAGTCATTTGTTCCTAGATGCAATACTAGGTGTGGCTTATCTCCCACTAACTTAATGCTGTCCTTTATACTAGGGAGTGCCCTTCTTGGCTCCAAAAACGCATACAAAAAAGGATTCTTTCATATGAGAAAAGAATCAGGGAAAAAACTAGGGCCAAAATCTTTTTTACATGAGGGCATCCATTTTTGTATAAAAGAAAAAAGCATGCAAAAAAGGATCCCTTCATACGAAAAAAGATTAGGGACTTAGTTTTTTCCTGAATCTTTTTTCATATGAAGGGATCCTTTTTCAGATGGTTTTTGTTTTTCATTCTTATGAAAAATGGATGCCTTCACATGAAAAAAGAATTTGGACTTGTTTTTTTTCCAGATTCTTTTTCATATGAAGGGACCCTTTTACATATGGTAGAATTCTTTTTTCATATTGTCATACAAAAAACTGAAAGTGAGCCATGAAAAAGGATTTTAAAAATGTAAAACAAAAACACATTTGGGGGTAATTGTTCCAACAGTTAAATGCAGAATCCACCTAACGGGGTCCCAGTGATCAAGATGCAAGTGTTGGTGTCTGTCTAGGATGTCATTTTTGTGGGTTCTGAACGTGTATGTTTTGAAAAAAAAAAACAGGAACAAGATGGATGTCATATGAAAAGGTATTTTTTCCTCATGGAAAAAGATGACTCCGATATGAAAAAGGATCCTTCTTTTCATGACTCAAATTATTTTTTTCGTTTTAAGCAGCTATCTGAAAGACCATACTGAGCATACTCAGAGCCAAATGTGGAATGGATTAACATTTTCTTCACCAAACTAGTGAAAGGTACATCTGTTGGCCAAGCCCTTTCTACCTTGAAAATTTCAGACCAAAATTCCAAACTGTTTGGGTGCTAGCAATGACAAAAAAATAGCAAAAACAACCCACCGATTTTTTTACTAGTTCACAATCCACATCTCAGAATCTGTACATTTAACTGGAACAAAACTTGGCACTTTAAGAGACCTACCTCCTGAGACTGTGCATGCATACTTTTGTGCAAATCTGTTGAATGGTTGTGAAGTTATTAAAGTGCAAAGTTTAAGGTTTAACATAGAAACTCCCTGCTCAACTCTAACTATGGTGGCACTACTGCGCCACTATAATACAGAGAATAATACATATGCAGGTGTGTGTTATGAGGTTTTTTACACGCCTGAGGTTTATATGATTATTACATGCTGAGGGGGTGTAAATAAAACTCATAACACACACCTGCATATGCATTATTTTTATAATAACTGGCACAGAGAGAACTTTACAACAACAACAAAAAAGTAAAATCTGGAAATGTGTACAATTTAAAGCAATCTGTTTTAATAAGTCTCTGTTTAGCATTACTGAACAAATACTGTAACATCATAAAACATGCAAATATCAATTTTGAAAGAGATAAGTGTGTGCATACCAAATTCATTGTTAAGATTGTTTTACCATATGCCGCTCAGCGACAGTTGCTGTAATGGTCTGTCTTCGGCGATGCTTGTTTCCCGGTGTCCTGCCCCTTCCCTGGAACAACTCCAAACTGGAGTTGATTATATCAGAATGCAGATGGTGCAGGGGGCCTAGCCTCCTACAAAAAACACAGTCTTTTGCGAGGGCACAATACCGGTGTTGATATTGTGCCATCGCTGTGTAGGACATCGGAATTCTTTCTGTCATGCACACTTGGTGCTTCCCAGCTGGGGTAATTGCAGGAATCTGGTCTACTTGGTTAAAGACATTAGGTATGTGTCTTTTTTCACTCTGGACAGAGTAACTATTTGTGCTCTGCAAGTTCCTGTGCCCTGAGATCTGCTATACTTCTGTGGGTGGAATATTTGCATCGATTAGCCATTGTATGTTGGCCTTACGAGTGCTGTGGTCGGTAATGCACTTTTATTCTGGAAGCCCTGCTGATAGTTTCATTTCCTACATCATTAACCTGAGCTTATTCATCCCAATTTGCATGTTTCTGTACCAAAGCAACACACCAGGCGTGTAGTTTGTGCTTGGCACTAAACAAAATGGGGCATCGCTTGACTGAGTGCGGCTTGGACAGTTTTCCTTGTATATGTGATAAGCAAGTAAAGGAATTCTTTCAGGGTTTCTGGCATTTTCATAAAGTCAAGGATTTACTGTTTTCCCAACTTGGAGATTTCCCCTGTGCGAGTTTTTGTTTGTCTCTCTCTCTCTCTCTCTCTCTGTCCGTATTCAAGAAGTCTGTTGCTGTCACTGTCTGTCTCTCCTCTGTAATATCACCCCTGTTTAAATTGTACTGGTCTTTGGTACATACAGTGAAATGCATTCCCATGTGAAAAAATAGAAAATTCAAAAGAGAGATTTTTTTTTAATGAGATTGTTTCACTTGAATAAAGTAGATTGATATCCTTGTCTGATAGTGACTGAGCTGTTAATGGCATGTTTCCTTTGCAGATTTTTTTTAAAAGAAATTTCTGATTAGCTTTTAATGTTTGTTTTGTTTTTGTAAAGTCTGTTTCTGCCCCTTGAAATATTGATTTGGGGTACTTTTGTGACTATAGATGCTGATCAATGCTTGCAATGATGCCCCTTATACTTCTGGGTTTGTGTCCTAAACTGTCACTTTTCTTTACACAAAAAATGAAGTCAACAATTAGTTTATCTAACTCATTGGGTCATGTGTACAGCTCTACTGTCTTCTATGTGTGCCAGATAACTTTGAAATAAACGTAGGTCGATTACTGTTTTTCATGCAATGTTGTGATTTTATTTTGTTTTTTTGCAAACTTTATAACATGAAGGTAAAATGTACACACAACATACAATGCAGGTCATTTAGCAAAAAATTTATAACAGTGCAGTATAGGAGATCATACACAGCAAGCAAAGAATTAATTGAGCAAGTCATAAACCTGAGTTAATCAATACATTGACTATATATATATATATATATATATATATATATATATCGGACTCATAGTGTAGAGTGACAGTGACTGACAGGGTGGGATTTTTGCCTGGTGAGGCTCCAAGATGGGCACAACAGCAGAGCCCCCCCAAAAGCCAGAACACCCCAGTGTTTTCTACCTCCCACTTGGTCAAATAGGCTATAATGGGAATACCCCATCCTCTATAGCAGACACAAGTAGTTCCCACAACTTGCGGAAGGCATCATGATTCCCAGTGGCCCTATGTTGTGCTTTCTCTAGTTTCAAACAGTGTAGGAGGCTTTGACTCCATTGCGCAATGGTGGGTGGGCTAGCAGTTAACCAATTTTGTGCAATAATTTTTTTTGCATTTAGCAAATCTAGATCCCACAAATTCTTTGATTCTTGGGGTATGCAGACAGTGAGGTGAGCTCCAAACATCCACTCCACTGGTGCCTGTGAAAGGAAAACCTTTAACACAAACTACATTATCATATGCATTGCTGCCCAAAATCTCAATAAATGTACACAGATGAGTGCCATATGCATGAAGCCACCAACCTCAATGTTACACTTAGGGCATGTGGAAGCTTTGTCTGGATCAAATCTGTGGAGTCTTAGAGGAGTAATATACAAGCGGTGAAGGAAGAACAACTGTTTTTGGTGCAGTTGATTTGAGCAGGCACCCTGCTTGTACTGACAAGATGCCCTTTTCCACACCTGGTCAGATATAGGCAAACCCAAGTCATTCTCCCACTTTGCTCTGATCTCAGCAGTGGGCAATGGACAATTATTAATTAGTTTTTTATATAATGCAGTAACAATTTTACAGTTAAGAGGTGGACAATACAGCAACTCCTCAAGAACAGAGACAGTAATATTGTGAGCACCCTGGGGGGCAATGCCACTCATCCACTGGCATAGTCTCAAATATACAAAGAAGTCCCCTTAAGAAACACTTATTATGGACCTCAACTCTATAAAAGATTTTAACTGGGCACTATAACATATGGACCCCACTGTGTAGACCCCCATGTGTGACCACCTCAGGAGGGTCTGGTGTACAAACACATTGTAGTTCTTCTGAGTCTTAAAAGTGATAATCAGTGAGGCAAAAGAAGACACCACCATGGAGTGGTGTATATATTGATGCACTTGTTGCCAAATTCTAAGTAGATTCTGAGTAAAGGATTAACAGTTGGAGGTGTATGTCCACCTGACAATGCAGGGGATAAAAGACCATGGTGGAGTGAGACGCCTAGGTCATCTTCATCTAATAAAAGCCAATCCGGGGTGCGTACATTGTTTATTTCTATTTATTTTCTTTATTTTAGTTGTTTAACCAGGAGTAGCACACTAAGCTGAAAACTTTTTTACAGGTGTGACCTGGGAGCACAGGGGTGTTAAGTGACTTGCTCAGAGTCACACAGTATGCAAGTGGAAGCAGTGGGATTCAAACCCAGGTCTGGTCTGCTGGATGTCACCAGATTTGCAGCTCAGAGCCTTAAACCACTGCGCTATACTGCCTTGATACTGGAAGGGGGAAGGAAGGCCAGCTGAGCTGCCTAATAATAATAGCAAAAATAGGGGAGGGCACCCCCCCTTCTTCATTGATCTCTGTTACACAGTTTTTTTTAATTCTGGCCAGCTTATTGTTCCAGACAAACCTGTGCAACAGGGTGCCTACTGCCTTGAAAAAGGTTAAGGTTGCATGAATAGGTAAAACCTGGAACAGGAATAGACATTTGGGCAACATGCACATGTTGACCATGTTGACTCTACCCATCACTGATAAGGGGATGCTGCACCATCTAACATAGTCTGCCTTGAGTTAACTCAATAAATATTTATAATTACTCTTATATAAGTCAGCCATGGAGCAGGATAGGTGAACCTCCAAGTATTTATTAGAACGGACCACTGGAATTCCCATGGGGTTAAGGATAAGAGCTTCCTGTTCCCTTTTTCCCACTGGCAGGAGCTCACTTTTCAACCAGTTCACTTTACGGCATGATAGTTTCCCATATTCCTCCATAGTTCATGCAGGTCAGGTATACCCTGTGTAGGGTTATGCATAAACAAAAGTATATCATCAGCGAGTAGCACTAACTTAAACTAGTCTTGATCCTCTCTCCTAAACCCCTGAATCACCTGGTGCTGTCTTATTACCACTGGCAGTGGCTCTAACGACAGTACATATAATAGTGGAGACAATGGACAACCCTGTCTCATGTTACAGGTTAAAGAAAAGGGTGCAGTCAGACTGCTGTTGATTAGAATTTCTGCCTGAGGTGCTTGATACAGGGCACCCACCCATTTAATAAACTGGTCACCTAACAAGAACTTACACAAGGTATTAAACAAATATTCCCCACTCCACCCAGTCAAAGTTTTTTTCCCTCATCCAGGGTAAGAAACACTACTCCATGGCCAGCAGATGTTCTCTGCCATGTATTTATAATATTAATGTTGTTGATGATGCAATACGGGCGCCTGGTGGGGGGGACTCCAGGTCCTGATGGTCTCCCTTTTGATTTTTATAAGACCTTAACGGTAGAGCCACTCTTCCTTATGATCCAAGAGAGCCTAGATGCATGGACATTGCCCCACTCCATGCAGTCCACCACTATCACTGTGCTTTCAAAACAGGGTAAGGATCAGTTGAAGTGTGCCTCCTATTGGCCAATATCACTACTAACAGTGAACCATAAAATTATAGCTAAAATTTTGGCCACCAAGATGGAACCCATATTACAAAAAGTAGTGCACACAGGCCAAGGAACCTGATCCGGGCTTTGGCAAAGAAATCATCTAACTGCCCCAGGGTAGGGTGCTCCTCATGAGTATATAGTAATCTGTAAAAATTACAAAATACTTCCCCAATGACAGCAGGACTAGAGCTGGTTACTCTGGTTTCATCCTGAATTTGTGATATGGCCCTGGCACCTTCTCTACTCTTAAGTTGCCAAGCTAGCAGCTTATCTCCCCTCGTCTCCAACAAAATACTGCCCAGCCTGGGAGAGTAGAATAGCTCTCTCAATCTTTTCAGTTGTCAGGGTGTGGTACTGCCACTTTAATCTTTGTAGCCTATGGTAAAGAGGCCTGTTAGAGTTCGCCATGTGATTGGTTTCCATGGTTGCAATTTTTGCATCGAGCTGAGCCTGCTCTGCATTTTGCAACTTATGTTGGTGGCTATAGAACGCGTCTGACAGTCCTCTGATGACAGCTTTAAGAGCTTCCCACCTAGCTGAATGGGAGGTATCCACTACCTTATTGAACCTTAGAAAATCTATAATACCCTTCATCATGATCTCACAATACTGGGAACTTTTCAGAAGGGTTGGGTCCAAGAGCCAACCCTTGGGCTGCAACGGGATCCCCTCTCCAGACTTAGAAACCCATAATGTGGTGTGGTCAGATTCCAGAATCTGTTCATATTGACCATCTACGATCATGCCCTTCAGGGATGAAGATACCAACACTCTAGCAGTCCTGGCATATGAAGAGTGGGCATGTGAGTAAAAGCTATACTCCCTCTTACTAGGATTTTTTTTTGTGTGGCCCAGACACCCCAGCACCAACCATCCTATGGGCAGAGGCACTTCAGCCCCTGTTGCCCTCACTCCACCCCCAAGCCTGGGCTTAGCCCCCGGGCAGGGCCACCAGGCAGCCCCCTTCCCCAGGACAAATGGTTGTGAGCCCTGGCTTACACCCTAGGACAGAGCCACAGGAGTGGGACCCTGGTGGACTGCTGTCTCTAAGGGGTGGTGGCAGAGGTGGGAGTTTCAATCATGGGGCCAGATTTTGGTGCATGCTAACCCTAGAGGTGGGACTTGCAATGACATCAATGGGTGTGCACCCGACATCTGTCCCAGCCTCCCATGATGTGTGGGATCAGTACCTGTGGCTTCTCAGCCTCTGCCAGGGGCCACTAATGTGCTGAAAGGTCGTGCCCCTTCCCCTCCAGAGAAGGAGAGTCACCAGAAGGCACTCAATCCTTTCTCTGCCCTGGCCAGCCCATCCGACTCCCAGGTCCTTTCCCAAACCTGGGTCATCAGCGTCGTGAGCGGACACCTTGCCGGTGGGTCAGCTTCTGCTTAGTAGGATTGGCATGTCTCCAACAGTTAGTCACTGTGTATGTGCACATCAGGGCATCCAGAGCTTTTGTGCATATCAGAATGGGTACAGAGGTGGAATTAGATCTGTCTATTATGGTGTCAACCACACAGCTAATTCTCCTCCAGATATGTAAGGGGTGGGGATCCCTGCCATGTCCAGTTGAAGTTTAGTGGAGAAAGCAGGATCATCTACGTTAGGGCCATATATCGACCCCACGGAAAACACAAACCCATTGTGCATTTTTGTATGTAACAGAGTGTATCGTCCATTAGGATCTTTTTTTACTTCTGAAATCTCCCCTGGAAAGTTGTAATTAACCCAAATTGCTGTACCCCATGCCTTGGCATTAGAGCATGCTCCATGCCAGACACCTCCCACCAATTAGCCGTAGTCAATTCACCCTTAGTCATATGTGTTTCTTGTAAAAGTAGAATATCTCCTTTTAGTTTCCTTGTTCTTGTCTGCACCCTCCTGTGCTTAACCACACTCTTCAAACCATTAACATTCCAGGTAATTATTTGAAATCTGTCATCCATACTGATACTCGGGGCATCGCTCCATGGTAGATCTACCTAGTCCACTAAGCTCATTTTTCATTTTGCCAACCTTCCTAACTAAATTGAACATAGACAATGGTAAGAACATTATCTCCATTTTTTTGTAACTTTAGAGCTTGCCCTTCCCCTCCCCCATCCCCCAACAATCATATCAAGATAATAAACACAAATCCTGAACTGGGTAATAAACCCCTTACCCCTACCCAAGCTGAGTCAGAGTAGGCCCAGTACAACTTCCCCAGTGAACATCTAGGGTAGATTTGATTGTCCAGTGTTGTAGATGTATGGGGCACCTTTGTACTGCAAGAAATGAGAGACTACTGATAACAGCTTAACGCATAGTGATATAGAACTGTTCCCCCCCATACTGGGGATGAAGGCACATGCTTAATAACGGGACTGGCAACATTACCTGTGGCATCACACTAGCTGGTATTGTGCCACAGAGCATTAGGAAAATAGCAGGGGGGCATCCATTCATGCTACATCATGTTTCCCCGTTATATGCTCTGTGCTCTGCCAGCCATCCCCATCCAACCAAGGGTGGTCTGTACAGACGTAGAACTAAATGAATATTTGTCCTTCCATGTGAGCTCCTGAATAATCAACCAAGAGCACTGTTTTCAGCACATGCAGTTGTTGGACCCAGCCACAAGAAATGTGCCACGGTGCTACTGATGTCCTTGCCATTTTAAAGTGGAAGGCTATTGACCGGGAGTAGACAGATAACAGTTTTTCAGGGTAGTCCCCAGTACAGTGAATCAAGCTTGGGAGACCAAACCCAAGAAGGGTGAACAAAACAAACCTGTTCTGCCCCCCAAATGCCTGTAAAATAAGAGAGCATACATGTGCTGCTATTACAAAACGTGTGCAGTTTGACCATAACTACTTACTAAATTAATCAGAGGTAGCATACAACAACCTGCTCAGTAACAAAAGTTTATCACATGAACTAACAGTCCCTCCATAAATCCTGTGATCCAAAAGCAGCTAATAAATGCTGTGATCTCCCCCATTGAGACCCACAAACCCTACAGTAATCCTTGTAGTTGGGGGTAGGGCACCAATAAAGATGAAGGGGTAGAGCTGAAAATAGGTAAGATTTCAAAAGACTTGCACTCACTGGGAAACAGAAGTTTGATTCCCACAGCACTTCACAGGCCAAGGGGTTTGGAAGGGGAATTTGAACATAATAACAGTGAAAACAGACCTTTTAGAGAGTAAGTGCAAGGCATCTCAGTGACACCTCGAACATGCAGTAGTGAAACTGGGATTGCGAGCAGATTTGGGGGGTTGGACTGCCCTTTCAAAGTTAAAGGCAGAAGCCCTCACATTTGGCAATCGATGTATAGATCAGTAATGACAAACAGCCAACAGCCATGCCTAGGAGAAGTGCATCTGATGGTATGCGTAAATTAAACTGGGCTACACTCCCTTCCCCAGACAGCAGGGAACTGATGTGATGAGGAATACAGAGAGCGTACCCACAGCCATTCAAGTGGAGGGACCAGTTTCACAAACAACCTGTCTCCCCTCCTATGCCACCTCCTTGATGTTCATAAACTCCTCAACCTCCCTCAGGTCAGTGAAAAAGAGTGGTGACTTGCCTGGGCGAGTGATCCAGAGCCGTGAGGGGTACAGGAGGACAAAATTCCCAGCCCTTACTATGCAGTGCGATTTTGACAGCACTGAACTGTTGCCTCTTCACTTGCAGCTTACAGCTGTAATCCTGGAAAACGTTCAGATGGCCACCATCCAACATTGTGGGGCCGTATTTTTTAGCCTCTCTAAGGGCTACCTCTTTATCTGTGAAGCAAAGATATTTTATTAGAAAATGATGAGGGTGGCTGTCATTGGCAGCTTGGGGGCCACGAGATGCGCTCTCTGTATTTCAAATGCCAGTGCCTGCGCCCCCAGCTGCAGTTTCTCCACCAGAAGTTAATTGCACCACGGGCCCAGGGTCTTTCCCCTCCAGCAGACCAGCTATTCTTACATTAGATCACCGACTTCTATTCTCCTGTTCATCAATTTTAGCTCACAGATCAGCCACAGCATATGATAAGTTTTCTATGTCTTTTGACAGCTGGCCCACTTTATCTTCGAGGTCGCTGATGTGCTGCACCGCATCTGTCAGCCTCGTGGCATGTACTCCCACAGTCTCAGAGAGCAGTTCGATGGCGTTCTGCACATTAGTGATTTGTGCCAGAATATTTTTGAACCCAGCTGTCATCTCATTCTACATGTTTGTAATCATGAACATTAACAGTCGATCACTTGGGTCTGTCACGAGGCTCCCGCCAGATGCCATACCTCTTGTGCCGGTGCGGCCTTCTTGTGTAGAATCCATGGAGTTGTTTTGCGATGGCTAAGCCTCAAAACTCAAAAGAGCTTGCTTCTTTAGTGATTTTTGCAAAGCCCTAATGATCCCTTAATGCTCAGTCCACAGTTGCAAGGTTTTCAGCCAATCCTGATGCTAATACAGCTGTTGAAGTTCGGTGCCCAAGGAAGCAGCTTTAAGAGACAGCCACCACCTTGCCTGGCCCAGTCATGCCCCCCATGATTTTGTTGTTAAATGAACTGTTTTCTGTCAGTCAATGAAGTGATACCAAAATGTCTTTTAATTTTTTATTTCTTCTACGTAAAAGAAGAACGGAGTATTACTGTTAGGCAGAACGATCTGTTTTAATGAGTATGAGATTCAAAATGCGTGGAAAGCCATCTTGTGAAGGCTTTTGCCTCTCGCAGAGGGACTGGCAGAGACTGTGGAGCGCGAGCCTGCAAAAGCTGTAATAACTCGATGTGACATCAGACTGAGTTATGGCTTTTGAAAACTAAATGAAGCGAGTTGATATAGGAGGTCACCAGTTATAGATATGAAATACACTGACCTGAATCAAAATATGCAGTTTATCTTAACATGTTGGGGGGAGACAATAACTCGTAAGTGTCATGCATCCTCACAAGTGTTGATGAACTGCATATTTTGAGTCTGCCAATTGCCTATTTGATTTATACAGTATTTGTTTACTAGTTATAACTTTTAAATATGCTGTTTGTATGAAAATTGAACTGTTTTTCACTGATTTCAACTGCTGACTGTAGTGCTCTTAGGCGGTATTGTGATCTCATCAGTAATGTAAAAGCTGCTGTCTAATTGGTTCAGCATTCCATTATGATGTACCTGTCATTCAAGGTGTCATACTGAAACCTTTCCCTCACCCACTGTGTGCAAAGTCCCCCATCCCACTTTCTTTCACCCTTACAATCAATGAAGCCCCTCACCCACCTTTTGTCATCAATGGCACCCTGCCCCCCCCAGCAACCCTGGTACATGATTATTGTATATCGTCCTAATGTCAGCTACCTACACAGCCTTTTCTACATCTGGGTCAGTCGCTGTCTTCTGTTCCAGTCCATCTACAGCCACCAATCACTAACCCAACACAAAAAATATGGCACAAAGTTTGCAGGGACTTAGGTTTTATTTTCCCCAAAATGCCTGCATATGGTTCCACTGGATATGTATTTTGTGTCAACATTTAAACACATGAATTACATGGTCTTGGTAGATGAGGGTGGTAAACACCCTGACCCACACATTTGAAAATAAAAGTTAAACTACAAAAAAGTTATGGGTGATTGAAAAAACACCCTCAAAAAACAAAGTCCCAAAAAACATGAACTTGGCATGCACATGGGCTAAGTTATATTCCCATGTTTCATTTCTATTACCCATAAATGTCAAATGTTTTAACATTTTAGTCCTGTAGGGCCCAAACTGTGTTGTGCAATACATCCTAAAGCTCCAGCATAGTTCCCCACAGGTTGGTTACTTTGTGTAGGGCTCGCAGAGGACTGCACAAAGCAACCTATAAATCCAGCACTGTGCCTGATGGGTTGCCTGCTTTGCATTGGGCCTGTGCAAAGCCAGCTACAGGTCTTCCCCATTTCCTTTAGAGACCCATAGTGAACAGGGGCATATAAGGCCTGCAGGGGCTTGCTGGAAGCAAGATACAAACCCATGCCCTTGCAAATGGATCTGTTGCAGGCGCCTTACAAGGTAAGCTACAGATCCAATGCCATGCCTCACAGGTCTGTGGCTTCAGGTACAGTACAGCCTTCAGGGCCCCGTGCAAAGCAATCTACGGGTCTCATTTCATGTCCAGTAGGTCTATTGCTTTGTGTAGGCCCCGGATGGCCATGCATGAAGCAAGCTACAGCTCTGGTACTGTGTCTAATGGGTGTGCTGTTTTTTGCAGGGATTGCAACAGGGCCAAACAAAACCAGGATGTACAGTACTCACTGGCCAGAGGTAGGATACAAGTCCAGAGCTGCTGCCCATGCTGAGAACCACTGTGTAACTGGAAAAGGGCTTGCACTGCAGAATTGAAGTCAAAGGGTGTGGAAACAAACAATGAGTAGAGCCAGACACCAAGTAAATGGTCCACCAAAATTTTATTTCACTAAAGCAAAATAACGAAATGCATTCCACACCAATTAAGTAGACAGACAGCCACCGACTGTGACCCAGGTGCCCCGGCACTTCTCTCCATTTGAGCTTTGTCCCCCTACTGAAACTCAAAACAGAGTGAAGTGCCAGGCACCTGGGTAACAGTAGGTGGCTGTCTGTCTACTTGGTGTGGAATGCCTTAGTAAAATAAAATTTTGGTGGACCATTTACTTGGCTTCTGGCTCTACTCATTGTTTATCACCCTTTGACATCAATTCTGGAGTGCAAGCCCTTTTCCAGTTATACAAAACAACAGGGCTCTGTGCAGAAAAAAAAATGAAAAAGCTATAGGGGTCGGTTGATGTGCATCTTTTTCAAAACGTAAGGAAACTAAATTGCAAAAAGCCATGTTAATACATCTGTTGTCGCACAAAACATAAAAAGTAGGGAAATAAAAAGTGAGAAAAAAATCCCTGGAGGTTGGTGAATCAGTGGTGTGCTGGTCCTGGAGGTTTGAACAATCATGCAACACTGTGTTGATGTCACGCCAACTTTGGCACAGTCTTGTCAAAGTAAAATACCAACACAGCAATGCCTGGCTAAAGGGTGAAGAAGTTAGGGTAATGCCAATGTAGCATCATTATTCAAACCCAGAGGAATAGCATACCGCAAATTCACCAAGGCTTAAGTGACTTTTTCTCCTCACTTTTAATTACCCCACTTCCTATGGATTATACTTAAACTATAACAGATTCATTAATGTTTGTTTTTTTTGCAATTTACAGATATATACTATACACACACACACACACACACACACACACTCACACACATGTTTAAGTTATGCAATCACCTGACTTAAAGTATGTTATATATTGTTAAGTGTAATCACAGAATCATAGAAATCCGATGGCAGAAAAGGACCCCAATGGTCCATTGAGTCTGTCCCTTCCTCTCCCCTACTCATCTCCTTTTCCACAGGCCCTCGCCTTTCCCCCACTTACCAACCCCATATGTCTATCCCATGCTCTCTTGAATCCATTCACCATTTCCGCCCCAACCACCTCCTCTGGTAGTTTGTTCCAGGCCTCTACCATCCTCTCCGTGAAGAATCACCCACTCACATTGCCTCTATATCTTCCCCACTCCAATCTTAGGCTATGCCCTCTAATTTTAGCCCCCTCCTTCCTTTTAAATAAGCTCCCCTCCTTTACCTTTTTGATCCCCTTCATGTACTTAAAAATTTCAATCATGTCCCCCCTCTCCCTTCTGGTCTTCAATGGGTACAGATCCAATTTCCTACACCTCTGCTCGTGTGACTTCCCCTATATACCTTGCACCATATTGGTTGCCCTTCTCTGAACCCTCTCTGTTCCATCATCTCTTTTGTTGTGAAGGGTAAGCCACAACCTATAAAGCAGGCAACTTGGGTTTTAACCTAGCAGGTGAACTTCAAGTGCGCTTGCATCATGGTCCTGCATTGCTCATCCAACTCAGTCTCTGCACTAACTATGAAGTCCCCAGTGAATGCTACCTTCTTGCCACTCATCCTAGCCTTTTCCTTTCTCCTTCATGGCAGGTCAGCTGTATGGTTTGGCAACATTCAAGGATACAGCTCCCACAAAATTATCACAAGATTCTATGTTTTTGTAAAAACTTACACAATTCCACCTTAAATACTTCTGTTTGTTTGCAAATTGTGGCTGCTTATAACTCAGACATCCTGTAAACAAAATATTTGGAAGTTGACACACTGAGCCTCTTTGGTAGATTCTAGACACTGGCCCATGATGTATTAAAAATGGTGGATGAGATATAAAAATGAGATTTTAGCAAAGATAGGAAAATCAGCATAATCAAAAATGATAACAAAAAATCACATTTACCTTATTTCCTCTGAATTGTTGTGGTAAAAAAAACTCTGAAGTTTGCATTTGGGGTTTGTGGGTGCTTTGCTCCCCCAATTTTAATGTTGTAATGTTACTTTTGTAGCCATTTAAATTTTCTGCATTTGAGGGAGAGGGTTGAAACTGGGGGAGAGGATGGTTTCAGGAGGCTTTGCTTCCCAGTATTTGCATGCCAAACCTAACTCGGGTCTAAACAAGTGTACAAAAACACCGAGTATAACCATAATGACTGGTCAACATCCCTTCCTCATTTTCATTTAAGTCACCATCTGTAGTTACTCCATTCTATGGGGTTTGTCACCTGTAACATTGGTGATATTTTATCATCTAGTTTTAAAGTCACAGGGGCATAAAATCCTGCTGTTTAGTTACAGTACTTGCAAGATGGTTTTAGAAGTTGAAAAAAAAATGGCTGCTTGTAATTTAACTTAGTTGCCCTTAAAGCAAGAAGTTAGGATATTGGCATGTGCACCATTTGTGGTAGGGAGAAAGAGATTCCCAAATGTCAGGACATTTTGTTTGGTAGTTATGACATTACAGAGGCATGTAATGTTGTGGTTTACAAATTTGCAAAATTTTGTGAAAATTTACAAAGTATTTGTTTGCTCATAACTCAGACAAGCTTAGAGCTAGAGGCCTGAAACCTGGCATGTATAACGTACCATAGAGCCTGCTCTTGTCAAACACAAGGCAAAAAGTTTTATGGGAAAAAAATGAGATACACTGTATAACACATTTTGTCCAAATGTCATGGAAATTTTAGAAAATTTTTTTTTGAAGCAAAATCAGTCCTTTAGCCCAAATTCTACAGGCAGAATTTAAATTCTGCATAGCACTAGTGATAATCAGTGGTTGTCTGGGGTTGAATGAGTAGTTTTCATAGAAAGCCAACATGTTAAAAACAATAATTGGTGTGTGTAAGAAAGGGTTCTGACAGGAAATTGTCATGATGTCTTTACTACCTAAGTACCAAATGTTGGTTTAAAACATTTTAATGTTGTTGCTACACTCTGCGAGGAGAGAAAACATACTCACCGAACCCACAATAATAAGTACTGCATAGTACTTTAGTTATGCTACAGACAAATGGAAAGGCAAACAAACTCCAATTTTTAGTAATATTTCCCTCTTACAACACACCTCCCTCACCTTCCTTGGTTGTCCACTCCTCAATACACCTCCCACTCATGCTAATATATGTCCACTCTTGTATAGTAAGTCACAAGTTCCTTTCCAGTTGTTTTCACTACAAACACAAAACAAGTTACTCAAACTGGTAAACATTTTCCTTTTTGAGCTTACATTTATCAGTATGAGATTGGCAATGTCCCCACAAGATTCATTACCATTCGATCACTAAGCTCCCGTCTGCACAAGTGACTTCCAGGGTCGCACTTTGATTTTACAATTTGTACAACAGTTTGGCCAAAGTCAGGTTTATTGATACAGTCCACTCCAGCAAAGAGAATGTTTCTATTTCCTATCTGATCAGTTCCTTCAAACATACCCTCCAGTCAACCAAACAACCACAACAGACTGCTGAGACAGCTGTTTGCTTTTGCACTTTCACTTTGTCAACAGCCTGTGGAGTTCAGAATGACATTTTTCTTCGGAACACTCACTGCTATAGCTTGATGATCACAACTACCCTCAAATGAAACCGTAAGAGTTTAGGACAAACAAGTATTTGTAACTCCATGCTTTTTATTATAACAATCAACTTGGCATGGGGGGAGAAGTAGTAAGAGAATGGTGTGGAGAAAATAACAGTTTGGGGGGCATTTTTAATCTTCTAAACTTTTTTCCACACTTTTGCCAAACGCTTTCCATTAAAAGTCACTTAAATAGATTGTGTTAATGTTTCCTTAATTACCTGTTCCATAGGGTCAATCAGACTTGGCACAAGCACCTCATGTCTCACAATGCACTTGGGAGTACAATTTATGAATAGGAACCAATATTCTGTTATGGCTTATTGTTTACATACCATTGTAATGCTGTTAGATTGATGGTAGTTATAAAGGGACAACACAGTCGGCACTGTGCAAGGTGGCTTGAAAATGTAGAAGTCATTCAGTCTCTACCCACAGGCACAGCTCTCTCTATCCCAACTCCAATCAGGACTCAGTAGACTTATCGCTCACAGATCACGCCTCAGAAACCGAGGAGGAGAGGGCCAAAAAAGTGTGTTCAGGTTAGCAGATCTTCCCAGCATTATCTGACACATGATTTCCATTTTGGACATTAAAGTACCCAGCCTAGCAGCCGCCCACCCCTCCCCAAAGGTAAATGCTTTTCTCAGGGATTCCTAAAGGCAGTGCCATTATTGTTCATGGTAGTCTGTCACAATGCTTTAGAAGATAACGGAACAGTATAAAGAAATTTCCCTTGGTGCCAAGATCCCTCTTGCTCCTTTATAATTTGATATGGATGACTTGAGGACTTTCTTTTAGGTACCATCTCTGGACCCAATCTTACAAACCCTGTTTCAGAAGCCCTTGCTCCACCTGCAGGGGCATAACCCCCAAGTACCTGTTTGATATAAGAATTGACTCCATACTATGGAGGACCCATGTCCTGATAGCCATTTCCCTCTGAGTAACTGTGCATTCAGCCTATGCAGCAAGAACCTCTCAGAAGTGGCTCCAGGGTCTTACCTTGTGCTGGACAAAGGAAAGCAGAAGGATAAGGCCATTAGGAAGCTCCAAAAGACCCTAGACAGGGCATCAACCTTCCACCAGTATGCAGCCCATTGAGTGAACACCTTGGCTTGCAAACAGTTATATTCACCTGTCTCTGTTTGGGAGGTACATATAGCGCTGTCCTTTTGCTACTGACCAAGCCTTTAAAGGCCAACTAGTTAATCTCTCAAGACAACTGGATCTTGTTATTTGGGGACCTTCTAAACAAGTTAATTAAAGACCTAGTGTACCTTAACCAACTTTACTTCCTGGTCAAGTCTGAGGGCCACAGAGGATGTTGATCACAGTCCTTTTGTGGTGCTTGGGAATTCTCAATCCATTCAGAAAATTCTATAAGTCTGATGAAGGATCTGCTTAAAAAAAGGTAATTCCAGGGAGGTACATCCCAAAACCAACTCCATTTGTTTGCAAAGGAGTGGGACAGCACATCATTAAGAATAGTTAATTCAGGTTGTTATGCCAACTTTTATCTTGACCCTCCAAGGAAATTTTTCTGAGAAGGTACATTGGCCAAACTCTTAGCCAAATGCACAGCAATCAGACAAGCTAGCTTAAATCTACTGTCTATGGAGAACATAAGCTGTGTGCTGTCCCAGCAACAGAGGCAGGAGGTGTACTATCTTTTCTGTGTGGTTTTCAAGAAGAGATAGGGCTTCAGATCTATCTTTTACGTCAGGTACCTAGAAAGCTTGATGAAGACCACTGGGTTAAGGATGAAGATTATGCAGTCCATTATACAGGCAGTTCAACTGAGAGAGATATTTGAACTGATGGACCTCAAGTAAGCCCACCTTGACATTCCCACTGAACCCAGCACTGAAACGTTCTCTGCTTCATGGTGAAGCCTCAGCAGTACCATTACGTAGCCCTCCCATTGTTACTGACCACTGACTGTAGAGTCTTTTCAGTGATGATGATGATCCTAGCAGCTCAGCTATGCAAGTGGGAAATGAGTAGTGGTAGGAAAAGTGGCCGAAATTTGCTCTGCGAATTGATTCATGGAGTAACGCGGAATCCACAAAGTATTCCGCAACGCGAAGCGGAGTACTTCGTGTTATAATGGGGAACGCGAAGTCTATTGAGAACAATGACTTTGCATTATTTCACCTTCCCAAAGCACTTCTACACCAATTTTAAGGTGAAGTACATTGAAATCAATGTACTTCACTTCTCTTTTGACTTGTTTTTGAGCTCCAAAGGTGACTTTTGCAGTGCTTCATGGGATTGTAGGTCACATGGGCTCTAAATTGTTCTGCACAGCCTCAGTTCTGTGTAGTGTGTGTGTAGTGGAAGATGAAGACAGTTTCCTCTCAAAGATCTGTGATTCAAATCCTCTAAAAGCTGTTAAAAAAGCCTTTTTGAGCTATTTTATTTTTTTGCTCACAATTAAGTACACCAATTGTAGAAAACCCTCCTGTGCTCATATCATCAAGTGTTTATTGTTTGTGTGTGGATTTTGAATGTTAATTTAGAACAGTCAGTCTGTGTACTGTGAAGTGTGCTTTGGGGGAAGAGGCAAATCTGTGGTGTAGTAGATTAACTGGGAGAAAAAGGCAGTCTTTCTGTTTTGGTTATATTTTTCTTGTATAACTGTGTTAATGTACACACAGTAATATTTTCAGTAATTCTTGAAATTTTTTTGCTGATTGTTGTGGTGCAGCAGTGTATAATTTCAGTTTGTTTAAAACATTTGGTTATATCTCTGCTGGGATTGCCCAAAGATCTCACCATTATGGGACCTTATAAGAGCAAGGGTTGACCCTCTATTGAGTATTCAGGATTATTTTACCCCGGAGGTATGCATTTTGGGAGATTTCACTGGCTACCCGCAAGTGGATCACCATTACCATATTACGTGATTGCATCATCTGTCAAGAAAATTGTATTAAAACACTGGAAAGATTCATTACAGCCCTCCTATGTAGAAAGGCTGAATGAACTTCTTCACAACTTAAGGGTAGAAAAAACACTGTCCAGCATTTTCAATCGCACATTTTCAGTCACATGGGATCCTATTAAAAAAGTTGGGAGAAGCTTCATGTTCTTTACACCACTGGCTAAAGGAACTATTAGAATTTATGGTATATGTGAACTGTGTCCATTTTTCTGAGATATTCTAGGCACTGGGGGTAGGGTAAATGGGAGAGGATGGGGAGAATGGTGAATAGGGGGTAGTGTAAGGAGGGTAGAGGGGAGGGGGAAGAGAGGGAAGGGGGGATAAGGGAGGAAAGTTTCCTTCTGTTTTTGGTCATAATGATAATATGTCTCTATGTACCTTGTGTTGTAAAATTGAAAATCAATAAACTTTAAATAAAAAAAAAAAATTTGGTTATATTACTAAAGGTTTTCAATTTGCTATACATTACTTGTATGTGTGTGAGTGTGAGTGTGTGTGCGATGCGTGCCATTAAATCAGACACCTTTTATTTTGCCACAGAGTAATTGCAGCAGTGTGAACCTGCTATACACTGCACCTGCATGAATTTTTTTATACTGCTTTGTGGTATCTTTACTGGTAGTGGACTGTTACTGCTGTGCACTACCCCTCCACCCCAACTGGCAAAAGGTATTCTTTTCCAGATTTGGATTTGTGACTTGTGAGCATTGGTTAGGTGTTGCTGTGCCTTTGCGTCTGCATCTCTTGAGTGCGCAGTGCAATCTTAATCTGTCTCTGCATTTGCAGTACACCATTAATTCTGGGAGACTTTGCATTTTTTGTTACCCTCTCATTTCACTTTTTCAGCACTGGGGAATTTTCTGGACACAAGACAGTAGCATTTTGGGGATGCAGATTAATTCTAGTGACTGTGTGTGACCTCTGTGCACATGTCTGAGTGCGCCATTAATTCTGGAAGACTGCATTTCTTGTTATGCTCTCTTTTCACTTCGTCAGCACTGGGGAGACTTCTGGACACAAGACAGTTGCATTTTGGGGATGTACATTACCCCTGGTGACTGTGTGTGACTACTGCATGCATGATGTCTGAGTGTGCCATTAATTCTGGGAAACTTTGCATTTCTTGTGCTCTCATTTCGTTTCATCACTGTCAGCACTGGGGAGTTTTCTGGACACAGGACGTGAGCATTTTGGGGATGCACATTAATTCTGGTGACTGTGTGTGTGTGAAGGGCTGCCAATATTATTGTCACTTCGTCTTACTTTGCGTTAAGGCAGAATGACAATGTGAAGTAATAATTATAAGGCAAAGTGAGCCTTTTGCATTGGCCACTCTGCATAGCGGAGTGACAACACGAAGTGCCCACTTTGTGGGCACTTCACTGGCGAAATTTAAGTTCGCTGCATCTCTAGAAATGAGTTCACCCCTATCTGAACTACTGGTTGATGAGATGCAAGCCCCCCCCCACCCTACAGTTATCAGAACTGCAGCAGGTGTTTCACACCTTCCAATAACAAGAGAACTGAGCAATGGTATGGGAGGACAGGGTGAACCAAAGGAACTATTCAATAAAAAGAATTTAAGAAGTGAAATTCTTTCCATAATTGAGATCAGTAAAGTAGAATAGTTTTTGAATTGACAGGATTCACTTCTGGTTAGCAGTAATTTACTGTGAAGCCACTAGAAGTTCTCACCAGAGGTCTGTTGCAGATACAGTAGATGTGTGTGGCAACTTGTGGTATGCTGAGATAACACAGATTTAAATCTGTTTAATATGGAAAGAGGTTTTTTTAAAAAAAGTAAATTGATAACCAATGAGCATACAGAAAATAAAACACATCCCAGTAATGTCCTCCAATAACAAAAGAAGGAAATGACACCACCAAGTTATGTTTTTTTTTTGTGGGGGGAGTTTGTTATGACAGTTGAGGGAAGGGACCTTTGGGTAGTTTTATTGTTACAGTTAGATCCTGTTCTATCTTGTTTTGATTATTTTTTTTTATTTCTTGTATGATTGTAGCTGGTACGAAACTTCTGACATTCTTCCAGTCTTACCTAATAAATTGAAGTCTATACAAGATAATTCGTATTCCACAAATTGAAGAAAAATGATAAAAAAGTTGCAGACTGCTGAAATGGCATTCTTCAATTTATTTTAATATAGATAATGATTTACCTGGTCACATGAAATTGGAAAAGGTGATATAACCATGGTGTTTGAAATGGTTTTCTGTACTGAAAAGTGTATTTTCATATTTTTGGCTGTCAATGAACGCTTCAGACTAGCAATTTTCATAATTAAAGCCTTCACCCTTTTCATCACACGTTGATGTACTGTAGGTATCTCTCACTTGCTTGAAAATGTTATATTCCCTAGATAATCTATTTATAGTTCAACATTTTAAGTAGGCCTTTAATGTGAGAAAAAAATTCAATAAGATGTAATTGCATAATGGAATTAAAAAGTCTCCTAGGTCTTTATATTTTATTTTTCAACTAATTTTCCCTGAGAAAGAAAGCTTTTGTCCTCCCACAATCCCTCTAATGAGGTCCTTGGCTAATCAGTGTTCTTGCCTGTGGCTGCAGGGAGGTCTTTCCCTTATTCGTCATGCTCCCTCTGATGTCTGGGGTGGCCTCCTCACACACTTCAGTGCTCTAGGAGGGAAGGCAACCCTTAGGTTTCTTACAGAATTAGAATGTGCAGGAATTCAGGACTGATATACCAGTCTGTGGCACAGCAAGGGTTAAGTGGTTCCTGTTTCATGAATTGATGCCAAGCTTTTCTTATGGACAAACTGCCATGAAATAGCAGTATTGCCTGCACATATCCCCAGCTGCATGTTTCACCACCTTGATGAGCCCTAACCTTCCATGTCTCACAGTGAGTTCAAAATCAACTTTTCGACTCAGGTGTCATGCAAGGTACTGCATATACAGCCATCTCACCATGGCAAGACAAAACCTTTTCAAGTTCAAGTTTATTTTTACAAAGGAGGAGCCTGGAAATGGGCACACCATTAAAGGAGTTAATGATTGCACAAGAAGGGTTGACACAAGGCCTTTCACAGTAGAGAGGGTAAAGACTGAACTTAATAAACTAAGCAAGCAATAATACCTAACAGGGTGGGCGGTATTGGGCAATACTGGACCGCCCAGGAGTGTAATGAGGCCTGACGCCGCAGGCAAAGGGCCTTATAGCCACTGGAAGGTCTGGTATTGCCCATACCGCCCACCCTGGAGGGTATTATTGCACTTAAAAAATGGACCTCATATGTCATTTTTAAGTAATGATATAAAGATGAGTGAAATGGAATTGTTATTCATTTTGGGGGTAAAGTAGTCCCTGTATCTACTGCACTGGCCAGTAGATTATGTTTGCCACATATTTTTTCATGCTAGATGTGTCTCACCCTACCCCCATTTGCTTTCCTTTTTTTTAAGCCCTTGCACTTGTTTTCTTTGGGAGGTTTTTCCCTTCCTCCCGGTTGTCTTCCCTGGAATCTGCCCACTTTATTTTGCTAGCTGGTGGCTCACTGATGAGACCACTGTCGCTGTCCCCATTTTGTGTATCTTTTTGTGGGATCATGCTGTTAGGGAAAAGGATTTGGTCTGCAGGAGAATGATGGCTCAGATGATGCGATGTGTGGAAAGTGACTGAGAAGCTCTGGTTGTCACATAAGGTGATTTTAAATGAAATCTTCTGATGTTTTGGTTTCTGCAAGCGGGCAGGTGTGATTAATTTGTATGCGGCTTATGACAGCGCTTGAACGGAAGTGGTTCTGAAATGGAGCGGAGCAAAGTGGGGCTGGGATCTATTCTGTTTCATCCTTTTTTTTTGTGTGTGTTGTGTGTGAGCAGGTGAAGTACAGTACGTTGGGACTGTGTCTGACACTCACTTGTACGTCATTTTTTTGTGTGTGTGGTGGCTCACTTGTCTCACTAAGCGACAAAGAAATAATAGTGGCAGTTTGAAATGTTTTGCCCAGTTCTTTAGCCAATGAGAAAGCAGGCTGGGTACAAGGATACAATGTATGAGGCTGGCAGGGTTGGCATGTCTGGTACCTTTTACTTACAGGGCTCTCAGTGTAAGTTAATGTACCCCATGCCAGCCAATCAGATTTGTTTATCTGCAAAGCCCATTTTCTGAAGATAGATAAAGCCATTGAACCAGATGGCATCCACCCATGCATACTAAGAGAACTTAGGGATGAATTGGTAGCATCCCTAGCAGATCTTTTTAGCAGATCCCTGAGAGAGGGAATTGCTTCACAAGACTGGAAAAGGGCAGTAATGGTTCCCATTCATAAAGGAGGGAGCAGGGAGGTGGTGGGTAACTACTGCATGTCAGTTTCACCTTGGTGGTAGGCAAGATGATAGAAACCCTGCTAAAGGAAAGAATTTTAACTTTCCTGGAAGAGACTGGACAGCTGGACAGCAGGCAACATGGCTTCATGGTGGGAAGATCCTGCCAGACTTATCTGATCGAGTTTTGTGACTCAATTACTAAGATAGAGAACCGGGGGGAGCTGTGGATGTTATCTACCTTGACTTTAGCAAATCGTTTGACTCAGTCCCACACAGAAGGCTACTAAATAAGCTTGAGCATGCAGGAGTAGGACAGGAAGTGGTATCATGGGTTAGGAGCTGGCTTAGTCAGAGGAACCAGTTGGTGATGGTCAATGGGGCAGCATCAGGGGATGGGGTGACCAGTGGGGTGCCACAAGAGATTCATCCTGGGTCCTTTGCTGATTAGTATTTTCATAAGTGACATCACTGAGGGGCTGGGTGGGAAGGTGAGTCTGTTTGCAGATGACACAAAAATCTGCAACAGAGTGGACACTGCTCATCGAGTGGAACAAATGAAAAGTGTATTGCTCAAGCTAGAAAAATGTTCCAACATATGGCAGTTAAAATTTAATGCACAAAAATGCAAAGAGCTACATCCGGGCAGGAGCAACCCATGGATGGTCTACTATCTTGGAGGGGAGCAGTTAACAGCCACCAAACAGGAGTGGGATCATCATCTCTGATTACTTTAAAGTGGGCAGACAATGTGAAAAAGTAATACAAAAAGCAAGCAAAATGCTGGGATGCATAGGAGGGGGCATCACAAGTAAAAAGAAGGAAGTAATCATGCCACTATACAAATCCCTGGTAAGGCCACACCTTGCATACTGCATACAGTTCTGGTGGCCTTATCTCATGAAGGATGTGGATATAGAGACGGTACAGAGGAGGGCAACAAAAATGGTTCAAGGGCTCCATGAATTGCCATATGAAAGCAGATTACGGCAACTTAACACTTACTCACTGTAACTACGCAGAGATGATAGAGACATTCAAGTTCCTGAAGGGCATTAACAGAGTCCCTACCCAGGAACTCTTTCTGATCAATAGCTCCACAAGGACAAGGGGTCATGAAATGAAATTAAGGGGAGAGAGGTTCCGGGGTAACATGTGTAAGTTCTTCTTTATGGAAAGGGTGGGGGTTCCATGGAATATCCTAGCTGCAGAAGTCATTTTTGACTCCAAAACAGTAGAACAATTCAAATCTGCTTGGGGTAGGCATAAGGGGATTGTTGTCTGTAAGAAATTCTAATGGGGGGAGGGGCAGCACTCAGAACAGACTATATGGACCTTTGGTCCCCATCTGCTGTCACTTTTTATGTTTCTGTTTTATTATTGATCAGCAATTAAAAGCTTTTATGACATAAATACAATAGATAAGCAAGATAAATATAAACCAACAGATATGCTAGCATAAACATTAATAATACAAAGAATCTCAGCACAAATGCACAGAGGCAAGGCTTACTCATAAAGGGCATAGCAACAAAGACAGACTTCAAAGAAACACAAACCATACATGCCCCATGAAACAAATCGCCATGAAAATTGAAACCAGTTCTGCATTAAGCAGGAATGCACGGTGCCAAAGGGTCTCTCACACAATGTGTGAAGGGTGAGGGCCACAGATGCAGACATGTGTTTCATCCTATACAGGACTGGTCACTGGGCTTCATCTGCATCTCACTCCTGCAAAAAAACAAGGCAGCCCTAATATGGTCTTGTGGGTTTAGATCATGGTGGACCCAAATTAAGAAAGCTAAAAAGGCAAATAACCTCAGCACAAAAGCACGGAGGCAAGGTTTACCTATCAAGGGCATTTGAAACAAAGTCAGGTTTCCAAGAAATACAAAATCACTCATACCCCCATAATGCAAAGTATCATGGGTTATAAATGTAAATCACATTACAATTTTGGCTGGTTCTGCTTTATGCAGGAATACATGGTTCCAAAGGGTCTCTCATACAATCTGCAAAGGGTGAGAACAGAAGACACAGACACATGTTTTGTTCTGCACAGGTCTCATGAGTGTGACTCATCCTTCTCTTACCCTAGGGGAAAATGAGCCAGCCAGAATGTGGTCTTAAAGGTTTGGGTCACGGTGGGCCTGAAATAAGAAAACAAGATAAAAAGACAAATAACTGTTTCACAAAGCATTCCTGCTTAAAGCAGAACCAGCCTACATTGTCATGGTGATTTACAGATACATCCCATGTTGCTTTGCATTATGGGGTATGTGTGATTAAACATTAATAAGCCCTACCAATTCAAAACTGTTTTAGTACAAAACATAAAAGGATTATATAAGGCTTCATACACTGATTAAAGAGTTAGCAAGGATGTTTACAAAAGTGTACAGGCAGTTGGATGAAGGCATAACATTTGCATCAACATGTACATGGCAATTTTTTTTGCCATGTTCCTCCAAACAAAAACATAAAACTGTGTCAGTTCAGTGCTGAAAAATGTATTAGAAAACAGAGTGAAATATACACTTGTGTGAAACCTATTTATAGTGAGAGAGCTTTGAGTGTGGTTATCTACTGTACTGTACATCCCTCAAATTTAAAATAGGTAGTCTCTTATAGTACTGGAGGGCATAACTGGCACAAAGTCTGACAGTGGCCTACTGTTTCTTTTTTCATTTTATAGCTACCACAAAAATGGTAGCTATAAAATGGAACAGTCGCTGTACAAAATCATCTTTCGGCTAACTAACTGATAGTGTCATTGTTCATGCGGTGGGGTCACAAAAGTCCATGTTGAAAACTTGGAGTGAAAATACCAAGAAACATCCAGGGCATTAGGGTTTCCAACCATAACACCCTGCCCTGTAATTTGCAATGGTTTTTTTGAGACCTCTTCTTATGAACTGTGATTTTCTTAATCTGTCCTGAACATTGATTTCGCTCAGCGACTGTGCCTCTGTGCGCCACATGTACGAAAACATATTTTGGGCCAGATGTGAAAAATGGCAGCTGTACTGTTCACAAGGAGGTGTGGAAAAAAGGCAATGTTGAAAATCTGGAGTGAAATATAAAAAATTCTCAAAGTTATGAGCGTGCGTGGGAACTGCACAATGCACACTCGTAACACAGTCATTTTTGGGAATCTTTTCACCAAATTTGCAACATAGACTTTTTGAGAGCCCACCTCATGAACAGTGACACTGTTGTTTCATTAATCAATCCTGGAAGGTGATTCCACACAGTGACTGCAAAATCACCTTTCAGGACCAAATAACGACATGACAGTGACTGAGTTCATCAGGCGGAAAATTTGGTACTAAAAGTCACAAAAATGGCCGCGATATCCACCTAAGTTGAACCCCACCCCCACCATTTATGCCATTATACACCTTACCGGCATTTCTTCAGTTCGTGATTGGCTTTGAAGAGTGCAGATGTGTTCCCGCTCCACTGAAGATCATCGCACCAGGCTCTGGAGGTAAGAATGAGGTGAGGGATGTAGGGGGAGGTGGGTGCAGGTTGGGGAAGGGGGCACCGCAAACAACAACTGGAGACCATTTTCTTGTTTACAGGTTTAGAAAAAACTTTGCAGGAAAGTTTTCTTGTTTTTCGAGTACATTTGACAAGCTGAGGTGGGCTCCCTGCATGCCACCTGTATTTTTAGGGAGGGGGTACTGGAACCGACTGGGATTGGGCACCCCGTCGGCAAAGAAAAAGGGTCTGTGTTTGGGGGGGCATGGTGCTGAGGGGGGTTAGGCACCCCCCTCGGCAGCAAATTATGCGGGGACATTATGCTGATGGGGATTGGGCTCCCCCGTCAGCAAATGAACTGGGGAGAGGCCATGCCAACAAAGGGATCAGGCACCCCCATGTCAGCTTTTCTGGAACTGTGAGAGGCAGACAGCTGTTGTTTATTGAAATATAACACCAGGCAAGGCACGTCCTGCAATGAGGGGGTGCTCCCTCATTGCGGCGGAGAAATCATTTCAAGTTGGTGGCACACTTCTGAGCTTCTGTCATAGACAGCGTGCTCATTTAATGGTGCCACAGACACAAGCCCCCAAAAGCAGTGGTGGCACTGGCCACAAGATGACTGCACCTCCACAACCTGCTTCTCCAGCAAGCTGTCACAACATGTTTCTTGTGTATGCGTGCAAACAAACATAAAAAAGACACAAAAGATGCTCTTTTTTTGACAATCATAGACCCTTTAAAGGTTATCCAGAGAAGAGTTAAAAATTCATATCCAACCAGACCAAGAAGACGTTTTGTTATTCAACTTGGGAGTTGCAGACAAAGAACCAGACCTGGTATTCCAAACCCTGGGCCAGTAAATGCTGAGCATTTCCTATGGGTGAGAAAGGCTTGGGTTGCTAACTGCACCTCAGTCAGCACCTCCTGTCAATTTAACCAACCATTACTGGCTTTGATTATAGAGGCATCAAGGCACTGCCCTCTTGGTCAGCACATCAGAGAGGTTTTACTTATTTTTTTTTTTTTTGCAATTCACTTTACTTTTTTCCCCCTCGAGCCGCCTGCCACCTTCTCATCCTCTCGTTCACAGCTCACCGGCTTCTGTCCCCAAATTGGCCACCCCCCCGATACCCCATGGCTTCCCCCCCATGGTGGGGGCCCGCGACACGGGGGTAATGTCCCAGGCACATAGTTTTAGGTCAGGGGTCGGCCTGGGGACATATTGGAAGCTGCGGCGGGCTTCATTAATGGCGGCAGGTGCTCGGCTGTTTTTCTGGTTTTTCTGTGGAGGCAGGGCCATGCTCCTTGATGCCTCACGTCACCACCGGCCCCGTCTCCCAGGAACATGTAAGCGTCGGATGCTTGGGCACACCCTGGCCTCCACCAGGGGTCCCCAGTGCACCGATCACTGCCCACATCCTCCCCCTGGAGTAGGAGAGCTGCCCTATGGGCCCTCGATCCTACTACTCCCCCCCAGCCGGCCCTCTGACGACCCGGGTCCGTTCCCGAACCCGGGTCGCCGGCGTCGCAAGTGGAAATCCCACCGCTGCGCCAGCGGGCTGGCCTAGGTTTTACTTATTTTTTTATTTTGTTTTTGTTGACTGGGAGAGGAGAACTAGACAGTTCTGCCTATTTTCAGCCTTGTCCTGGGGAGGAAGGATACAGATGAATGCCAACTGACATGGAACCAGAATAAGCTGTTGGTGGTATTTTTAGTGAATGGGGGAAATTTGGCCAGGACACTGGGGAAGTACCACTGCTCATCAGCAGGTGGTGCTAATGGCTTGCTGATCGAGCATGGTGGATTCAGAGTTGGCTGAGGAGGGCAAGGGGCAGGCTGGTGTACTGACTCCGGTCCCAGTTGAAACCCTTGTGGATGATGAGGAACCGTTTTGCTTCACAGCATCTGCTGTGATATCAGATGTATCGGGTGAGGCTTCAGAAGTGGACAGCCTCATGGAATCGGACCTGGATGCAGAGGATGTTTTTTTAAAAAACACTGACCAGGACATTGGAAAGACATTAGAGCAATTCAGCAGGAACTAGAGGAAAAGCGGTGTCTGGTACACCAGATCCTAGAGGAGAATGAACAGCACTTTGTGAAGCATGAGGAGGCACCAAAATGAGGAGTGCAACAGGAGAAGAGTCAGCCCCAAGAACCAAGCTGTAGTTTCAGCTCTACATCTGGCGAGGTTCCCTGCAACAACCAGAAAAAAGCAGTGGCACAAGGGCCAGTCATGGCAGAAAGGTCAGCATGAGAGGAAATAGTGCCAACTTTCAGGCTGCAACCTGGCATTGAAGTGGGGTTGGAAGATTGGTCGCCAGAGGTTACATTAGGTGGAGCAGGTTGGAGAAGATCCAATGGCTGGATATGGGAACCAGACCCTGACTGGGTTTCACTTTCCACACCAAGAATGCTGGTCCAGGGGGAAAAGCAGCAGGAGGCTTCTAATGCTGGTCAGGTAATTCCTGAAATGATCCAGGGTGTGTCGGGTATGTTGACTAAGGGGGACAGTATGACTGCTAAGATAGCAGGAGGGCCTGCTGAGGTGCATGGGGCATGCTGCTCTGAGCATCTTAATATTTTCAGGGACCGTCTGTCCCAGGACTGGGGATACTCCCATGTCTATGGCATCTGAAGAGGCCCAACCAACCAATAAAGAAGGGGGTGACCCTGTGGCAGAAGACACAGGGACAGGTCCTAGCAAAGATAATGCTGCTGGACCAAGAACATTTTCAGAGGTCTTAACTGACTCTCATAGGCCTGGGACACAGCAAAATGCATCTTCCAGGGGTAGACTGGGGTTCTCCCCCCCCAGGAAGTGTTAGGTTCACAGGTTTCTCCGAAAGGGCTGAACCAACCCCCAGGAGAAACACAGTCCACCTCAGATATAGAGGTGGCCTAGATGTCAGGCCAGACAGATTATATGTGGGCAGGACACTCCTGAAAGATTCTTTACATTTCATGGCCTCTGAAATATATGCCCTGATCCACATATCAGGTGAAGAAAACTTTGACATTAGCTTTTGTTTCATGCAAGGCCTGGAGCACTTTTGGAATAAATATAACCAGCTATAATTTCCTCCCTGTAGATGCCCTTTGTGGCGATGCCACTAACCAAGCCCACTATTAAAAATTATCATATTACGTTTCGCAACAAAAATTTCCACATTCGAGACACTGTTCATTGGCTAAATCAAAAATGTGATGTGCTGAGTGCCCCAAAGGCCATTATTGATTCTCAATGTCTTTGGACAGGGGGCTGGAGGTTCAGAGTAAAATTAAGACATAAAGAGGAGGGGGTGTTTCATATCCCAAACAGTTTTTTTCTAGGCCGAGACAGGGAGTGTGCTTCTACCTTAGACAACCAAAGGCCTGTTGCAGGTGTGCAGCATGAACACACCTATCAAATGTATGTGATGTCATGAGATTTGGGTTATGTGGAGAGTGTGAACATATCAGTTCCAAATGTAATAATCACATCAAATGTAATTTATGCGATGACTATGGTCATATGTTCCAGGACCGCCCCTGGGCCTCAAAGAATAACACAAGGAATGTAAATCCTGATGAGCTGATCAGAAAACCTCAACAAGCTGAAACACAGGATAGAAAATCCACATACTGGTCTGCAACAAGGCAGGACCCCCCCCCACACCAAATATCCCTATGAATAATCAAGACCAGGACTCAGCCCAGCCAGCAGAGGCTGACAGCAATGCTTCAGGGGTAGACACTCCAATGGAGGAAGAATACAGTGAGGGAACTCTTGCCATGTCTCCTCACCCTGAGACTGAAACCTCTCAGATGCCCCCCCCCCATCTCTGGGCACGCAGGGTCAGAAATGATTGAGTGACGATGTAGCTTGAGGAGCCAAAAAATAAGCCAGGCTAAGGTGGCCACAGCAAACCCCTTTGAGGTACTGAATTCCCAAGATGAAGGTAATACTGGTTCAGGAGAGCTGGATTCTGATGTTTCTTCTTCCACATCAATACAACTTGAAGTAGAAAGAAAAAAGATACTTGAATCAAAGAAAAAGAAGAAAAAAAAAGAAGAGAAAAAAATGAACTTTATATTATTTTATCAATTGTGTTATTCTCTATTGCTTCAGCAAATGTCTGTAGTTTGTTGAATAGTAAGAGGAGGGATGCTGTTTTCTCTTTATTGAAGAATTTGGCTTGTGAGGTGATTTTTTTTTACAAGAAACATGACTAAATTCAACCTCAGCAGTAGCACAAGCTGAGCGAGCCTGGGTGTGGGGCCCATCCTATTGGTCATTCGGACCAGATAAAGCAGATGAGGTGGGACTTTTATTAAAGGGTGGGGGGCTTGGATTTCAAAAAATTGTAGATATTCAGCAAGGAAGAGTATTACTAATTGACTGGTTATGGTACAACCAATATTGTAGATTTTTTGTAATCTACAGACCTCAGAGTAAAGCAGAAAGGGTGCAGTTATGACAATTGGTCCAACCTTATTTAGCTACAATTCAGAATGTATATATGGGAGGGGATTTCAAATGCACATTAGGCATAGATACTCAAAAATTACAAATGAAGAAAATATACTGTGATACCCATGCTTTAAAACAGTGTATAGACACAGCTGAATTAATTGTTTTCAGAATGCTTCCCCTCCAGTACCTTACACTTATGCTAGATGGCCCCTTCATACCAAGATTGATTATTTTTTTGTCTCCCAGAGAATTCAAGTTTTTTAAACTTCATTATTTCCTTTGGAATTTTCAGACCATCTTTTAATCAAAACCATAGTGAACACAGAAGTTGGAGAAGTACAACCCACTATCAGGTGGAAAATGAATTGTTCCAGTTTAACTGAAATAGAAGTACAGTCATGGCTTTTGCCTGTTTCCATAGCCAGGGCCTCTTTATTGCCTCAATACGAGGATCTTTTACTCTTGGTGGTTAGACACAATTGGCCTGATGGGATTCATCCCAGAATTCTAAAAGAACTAAGGGTAGAACTAGTGACACCACTGACTACCCTTTTTAACAAATCATGGGAGGATGGGGTGGTACCCAAGGACTGGAGGAGGACAGATGTGATTCCCCTTCACAAAAGTGGGAACAAGGCAGAAGCAGAAAACTACAGACCTGCTAGTTTAACCTCAGTGATAGGGAAAATGATGGAATCACTTCTGAAGGAAAGAATTGTTGAGTATCTAGAGGTCAGAGGGGTACAGGACCCTAGGCAGCATGGATTCACAGCGGGAAGGTCATGCCAGATGAATCTGATAGATTTCTTTGACTGGGTGACCAAAGTAGTAGATCAGGGAGGGCTGTGGACATGGCCTACCAGACTTTAGCAACGCATTTGACACAGTCCCACACAAAGATTAATATAAGTTAGCCAGCCTGGGAGTGGGTCCCAAGATGACAGCCTGGGTAAAGAATTGGCTGGAGAATAGGACACAGAGAGTAATAGTAAATGGAGTCCACTCAGAAGAAAGGAGGGTTACTAGTGGGGTACCACAGGGTTCAGTATTAGGACCGGTCCTCTTCAATATCTTTATAAGCGACATTGCAGAGGGACTGGAAGGAAAAGTATGTCTCTTTGCAGATGACACAAAGATCTGCAACAGAGTTGATGCACAGGGTGGGGTGGAAAGGATGAGAAGGGACTTGGCAAGGTTAGAGGAATGGTCAAATGTATGGCAGCTTAGATTCAATGCTAAGAAGTGCAAGGTAATGCACCTGGGAAACAAAAACCCAGGGGAAGAGTACACAATGGGGGGTGAGATACCAACAACAACAAAAATGGAAAGGGACCTGGGGTAGTCATATCAGATGACCTAAAGGTGGGCAAGCAATGTGAGAGGGCAGCAAGGAGAGCTGGGGGGATACTGGGATGCATAGGGAGAGGCATCACCAGTAGAAAACAGGAAGTTATTATCCCTCTGTACAGAGAGCTGGTGAGACCCCATCTGGAATACTGTGTGCAGTTCTGGAGACCCAATCTCCGCAAAGACATAGACAGTATGGAAGCTGTCCAGAAGAGGGCAACTAAAATGGTGCAGGGTCTGCACCGGAAGACATATGAAGAGAGACTTAAGGAGCTTAATATGTATAGCCTCGAGGAAAGGAGAGAGAGGGGGGACATGATAGAAACGTTCAAGTACCTCAAGGGAATCAACAAAGTCCAAGAGGGTAGCATCTTTCAAAAAAAGAGGTGTGCAAGAACAAGAGGGCACAATTTGAAGATGGGGCGGCTCAGAGGTAATTTAAGGAAGTATTTTTTCACAGAGAGGGTTGTGGATGCATGGAACGGCCTTCTGGAGGAGGTTGTGGAGTCAAAATCAGTGGTGGAATTCAAGCATGCATGGGACAGTCATAAGGCCATTCTAGGGGTTGGGGGTAGGAAGAAGTAGGCTGCTGGTTAACTAGGATCTACAGTTTATCCAGTAGGTAGGGAAATGGGCAGACTGGGTGGGCCAAGCAGTCCTTATCTGCTGTCAAATTCTATGTTTCTATGTTTCTATGACACAAAGAAGGAAGCGTGTAAATGGCTGCAAGATTTTGGGAAAACTGGGGCTAGGAGGAACTTGATACAGTATTTGGGCTTACAAAATCAATGATATAGGCTTTTAACTGCCTCTTATGTTTCCAACACAGATTTATCAGATCAGATTATTGGGATAAAAAATTAAATGAAAAAAGGTGCAGTACGATATGTCTGCTTCTTTACAAAATGAAGTATGTTTGGGCACAAGTAAAACACCTTATTCTGATCCATGCCAAGCATGCAAAGATAGGAAAAACAGGTCTAGTTTCACTTGCCTTACTAACAATAGAGGGGAAAAGGTGGTTCAGACAGAGGGAATTATGATTATTGTAGAAAATCATCTGAGTACAATTGCCAACATTGATTCCAGTATAGAGAAGAAAATGGATGATTACCTGATCGATATTAAGATGAACGAGTTGGATGTTACTAATATTGTGGCATCAGCACCAATAACAGAGCAAGATGTTTTACAGGTTATTAACACCTTGAAATTGGGTATATCTCTGGGTTCGGATGGCATTCCAAAACAAATTCTATAAAACCTTTTCATCCATAATGGCTGCCTTTCTGTCAAGAGTGTTTTAACTATTTATTCGATTCAAACAAAGTTCCATCTGATTTTACTCTTGGACTAGTGATTTTTTACATAAATCTGGGGAGGTAACTGACATTGGTAATTGGAGACCTATTAGTCTCTCAAATTCAGACTTTAAAATTCTCGCTCATGTTTTGCAAAAAAAGGTTACAGGTAGTTGCCCCAGGGGTAATTCATCCAGCACAAACTTGTTCAGTTCCTGGGAGGAACATACAAGACAATCTGGCAATACTGAGGGAGGTAAAAGAGTTTTGTAAAGGGAAACCTGAAGCTTGGTGTTTGCTGTCATTAGACCAAAGCAAGGCTTTTGACAGAGTTAACCATGTTTTTTATTCAAAATCTTAACACATTATGGGATTCCTAAGGCCTTTATAAAATGGATTCGGCTTTTATATGAAAATGCAATCATCACCCCAGAAATAGCAGGTCGGGGAGGGAAACATATTCACATTTGGAAAGGCATACAACAAGGGTGCCCTTTAAGCCCCTTGCTGTATGTTTTCACTATTGATCCTTTTATCAAGAAAGTAACTGTGAAAGGAAGCATAAAAGGCATCTCAGGGACTCAACAGGGTGATATTGTTACAATGTTAGCTTATGCCGATGATTTGTGTTTTTTTCTGAGTGATAGGAATAGCTTGGATCAACTAATGTTGGAAACTGAAGCCTTTTCTAGGGTGTCGGGATCAAGACCGAACTTAAATAAAAGTAGAGGTTTGTCTTTGGGAAATTCCTCAGGGGTTTGGTCAAACGCCCTGACATTCAAATAACTAATGAACCCATTAAAATATTAGGTGTATTTTATGGTCCAGGTGATATGGATAAATTTAATTGGGAAAAAGAATTACAGGCTGGAGAGGCTAGGGTGGTGAACTGGAATGGCTGGAAAATGTCTAAGGTGAAAAGAATATTTATATAATTAAACAATTTTTGTTACCAGTTTCGTTATACATCGGATCTGTTTTTCCTTTACCCAGTGTTTTTGATACAAAACTTTATAGTCTTTTTTTCAACTTTTGTGGGGAAGCAGGTTGAACCCCATAAAAAGGGAGGTGACTTATTTACCTGTTAGGAAGGGCGGGGTAAATATGATAAATCTGGTAGTATTTTTTCATACATATTTTTGGACTAAAATCTTGACTATATTATTTCACCCTCAGCAATCCATGGCTTCAAAATGGGGTTGGAATTCTCTAAGCAAATATTAGATCAGTGGGAAGATATGGCTTCTAGGGTTACTAAAGCATCAAAGATTACAGGATTTTATGTCAGTGCTTTTCAAAAGCTATTTAAATGGAAAGTTACAAAACAAATGGTTACTCTGGGGGCTCGGAAAACTATGTACAAATGGATCTTAGAGAGTATAGGCCCATCTGACCAAGAATTTAAGAACAGCACTCCTTAAGGTTGGCAAGCAATGTGAGAAGGCAGTAGGGAGGGCTGGGGGGATACTGGGATGTATAGGGAGAGGTATCACCAGCAGAAAACAGGAAGTTGTTATCCCCCTGTGCAGACAGTTGGTGAGACCCCATCTGGAGTACTGCATCCAGTTCTGGAGACCCCATCTCCGCAAGGACATAGACAGGATGGAGGCAGTTCAGAGGAGGGCAACTAAAATGGTGCAGGGTCTGCAAGAGAAGCCATATGAGGAGAGACTAAAGGAGCTTAATATGTATACCCTTGAGGAAAGGAGGGAGGGAGGGACATGATAGAAATGTTTAAGTACCTCAGTGGAATCAACAAAGTCCAAGAGGGTAGCATCTTTCAGAAAAAGAGATGTGCAATAACAAGGAGGCTCAACTTGAAAATAGAGTGGGAACGGCTCAGTGGCAATATGAGGAATTATTTTTTTCACAGAGAGGGTGGTGGACGCATGGAACAGCCTGCCTGAGGAGGTTGTGGGGTCTAAAACTATGGGAGAATTCAAGAATGCATGGGACAGACATAAGGTAATTTTTGTGGGGGGTAGGAAGAAATAGGCTGTTGGTTAGATAGGATCTGCAGCTTATCCTCAAGGTAGGGAAATGGGCAGACTCGGTGGGCCAAGCGGTCCTTATCTGCCATCAAAGTCTAGGTTTTTATGTTTCTATGTTCTTCAGCAAATAAGCTGGTTTATAGAGTATTAACTAACAAAATGTGGGATGTGCAATGGTTGTGTGCCCGTGGTCGATTGGGGGTGAAAGGTAATAAACACAAAGCACTTGATGAAAGGAATTGTTTATACCCAGGATGTGCTTTACAGTTGGAAACTCAGGATCACTTTTTATTTAAATGTTCATATGCTTCTGGTTTATGGCCTTTTTGGCAAATAAATGGAAATTGCCATGACTAGCTCAGTTAACATATGACAATTTGGTTTTGGGGTACTTCCCAGCATTATTGCGGAATTATCATAGTGGTACATTTGTTTTTTGTATGTCTCAAGTATTATCTCTGGCAAAGCAAATGTCGATTTTTGATCCTGCAGCAACAAATGTCTTGTGTTACCTTCAATAAAATTTGTGAGATGGCATTGTTAGATATATATATATATATATATATATATATATATATATATATACGAAAGAAAAAAAAATGCAGCCAAAAACTAAAAGTTGTTTCCAAAAATATGCTTAAACAGGATTTTAGCACAGTAGGAGGAACAGTATGTAGTTATAAATATAAATTGAGACTTTTAGTACTAGTGTTACACTTTCAATAGAGACTTTAGTATACCTTGTTATGATGTTCTTTTTCTATTATTATGTAACAAGTTTTCTTTATGTATTATGGTTTTGTATACTTTGTCTGTGGTTATCTAATAAAACTTCCCTACTCGTCAGTAGGGGGGACCCTTTTCTGCCATTCCAACATGGCATCTGGCCGGACTGAGGGTAAAAGAGATTCTGAGGTGTTGCCTATGGAGATTTCTGGGTCTATTGAAAGTCCAAATATGGTAGGAAATGAAACTTAGACTCCAATGAAGGAAAGAGATACATCTAAAACCAATGGTGAGCCTATGGAATTACAAAGCAATACTACAAATCTATATCAGACTCTACATCCAGAACGTAGGAGGATGAGCACGGTCACTTTTTCTGCTGATCAGGTACAGACTAATATCTCAGGAAGACCTACTATGAAATGCATTAAAAAAACATAAACAGTTTTTGCTTAATTTGTTACAAGAAGACAATACTCCTACTGTACAGGACAATTTTTCCTCTGCTCCAGGCACTAGCTCAACCGTTTTTACTGTACCTTCCCAGTTTACCCCAGCAGACCCTATAGCCAGTTCTACTGCACCTGAAGTTGTTTGTGCACCTTTATCTGCTCCAGACCAGATGCCGTCTCTAAGAGAGGGCCGCTATGGTAAAAGCAGTAAAAATATTTCACCTTGGTCTCCTGAGGCCACCTTGCATGCTGTAGGGTGGCAACAAGGTTAAGATTCACAGACTTGGACATCCCCAGGCCCAGTTCGGGCTGCTGATATTATTAAAGAATGCACACCTGATATGCAAACGTCTGAAACAGTTTCAGAAAATGTTGACAAATTTCCAAGAATGAACACTTTGCCAGCTGGCTCTTCCACAGTAAACATTCAGGTTGCTACAGAAACAGCCCCTTCATACGGGTACTGCACTACAAGAGACTCATCCCATGCCCATGTCCCGGGACAAGAAGAAACAATTCCAACTCTTACTGCTGCAGAAACAGAGCAGCCCAGAAGCTTATGGATGTCAGACTTATTCAAAAACATGGGTGAGTTGGCACAGTGTAGAAACACTGCCCATCTGAAGTTTAATGGGGACTCTGCTGTCACTGCAGACAGAAGGACAGTTCTTCATAAAATGTTAAAACACCATGGGCTGGATATTCAAAAGGGTTGCGTCATGCGCAATAGGGTTGCACCTGCGCAAGTCTGAAATGCGCCATTCTGCGATATTCAGCAGGAGGCAGTTGCGCTTCCCAAGTCATGCTGAGCAACAGCGCAATGCTAATGAAGGCATGCTCAACTGGAGGGGGAGGAACCATGCATAAACTGCACAGCCCGATATTTAGCCAGCTGTGCAGAGTTGTGCAGGCGCAACCCCCTACCTGCACCTGCACAACTTTGAGCCAAAAAAAAAAGGATCAAGTCGAGGGCCACCCACAGGTGAGCTGCCGCATTGCAGGGCACAACACAGCAGCTGCCACCTGTGGGTGGCCCTCCACTTGTTCCTGTGCCTCCTGCAGCCCGATCACGGGCATAATAAGTAACCCCGTGGCCGGATCGCAGGCAGAACACACTTCCCCACTAGCCCGATCGTGGGCATAACGTAAATGAACCCCCGACTGGCCGATCGTGGGCGCAATGAAATGAACCCTCCCGACTAGCCCGATCGTGGGCAGGCGGAGTTCACCCCCGACTAGCCCGATCGCGAGCCAAGCGGAGATCAACCCCCAAAGACCAATATCCCTGGTGGTCCAGTGGACTTGCGAAGCCCGATCGCGGGCATAAGAGTCAAACCCCCAAAGTCCAATTTCCCTGGTGGTCCAGTGGACCGTGAAGCCAGATCGTGGGCATAAGAGTCAACCCCCAAAGTCCAATTTCCTGGTGGTCCAGTGGACCACGAAGCCTGATCATGGGCATAAGAGTCAAACCCACCCCTCTCGAAAGTCCAATTTCCTGGTGGTCCAGTGGCCCTCCACCCCACCCACCCACGGAGCCCCACCACCCTGCTTCCCCCATCAGCGGTGGGAAGCAGCACCCCACCCGCCTGCCACCCACCCACCGACTGACAGCTCGGTAGGGCTGCACACCCATTTGTTCAGAGCAAGAGCCAATGGGCATGCAGCCCATACCGTACAAGGCAGTACAGATATGTGAATGAATCAGTCAGTCAGCGGGTAGCGGGGCAGCAGGTGGTTGGGGTGCTGCTGCCCACCGGCTGATGGGGGGCCACTGGACCACCAGGGAAATTGGACTTGGTGGGGTGGATTTGACTCTTATGCCCACGATCAGGCTTCGCAGTCCACTGGACCACCAGGGAAATTGGACTTTGGGGGGGGGTTTGACTCTTATGCCCGCGATCAGGCTTCACGGTCCACTGGACCACCAGGGATATTGGTCTTTGGGGTTGAATCTATTCTGCCCGCCGATCGGGCTAGTCGGGGTCATTTACATTATGCCTGCGATCGGGCCAGTCGGGGGTTCTCTACATTATGTCTCGCGATCGTCCAGTCGGGGCTGGGGCCATTTCCATCATGCCCACGATCGGGCTGCAGGTCATCGTCCCCGGCGGCTGCTGCCTGGGAGGCGCCAGGCTCCAAGTCGTCGGGGATCGGTGCACCTGCATGCTAATGGCATGCAAATGGGGCCGTAATTAGATGCAAATGGCCCCCGTCGTCTTGCATAAATTATGGCCCCATTGCATGTCACCTTTTGAATATCGGAAATTTGTGCATGGCGCAATGGAACTTGCACCACCGCATCTGAATGCTCCACTCTGACCACTTGCGGTGGAGCAAGTTCCACTGCGCCATGCACAGTGGCTGTGGCCGGGGGGGCGGTATTCAAAGGAGTTGCTCAATAGCTCAACTCCATTGAATATCGCCCCGGCCACACCCCTGCACAACTTTTTTGAGCAGCGCAAGGGCTTGCACCACAGAATGGCGCAGTTTGAATATCCAGCCCAATGGGTATAAATGCCAGTGAATTGTTTGCTGTCACACATGTCAGGAGGAAGTCACTTACAACTTAAGTTTTAAGACTAGTCATACTCTAGAAAAATTCTGGGCTAAATATCCTCACATACAAAATACCCCTTTGTGGAAGCTGTTTTTTCCCATTCCTCTAACCAAACCCACCATTAAGACCATAACTTTGCTGTTTAGGAATGAGGGGATACATATAGTTGATGTGCAGTACTGGCTGCAACAGAGGTGCAAAATTTTAGAAACACCTGCCCCCCGTTTTAGATGAGGATTTTGTATGGACAGGAAACTGGAAGGTAAAGGTACAATTGAAACATTCAGATTCTGGAATAATTCATCTTGCTGGTAGCTTCTATATAGGCAAGGATAGAGGCTTATGCTTTTACCCTGGGCAACCTAAAACCTGCCACAAGTGTGGAACACACACACCTCAGTTCAGTTTGTGACAAACCTAAATGTAGCCTCTGTTTAGAATACGGGCATCTGAGTTTTGGTTGCCCAAATCCACTTTAAATATAACCTGTGTGATGAGGGAGGGCCATTCTTATAGATCCTGCCCATGGGCAGCTTGTAATAGGTTAGATTGTGCTCACTAAGATCCAGTCCCATTAATAGAGCAATGTCAGGTTAAGGCACAGAGCAAACAATCTGATTCTGCAGAAAATCCATCTAGCAATATAGAGCCTACACCCCCCCACCCACTGGAGGAAGAAACCTCTCAGAGGATGGTTATAGAAGAAGTCCCCCCCATTGATACAGTAGAGGATCCCCCCTCCCCCATAGTCCCCCTGAAAATAGCAGCACTATTTCTGATATGCCACCCCCTCCCCCTGCAGACCAGCCACAGTTTACACTGGCAGATCCCAAAAAGAAAAAAGGGGAAAAAAGCAGATCAGACCCCACCAAACAGCATTATGTGGTTACTAGAAACAAGTATCAATCTCTAGCTAAAAGAAGGCAGTGGGGGGAGGGCACACTGAGGATGAAGGGAAGGATTTGGATTAATCTTCTGTGTCCTCTAAAATTGATCTCTCTTCTGATTCACAGTTAGATACTGTTAAAAAGAAAAATGATCAGAATTACCAGAAGGTTTCCTGATGATTTATATGATATATGTCTCCCCTCCCCCCTTTTTTTGGTAAGCCATGAGGGGTAGTCAGTGGTTTTCTCCATTGATATTAAATGTCTTTAGCATCAAATCATACAAGAAGCACCTGACTACCCTTCAGTTTTTAAAGGACTTACAAAATGACATTATTTTTCTCCAGGACACTAGGATAAAAAACACTCATGAAGTTTCACATGCTAAACTATTATGGATGGTAGGTCCTTAATATTGGTCCCAAGGTTCTGATTTATGTGATGGGGTTGGCATGTTATTGAAAGGTTTTCATTTTTCTGTACACAGGGTGGTGGACATTAGTCCAGGTAGAGCTTTTTAATTGGATATTTGTTTGGGAAACATGGCCTTTAGACTGTTGAATGTATACGCCCCTCAAAGCATAGCATCACAAACTGAACTTTTCAAACTATTACAACCTACCTGCACACTAGCAGGCATATTATAATGGATGGTGATTTTAATTGTCCACTCTCACTGGCAGGCTGGGGTGGCTGCACCACAAAACTTTTCGGAGATACAAATTGTTTGAACTCAATTTTGAAAATAGCAGGGTTAATGGATGGATACACTTTACCCTTGCTACTCACATAGACTACCTCTTTCTTTTAAAAAACATACAGGCATTGCAGGCCCTAACAATGTGAGACTTCTGACCATCTGGCAGTTTCTGTATCATGTGTTATAAAGCATTCTCTTCCTTCCTTTTGTAAAAATAATACTAGATGGAAGTTAAATAATTCCCTTTTGTCCCAACCTGAGTTAGAAGAACAATTTGCTTCATTACTTTTTGCTAGATATTCTGTTTTAGATACCTATGATTCTATCACAGATTGACGGATAGACTCCAAGGTGGAATTTAAATCCTTTGTTATGAAATTAGCAGTAAAAAAAGTCAAATTCTACATACTTACATTATTTTAAATTGAGGGGAAAATTGTTTTCCACTATTTCAAGAACACAAGAAAATAAAATAGATTTAGGAAATGAAACTGACACCATAAAGGCTGAAATGTTTAAAATCCAATATATTAGGGCTGAATCTTTGAAACTGGAAGCTCAGTTTGGAACTCATGAATCCAGGCCCTTATTAGATATATTTAAGGGTTGTCAAAATAGAGTACACCATACAGCTATAGACCAAGTATTAGACCCACATACACAAGTATGTTATTCTGACCAAGATCAAATTCAAAACATCATTCAGACATATTTAAATGACCTTTTTGGGATCCCATCTACTGCAGTTTGGGACCCTAATTATTTGAATGATTTGGACATTCTCCACATTGTTTCTGAAACCTTGTCCTCAGTACTTTCTCCTGTCACAC
Organism: Neoceratodus forsteri; assembly: GCA_016271365.2. Taxonomy (NCBI): domain Eukaryota; kingdom Metazoa; phylum Chordata; order Ceratodontiformes; family Ceratodontidae; genus Neoceratodus; species Neoceratodus forsteri. The sequence continues at coordinate 215,168,916 of JADMNL010000023.1, forward strand.
CTGAGGAGATTCTGGCTGCTTTGAGCAAACTGCAGAAAAAATCCTCACCAGGACTGAATGGTCTAACTGTTGAATTTTACCTGAAGTTTGCCCAATGGTTTGGACCTATTTTATCCTATGTTTTTTCATATATCCTTACTTCAGAAACCTTTCCTGGCGTTATGTCCCAGGCTCTGGTAATCTTGTTATATAAGAAGGGAGACAAAAAAGACTTAAAGAATTGGAGACCTATGATTCTCCTTAATGTTGATTATAAAATCTTAGCATCAATACTCTTAACCAGACTCTCATTAGATGCAGAAAGAGTGATTAGCTCTGTACAATCTTGTGCTGTGCAAAAAAAGGTATATTTTTAACAACTTGATTTTTTTAAGAGACACAACAAATCATATCGAGATGAGACGTGTTCCAAATGCCTGATCCTGGCTTTAAACAAAGAAAAGGCGTTCGATCGGGTGGACCATAGATATCTTTTTCAAGTTTTGCAAGCATACCATATACCTGACAAATTCATAACATGGATTTCTCTCTTATATACTTCAGCCCTTATTACCCCTTATATCAATGGCTCCCCAGGAGTACACTTACATGGTGTAAAGGGAGTGTGACAATGATGTCCACTCAGCCTCCTTTTATATGTTTTTCAGATTGATCCACATTTTAGAAAAATCTCAAATCATCCAGGCATTCCACACATAACCTTTCCAGAGAACAGTTTAGCCCCTAATGTTTGTGCATATGCAGATGATCTTTGCATACGCAGTACCCCAAATATAAACGAAGAAGCATTTGTTCAGGTCATTTCTGAATATGAAAAGATATCAGGTTCCTGACTGAACTATGATAAGAGTCAAGTCATAGTCTTTTGCTCCTCATCAGGATCAAGTGACCTCACACACTTTGCAAAACTAAAGGCAACAACAAGCTCATTGAAAATTCTGGGAGTACAGTTTGGTAGCCCAGACAATGCTTCCCCTAAATTGGTCTCAAGCATTACATAACGTGGAACAAATAGTTGTCTCCTGGAAGAATAAAACCATATCCAAAAGAAAGAGGGTATCATTACTATTTATATTAATAGTCCCAATATTTCTCCACATAGCATATGTCTTTCCCTCACCCCTAACCATGGAGACTGGGCTAATGAATCTTTTTTTCACGGATTTTGGGGAAGCAGACTTAATCCCATTAAAAGAATGCACACCTATCACTGCTGTTGTTTGGGGGTATGCATGGTTCATCCTGTATTACTTTTTTATAGTCTCCTTTTTTTTAACAAATTTTATTCCATTACTATCTAACCCCATTCCCTTTTGGTATAACTATATGAGTACTCTGTTAAATAAGCTATTTCAGATATGGTTTACATCCACACTCTCACTTCCAAGGAATCTAAAACATTTAAAACTCCCCCCTTATCTGTCTGCTGCTTGTGTTAAAGTAAAACAGTGGCAGGTCACTCCCAAGTGTTTGACTACAAATTCTAGAAGCTCCTTTTATCTATTTACTCTTAAAACACATTTGTATGAGACCCCTCAGATTTTAGTAAGTTATGAAACACAACTTTCTACCATTTTCTCTCAATTTACTGACAAAAGACTCCCTTTGAAAGTATGGGATGTCACATGGCTTTCATGCCACGGTAGATTGAGGGTAAGGAACACACATAAACATAAGGCAGTGGAAGAATGTACAGTATGTGTCCCAGGCCTACTTGCCCTGGGGTGTTAGAAACACAGAAATATTTCTATTTTGCCCTTTTCACAGCAATTTTGGAATCTAGTGCTTAGATCTTGGAGTGATAAAACATTTCCTCAGATTACATACAAAATAATGGTTCTAGGTTTGGTTCCTTCCCCTCTTCATAAATATCATCCGAGCACATTGAGATTATTTTTTTCTGTGTGTAAATATTGTGTATGACAAGCAAGGTGTGTACTTTTGTTACAACATCAGGAATATACAACAACACTGATATTGATGCAAGTCATACAAAATTTAAAGAAAGTTTATAAAGTTGAGCAAGGAACAAGTACCATAACACAGGCAAGGAAATATTGGAGGAATTGTACATAGTTTTTGAATAGTTATCTTTAAAAATTGTTGTTTGTTTCTTCGTCACTATGTAAATTAGATAATTTAAGTTTGTTCATGTTGTTCCTATGTGATTAGTGTACTGTATTTCTGATTTACTTATTTTCATCAATAAAAAATTCCCCTACTCTTTTCAAAAAGTACCATGGAATCTTTAACGTCCACCTAAACAACCACCAGAGCAGGCTGATGGGACCTCGGTTTAATGTCTCATCTGAAAGACAGCACCTCAGGAGTGCAGCACCCTCCTCATGCTGCACTACAGTGTCAATATTGGGATTCAAACCAAGTGCCTGTTGTAGAGATAGAACTCAAAGCCTTCTGATCTTCTGGCCTCAGAGGTGAGTGTACAACCTGCTGAGCTACTTATGCTGCTATAGGTCATATTGGCCTCTGAGATAGGATGGAAGACAAAATGGGTTGTGGGGGTGGGTAAACAAAATTCATGTCCAGGTTTATGATATATGCTTGTGCCACAGATTGTGTGGAGGAATTCTGTTATGTCAGTTGGGCACGTGTACAAATGTGCAAAATGTAGCAAAAATATCCAGATTTTTCAAAATGAAGCAAGTAATTGCATTATAAGTGGACTTCACATTAAAGCAGGGTAATGTTTTGTTAAGCAAGCATTTTTATATGAAAAACTTTGTGTTGTGTATTGTGAAATGATATCTGAAATGGTTTGAAATCTACCAATCTCTTATTCAAGGGATTTATGATATAATTAGGGCAGGCTTTCCAGAAGGTAGGATCCTGATGCATGCAGTTACTTTCTTCTCTGCCAGCATCATCATCCCAATTGCACAGAAATGTAGGAGCTTTCTTTTCAAAGGTCCCCAAGTTGTTCTGGCAGGTTCTGCAATTTGTGACAGTGTGTGTAAAAAAAGAACATGATGCAAGTGGCACCATATTAGTCACAAATTGCAGCAACAGTGCCTGATAGTTAAACCGGGTAGTCTAACTTTTGGGTGCATTTCCTGGAATTGCACCTGAAGGATGTCACACATTGACAGCACCCGTCTGAAAATCCTTGCCTTAGTCTTCATGTACATCCTATATATTTAAATGTTTTGTTCTGTATTTTACTGTTAATATCATTTATCACAAACCGCTGTTTTGCACGTATGTTTTAGAGATTGTTGCATATTAGCTACTGTTTTATTGCTGATTATTTGTTTGTACTTGCTGTTATTTGTTTATCTTGTTATTCTTTGGTAACTGGGTAAGTCCCACTAGGCCTGTTTTCAGAGTTGCCCCAGGAGCACTGTGGAGGTTAAAAAGAAACTTTCATGATGGTCCAACAAGTTAAAGCTTGTAGTCATTATATGCAGTACTAGACCTGAAAGTGTGTGTGCATTTGTTATTTTTGGCCAAGGTTTACTCTGCCTTCCATAATTTTAATTTGTTTTTGAGCCCTGCTGCACTTGCCTCTGTTGTCCAGCTGCTTGGCTGCTGGCTCCTGATGACATCACTATAGGGCAGAGAAGTGACTCACACTGTGCAGCACAGTGCAGTCACAACACTTTTGCAAGGGAAAACTACCAGTACACAATGTATGTACTGTGTTCCCCCTTCCCTAAGACACCCTGTTAGCAATGCATTATGTCAAAATCCAAATGCCTTGTCAGTGTTTTTTTTTTTTTTTTTTGTAAAATTGACTTCTGCCTCTCTAACAGAGCATGGGGATTGAGAGAAGATAGAGTTGCTGTCAGCACCGTTCCCAGTCATTTTGACTTTCATGCATAAATTACCCCATTTTGTGAAAGAGAGGACATGCAACTTACAGGAACAGGAGGCAGAGTTTCAAATGCTAAGAAAACACATCTTATAAACAAGAGCAATATTTTATTGAGAGATAGAGAGAGACTGAGATTTAAACAGCACCTTTCCCAGTCTTTTTGACTTTCATGCATAAATTACCTCTTTTTGCATTGAGTCTGGAATTGCATTTCATTACTGTCCTCTGCAGTTAGTTTTTGCATTCTGAGCTGCTAAAAACTGCAGGGTGTACCAGAGCTTCTCCAGTAACCCTGGTGTTTCTTTGGACCCAGGGCTGTACTATTAACATTAATACTGTATATGGCAGTGGAGTGACTCACACACAAGTCAGTTTTACAAAAAAGCATACTGACAAGGCATTCAAATTTTTGGCATAATGCATTGCTAACAGGGTGTCTTGGGGAAGAGGGAAAACTCAGTATGTACATTGAGTACTGATATTTTTCCTTTACAAAACTGTTGTGACTGCACTATTCTGCACTGCACAGTGTGTCACTCCTCTGCCCTATAGTGATGTCTGCAGTACAGCCCTGTGTCCACAGCAACACCAGGCTTGCTTTAGAAGCTGTGATACACCCTGCAGTTTTTGCAGCTCAGAATGCAAAAACTAACTGCAGAAGACAATAATGAAATACAATTCCAGGGTCAATGCAAGAAGGAGAAGTTTATGCATGAAAGTCAAAAGGACTGGGAAAGGTGCTAATTGTGCAGAGTCATGCAGTATGCAAGTAGAGATTGTGGGAAGCAAAACCAGGTCTGCTAGATGTACCAGGCTCATTCAGAGCTCATTACTCTAACCTCTAAGCTATACTGTCAGCACTAAATTGCAATTAGTTCCCATTTTCTCTTCCCCTAGGATGCACCTGGAAACAAGCTGTTTATATGTCAGTGTGATTTTCCTGGCCAAAACTTTTAAATAACTAAAAACAGTAGAAGTCAAATTTTTACTGAGTTGACTATTTTCTTGCACTTCAGAGAATTATGTGACTATTGGAAAACTGAGCATCCCTTCTGTGCCACTGAATACTGAGAATGACAGGAGACACTTGTTCAAATGAGGTACAGGATAAACGTATGCAAATGTTTTAGTCACTAGCTCCATACAAACACCAGTTTTAAATATGTTTGATATTTTATGGATTGTCACATGATTGTTAGCGTGTAAGGGAAAGTTATTCATTAAACGACTTGTAATAATGTCAGAGGGTACATTGGATCACACATAACTGACATCAAATCTAACATGTTGTGCTTGTGTCTGAGGAAATGCTCTTACTAGTTTCACTTCTCCTGATCCCTGGATAATTGTGCTCTCATGATCTGTACATACTTCTGTACTGAGACTAAAGTCCGTTCACTTCAGTTATGTGTTGTCATTCAAAGGCATCTCGCTGAAAGATTCCAGAACAAAAAAAAATAGTTTTTGATGAGACTTCATGGTGAAACAAATTTCTTGTTTATGTTTTTACAGCTGTATACAATATGCAATGGTATGGAGTTCTCTTGTCCAACAGGCACACTGTTCCAATGTTAGTTTCAAGAGCGTTCCCTACCCTTAGAAGAATTCTTTCTTGGAATTCTCCCCTCAGTTATGTGTTTCTTTCCTCCTTCAGCTACTGTATATCCCTCCCAGCTGGGCTATTCATGACAGCATAGGACCTTGACATTAGCTGGTGACAGTCAGGGCTGCCTGAACCTGCCTTAGAGATGATATCCAGTTACAGAATTTGAAGGTTAAATCAGAAAAATTCCATTCTGTTAGAAAATGATGCCACACTAGTCTATCTTGCCAATATACAAATTGATGTTTTAGAATGCTATGTCTCTTGTTGGCTTGCCGATCAATAATTTCTGTTTTGACAAAGACCTTGCACTTATCTTCAAAGTGAAAATGAGGTCCTTTTGGTTCTGTTACTTAAGTATCCCAATTTCCTCAAAACTAGTTCTTTTATGTTCACTGTCTGACAAGCTGTTCAGCTGCTGTACTTACAGGAATTACTTTTTTCATACTGTAGCTGTACCTTAATGCATTTTCATATCTGTGCTTGTCCATAGTGCATCATGTATAAATAGCAAGTTAACTCATATTGTTAGAGGCTCATTAATCCTCATGATATAGTATTCATCTTACCAACAAGGGCCTAAGACTGCTGTTTAACTACATATGTATATGTAAAAAGTCACTAAACCAAACCATCTTCTACTGGTGAGGCTCTGGAGGAATTGTGGTATAACTGTTGTGACAAGTAAACATTTGGGGGGAACTTTGGTCATTGCACTGAACTTATCCATTTGATTCAGTTTGTTTCTTTACATTAATGCTTTTTCTGTCCCCAGTGCAGGCTGTTGCTGTGACCTGACCCCCCCACCCGACTCCATCAACTAGCCCCAGAGGGGCTTTCCTTTAATCCCTGGACATGTTCCTCCATGGTCTTATTACCCTATATGGTGGGACTCAGTGGGATCCCTCATCCTGCCAGCAAAACAGATCTGTTTTAACCAGGAGAGTGTCCTGCCACTGGCGAGGAGCTTGCATGGGTCAAGTCTTCTATTGGCACTTCCTGAATGTTTTTTTCTCATTGTTGAACTGGGCACACCAACTGATGGCATCACAACTTATGTGTGGATGTGTGCAGATTGAGATGAAATCAGGCGTGCCCTCCTCAATGATTTGTGCTGTCTCCAGTGTGCATCCACTTGTCGTCACCCAGGTGGCAATGTATAATTGGGACCAGCCATCCCCTCCCTGGAGGAGGAGGAGAGTATCCACGTGTATGCTTGATCCTCCTGTCCTCTGACTAGCCCTCAATGACCCAGGTGCATTTGTAAATCTGAGTCACCAGCATCATAAGCAATAGGGCTACCGCTGCACCGACAGGCCAGATCATTTGATTCAGTTCAAATCTATGGAAACAAAGGATCCTAAATTAACTTTTCAATATACCAAACAGCTTTAGACAAAACAGGCTGGAATAGTTTTGCTCAGTTGTGATGCAAAGTAAAACAGTATCAGGATGTGTTTTGTACTCTATATGCATTATGACACTAACAGATGACATCTACTGACTTGATTCATAACGCATTATTACTGTACAAGAACTTTGAAGAGCTAATGTAATCCCCTGCTCCTTCAAAAGCTTTTTATTTCACTATATGGGTGGGATTCACACCCTTAAACTGGTATTTCAATGTGAATGTGTCAGCACAAAAAAGGGTACTCTGTATTATTTGAGAACCAACCAGGGAAGGGGGGAGGATCCCACAAACCAGTGAATCAATTCTTTACTGTAAAACTGTTCACATGGAAATACAATGTAAAAAATGTATAAAAGAGATCTTGGTCTGATTTTGACATGGATTACATATTTGAATGTCATTTTCAATTTAGCTCAATTTCAAAATGCCATTTAGTTGTTAAGAAACACCTACCCATGCAGCAGCAAGATAGCTGCTCACTCACAATGCCAGTGACCTTCTGTGGGAATGGGCCTGGAATGTTGGGGGCTGGCTGGGTGAAGGACTGACCATCCCAGAGGATGCTTTCCCTCATGGACAGGGAGGTCAGCATACCCTGCTTCAGTATCACTAACTGGGAGGCCTTGATTAGTGGTGCAGCTTGGCTGCTCATGGGTGGGAGGAGGTTGCCAGGCTCTAGCAGCACTACCAGAAATTGTGTGTGCACATGCCTTAGCATCTTTGCTGATGTATTCTGTGTGGTGATTGAAACACAAGGAGGAAACAGCCTGACATGCACAGCGTGACACCATCATTCTCTGGCCACACCTACTGTAGCAGACTGCCCTGGCACCTTTCCACATCATAGGACTAGTGGGCAGATACTGTCCAACCCTCTCACCCCCAAAGGTAAGGTAAAATTAGGTAGGGTAACATTTATTTATATGGTTCCAAATCCCAGAGGCTCTGGGCTCCTTACATAAAAACTGGCAAGGTAGTACAAATAAAATAAATTACAGCCATAAATACATTAAGATACAACATACAACAGATAAAACAGATTTAAAGTCAATATATATACAGTCTTAAAAACATGAAACAGCTCTGATTAGTCCAGGTAGGCCAGTTTGAAGAAATGAGTCTTTAGACCCCTTATAAAAGCTTCCACTGTTGGGGCCTCCCAAACAAAGATGGGAAGTGAGTTTCAAAGGGCTGGTCCAGTGAGCTGCAAAGGTCACTCACCAGATGTTTTTAACCTAGTCTTTGAAACTGCAAGGAGGACCCTGGTGGAGGAGCAGAGGGAATGGACTGAGTTGGCAGATGTCAGGAGATCAATCAGGTAGCCAGGGCCCAGTCTATATAGGGTCTTGTGGGTGAGCAAGCCCACCTTGAAGATGATCCTTCACCTGACAGGCAGCCAATGCAGAGCTCGTAGGACCAGGGTCACATGACATGACCTACACAGGCTCGTCAGTAACCTGGCCACTGTGTTCTGCACCACCTGTAGCTGGCAGAGGGTCCCTCCACTGACCCCAAAGTACAGAGCATTATAGTAATCAAGCCTGGATGTGACAAAGGCATGTACCAGTGATGGTAGGTCCTCAGGAGGAACTAGGGGTTTAATCCTGGCAACATTCTTTAAGTGGTAAAAACCACTTGGGACCACAGATAACACCTGTGTATCAAGTTTCAATCTGTCATCTAGGAAGATGCCAAGATTTCTCACCCTACTGGAAGCCATTAACAGAGTAGATCCCAGGACCAATCCTGTCACCACTCCAGAGGCACTCCTATCATGCCAGCGACATGGTTCAATCACTAGGACCTCTGTCTTGTCAGGATTCAGTCACAACCAGTTGGTGTACATCCAGTCATTGATCTCTGCCAGGCAGTTGTTCAGCACTTCTACAGCGTGATGTGTTCCAGGGGCAAAGGACATATACAGTTGGGTATCATCTGCATAGCAGTGAAAACCCAAGCCATAACACCTAATGAGCTCACCCAGGGGTAGCATGTACGCTGTGAATAACATTGCTGACAAGATCGAACCCTGAAGAACTCTACATGGCAGGAGCTGTGGGGAAGAGGAGAAATTCTGCATCACCGCTCATTTCTTCCTGCCTGAGAGATAGGACTCAAATCAGTTAATGACAGTATTGGTGAGTCCACAGTATTCTCTAAGGCAATCCAGAAGCACATAGTAATCTATGGTATCAAGTGCTGAAGAGAGATCTAGGAGAACAAGAATTGACCTGCCTCTTCTATCTGTTGCCCTGAGGAGGTCATTTTGCACCCTGACCAATGCCATTTTGGTGCTATGCCTAGCCCTGAAACCAGACTAGAATGACTTATAGATGTCAAAGGCCATGAGATGCACCATGAGATGCTGTGTCACTATTTTCTCAACAACCTTTCCTAAAAATGGAAGGTTGGAGATCAGTTGATAATTCTTCAGGACATCAGGGTTAAGCGATGGCTTCTTCAAGAGAGGTCTCACCAGTGCCTCCTTCAAGGCATCAGGAAGGATGCCCTCTGACAGTGAACACCAGATAAACCTGGCAAACACTGGACCAATGGTTTTGACACATCTCAGCAAGAAACAGGTCAGGCTGGGTCCAGTTCACAATAAGTGTGCCTTATTTTCAAGAGCACCTCAGTGATCTCAGCCACCTCCACTGGTCTAAACTCCTCCCAAATGGTAGAAGTGCCTCCACTCCTACCTGGCTGATCATTGCAAGGCAAAGCTTGCCTCACTGACAAGATCCCGGACCGGATGGAGGACACCCTGTCAGAGAAGAACTGAACAAATTCATTGCACAATGTGGTTGAAAAAGCTTTTTTGGGGCTGTAAACAGACTGGGTATAGTCTGTCCACAGTTTGAAAAAGTTGAGATGGTCTGTTCCTCCCTGCAGTTATCTCCTTGGACAGGAACTCTGTCTTCTTATGGTTGTTTGCCCCTTGGTACTCACGATAGTGAGCACACAAGGTCAGTTTGTCCTCTTCAGAATGGGTCTTCTGCCAGCAATGCTTCAACTTCTGACCCCTTATCTTCATCACCTTGAGAGCCCTGTCAAACCAAGGCATCTAAAGTGAGAGGATCTATCTTGTATACAGACCATGCGATGGCATCAAGTGCCTCGAATACTGCCTTATTACAGGTGGCCACCGCCTCACCTATGCCAATTGCACATGCAGCAGTCACATCAGATAAATTGGCTATAGCCAACAGTGCTTCTGGGGAACAATCCCCTTAAAGGGAGATAGCAAATTATCTCAATGGGGGGACTATCAGGGGGTGCCCCAAACAAGAACTCCACTGTGCAATGATCAGACCAAGCAAACCAATCAGTCTTGAGGTTCATGACCTCAATCCCAATTGAGAAAACCAAGTCCAATGTGTGGCCATGGTGATGGGTCACAGAAATAACTACTTGTGTGAGGCCCAGTGATGTCATCAACTGGAAGGGGTCATGACCAAATTGTGAGGATTCGTCATCAATCCAGGTGTTGAAGTCCCCCGGAATCAACCATCAGGGGGACTCAAACACCCTGTTAATGATAAAGTCCATGACTTCCTGCAGGAAATTTCCTCCTGGCCCCAGAGGGCAGTAAATGAGGAGAATCCTGCTGCCCACACACTCAAAGGATGTGGTAGAACCCACTGGGTGCCTGGTGAAGTTCAAGCAGGATCTAAAGCAGATGGCCCCACCCCCACCCCTGCATTTCCTCCTTGGGCAGTGCAATACAGAGCACCCAGTGGGAATGGCTGCCTCCAAAACTGGGGTCGCTGCAGAAAGGACAGTGGCCAGCGGATCTCCTGGAAAGCAGTGAAAGCAAAAAAGATGGCAAGGGCAGGGTTGCTCTTGGCAGGTGGCCAGGAAAAGTAAAGCCACACCAGAGACAGGGAGATAAAGAAAATATTGTTAAAAAAAGAAAAAAAAAGAAATTCTTAGCTAGTGACTGTGGAAACCCAAACATATGCATTTGGGTGATGCCCCTGTACATTGCATATAAGTACTTTATCTCTTCACAAATAAACAGTATAGTACAGCTTCTGTATTAGTCACCTCATTATAAGGCTTCCCCTGATATAAGCAGACATCTGGCTATAAACTGTACTGATAAGACAAGCGTTTGTCGATGCCGAATGTTTGCCATTCGCATTGCATGTAGCACCAGGTCTTGTTTGTACATATTTGTATTATATATTTATCCAGGATAGACCAGAAGAGATGCAATATTTCATTTTTAGTGGTGTCCTGCTTTTACACATGTTTAGATTGTATTTACCCAGAAAAAAACAGCTGAGAGGCAATATCTCATATTTAGTGGGCTTCCACATGTTGTCCACAAATTTGTAGCAGTCTTTTGTAACGTAACTTCATGATCAAGACTTGGAACTTTTTTAAATCCCATCTGAAAGGTGATTTTGCAGTGTGACTATGAAAACAAGTTTATGGGGGATTTGAAAAATGACACCTGTCATGTTCAGGAGGTGGGTAACACAAGGGATTTCTTGAACGGTAGGGGCCAAAATCTGTGAAAATAAAATGATGAGTAAACGTTGTATGGTAGTAGCCACAGACACTGCCAGCTATTTCCCGAAATTTCTATGATATTTCCAGAAATATCTGATGCTTTTTGCATTTAAACAGTAGGGGCAACAGAGAGGAACTCTTAAGAAATTTCAAGAAATATCTGGAAATAGCTGGCAATGTCTGTGGCTACCACTCAATGTTTCTTTGCAACTTAGTTGTTTTTTTCATATTTTAACCCCAAATTGTCAACATTGTCTTTTTATGACCATCCCTTCCGAGTTCTGAATATGACTGGTGTCATTTATAAAATAGTGACTGAAATGTCTTGCACCACAAGTGTGAAAATACATGTGGCCAGGATTATAAAAATTACTGCTGTCATGTTCATGAGGTGGTGTGAAATAAATGGTTATTTCAAAAATTTGGGGTCAAATATTGAAAATGATCACAGTTACAAGTGTGCATTGAAAAATTTCAACATACATTTTTAACATTGTTGTTTTTTAATATTTTAACCCCACATTTTCAGCATAGCCTTCTTATGACCCCACCTCATTAACAAGGGTGGAGAAAATTTTCAAATCCTACTCAAAAGGTAATTTCACATCATAAGTGCGAAAACACATTTTGTCCAGGATTTAAAAAATAACAGCTGTCAAATTCATGAGGTGGTGTGAAAAATGTCTGTTTTGAAAATTTGTGGTCAGACTACTGAAAATTGCTACAGTTAGGAGCGTGCATTGAGAAATTTCAATGTACACTCATAACTTTATTGTTTTTTTTAATAGTTTTACCACAGATTTTCACCATAGCCTTCTTATGACCCCACAGTCTTCTTATGACCCCACCTCATCATCGGGTTAGAGAAAATGTTCAAATCCTGCCCAAAAGGTTATTTTGCACCAGAAGTGCGAAACTCACATTTTGGCCAGAATTTGAAAAATACCAGCTGTCACATTTATGAGGTGCTGTGAAAAAATGCCTATGTTGAAAATTTGGGGTCAAAATACTGAAAACTATCAAAGTTATAAGTGTGCATTGAAAATTGTCAACATACACTCATAACTTTGTCATTTTTTTATATTTTAGCCCAATCTGTCAATGTAGCCTTCTTATGATTCCACTTCTTAAACATAGGTCGAGATAATTCTCAAATCATGCTCAAAAGATGATTTCATGCAGCGACCAGGAAATCACCTTTCTGGATAGCTTTGCATAATTTTACTGTCACTGTTCATGAAGTAGGGTCCCAAAAAGGCTATGTTGAAAATTTTGGGAAAACATTCAAAAATGACCAAGTTATGAGGACAAGTTCAAAACCCATTGAAATACATTGAACTACATTTCTGATTTCTTCCAATCCTGGTCTGACATTGAAGAGTGTAGATGTGTCTCCGGTCCAGATGGGATTACGGCATTGGACCCCTGATTGGTAAGTAAGGGGTGGGAGGGGTGTGGAGTGGTGGTTACTGAGTGGGATGGTAACAGTGGCAGTGGGCCAGTAACAGGCATCTATGGACAGTTTCCTTTTTTACAGGGTGTTTATAAAAAAAAAGACTGTGAGAGATGATTTTCTTTATTTCAGGTACTGACACAAGCAATTGGGCACCCCAGTGTTGGTGTTATATTTGGTGGCACCAAGTGTGGTCTCCCTGGTATCACACAATGAAAACAGGCAGGGTGGGGATAGTAGCTGGCACTAGGGATTGGGAAGCATGGTATCAGAAATTTAAAAAGATAGGGTGGGAGGGATTAAGTGATCATTTTCTGTTGTTTGACAGCACCCTGCTACCACTTCTGACTCTTCAAAGGGAAACACCAGTTAACAATGTGAGCAATGCTGCCTTACCTTGTGCATTCTGTTTTCTGTTTCTGGGTCTTTTTCCTCAAAGGCACAGGTATTTCTTTAAAAATCATACTTGTAGACCCCCTTACACTGACCATGTTTTCCACCATGCTGTGCGGCAGTAGTAGCCCGTGTTGAACCAAAAAAGTAAACAAATGTGAGTGGGTGCATTCATGTGCCACACTCATCCAAGCCATGCTACTATCTGCACATGTGCAAAGGATGACATGCTTCCATGACTGCTCTCTGCATATCTGTCTTGCCAAACTCTGCCTGCTGTGTTCTGTAATCTTTTTATTGTTTTTTTCTGTTTCACAATGCACTGTGCCATACATGGCATTCATTGAATGCACAGCATATCCTTATGCAGTTGCAGACTTGAAAACTGCATAGATTACTTATTTTTGTAAGTATAAATGTATGGCAGCTCAGATTCGATGCAAAGAAGTGCAAGGTAATGCACCTGGGAAACAAAAACCCCGGGGAAGAGTACACAGTGCGGGGTAAGATACTGACAACAGTAAACATGGAAAGGGACCTGGGGGTAATTATATCAGATTAACTAAAGGTGGGCAAGCAATGTGAGAAGGCAGTAAGGAAGGCTGGGGGATGGGGGGATGCTGGGATGCATAGGGAGAGGCATCAATAGTAGAAAACAGGAAGTTCTTATCCCTCTGTACAGACAGTTGGTGAGACCCCATCTGGAGTGCTGTGTGCAGTTCTGGAGACCCCATCTCCACAAAGTCATAGACAGAGTGGAGGCTGTCCAGAGGAGGGTGACCAAAATGGTGCAGGGTCTGCACCAGAAGACATATGAAGAAAGAGTAAAGGAGCTTAATATGTATACCCTTGAGGAAAGGAGGGAGAGAGGGGACATGATAGAAACTTTCAAGTACCTCAAGGGAATCAACAAAGTCCAAGAGGGTGGCATCTTTCAGAAAAAGAGATGTGCAAGAACAAGGAGGCACAATTTGAAGATAGAGGGGGGATGGCTCAGAGGTAATGTGTGGAAGTATTTTTTCACAGAGAGGGTTGTGGATGCATGGAACAGCCTCCCTGAGGAGGTCATGGAGTCAAGAATAGTGGGGGAATTCAAGAATGCATGGGACAGACATAAGACAGTCCTAGTGGGGGGTAGGAGGAAGTAAGCTGTTGGTTAACTAGGATCTGAAGCTTATCTGTTAGGTAGATAAATGGGCAGACTAGGTGGGCCAAGAGGTCCTTATCCGGCCATCAAATTCTATATTTCTATGTTTTGTAGCTGCTAGCCTCTAAAGTGGATGTGGGCATCCAGAGATGTTTCTTCAGTGAGGTGCCATTATTCTCATTATGTTTATATGTCTATTGACCTCTCACACAGGCATGAGAGGTCATGCAGGCATGACAGGTCAAGAAACATGTAAACACAGTGAGCATAATGGTACCTCAGTGAAGAAACACCTCTGAATTCCCACATCCACCTTAGAGACTAGCGACCACAAAAGTAAATAATTTATAAAGTTTTCAAGTCAGCGACTGCATAAGGGACATGTTGTGCATTCAAACAATGCCATACACGGAGTGGTGCACTGTGAAAAAAGAAAGAAAAAAGTAAAGCGATTATAGGGCACAGCAGGCAGAGTTTGGTAAGACAGAGTTACAGAGCGCAGTCATGGAAGAATGTGGTCCTTTGTGCATGCACAGATAGCAGCACAGCTTGGATGAGTGTGGCACCACATGAATGTGCCCACTCACAATGTTTACTTTCTCGGTGCAGCAAGGGCTAGTACTGCCGCACAGCACTGCGGAAAAAGCGGTCAGTGTAAGGGGGTCTAAAAGTATGATTTTTAAAGAAATACCAGTGCCTTTGAGGAAAAAGACCCAGAAACTGGAATACACGAGGTAAGACAACATTGCTACACAGTGTTAACTGGTGTTTCTCTTTATGAAATTCCACCAAAGTTTCTATTTTAGTCTGTGCTGTACTCATCTATTGAGTGAAAGTGTCCAGTTTCTGATAATGTTTTTGACCGCTTTTATGAGAACATTTATCATAATCTGTAGCAATTCTAATGAAGTAATTGAAGGACCTGGTGCTTGCTGGCTAGGACTGTTTGGCTTTGCAGGTTTGGCAAAGATCCATTACAGCTGAATGAAGCCTTTTTACAGCTACAGTGGGTGTAGCCCTGCAAACATTTTGCTTTGAAAAATGGACTCCCTACATCAATTACCTTCCAATCAACATACGAACATACGAAATTTGCCAGCAGATAAAGGCCTAGAGGTCTATCAAGTCTGCTTGAATGTGCATCTAGCACCCCTTATTCTGCAGCTGCCCTTCCCTTCCACCCTTCCCATTCATTAACCCTCCCCCTTGTCCTGTCCCATCCTCATTTGAAGCAGTCCACTGTTCTACTGCATACCACTTCAGCAGGTAACGCATTCCACCCAGCCACCACCCTCTCTGTAAAAAAGTGTCTCCTCATCTCCCTCCTGAACCTTCCTCGCTCCAGTCTCATATCATGGCCCCTGGTGGCCCTCCTCTCCCTTACTTTGAACAGCCCCTCTGTACCCATCTTGTTTATTCCTTTCATGTATTTAAAGGTTTCAATCATGTCACCCCTGTCTCTCCTCTCCTCCAGTGAGTACATGTTCAACTCCTTCAACCTCCTCTCATATGATAAGTCCCCCAGCCCCTTGATCATCTTTGTCGCTCTGCGCTGCACCCCCTCCAGTAACTTATTGTCCCTCTTCAGATATGGATGCCAGTACTGCACGCATGACAGTGTTAAAAATAGTGTCCTCCCCTGAAGCCTCATTGCTGCACTGCTTGTGTGTGTGTGTATGGGAGCTTGAGAGCACTATTTTTCCTCTGGCTTAAGAAGTTAATTGAGCCCTCCCCAGTGCTGCCTTTTTTTGCAAGTTGAAACCTCCTCCAAAGTGTTTTATGGTTCTTT
Organism: Neoceratodus forsteri; assembly: GCA_016271365.2. Taxonomy (NCBI): domain Eukaryota; kingdom Metazoa; phylum Chordata; order Ceratodontiformes; family Ceratodontidae; genus Neoceratodus; species Neoceratodus forsteri. The sequence goes on from JADMNL010000023.1 coordinate 215,185,065, forward strand.
TCTTTGTTTGTTAAGTTTCAGTGCTTAATTTACTACCTTTTGCAAACTGATAAACTCCTGTTTTACTGGCATTCCTTTCTCACTCTTCCAGAGGTGTGAATTGCTTTGTTAGCCACTGGATGGCCACAGCTGCAAAATTATTACATTTGTCTACAAGCACTGTCTTCTACACAAGACACAAGCAACTGAATCAACACACACACACACACACACACACAATACCCTAAGTAGAACACAGCTGGGTAAGGTACCAATACATCGGAAACTTATTACACTTACCCAAAGACTAGCAGTGTGACTCCAGGCTGCTGTGTTCTCTCTGCTGTGGCTAAGCTGTAATAAAGACCCCATAACAAGACACTGTCCTCCTGCAGGAGCTATTAGACATCAGAGCAAAGAGCACTCTGCGAAGACTCTCTGGGACAAGATGCAATAAAAGAAACCTGAATGGCAGCCCCCAGGGGCCATAAAACAGCCACAGAAAGTTAGAAAAAACTCCTCTCATAGCCTGAGCAGAAACAACAACACTGGGATCAAGTAAGAACACAAAAAAATTAGTGATACATATATTTTCCTGATTTTAACATGCAGTTTTCCTTTAATAATCCACAAGAAGGTGTGGGTTAGGCTGGGATTTACCCACACCCGGCAAGTGACCAACAATGCCAGCTGTGCATAAGTCCCAGTGCACTCCACACTTTGCAGTGGATTACTGTGATTGTATATCTAGTAGGAAGTAAAGAATTAAAAAAAGTTATTATAATACTCAATTTCTAGAGTGGAGCATAGGTGCAAAGGGGATGAGGTATTGGGCTTACCTTTAGATGTCAGCTGTCCAGGCATATCCCTGTCTAAATCAGTCTTCTCTTAAATCAAGGCAGTAGCCATTTCATAGAACCGTGAGACTGAAACTGATTCTGCAATTGATAAAGCTGTGCTGGGAAGCATATAGTTAGCTAAACTCTGGCATCAAATTCTGTCTCAAGGTTTTGTGAAATGTCTTCTGCCTTCCCTTATTGTTTTGTTGCAGAGATGTGAAAATTGATATTGCTTGCAGCTGACAGCTGGGTAGCCCTTCACACCTACATAGAAAAGACATTACCTCCTGACTTATAGGGTTGTTATTCCTTTGGTTTCTTCCAAAATCTTTGCTCCTCATCTTAACAAATTTGAATTGAATAGACCAGAATCTTGGTCTAATTTAAAGCAATTGTATGAAACAGGTTTATTATTTAGAAATCCTCAATGCAGCACTAAATATAGAGAATACTGTATGGGCAACTATGTACAACCAGTGTCTTCTACCGCAGAGTGGTTCTAATTCCCTCTGACCAGGAGAGCAAAGCTTGAGAGGTCCATGGGAATCAGAACCCTGAGGTTACAGAACACATTGGTTATGAATAAAGTTGCTCATCCTGTATTTTTTATAGTGTATAGTAGTACTATGTGAAATGTATCAATTGTGTTTTTTTCTCTCTTTCATAATGAAACTGACTTGTGCAGTCTCTAGAGGTTCCACCACCCTTTCTGTGAAGAAATACATCCTCGTAGTACCAGTTAGTCTACCCCCTTCCAACCTCATGTCATGCCCCCTCATTCCTGGACATCTCCTTTTCTGAAAGATGCTACCCTCCAGAACCCTATTTATGCCTTTTAGATATGTGATGGTTTCTATCATATCACCCCTGTCTCTTCTCTTCTCCAGGGTATATATATATTGAGGTCTCCCAGTCTCTCCTCTTATGACTTTTAGTGTAGGCCCTGAACCATATTTGTTGCCCTTCTTTACTGCCTCCACTCTGTCTACATCCTTACAGAGATGTGGCTTCCAGAACAGGACACCATATTCCAAATGAGGCCTCACCAGTGATCTGCACAGTGGCATCACCGCCTCCTTCCTTCTGCTGGTGGTACCTCTCCCTATGCACCCCAGCATCCAACTGGCTCTTCCCATAGCCTTGGTACATTGTTTAGCCACCTTTAAGTCATCCATTATGTTATCCCAAAATCCATTTCCTGTTTGGTGACCATCAGTCCCCCCTCCGTAATTCTCCCCTGGGTTCCTGCAACTCAAATGCATGACTTTGCACTTTTTTACATTAAATCTCATCTGCCACACTTCAGACCATTCCTCCAGTTTACCTAGGTCCTTCCTAATTTGTTCAACCCTTCCTGGAGTGTCCACCCTGTTTCAGATCTTAGTGTCATTCTTGAAGAGGCACACTTTCCCCTCCAGCCCCTCTGCAATTTCACTTATGAAGACATTAAACAAGACTGGGCCTAGGACTGATCCCTGTGGCACCCTGCTGGTCACACTCCTTTCCTTACATTGAGCACCATTTACCATGACACTCTATCATCTATCATTCAACCAGTTCCTAACCCAGTTTACAACCTTGTGACCCATTCTCAGGCTGCCCAGCTTGTTCACAAGTCATAGGTGGAACGGTATCATAGGCCTTACTAAATGCAATTCACGTTTCTGTTTAAGCCCATGAAACACCCTTATATAAGGCATTTTCAGCCATAGTGACTCTGCTGGAACTTGTTTAAAGGTACACTGTTAGCTTCCCCCCTCTCCATTCACTTACTTTGACCCATTAAAGCTGTGTCCGACAAGTTTATTCTTTCTCGGCAGCTACAGTTCAGAATTTCAGCCTTTTAGTTAGATGCAAATGTTTTTATTGTTTTTTCCATCTCTGTTCAAACTTACACCATACTGTGCTATTTTGTCTGCATGCCTGTGCATACAACCAAATGGACACCTGGAGGGGGTGGACAGTGGCACAGGAAAATGTAACTTTACCTGAATTCCAATGCCTACCTGTAGTCAGTCAGTATGCTGGCATCTGTTGAGTGAGCATCTTCTGATATGCACAGCAGCAGTCTCATCCCTTCCCCATGGATAGCTCTGGCCAACTAGTATATGTTGATTTTATAATATTATTCTGTCACACCTTTGCTAAGAGAAAAAAAAAGAAATGCAACATGACATTGTTTATATCAGCTCCAATTCATTCTGTATTAATAAGTATTGTTTGTTTTACCTTCATGCCACTAGGCTTTCATGTGTTATATCGGGGGGGGGGCTGGATTTTTGGGTGCTGTCACAGGGAGTTTGATCAGGTTGGGTTTGCTGATAACTGGGGGAAGGTGTCAGGGAGCTTGATCGAGGTTGTTCAGGGTTGTTTCTGCTCTTTTTGGCAGAGTCATGTCATTCTGCACTTTTAAAAAAGAGATGATTACATTTGGTTTGCCCACATGCTTTCTTAGGAAATTTCAGGGAGTGAGCCTTTTCTAAAGAGAGCTAAATGAGAGATAAAAAAATGCACACAATAAGGGCAGCATGACACAAACCAACTAACAGTAGCAAAAAAAAGATCTGTGGAACCAGCATAGGATTGGTATGTCAGTAAGAAAAGAGCAAAGGAAATGCACAATCATTATGCACGGTTATAAGTGTGCACACTGCATGCAAATGATGGACATCCTTAGCAGAAGAGGTGGGTGGAAGGAGATGCAGCCAAACTTACATGGACCAGAACTCTAAAACCCACAGCATAAAATAAAAATAATGCTCAGCTTGGGGTAACACTACTCAGCTGGTTGGTGGGAGGTGTCATGCAGATGAATGGAGGCAGATGTTGTCTAATAGGTGCGGCTACTTCTTTTGAACTACACAAAGTTTCCACCCATCAACCAGCAGAGCGGCATCACGGTCAGCCTTCCTGATTTTTGGACTGTCATGGTTAAGCCCATTTCAGCTTGAGCTGTACTGGACCTGACAGTGACACACCTCTGAAATCCAGTATCACAGCAATATGTTCGCTCTGCGCAAGTGCAAGGGCAGACACTAAAACAAAAATGGGGCCCATTTACTCAACAAAATGTTCATGAAATATTTTTATTAAAGTACACCCAGAGCTTATTATTGCCCCTATTACATTGTCCAGTGTTTTGCAGTTGACATAATAGCTTAATCAAGGAAGTGGCCCTAGATGTAAATAGTAAGTAAAACTGATCAATGAATATTCCTAAAGACTACATCTATAAAGTCAGTATCTATCCATCCATTCATCTGTCTCTCTATCTATCTATCTATCTATCTATCTATCTATCTATCTATCTATCTATCTCTCTCTCTCCCAGCTTATATATCATCCCTATTCAGCATTTCACATAGCACATACTCCCTAAGGAAATCACACTATCTCCTCCTGGATGTCCCTAGAACTTGAACTTCCCTTGGTAAAGGAGCTGTTTCATACTCCCTCCCTGTGGCCTGGAACTGCATTCAAGCAGTTATCAAACTCACTGGCCTGGTCAACATTAGTATCTTCAAGTCACTTGTTGCGAGGCTTCTCACAGCCATTTGCAACTGCCAGAGGGTCTAGCCCTCACGCCTCCCTCATCCCCTCCCCTCTTCTCCTCTCTGCTTCCTTCCTTTCCTTCCTCCTTCCCCCCACAATAGTTGACCTGCTAGCTACCCCAGTCCTCCACTCCTTCTTGTTCTCTCCCTTCTCTCCATCCCCTTCTCTCATCAATTTTATGCCCTCCGGCTCAGCTACCAACTGCACCCCTTCTCCATTCATCCTGTCGTAGAGTGCCTCATCCTGCTTAAGTCTGCGCCCAAACACTATTTATTAATTTTAGTGATGTATGAATTTCCTTTGCATTATATGTACCCTATTTTTATCTATGTCTGTTTGCTATTTATTTCTTGCTTGCCTGCCATTGTTTGGCCCCTACACGTGTGTAATTATTATTATTACTGTTATTTCACTGCCTTGTGTAACAGGATCACCTTGTTAATGAGCTTGTTCAATGGAGCTTTCCTATAATAAATTTGAAACTTGAAACTAACTATCTATCTGTCTGTCCGTATCTGTCTGTCTGTCTGTCTGTCTGTCTGTCTATCTATCTATCTATCTATCTATCTATCTATCTATCTATCTATCTATCTATCTATCTATCCATATGACAAGAGTAGCATTATTACCAAGACTTAATGGGCTCAATTTTCAAAGCCCAGTCTATGACGCAAGGTGCCTGTATCAAATGGACTTGGTACAAGTGGTACCATGTGTCATAAGTTGTGGCACTCCCAATTTCAGACGCAGGCTACATCGAAAATGGAAGGACCTGTGGCAAACTGGCCCTGTGCCACTCCTGTCCCCAAAGTGCCAGTGTGCTAAGTCAGAAGGGGCTGCACAATGATGGGGCTGCTGTGTCCCGTACATCAGGATTTTGAAAGCCTCACCATTGCCACAAGTCCTGGTGGAGCTTAGACCAGCCATGACCTAGTCTAATAGCCCTTGTGCCATGAGACCCGCACTGACCAGGCAGACATGCAGGGTGCCAATGAGGAATGAACCTTGCTGACAGCTGCACGGGGGGCAGTGTCCTGGCATGACACACTGCTGTCTGTACCCCCCATGGCAGTCTGCAGTGGCCAGCAGGTGTAGCCACCTCAGTATTAGGTGGCCCCAGTGGGGATGGTATGGCTGGGACCCGGGGGGGCATACCCTGGGTGATGGGTGGGTGGCACGGCTGTTCCTGCGGGTGACGTAGTGATGATCCTGATGATGGTGGTGCCAGTAAGTCTCTCTGCTACACAGGTGTTGCAGTCCTTGGCAGTCCATATACTGCACAGTGATGGAGCTCGCCATTGTGGTTGTCCGCAGCCATCTTCACAGGACACAGTGGGCCGGTTGACCATGGGGCAGAGGGTGTGGCAGGCTCCGCCATTCCCCTCAGGTGCACCTTCCTTTCGGTGCTAGGCATGGCTTGCAGCAGCTCTGGGAAGTTTGGCTGTGGGACTCCTGTGGTACTAAAATGTGGTGCAGGGTCCACGGTACACCTGGAGTTTGCCAAAGCAGGAGTTCAGCAATAAAATAGCTATATAATGTCTGAACTCCAACTTTTTAGTTTTCTCTACTACCTCCATCAAATAGCAAGCACTACTTAATTGAATACAAACATTTTTTAGTAATTTCACCAGTTTATTAGTTTGTTTTGCACATTGAGCAAATAATCAGGTAGAAAGGTTATTGCACTTTTTACCTTAGGGTAACTTATGAAGTCTCCTAGGAGTGGGTTTGCCTTCCACAGTACCTCCCTTGTTGGTTTTCTGTGTGCCTTTTATAGTCAGAGGTGAAGTCTTGGTTAGCCATGTATATGCAGGATGCTGATGTAATCACGCTAGCCTGTCAACATACCTGTGCATAAAATGTGCATAGCAACCATGCAGTGCATGATGTAGGCATCCTGACATGTACAGCGGTAGCACGTTCCTTCACAATACTCACTCCAGTCATTGCAATAACATCTAACCATTGCAACCACTATATATCCATGGTGGAATCGTCTCTCACTGGGATACACTGACACGGGGAGAAGAGATAAAGGGCAAAACATAAAAAGACAGAGAGAGACGGGGGGGAATGTCAGGAGTCATTTGTGGGAGAGGGGGTTGGCAGGGAGTTGGGGGTTAAGAAATAGAAAATACTGTACTAGATAGAAATGAAGAGTGGGTATTTTGCACTAATGTCAGTCATCTATAGATATAAAAATGACAATAAGCCTGTTGTAATCATACAATATCATGCTCAACTATTTTCCAAGTTAGTGATTAAAATATCAAGGATTCAGTTAGTTCACTATTTATTTTACTAGGATAACCCACACCAAGTACAAAAATCTGGATAATTTGGGATCCCTCATTTTTAATTTAACTTGCATTTGGGTGATGCAGGTGGTTGACAAGGAAGGGGAGGGACATAGCCTGTCTGGACTTCAGTAAGGCCTTCAACACCGTCCCTCACAGAAGGCTGGTAAAAAAGCTAGAAAGCTTAGGGGTGGGACAAAAAATAATGAGGTAAGTAGAAAACTGGTTGACAGGCAGAAGCCAGAGGGTGGTGGTAAATGGGGTTAATTCCAGGGTGAGGGGGGGTGACCAGTGGGGTGCCCAAGGGGTTGGTACTGGGACCCCTCCTTTTTAATATCTATATTAGTGACATAGCGGATGGGCTGGAGGGGAGGCAGTGCCTATTTTCAGATGATACAAAGATCTGCAAAAGGGTAGATACCCTGGGGGGGGGGAGGCCATGAGGCAGGACCTGAAGATTTTGGAACAGTGGTCGGAAACTTGGCAGCTGCAATTCAATGCCAAAATATGTGCTGTGATGCACATGGGGTGCAGAAACCCACAACCACTTACAATCTAGGGGGCAGTAATTAAGACAACAGAGCAGGAGAGGGATCTGGGGATTATAATATCAAGCAACCTTAAGGTAGGTAACCAATGCAGCAAAGCAGTGGGGAAGGCTAATGGAATGTTGGCATGCATTGGAAGGGGTATAACTAGCAAAAGGAGGGAGGTACTGTTGCCTCTTTATAAAGCCATGATGAGGCCATACCTGGAGTACAGGGTCCAGTTCTGGAGACCATACCTACACAAGGAAATAGATGGGATTGAGAGGGTTCAAAGAAGGGCAACCAAGATAGTAAATGGTATGCAGGGGAAGCCATATGAGCAGAGGTGCAGGAAATGTAATCTGTACCCACTGGAGACTAGAAGGGGGGGGACATGACTGAAACATTTAAGCACATGAGGGGGATCAATAAGGTGAAGAAGGGGAGCTTATTTAAAAGGAAGGAGGGGGCCAAAACTAAAGGGTATAGTGCAAGATTAGAAGGAGGAAGATTTAGGGGCAATGTGAGTGGGTGTTACTTCACAGAGAGTGTGGTGGAGGCCTGGAATAAACTACCAGAGGATGTGTTGGGGGCCGAAATGGTGGAGGGATTCAAGAGGGCATGGGACAGACACATGGGGTTGGTGAGTGGGGGCAGGGGAGGGCCTGTGGTAAAGGTAATGAGTAAGGGGGGAGAGCAGACTTGGGCCAGTGGGGTCCTTTTCTGCCATCAGATTTCTATGATTCTTCATGTTCACTGATTCGTTGTTTAATAGACCAGAAGTTTTGCCCATTACCAGGGCTACACTACTGGTAAAAGTTTGAAAACTGTAAAACGTAAATGTAGTTCATAGTTAAGTTATTTTCTGAAATACTCCTCCTCTCCTTCTTTATTAATGAGGACAGCTGCATGGAAACAAGGCCACTGTCCTCTAGACATCATCTGCTATACATATATAGTTACTGATGACCCCCTTTAATACACAGATTTGATCCCTGTTTCAAATGCCAAAATAACCAGTAAAATCAGTTATTATGACAGTTTGTGTCACTCATTTGTAACGTGCCACCTAATTGGCTGTTACTGTGTGTGTAGGCGGGCCGAACACCTCAACAAGCATGGCAGCTCCATTTCTCGTTTTGTGAGGATCCACATTATTCAGTTGTCTCTGGTCACATTCCTTCTGGATTACAAGTTTTTTTCTGCATTTATCTGGTTGATCCTGCCTTTGCAATTAAAAATGAATCTGGTTGATCCTGGGGTTCATCAGTTTTGCGAGACAGCGACTGCAATCAGGATTGCGAATGGGCTGAGGCTGACTACCTGCAGTGCCACTTATTCAATGTAAGTTAAAAAGAAAGAAAAAAAAACAGAAAAGAATGTACCTATTGGAGGGGGGAGAGAGAGAGAGAGTGTGTGTGTATGTGTGTGTCCCTGTCTCTCTCTCAGAGGGACTGAGTAATGCACTGACTCCTTGCACCAGTAATTATACAAAATAAAGCATAGATGACTGTGTGTCTTTAACTTTTTTTACACATTACACACTCTTGGTGTGTGATGACCTAATAAACTTCTCGAGCTTCGTTCTTGAGGGTTATGGGTCATTACACACCTTGGGTGTGTAAAAAACATCATAACACAGTCACCTATGCATTATTCTCTATATATAAGCTGGATTGTTTCTAAATATTTTTTTTATATGTAACCCCTAGATGGCGCTATCCCAGGGGCTACTACCCCTGCCTGATTTGCCACTAACAGGTTGAGGGGCCTGGATCCAATGGCGGGTGCCTCCACCCAGAGGTCAGGGTTTGCAATAGTTAAACTAACTTGGTCACAGCCCTCTGGGACACTGCAACCCCCCTTTCTTCCCTCTAGTGGCCCACACAATATATCAGAATTACCTTCACAGTATACACTTACCCCCAGGTGTGGTTCCGGCACTGGGACCTCCTGTGAAATGAGATACAGTGCAACAATCACAGTACAGTACTTTAACATAGACAAATACCTCAGGCAGTATAACTTTGCTGAAACAAGCAGCTCTGATTTATTTAGGGGATATAACAAGGACAGGAAATCAGGTTAATTAGCTTATCACTCTAATAATCTACCTATGGCTCTGTGCACAGGCCTATCTCTATCAGTTACTGTCCTGGGTACCCAAGCCCTAGTGGCTAGTCCAAACCGTGGCAGCTGGTAGGGGCCCTTTCACACAGAGAAAGGAGAATTAAACAGTCAGCAGTACAGTAATTCCATTTGGATTTAATGTGGCAATTCAACAGGGAGCGACCCTGAATTAGTACTCACGACCTCCAAATAAGATAGGGTCCTTCAATGTCAGCAGGGCTCACTTGAGGTACACAAACCTCTTCACACATCCATATAAAAGAAAGCACTATACCAGGCAGGCTGCATCTGTATCCCGATCGCAATTACTGCACAATACCTGGGAGAACACACAGCAGATTCAGTTCCTGACAGATCGAGTGCAATTTTCAGCAATTCCTCCAGTCTTCTACAGGGTGAGCCTGGTTTCTACTCTTCAGAGATCCTTTGATTCTTTTCACAGGACGGATTCAGTCCTAACAAGCTGTTACACAAGCTGCAGACCGGAACTCTGGGCCTTACACGTTTTTGACTAAAACTGCACACTGAAAAAGCACAGGGCTCCTTCCTTCTTCACTGCCAAAGCTCAACTGAAACTCCAACCGACAAAACCGGGCACTTCCTTTGAGTTCCTCCCAGTTCTTGACTGGATTGGCTGTCACTCACAATAGACTGCTGCTGTTGGTCCAAAAGGCACTGAAGTCTAAACTACATCTCCCAGAGACACTGCCCATACAATCCTCTTGTGGCTGGCTCAGATTATGAGTCAAGTTCTGATTCGTCAAGGCACCATTTTAGAGCTAGCTTACCCACACTGATTGGTCCAGTTCAGCAGTTCAAAACTAGAATGGGGAACTAGCAGACACAGTTCTGACTGCAAAGAAAGAGGTTAGACAAACTGTAATTTCATTATTACTCTAAATAATTTCTGGCAAACAGTTACATCTTTCAGATAGGTTCCTTTGCACTCCTAGTGACTGCAAAAATGAAGTGAATTGGCAGCAGCTCGAGTGGTACTCAGAAGCACACAGTCCCCCATACAAACTAATTATGTCTGCAAGCAGACAGCTCTTAAAGAGACAGTACCAGAGGCTCTAAAAACACTCACTGATAAATGGCTTAAATGCCAAACACCATTCAGGCTTGGAGCATTCAAGCAAGCTCCTGGAAGTCTTTTGGGAACCCCCATTTGTAGGGGGGTTACATATAGTTGCCCCAATGGTATCCAGGTTTTTTTAAGACAATGAATTAGTTAATATAAAAGTTCATTTAGAAGGGGGAATCCCAAATCTGGTGTGGCAGCACATTTTGACAGACAAGACATTCAGTATCATTGTTCAGATTATAGAAAGTAGAGTGGGTACCACCACCCAAAAGAGGTGGAGACTGGAATAAAGTTTTGGAACACAGAAAAATACTCTGAAGGTTCACTTTAAGAATGGTAAATAGAAAGAAAGGGACAGACAAGGAAGGACAATGATGAAAACTGGCAGGTCTGCTGCTAAAATGAAAGAAATTAATAACTGATTTCTTAATATAATGTAAACTCTACTGAAAAATATAGTAGCCACATTAAAATGTCATAAGATCAGGATTATTTTTCAAACTACCTCCCCTTTTCTCCCATCCACTTAGTCTCCCTGATTTCACCCTCTTCCTTTCCCTTTCCCTTCCCCAAAGTTTCTCCTTATTGTTCTTTTTTCATCTACAAGACTGTGTGTCTTTTTATTTTTTTTTAATTTTATAAACTGTTATCTTTGCTTATGATTGTCTCAGTTGTACCAATGATGTGGAACCTTTGTAAAAGAGCTTCGGCTCAAAGGTATTTGTAATCCTAGAACAAATAAATAAAAAAATAAATAAAATTAATACAGCAGAAGTCAATTAACTGGGACATGGTTAAAAGGGAATTTACCTTATTTGGATGTCCCAAAGGGAACCAATTAAAAGGCAACGCATTTCAATAGAAGCACTGATTGCTTCAAAAGGATGGGTCTGTCCATTTATAGGGACACCTTGCCCGGTTTTCACAACTTTCCCTTACTATTATTATTATACATTTCTGCATGCTTTCCAACATTCAAAACCCTACCCCCCCCATATTGTCAGCAGCCTGACCTTTCAACCATCTCTCTCCTTGGTACAGCAGTCTGTGTGTCTGCTTAAATGAACGCTATGCTGCAGTGCAGTGACCCATACATTATTCATTCGGGCACTCACCACCTCTTAATGAAAGGACTCCACATAGCTCTTAAGGATGAAGATCAAAATGTCATTTTATTGACTGAAACCAGGAGTGTACAAGACACCCCTGAACACTTCCCACCTGACATGTACAGTCCTTCATCCCATCCTATGGAATACCCTACAAAATACACTTAAGCTCACACATACTGTCATGATGTATACCTTTAAATCTGTGACTAGACTGGCTCTGAAGGGTGCATGAAATTTCTATTCATAACGTCACCTGCCTCAGTTAGGATACTCTTCCCATGGTTGTTACCTTGCACTTACTTGCCACCCGGGTTTGCTGTTTTTGGTGTTCTGTTTGTATTTAATCTCCCTATGAGGATCCCTCCAGATTTCCTTCTTATTATTTTACTACCACTAAATACCTGACTTGTTGCAACAACTTCCTTATATTCTGTACACCTATCTCCCAGCTATGTTACTCACTCTACTGCCTCACCTCTTCCCTCTCTCTACCCCTCCCATCAACCCTACCACATACCCTGTCTCATTTAACTCTAACCCCTCACCTTCCATGGGTCCTATTGTATGTATTGTGTATATCATGTATATACTGTAGTGTGCTGCATTATTTAATGACTCCACGTTGCTTTGTTATTCTCTGCTGCTTCACATGTTGTTTATGTTGCTCTGTAATGTTTACTGACTCCAAAGTGTTGTTTCATTGCTGACTTATGTATGCCTCACCCAGGCCCACCTTGTAAATGAGTTCTTCTCAATGGTGTTTCACCTAGTAAAATAAAGATTGATTGATTGATTGATTGATGGATGGATTGATTATTAAAGGCTAAGGATCAGTTATTATAGACACATGTAAATAACAATCACATACTGACATCATTAACAGCATCTCTGCCCTCACTGGTTTAAAAAGAACATGTGAGAAATCACTTAATACTAGAATCCATAACAAGGAACAATCCCTTAGTGCACATTGACATAGCAATGTAAGGGAGTGGAAAGACACAGGAAAGGGGAAGGATGGAGAAGGCTGAAAAGCTGAAGTGGGGGGTTAGAATTCATAAAAACACCCATTGTCCCAACAGAAAAATGTAAACAATGCAATGGCACAATAAATAGCATCAATAGATATGACATAGTCATGACATTAATACATAAAATGATATCTGATATTATAAGAATCGTTCAGTTCCAACAAAAATTATTTTAAATAGTAGTAAAAAATCAAATATTGAAGGTATTGCATTTTTCAAACAATTACAGTTTATTGTTCCTCCAGATATTGTCACAAATCAAAACCTGTATTCAAACCTGGCTTTTGATTGGCTTGCAGCCATAAAATCCAAAAAGTTTTCCGTTTTAAAATTAAATTATTGAAATTTTCTCCCCTTGGATTCGGGTTCACTTTATAAATTGCCATGAATGTACAAGTATGGTTTAAACCATCTTTTGCCTCTGTAACATGTGCAGCTGTAGTATGAGACAAACCTTTCCTGTTGATTGCTCTTATATGTTTCCCCGTATGAATCTTAAAACATCTGGTAGTTTTACCAACACAGTATGCATTGCAAGAAGATGTAGCTAAATAGGTAATACCAGCTGTATTACATGTAGTACATTGCTGAATGTCAAACATATGCCCACATTTATAGTGTGGAACTCTTTGCCAACTTTTTCATATTTACAGTAAATGCAGTTCCTACATTGGTAACAGCTTCTACTATTATGTAGCCATGTGGTTGATTGTTTATCTACAAAGTGGATGTGTACCAGCATGTCTTTTAAAGTTAGTACTCTTCTGTAAGACATCCTGTGTGGTTCTAATGTAATGTTCCTATGTCCTGGATCTGCTGTCGGACCAGCCAATATTTTTTTATTTTCTCTAAGTGGTACACTTGCATAGAGTAAGTGGTGACGAAATTAAATCTACTATCTCATTATCTCCCCTCTGTTTATCTTTAAGAAGTTCAGTTCTTTCCTGCTTCTTGGCAAATTATCTAGTGTCTGCCACTTTCTTTGCACTGTAACCCCTTTCTAAAAGTCTATTTGATAAATCGTCCATTTCCTCATCAAACTTTTCTTCACTGCTACAGTTACTTCTAACTCTTAAAAAGTGGCCCTTTGGTATATTCATGGCAACATGGCTTGGATGGCAACTGGAGGCCAAAAATAATATGTTGCCTTCCACATCCTTCCTAAAAATATTCATGTTGATTTTACCCTGGGGGCCTTTGGAGAGGGACAGATTCAAGTAAAAACTGATTCCTTATCACATGTATATGTAACTTTCAGGTGTGGGTTAGAGTCATGCAGAAATAGGGTAAAAACATCTAGTTCCTGTTGTTCACACCCCCCCAAATCAGGAGTACATTGTCAGTATATCACTTCTAGACAATGATTTTATACAAAAAATGGGATTTTCTCCCATTAAAGACCACATCTTCCTCCCATTTCACTACATATATGTTGGCTACTGAGGGGACACAAGTAGCCTCCCCCAATTGCTGTTCCCTTCATTTGAAGGTATAAATCTCTATCAAATAAACAACAACAAAACAAAAATGACCCTTGTGCGCACTTGTTTCAGTCTTGCAGTGCAGTGACCAGGAAGTTAATTGCTGTGTTCAAGCACAGAAGGCAGCATCAACTTCTACACAATGCACAGAGGAGGCAAAAGTGGATACTGCACATGCAAGAGATAGGACTGGGTACGCAAGTGTGGAAAGGTGCCCTGAGTTGCATTAAAAGTGATTTTCTAATAATTGGGAAAGCTACGTAATAAGCATGAAAATGTGTCCACACAGCTGTCTCAATTGAGAGGCTTCTACTGGACAGTTTTTCAGGCTGGGGTAGAGTTTAAGAGCAGTATGCAAAATGAGTAAGCACAATTATGTTTTAAACCTATAATGTATAGATCCTGAGCCCGTGAGAGGTTGTGTAGCTCATTCCAGGAGCACTAATACTCTTCAATTTTCATTTCAACAACTGGATGAAACTGATAGTACTTTTATCCTGTTCTTTCATTTCCCATGCATACTAATAAACAGATATACAAATATTGACCAGAGGCAAGGGATGTAATGGTAAAATCTTGGACCCACAGGGTAAACTATTGACTGACAGTAGTTACATTGCCTGAAGTTGTAGGCTGAGGGCAGCATGACTAATAAAACATGGAAGAAGGAAAAGGTTGTTAACTGGTCGGTGTGGTACTGCCAGTGAAACCAGAATAGAGAAAACATTGAAACCACACACACGCTAAACTGCTCAGTACATAAAGAAAAAGACTAGTGAAAACTAGAACCTGGTGCCATTTGCTTTATTTTTGCTTGATAGATGCAGTATTCAAAACGTTGAGGGAGCACACAAGGGTTTCTTCCATGCTCACTCCACTGTTTGAAGGCTGAATTTATCAAGTAAAATTTAAAAAACAAACAAAAAAAAACACTGCATTACAGTTTGCACCAGTTTTTTTCTGTATGTGCTTAGTAGCTTAGTGCGTACATGGCTTCTGAAGAGTCATGATTTTACCACTATTTACCCAAACAACTCTGGTTACTGTCCGTTTTATGAAATCTTGGTCACGTTACTGTGCATTGCTTCCCACTCCCCAATGGACAGTAGTTTATCTTTATTCTTTTGTGACTGGCTTCTTCTTCTTCATAAATGTTCCCTAGTGCTGTAGTGCCAGCCTGTCCCTTACCATTTAAAAACAAAAGTTTCCCTGGTAGTTCAGTGGCCCACTCTCCTTCTGGTACCAGCTGTTCAGCACCCCATGTCCCCTGTCTGACCCTGAGATGGTGACTGATATTCACCCTCCACTCACCTCCATTGATGACTGCCATGTCATGCTTGTGTTATTCAAATAACTATCAATATTGTACTCAACTTGCAAAGTTATTTGAATAACCAAAGTCAGTATACTTATAGTATACTTACTTGTGTGATATGGCAGGGTGGTGGAGGTGAGCAGTAGGTGAATATTGACTGTCGTCTTGGGGTTGGATGAGGGAGCTGGGAGGGGATCACTGTGACCTCAACGGGATGCATTGGTCCATCAGAGAAATTATTTTTTTGTTTAAATGGAATTTAGGAGGCAAAAGTGCTTGCTCTTTCTTGTCATGTGATGAGGCATTGACCAGTCAGAGGCCAGGATTTCTATCCAGGGTTTAATAAAGACATATACTGTATTGCAAAGGCATATTTTGCAAGAAACACTGACAGTGTTCCCATAGTTAATGTTTAACTAGGCGGTTCCATTGAAACCCCATTTGCCCATGCTTATCACTTTGCAATCCTCATGGGCAGTTTCTCAAATGTTTCAGTTTTTTTGAGGTCACAATTAGGGATGCTTGGAATGTCAGCATTGTAATCAGATTCTGCTGATTCCAGATGTATTTTCAGAATTCAGAGTTTCTTTATTAATGGTCAAAACCTCCAAACTCTGAAAAACTCTTGTTGGTTGTGGAATTGGAATGAGAATCTGATTCTGCATTCTTAAATCTCCTATACCAAGTATAGTGTTTTCTTACCTTTTAGCCACCACATGGCTCAGTGGTAGGACTATCTGGAAGCTCGGGTGACATAGGGACCGTCTGATCCAGCAGTCCAATCTGCAAAAAAAGGCTGTTGCCATAAAATCCAACTTGCTCTTTTTCCACTCTAAGAGTGCATAATCAAAGTAATGTCCATCACAGGCCAGGCACCCCATTATTCAGCCATGAGTCATGACTCCATGATGGTGCATTCTCTGGTAGAAGGACACCATCCCTCCACCCATACCCCTTTTTAGGGTAGTAGCCCAGGTAGGTACCATTTTAGGTATGGTAGTACAACATCAGATCCATAAACCCCCATACCCGGTCCTTATCCAGAGAGAGTTGACTAGAGTAGGCATTAGACCCTGACCCTATCCATCCTGCCCTCCCAATCCTGCAGCTGGCTGGTGGAGATTGCACTTAACAGGCAAGATTTTGTGAGACTAGAGTAAGAGTTAGACCCCAGTGAATTCCATGGTTAGAATATTTACAGTATGTCTGGAGTTTTAACAGTACTGTACACCCTTTGTGCTATCATTATTGTCATGTATAAAATTCTTAATGCACATAAGGCTGAATTGGGATTCCATTGCTTACCACACATGGGCAAGCCCTTTGTCTTAACCCACTAGCAGGCTGAGTGACAGTCTCAAAAGCAAACTTTTGGCACTCAGCATATCATAGTGGCCCCCTAAGATAAAAATGGTGAGTATTTTGGTTAAGTGGCTGGCCATGAAAACACTGGAATGGGACTTGTGGCTACTGTCTCTTGGTCAGCAAAGGTGGTCACATCAGTACCATGTGATAAGAGCTAAACTATTTAACATGATCAGAACAATGATGATTACATATCGCCGAAAAGCAAAATGGCGATCAGCCTAATAGCGCCTATAACAAGCACCGACCAGTGCCTACTGTCTCTATGGGAGCTGATGTATTATTACTTTTTATGCAGGGGCTTCACTTCCCACACCCCCAATTATTAAATAACCAACTCCAGGGGGGAGTTTGACACTTGAGAAAAAAAATCAACTCTGTGCAGAAAAATAAAAAAAACACAGTCCATCCTAAACCCAGGGCTTCTGCACACACAGGCAATACTCCTACCCTCTGAGCCATGCTGCTGGCTTGATTCTGCCCTCACAATTTACTCCCTACATACATCACTACCTCAGTTCCTCCATTCCTTGTCCCTCCTACTACATCACTAATATAACCCATCGGCATTTACTACATATTGCTCAAGTTGAATTCCCTATTCCTTACTCGCGCATATTGACTCGCCCATTTTCACTCGCTCATATCATGGGTCACCGTCACATCTTAGGCTGCCATTGATCACTGTGACTAAATGTATTCCTTTGTATTCTCATTATGAATCTCAGATTGCTAGGGTGTGTCTTTGAAATGCACATTGTACATCTGGTTACCAAAAAATGGCCAGTCCCCTCAGAATATTATGGAAGGGGGGGACTAGGGATTGGATAAAAAACATTGTATTCCAATTCTGGCAAAGAGGACCCTTCCTGCTGTGTCAGAGTTACTACAGTACTTTAACAAATATCTACCCAGTTTATCTCCTCATTTAACCCACATAATGGGGCAAGGGTTCCAAAGTGTTCAATCCAAAATGCCACCCTAGTTAGAGACAAATTTTGTCAATGTCATCTCCTCTGTCTGATGTTGCAGCTTTCGCAAGACCAGTAAATCTTAAAGTAGCTATGTTGTGTTTTTCCATCGAAAAGTGCCTGGCTACAAGGGATCTAATATACCTGCAGCATATATTGCTTTTATGATAATTTTTTTTTTCTTGTCCTTAACTGCCTTGTGTTTTTTTAACTTTATTTTTAATAATATTCAATAAGAAAGAATAAGAACTGCATGGGGTCACATAGATAAAAAATACAGTGTAAAAACAACGGTAACACTTTAAATACATAGGCTAATATCTATTCATTCACTGAAGTATTAATATGTAGTCTCCATATCTTTAGAAGCATTCATGAAAACTAAGCCTTAACTATGTTCTGTATTACCTGTTCGTATAGTAACTCATCTGTCTGATGTTTACACTGTTGTATGTTGTACTAATGTACACCAGGTCATACCCAAAAAAAGGTGCCTTCAGCACCAGTATATCTTACCTGGTCATCAAAATAAAGACAAACAAACAAATGAAAGTAAGAAGAACAAAAAGAGATAAAGTGAACCACAGAAGTCGGCTAATGTTGGTAAAGACGATGAGGAAGAGCAGCCTGAATGTATGCAGACAGCCCTGACAGATAGCTGTTTTGTGGTTTTGACTATGTAGGCTTTCTCACATAGGCACTTTAGTATGTACATAACTTGTATTGACTGATGTTATAAAGTGTTTTATTGATAACACCATTTCAAAAAGTGTTATGAGCTACTTTTGTTTTCCTAGTATTATTAAAATGTTTGCAATTGCCACATGAGTATTTAACAATAATAGGTTCTCAGTCCCTGAAAATTTCTGGCTCTTGTTTTGGGAATTCTGTGAGCTTAGTGAGACAGTCTATCAGTCAAATTATTGGCCTTCTTGGCCATGACCAGTAGTTTGTTCCTGAAAACTTGTTTGCCCACATCATTTGTTTGTAACACATGCAAGTGTTTATACATGCTGTTTTTCCTTGCCCAGAATGTTCACAATAGTCAATGGCCAGCATATCCCTCTCCTTGACTGTCACTGTTTTGATTTCTTCCTGTGTTTAAAAGTTGTTCACGTGCCCTTCATTGCACCTCTTCCTTACAGAGTTCAAAACGTGCCTTTGGTATTCCCTAGCCGTAAATCTTTTATCCATGTTTTCCGCTGCTTCCTCATAATCCTCTTGTTTTGAGTAGTTTCTTTTTACACAAACCTTTTGTCCATATCAGATGTTTTGTATAGTGTCTCTTCTGTGATAACTGCTGGTGTGTAAAAACGCATTTTCAGTGGCTTTCCTAAACAGTTTTGTGCACAGTAGGTTCCACTGGGAGGCTCCACTCCTTGAATATATTTGAATCCAAAATGGTAACTATACTGGCATCATGGATTATGGGAAATTTGATATATTCAGTACTTTGGTTTAGATACTCACAGAATTCTTCAAGCTCACTAATGGTGCCTTACCAAATGCAAAGCACATTGTCAATAAAACATTTCCATTCTGTTATTTTGTCATGATGTGTATTTCTGTCTGGATTGTATGTATACTCTGCTTCAAAGGCATCCATAACAATAGTGGCATAGCTAGCACCCCTTCCCCCATGAGTGTAAGAGCATTTTCTTCCATGCCTGTAGTTGAACTCACGGAGGAAAGTTCCTTGGCATCCACCCTATTTAGCCCATGTCTTGATCATGTTACCCCTTTCTCTCCTTTCCTCAAAGGAGAACATATGCAGACCTGTAGCCTCTTCTCATATTTTTTGCACCCTAGTCCATGGATCATCCTCCTTGCCCTGCACCATACAACTTCCACCTTGTTGCAGTCTCTCCTCAGGTGTGGACTACAAATGTGGACTACAGTATTCTGTGCAGTGATCCAGTAGTGCTCACACCAGTGAGCTGTACAGTGGGAGGATTACCTCCCAACTTCTATTGCTTATTCCCCTCCCTATGCAACCCAGAATCTTGTTTGCCTTGCCCACAGCTATATTGCAATGTGCTGTTGTTTTTAGGCTCTCCAGTATCATGAACCCTAGGTCCTTTCCCACCATGGTGCTTGTCAGCACTCCCCCACTTCATATTGCACTGTTGGGCTCCTCTTCTCAGTGTGTATCAGTTTTAATTTTTTTTTGCATTGAAGCCCAGCTGCCAGATCTTTGACCAGTTCTTCAAGCTGCCCAGAGCCTCCCTGAGTTTCCTTATCCTTTTCTCTATGTCCACCCTTGTGCACATCTTTGTGACATTTGCAAAAAAGCAGATCATGCCCTTGATAGCTTTCCCTATGTCACAAATGAATACATTGAAAAGGACCCAACCCAGCATTAACCCCTGGGATACACCACTTATTACTTCCCTTACATCTGAAAACTCCCTCTTAACTACTATCTTTTGTATTCTTCACCTCAGTTAGTTCTCCACGTAAGTTGCCAATTTTCCCCTCACCACTAAGTCTATTATCTTCTTAACCAGACTTCATTGGGGGGACTAAATCAAAGAGTTTTCTGAAATCCATCTATAAAGCATCTACTGTCTATCCCCTATCTGCTGCCCTGGTTACCCAGTCAAAGACATCAACCAGATTTTTCTGACAAGACCTTCCCCTTATAAACCCATGTTGTCTGGGATCCTGTGGTCCATTTCCCTCCAGGAAATCCACCAGTTCCTCCACTGCTAAAGACTTCATAGTTTTTCCCACTATAGATGTCAAGCTGACTGGTCTACAGTTCCCTTGTGCATCCTATCTTCCACTCTTGTGAAGAGGGATCACAGGCTTTGTCTTCCAGTCCCTAGGAACTACCCCCGTGGCCAGTTAGCAGTTAAATATGTCTACAAGTGGCACTGCTGTCCCTTCTGCTAGCTCCTTCAGTATCCTTTGTGCAAACCTTCAGGTCTCATAGATGTATCTACATTTAACCCTGTAAGCCTTTCCATTGCCCTTTTCTTTGTTATTTTTACTGTCCCACTTGAGCACTTGCTGTCCTCCCGTCCCCTCTTAACCCCACATTCTGGCCGTGACCCATCCTCATCTCTAGTATGTATGAAACACAAATATTTGTTCAGTATTTCTGCTTTTCCTTTTTATTAGGTAGAGAATAGACAGATTGGATAGATGGATGAGTTTTTACGTGCCATCAGAATCTGTGTATTTGTATCATCATCAGGACATTGGTGAAGAAGTCATATCAGTGGCACTGAAACGTTATGCCTACTAGCCATGATGGCAGCTCCTCTCTTAGTCCCCCCAACACACAGATGCCCTTGCCACTGCACTCAAGTAATATGAAGAAGCAGGTTTTCTGGCTGTTCTTTCCCATTTGAATCATCCCCCCTCCACCATCACCATCACAATGGCTCTACCATGTTAAGTCTCATTGCTGCTGCACAAGCTAAAGAAGAATCTGTCTCTTGAGCAACAGAGGCAGTGATATTCTCAAAGATTGTAAGTGAGCATTGCATACTGTAGAATTACTGGGAGAAAAAAATGGTTGGAAAACACATGGCAGATCCCAGAACCACATCAATGGTGGAGCATTGTTTCTATAAAACTGTAATGTGGACCACTCTAATTTCTGAGCCACATGTAAAAGTTGCGGAAAGAAGAACTGAGAACCATAAGGCTATAGCAGTTTAGATGAGAAAACTATGCAGATGATGATGGTTAGTGTTGGGTGGGGTATTTTATTTATTTTCTCCCTTCTGTATAGCAGTGGCATGAGCTGATGGGTATTTTGATAGAAACATAGAAACATAGAAGCTGACAGCAGATAAGGACCACAAGGCCCATCCAGTCTGCCCATTTGTTCTACCTTATGAATGTGCCATAGGCATTTACTCTGTTAATGGCCTATTTATTCATAATCATCTGTATTGCTCCCTTATGCCTATCCCATGCCTGTTTGAAGCCCTGCACTGTATTCATATCCACCACTTCCTGAGGTAGGCTGTTCCATACATCTACCACCCTTTCTGTGAAAAAGAACTTCCTCATATTACCCCTTAATCAGCCCCTTCTAATCTCATGCTGTGTCCTTTTGTCCTGTTAGTTTGCTTATATTGAAACATGTTAGACTCTTTCATCTTGTTAATGCCTTTAAGATGTTTGCATGCTTCAATCATATCTCCTCTCTCTCTCCTTTGCTCTAGGGTATACATATTGAGCTCCGTTAATCTGTCCTCATACATTTTCTGATGCAGTCCCTGCACCATGTTGGTTGCTCTTCTCTGGACTGCCTCCATTTTGTTAATGTCCTTGTGCAGGTGTGACCTCCTGTGCTGTATGCAGTACTCTAGAGAGGGCCTAACCAGTGTCTTGTAAAGAGGGATTATTACCTCCTTCTTACGACTTGCAATACCCCTACTAATACACCCCAACATCTCTCTAGACTTACCTACTGCTTTAGTGGTCTGCTTGGATGATTTCGGATCATCTGTGATGATGATGCCCAAGTCTCTTTCTTCCCTTGTGATTCCAGCAACTCCCTTCCCAACCTACAGGTGGCTTCATGGTTTCTCTTCCCTATGTGCATGATCTTGCACTTCTTGGCATTAAAGATTATTGCAAACCTGGACTAGTAATAGGTAATTATTATACATTTCTTGCTCTGCTGCTGCTGGCGGGAAATGTGTTTCATCAAGCAGGGTTCTGGAGTGATCGGATGAAATACTGGTTCAAAAAAATTTGCAGTGATCTGTTGATGTACTGAACTGTGCCCAAAGACAGTGTATTTATCAACTAGGTTAAGTGTTACTATAAAGAGTAAATCCATCACTAAAAATTGGCTTCACATCATTAAATTGTTGTCTAATTGCAAACCCTGCAGTTTAAGACATGAATTGTGTGCCTCTCCTCTCTATACCAGACAATCCTTTTGTCACTCTAGAAGCATATTCTGTCAAACACTGCATAATTGGTTCTGCCTTGACTCGTCAGTCATTCGTGTGAGCTTTTCAGCTCAAAGATGTTCTTTTTTAAATGAAAGGTAGAAAAAACAGCATAGCAAAAAAACAGTCAATCATGTATGCACCTTTACAAGGGAAGTACTGTATTGCTCTTTCTCAAGGCAAGTAGCAGAAAGCACTCACTAAGCTGTCACTGGTTGCATTGTCTTATCATTTAATAGGACAGTTTGTAAGTCTGAGGTTTGTTTGTCACCAAAGTCAGAGATGCTGTCATGTGGCACCTTATTGATCAGAGAAGGTGACTATGAGGTGGGAAAATAGTTTAAAATTCATTTGAGCTATGCAAAATTTATAAATTGCTTTCATTTGGTGGCAACTACATTAGAAAGCCAGGAATGGATACAGTTAAAATGCTATGCTATGTGCAGTGCATGGAGCTGCTGGTAAACTTGTTATATTTTTAGAGAGGTTATGCAAGGAATACACTACACCATCATTATAAGGCTCTCTCGGTAATAACACTATCTCTGATATAAGGCTCTACTCCTGTGTATCTCTACCTCCCAATTTCTGTTCCACATTGCACTGGACCCTTACTATAACCTGATGTTCACTGTAGCTGGGTAGGCTCAGGATGGGTCAGAAGTTGGTCAACTGGGTGGCAAACTGGTTGATGGGCAGAAAACAGAGAGTGGTGGTAAATGGTATACAGTCAGAAGAGATGCAAGTCACAAGTGGGGTACCTCAGGGATCAGTCCTGGGGCCAGTCCTCTTCAATATCTTCATCGGTGACATTGCAGATGGACTGGAGGGTAAGGTTTGTCTGTTTGCAGATGACACGAAGATCTGCAACAAAGTAGATGATCCAGATGGGGTGGGCAGAATGAGAAGAGATCTGGATAAACTGCAAAATGGTCAGAAGAGTGGCAACTGTGATTTAATGCAAAGAAGTGCAAGATCATGCACATAGGGAAGAGAAACCCTGAAACCACCTATAGGCTGGGAGGGGAGTTGCAGGCAGTCACAAGGGAAGAAAGAGACTTGGGCATCATCATCACCGATGACCTGAAATCATCCAAGCAGACCACTAAAGCAGTAGGCAAGGTTAGGCAGATGTTTGGGTGTATTAGTAGGGGTATCACAAGTCAGAAAAGGAAGGTAATTATCTTTCTTTACAAGACACTGGTTAGACCCCATCTGGAGTATGTGTGCAGTACTGGAGGCCACAACTTCACAAGGACATTAACCAAATTGAAGCAGTCCAGAGAAAGGCAACCAAAATGGTACAGGGACTGCATCAGGAAACATATGAGGACAGATTAACAGAGCTCAACATGCATACCCTAGAGCAAAGGAGGGAGAGCGGTGATATGATCGAAACATTCAGACACCTTAAGGACATTAACAAGGTGAAAAAGTCTAACATGTTTCAATATAAGAAAAATAGCAGGACAAGAGGACACAGCATGAGACTAGAGGGAGGCCATTAATGGGTAATGTGAAGAAGTTCTTTTTCACAGAAAGGGTGGTGGATGCATGGAACGGCCTACCTCAGGAAGTGGTGGATATGAATACAGTTCAGGGCTTCAAACAGGCATGGGATAGGCATAAGGGAGCAATACAGATGAGTATGAATAGATAGGCCATTGACAGAGCAAAGGCCAATGGCACATTTATAAGGTAGAAAAAGAAATGGGTAGACTGTATGGGCCTTGTGGTCCTTATCTGCCATCAACGTCTATGTTTCTATGATTCTATATTTCTGTGTATGTTTCTATGTAGCATGTGAAATCCTCGATCTGAAGGGTACTTATTATAGTGATGATCTGGTGTGTTGCCCAGTTATCCTGCAACAGTTAGGTAAATCTTCACAATGGTGTTACTTAGCAAAGAAAAGTCTTGTGAAGCTTAAAAGGGAACTGTCAGCACTAGGAGACCCACACCCAAGTATGGGGCTGGTCTTAATTTGCACTCTTTGAGCAAAAACATTTTGTTTACTTGCTGTTTACTGCGGTATAGCTGATTGTATCACACTCATTCTGTTAACCTGCAAGCTGACATTTTCTGTAACTACAAATACCAGAGTCCCCTACAGCTGACATCATAGGAGGGCTGCAACAGTTAGAGATTCGAGCATACGAAATTTGCCAGCAGATAAAGGCCTAGAGGTCTATCAAGTCTGCGCGAATGTGCAGCTAGCACCCCTTATTCTGCAGCTGCCCCTCCCTTCCACCCTTCCCCTTCATTAACCCTCCCCCTTGTCCTGTCCCATCCTCGTTTGAAGCAGTCCACTGTTCTACTGCATACCACTTCAGCAGGTAACGCATTCCACCCAGCCACCACCCTCTCTGTAAAAAAGTGTCTCCTCATCTCCCTCCTGAACCTTTCTCGCTCCAGTCTCATATCATGGCCCCTGGTGTCCCTCCCTCCCTTACTTTGAACAGCCCTCTGTACCTGTCTTGTTTATTCCTTTCATGTATTTAAAGGTTTCAATCATGTCATCCCTGTCTCTCCTCTCTCCTGTGAGTACATGTTCAACTCCTTCAACCTCCTCTCGTATGATAAGTCCCCAGCCCTTGATCATCTTTGTCACCGCTGCACCCCTCCAGTAACTTAATGTCCCTCTTCAGATACGGACGCCAGTACTGCACGCAGTACTCCAGGTGTGGTCTAACTAATGACCTATACAGTGGCAGAATCACCTCCTCCCTCCTCGAGGATATACCCCTTGCAATACAACCCAGCATTTTGTTGGCCTTTGCAGCTGCCTTCCTACATTGTGCCGAGTTGTTCATTAACCCTGTAATGAGCACACCCAGATCCTTCTCCTCCTCTGTCTGGGCTAGCTGCACTCCCCCTAGCTGGTAACTCCTCCTTAGGTTCTTCATCCCAAAATGCAGCACCTTGCACTTTTGGCACTAAAGCCCAGTTGCCAGGTGTCTGACCAGGTTTCAAGCCTAGCCAGATCATCCTGCAACCCCTGCCATCCCCTAGGTCATCCACCACCGCTGCCTTACCTTGGTATCATCAGCAAACAGACTGATCTTGCTCTTGATGGCCCATGATATGTCTGCAATGAATATCCCAAACAACACTGGTCCCAACACCGAGCCCTGTGGAACACCGCTCATCACTGCCCTTGGGGGTGAGAGATCCCCACCCACCATCACCCTCTGTTGCCTTCCCTGCAGCCAGTTTCCTACACCTCACCAGCTTTTCACCCGCCCCTGTGCCTACTAACTTCCTTCCCAGCCTTCCATGTGGCACTGAGTCGAATGCCTTACTGAAGTCCAGATACAGGACATCCACTGCATGGCCCCTGTCCAGTTGCCTAGTTACCCAGTCATAGAACTCGACCAGGCTGGTTTGGCAGGATCTGCCACTTATGAAGCCATGCTGTCTGCTGCCCTGTAGTCCTTTGGCCTCTAGGAGGGCCACCAGCCTCTCCTTCAGGATAGTCTCCATTAGCTTACCCACGATGGATGTGAGGCTCACTGGTCTGTAGTTTCCCAGGCTCATCCTTGGGGCCACTCTTGTGGAGGGGCACCACATGAGCCATCCTCCAGTCCTGAGGTACACACCCCAAATGTAGTGAGGCATTAAATAGGTCTGCCAAAGGTCCTGCAAGGATCTCTGCCAGCTCCTTCAGTACCCTGGGGTGGATGCCATCTGGGCCTGGCGCCTTGTCCACCCTCAGTGCCTTCAAATCCTCTCAAACTCTGCTGTCCATGATTTCCCCATCTGTCACCACTTCCCACCCTGCTTCTGCCATTTCTCCAACCTTGGGTGTCACCCCCCTCTTCTCTTTAGTAAATACTGAGCAGAAGTACTCATTTAGTGCTTCCGCCTTATCGCACCCTGCTTCCACCCAACCCCCCTCCTTCCTAATCCTTACTATGTGGTCCTTACAGCTCATTTTCTCCCTGATGTACTTAAAGAAGTCCTTCTCCCCCTTCTTAATGCCTTGTGCCAGCCTGAGTTCCATAGATGCTTTGGCTCCCCTTACTGCCCTTGTCACCTCCTTCGATTCTGTCAAGTACTCCTCCCTGTCCTCCCCCCTCCCTGTTTTCTTGTACTTCCTAAAGGCAGCTCTTTTCCTCCTTACCTTTTCCATGACCTCCTTGCTCAACCAGATCAGTTTCTTAGCCCTAGCCTTCTTGCTCTGGGCTTTGCAGCAGGTTTTGTTTGCCTCCACTATCCCCAGCTTTATGATCTCTCACCTCTGGTTAGTGTCCATACTAGATTCACTAGCCTGCAGTGTATTTTAGAGCTTTTATAAGCCCCGATTGAAATCGAATGAAGATATATATCCCCCAGTCTGGATTCTCTTGAAAAAGAAAGAATTCATTCATCCAATTTCAATATAATGTTTCAGCTAAAGTTGAATTCTTTGAAATCCGTACTTCTTTACTACAAGCAAAGTAGTAGCAAGTAATAAACCTAGAACTCTCCAACGAGCGCTATTTTAAAAGCAAAGGAATTTAGTTTTATGTAGTACTCTTCATTTTCTGTATATGGTATCCCAAGCTGATTCACAAGCCTTGAACATTTACAGCAGCCAGTAGCTATGTATAGAAGGTGATGTGAGATGGAAGGAAAGGCAGAGGTTCCAGACTAGTGCGTGTGGTTCTTTATTTGCTTTCTTTCTGTGTTCACTGTGCCTCAACGTGCCCACTAGTGACTGTCTGTGAAAACCTCTCTGTACTTACGCTAGATGTGAGCAATGTGTCTTAGTCCAATGGACTGAATGAAAATATGTTATGGTCCATCTGAGAGGAACTGATAATTTAAGGTCTGTAGTTCAATTCTAGCTCCTTCAGTCACATTCAGATTGTAATTAGTGCACATGGTTTAAGTACTGAGTATCCACATTTGAGTCTACCAAGCAAAAGAGTTATGGAACATTGCTGCTAGATGTGCTAGTGTTATAAAATTGAGCTAAAGAGGTTTAGGTATAAGTGGCACCAAGCGGTAGGCACCTGCTTGGCACTCTGGTGACCCCAGGTTCAAGCCCTGAGCTGGGATGTCAGGAGCAGAGGCTGGCAGGGAGAGTGATTCCTGGGGGGGGGGGGGGGCACTGCAAAGCATTGCTGAGAGGGTGACACCTAGTGGTGTGCAGAGCCTTGCCAGCATGGGTGACCACATGGCTGCCACTGCCTCCAGGGCATTGCCATGGTACACACCATTGAGGTGTGAGTAGGGGCCCAGAAAAAAGAAACTAGCATCCCTCTCCACCTGCTGGATGGTGTCTGCCTAGTCCCCCATGCCACAGCCCCTCTAGTGTACCACTTCTTCCCCCCAGCCTGTATGTTTCTCAGGATGCCCCAGAAATACTACTCCCTTTCTCTCCCACTGGGAGTGCCCCCCCCAACAGGGATAAGCTGGACCCTCCGAGGATGTGGGGACAGCTTTAGGTGCCTGGTGGTAAAAAGGGGCAGTGAAGGGTGAGACTGGTGGGCATACAGGGAGACTGAGAAGCCAGAAGGAGTGGGAGGTCAGGGGGCACAGGAGAAGGCACAGAAAAGAGGCTTAAGTACACTTATTATCACACAGCAACAAATTTCCATCGTCAGCATGATACCTTAAAATCTGCCAAGTGCGCAGAAAAAAGAAACATTTTTAAATGTACAAAAGAGACAAAAAGTGGTTCAGCTGTGTCTACTGTTCTTCTAGAAGGTTATGTCCTTCTTGTCCTAGTGTAGACTTGCATCATATGTTTAATAATTCAAAAACTGATAATGTCTACTTTATATGGGAGTTTCCATACTGTCTGAATATTTACAGTAGACTGCTTTTTCTGATTCAAGGTGTCCCTAAATAGAAAGCTACAAGGGTATCTTCTGTTCTAAAGAAGATGACAGAGAATACCATAACAGAAAAGAGCAGTTTGATTTCCCTATGGCAGTATGAATATTTAAGTGCAGAATCAGTGTGCCAGTTTGGAACAAAACCGATAATTCACAGACAAGTAGATCTGATTTTATTGGAGTCCTGATATTGCAACTAGAAGCAGTCTGTACTGTGTTAAAAAGTAATGGGAAAAAGAATAGTACTGCAAGTCATCCTCCAAAAATAAAAACATTAAATCTGGTTCAACTGTTAGAATAGTGGAATTCTAATGTGCAACAAGGTATAAACAAAGTTGTTTTAAAATCTTAATCACTTAAGCTATGTTACAAAATCTAATGCTAAGCAGTTGTGGTTACTGGGTCTAAATCTTTTCCTTTCATATCTCCTTGGCCTGTGCTAGGCACTGCATTAATTCTTTTGAGACCAGCATGGCGGCACAGTTCACTAGATATCAACATGCATGTGTTCCGTATGTGCAGCTTGCAGCAAACAAAAGTTCTGGTAGAATTCCCAGCCCTGTTGATCAGACTGAGACTAACACCAGCAAGTCTCTTGATCTCAGTGTGCCAGGTGAGGGGTCGCTCCTTGGAACGGTCGCACCATTTATCTAGTGCACACTGCTGGAACAGTAGACAGCCTTTAGCAGAACTCTACTGCCTACACAAGTGTCACTGCCTATCGCTGATGATGGAAATCATTTTCACTGCTAGTACCAAGGAGCTTGGACTCAGATGATTCTTGATTAGAAGGGAATATAAAAAGAGGAGAATGGCTTTGGGGCTTTTTATTTGTGGAATTATATCAACTATATATTAATCATTTGTTATACAGTTTTTTTATAGGTAAACGTTTTCACTTTTTTCACAATTCAGGAATTAAAAAAGGATTACAAAAATATTTATATATGTGCATGAACATGCGAAGACAGTAGATAGCAGTGAAATAATATCACAAGGCCCCGTGAGTGATGGATTATTTTCTTTTTTTGAGATGCTGAGTATAGTTCAGCAAGATGTAAACCTTATTTTGCATCCCAGTATCATAAATTCCCTCATGGCTACAGCAGAGTTGGTGATGTCAAGATTAATTTTGACTCTGCCTGATGATAGATATTCTTTTGTTTTCATCTGAGTGCTATAGCAAGCTGTTTGCACTAGATCCCATAAATAATTTAATTGCTTTGTTTGTGTTTAATGTAAAAGCGTAGTATATCTCACTTCCAGCATGCAGCTTCAATTACATTCCATGATGGTAGTAGTTTAGTTAAATAGTACAAATGCCATCTTCATTTTCTGTCTAAAGCTTTTTTCCCCATTCGTGGTTATTTACATGATGCAGGAATTCGTAAAAGTTTGATGCTTCTCATGTTCTGCTCTCTTGCTCCCTGTGCTGGCACTGCTTGTGAGCACGTTAACGGAATGAAAGCTGTGGATAAGGCTGGCCTTCCCCTGCGTTGTTTCATTACGCTGTTGACATGAGCAGTAAATCCTGCTTTCCTTTGCTGTGTGCTGAAGGTCACTACTGCAGTATGACCGTAATGAGCCTCATAAGCCCGTGTCTCATCTTAGCAGGGCTCTCCATGGATTGCCAAGAAAAAAATACCATTAGTTCTTTAACCTTATCAGGCTACAAATGCCATAGGCATCATTTGAGCTTAAAGACCAATATCCCACAGGTGTCTGCTGATACTTTAGTCTTACTATCTTCTTGTATAGCTTTGAGGTGTACTGATACTAGAGACTCAATTCCTAATGGGAAGATTTAACATTTGTGCCAGTAGGGCACTGGGAGCTGTATGCCCTCCTATAAGTTATTTCTTGTTATGTGAACCTGAATCTGTACAGCAAGGAATTCAACCTCAAAAAAAACCTTTTCTTCTGTGTGCCTACTGTATAAAAAATTACTCTTGTCTTGCATACTCACTGTGCAACAGCTAGAGCCGAATAGGTAGCTGGCAGTACTGCTGACAGAGGGAAAGAATGAAATAGCATATTAATATGTTCTGAAATAAATGCTTGCAACAGATTTTTCATTAGCTTTTCCCATTAAACCCAACTCCACCCCTACAAATAGATATCTTCAATCAGATATTTCAGGGAGCTAAAACACTGCAATCAATGAAGTATAAAAACTGAATAATCACTGGTGACCCCCTTTAATACATGGACATGATCTGTGTTTCAAATGTCATAATTTTGTATCACTTATTTGTAACTTGACACCTAATTGGCTGTTACTCTGTGTTAGGGCGGGCTCAACACCTCAATAATCATGGCGGCTCCATTTCTCGTTTAGTGAGGAGCCACACTATTCAGTTGCCTCTGGTGATGTTCGTTCTGGATTGCAAGCTTTTTTCTGTATTTATCTGGTTGATCCTGCTTTTACAACTAAAAAATGTATCTGGTTCATCTTGGGGTTTGTCAGCTTTGGGAGACAGTGACTGCGATTGGGATTGTGAACAGGTTGAGGCTGACTACCTTTAGCATCACTTATGCAATGTAAGTTAAAAAAACAAAACAGCAGAAAAGAATGTCCCTACTTGAGAGGGGGGGAGAGGAGAAAGAGAGAGAGAGAGTGTGTGTGTGTGTGTGTGTGTGTGTCTATGTGCATCTCTGTCTAGCTCTCTATCTCTCTCTCACAGGGACTGAGCAATGCATTGACTCCTTGTACCAGTAAGTA
Organism: Neoceratodus forsteri; assembly: GCA_016271365.2. Classification (NCBI taxonomy): domain Eukaryota; kingdom Metazoa; phylum Chordata; order Ceratodontiformes; family Ceratodontidae; genus Neoceratodus; species Neoceratodus forsteri. The sequence goes on from JADMNL010000023.1 coordinate 215,216,214, forward strand.
TAAAAATAAAGCATAGATGACTGTGTGTCTGTAACTTTTTTTTCACACATCCTTGGTATGTGATAACCTAATAAACCTCTCGAGCTTTGCTAATGAGGTTTATGGGTCATCACACACCTCAGGTGTGTAAAAAACATCATAACACACATTCGCCTATGCATTATTCTCTATTTCTTTTCATTACAATACCAATACTGTACATTACATAGCATAGATCCATTAGTATACTATACAAGCACTACAATTAAGGGTAATCTTTAAGTACATTAACAAAGTCGACAAATGAATTGCATAGAAGTAAAAACATCAAACTGATAATCAAGAATGCACTTTTAATCTTGCTATTTATCAGCTCATGCTGTGTGAAAATTAGGTGAAAAAATAGCTGCACATATCAAGAATACAGAATTGCAGAGAAATAAAAGAGTAAACACGAGTTGGCTAGAGCCAACAATGATGACTTCTACATTAGCTTTATGTGTAAAGTTTTATTTTATTTGTTGTATGTTGCTCATGTAAGTGTGGGATACATTGCCGAGAACTTAGGCATAGTATGAAGGCTGTAATGCACACCCATGCTACCTCTCAAGTCCCTATAAAGATGTTTTGCTCTTACATTATAATAATACAACAAAGTAAAACCTTACATATCAAGCTAATTCAGAAGCAACTGTTACTGGTTCCTAACACACACAGAGGTACACAATCACAAACTCAAAGGCATACAGACACAGCCACACAGGAGTACATACATACAAGGGAATTTGCAGACACAGTCACTAACACAGACACGTAGTCACAATCATGCATATCAAGGTAATTTAGAATAAGGCATTGTTGGCTCTTGACACCGCTACACACACATTCACACATACTTACACACAGACATAAACACTGACAAAGACACATACATAATACCACTGGCACACACACACACACACACACACACACACACACTGTAGATACACATGCACACAATGACACACCCAGAACATACAGAGCAAAAAAACAGTAACTTAAACAGTAAAGATAAATCTTTCTAAGACCCAAGGCACATCACAGTCAAATCTACACTGAATGCTGAGCAGTCTACAGTTTGTTGTTTAGTTAAATAACAAACCTTTTGTGAGGAGACCTTAGTTGGAGGGATGTCTGGGCTGTACTGTGTGAGAAGAGGACTACCGGACACACACACACACACAACACTGACACAGATAAGTGAACAATTGTAGCCATTTTAACTTTGGGATTATATTAATTGATAAATGTGTGGGGGATTTTAAAAGATTTATGAAAAGAGGGTTTATTGTTTAAGCCTCATTGTGACATCACTGCTGTCACTGAGTGCTGAGACATCTTTCTTTCTATTGCTCTTGCTATATAAGGGCAGTCCATTAGCAGCCTTTGACTGTTTGTACCTCAGATTGTGGCATGTGACCCCAGAGCATCTGCAGGGCTTCCTCAGGTAAGTCTACAGTGCTGTATGGAGCTCTGACACTGAGGGTATCAGGCAGGCCGCTGGTGTCAAAACTGGCAAACCTGTAAGTACTGTATATAATTTCCTACTTCACAACTATAGTTTTACCTCTTATAAGTGGTATTGTATCAAATTCTTATATGACTGGGATGTTTTAACTAAATGCTTGTATGATTGTGGTGTCTTACCTGCTGAACCACTGAATAAAATTAGCATCTGTAACTACCTACCTATCTACCTATGGTAAGAGTACAGAGTATGGTACAAACGGTATTGTACTGAAAGCTTATGGTAAACTAGCATCCATATCTAACTACTTAATTACCTGTCTAGGGTAGGAGTTCAATGTAGCAGTCTAGGAGGGATAGCCAAGTAAATCAGGTAAGACTAGAACTGTAACAGAACACCATATATAAGGAAAGCCTTTTTGTTTCTATTCTAAGGCTACTAGGTAGATAGAGGAAATCAAGTTATTAACAATGGTCTATAGATTATGATCAGTATGGAGATGATGTACAGCAGGGAGGTAGTCAGTTGTGGGGACAGTGGGAACTGTTGGGTGCTCTTCTCCAGGGATAAACTAACCCATTTGCAGGAACTTAGCGAAGCTCCATGCTTAGCTTGTAGCAGCAAGAGACAAGATATCTCAGTTGTGGCACTGGCTCAGATGAGATCCACCTCCCCAAACTCCTACTTTCCCAGAGGCCCACTGGCCCAAGGGGATGGAGGGTGGTGGGGAAGAGGAGGGGAAGGGTGGCAGGCAGCCACAGGGTGGTTTACCAGTCCCTCACCATTCCAATAGAAAATCACTTTGCACTCCTGGAGGAGGCTCAGATATCTGATTCTACAAGAGGGGACTCTGAGTCAATTAGGGGGAAATGGGCAGGATGATTTGGTGACAACTCGGGGGAGGAGGAGGAAGTCAGCAAGGAGAATCTTAGTGAATGGGGATTCAATGATTGGGAGGGATAGAAAATGGGGCAGGGAAGGGAATGATCTGATGCCTTTCTGATGCATCAGCCATCCAGGTTATAGATAGGAGGATGTTGGAGAAGGAGTAGGGAGAGCTGGTGGTGCTTGTACGCTAGGGTACCAGTGATCTACCAAACCAAACTGTGGAGTCAGTGAAGTGGAACATTAAAAGGTTGGGGGACAGATTGAAGGTGCATCTGGCTTCCCTGGCCTTTTCTGGGATCTGTCCTGTATGGGATAGGGAGAATGGGAATGATAAAGAAAGGAAGGAAGAGATGGAGGAATTTAATTGGTGAGTGAAGGAATGGTCTCAGGAGGAGTGATACTGCTCTGTGAGAGACTTGGAGCTTCTGGGACAGGAGGCTCTTCAAGGGTGACAGCTACACCTGATGGGAGAGGGGACCACTGCTCTGGGGCAGAAGTTTAATATGTGCACTGGACTGTTAAACTGCATGCAGGCAAGACAAAAGCTATGGGAAGCACTAAGAAGGGGGAGTGGTTGGGAAACAAAGCTAGGGGCCCACCTGATAAGGAGACTAGTAGCAATCAGGAGGGTAACAGTAACGTTGAAGTCTGAATTATGTTAGAGGAAGAGGACAATGAGGGAGGGTTGACAAAGCCTGCATTCATCATGAAAAAATAAAGTTAAGGAGACTAGGGAAGTATAAGGGAGAAGAAACAGAAAAAAGGCAAGAGGGGATCAGGAGAAATATGGAAAGGGTCTGCCTTAATGGCAGGAGTTTGGGAAATAAAATTAGTGATCTCCAGAAGGTGACAAACACTGAGATGAGTCTAGTAGCTGTCACAGAACCTTGGGCCACAGAGAACATTGACTGGGACCTGACAGTCTCATGCTACACCATGACTGGATAGAGGAAAAGGTAAAAGATGAGGTATAGCCCTTTAAGCCAGGGAAGGTACAGAGGCAGTGGAGGATGGAAAAATCAGAAGAGGTAATGGGGAAACAGAATCAACGTGGTTTCAACTCTCAGTGGCCTCAGGTAAGAAACTATGGATTGGAGAGATCTATAGACCACTAAGACAGGGGAGAGAGACAAGGAGCTGGGGCAGAACTAGAAAGGGGGGGTGGCAAAGGGGAAGGTGGTGGTGGTATGAGATCTAAACCTGCCTAATACTGATTGGGACATAGCAGTGGCCAGGAGCTCCAGACAGACTTCCTGATAGTGCAGATGGTTAAGGAACCCACTAGGCAGGCTGCCACTCTTGATGTGGTGCTCACCAACTCGGAAGCAGTATGAGGAATGAGGGTACAGAAGCCGCTATGGTCCAGTGAACATAACTCTGTATTGTTTGACCTGGCTCTTTGGACCATTAGGCCCTAATCAAAGGCTGAAGTCCTTGATTTCAGAAGAGCAGACTTCAACTGGATGAGGGAACTGGTCCAGGGCAATTTAGTTGGAGTGGACAGCATCAGGTATGTGGAGGAAAAATGGAGGGCAATCAAGGGGGCCATTCTTGAGGCAACATAATCTTTCACAAGAATGGTAATCAAAAGAAACAGATGCAACAGACCAATATGGTTCTCCGGAAAAGTCAGTGAAGCAGTGAGAGTTAATAAGAAGGCCTTCACTAGAGACAGGGAAAATCAAGGGAAGGAGGAATGGAGACAGTACCAAATGAGAACAAGAGAAACCAAGAGGGTGGTCAGAGAAGCAAAGGCAGGCCCAGAGCTTTGTATTATGTGGAGGGTCAAGGGAGGGGAAAACAATTCTTTAGATATAGCAGGGAAAAACTAAAGCAGGGAGTAGGAATTTGTAGGCTAACTGAGGTAGGGTAACCGAGGAGGATAGGCAAAAAGCATCTGTTCTTAAAGACAACTTTTGCTCTGTATTCACAAGAGAAGACAGAAGGCTTCTTCTAAGGAGTGGCATTAAGGCAACTGAAATGGGGAACACGGGGTGAGGCAGCAAGTATTTACCAGTGAAAGTGTTTGGAAAGGACCAGCAGCCCTTAAAAGTAAATAAGGCCCTGGGGCCAGATGGGATGCATCAGTGGGTGCTCAAGGAATTGGCAATTGAACTAACTGAACCCCTCTTATGACTATTCAATAACTCAAACATGGGTAGTTCCAAAAACCCAGAAGGTAGCAGACATAGGCCCACTCCATGTGGGGGGGGGGGTTAAGAAACAATCAGGTAACTACAAGCCTATCAGTCTTATCTCTATGTGTGGGTAAACTGATGGAGACACTAGTTAAAGAGAATCTTGTGGACTATCTGGAGTGCAATGGACTCCAGGATAGTATACAGCATGGGTTTGTGGCAGGGAGGTCTTTTCAGACCAACTTGATAGTATTCTTTGACTGAGTAACAAGGATCATGGATAATGGACACATTGTGGGTTTACTGTACTTTGATTTCAGCAAGGCTTTTGACTCAGTGCCTCACAGAAAGTTGCAGAAGAAACTAGAGGGCCTGGGTATAGTGAAGGATACAGTTAAATGGGCAAGAAACTAGTTGGAAGGGATAAAACAGTGTTGTGGTTGATCTAGACAATTCAGAAGAGGGTGGTCACTAGTGGGGTGCCACAAGGATCAGTCCTGGGTCCAGTCATTTTCAATATGTTCATCTGTGTCATGGGAAAAGGAATCCATGGGTACGCTATGTCTTTTCACAGACAACACAATGCTCTGTGACAGGGTAGACAGTGAGGTAGTGCCTAGGGAGATGCATAGCAAAGGCTAGAGAAATGGTCAGAGGTTTGAGGTCTGGCAGTTGAAATTCAATGCCAGAGAGTACAAAGTGATGCACATAGGTAACGAACCTCCAGACAAAGTACTGGATAGAGGGGTAAAGCTGGGCATGACCTCTGAGGAAAGAGACCTAGGGGGTCATCATCAATGACTTCCTAAAATAATCAAGCCAGTATAACACAGCCTACAGTAAGGCAAACAGGATGATGGGATGTGTATGCAAAGAGGTATTGACAGCAGGAGTATGGAGGTATTACTGCTTCTCTGTAGACCACTGGTGAGGCCCCACCTGAAGTACTGTGCTCTGTTCTGGAGTCCTCACATAAGGAAAGATAAGAACAGGCTGGAGACAGTGCACTGTAAGAGTGACCAAAATGATTCGGGGCCAGCAGGGCAGATCTTATGAATATTGACTCAGGGCACTTGACATGTTTTTGCTGGTGGCCGGACAAGAGAGGGGAGCTATGATAGAGATCTTCAAGTTTCTGATAGAAATGAACAAGGTAAACTGCGAGAAACTACCAGGGTACACAAGCTACAGGAGGGACAGGGAGGGTAAAAGAGGAGGAGGAGTAGCTCTCTATGTAAGGGAAGGGATCAAAGTAATGGAACTAAAGGATAAACAGGGAGTAGAGGAGGCACTGTGGGTCACCCTGGAGACAGGATATGGCACCACAATCTGCATAGGGGTTATATACAGACCCCATTTCAGGGGGAGTCAATGGACAAGGAAATGATAGAAGGCATCCTTAGAATGGCAGAGAAAGGGGAGGTATTGTTGATGGGGGACCTGAATATGCTAGATGTTAACTGGAGCACCTTTACTGCAGCCACATCCAAGAGCAGGGTAATTTTTGATGCCCTACAAGGGTCATGCCTCAGACAGCTAGTGGTGGAACCCACTAGGGAAGGAGGGAGCAATCTTAGACCTGGTACTGTCAAATGGAGATGGAGAAAGGATCTCAGATTTAGAAGTGGTTAGCCATCTGGGAACAAGTGACCACCAAACAGTGTGATTCAAGATAAACACAGCCATAGAGTCAAGCCATACAAAAGCAAGAGTATTGGACATTAGGAGGGCTGACTTTGGGAAAATGGGAGAGTGCCTCAGAAAAGCACTAGCAAACGGCCAAGAAGGAAGTCATCATCAGTGACACCCTCAAATAATCAAATCAGTGCAATAAGGTCTATGGTAAGGCAAGTAGGATGCTTGGGTGTATAAGGAAATATTATGGAAGCAGGAAGAAAGAGGAACTACTTCCCCTTTATAGATCTCTAGTGAGGCCACACCCGAAGTACTTCACCCAGTTCTGGAGCACTCACCTCAAGAAGGATAGAGACAGGCTGGAGATGGTGCAGTGCAGGGTAGCAAAAATGATTCAGGGTCAGCAGGGCAGGCCTTATGAGGAGTGCCTCAAGTCACTAAACATATACTCGCTGGAAACCAGAAGGGAAAGGGGAGATATGATAGAGAATCAAGTTTCCAAACGGAATAAACAGGGTGAACTGCAAGGAACTTATTAGCTTGAGTGCTAGTTCGAGGTCTTGGAGCCATGAATGGAAACTGACAGGACAGAGGTTGACGAGGGACATGAGAAAGTATTACTTTACAGAAGGGTTGGAGGAGTCATAGAACTGTCTACCAGCAAAGTTGGTGGATGCTAAAACACTTGCTGGTATCAAGATGGTTGGGACAGAGTGAAAGGTATAGTGTTGACTTGGGGTGACAAAACTGGGAAGGAGAAGAAGGGGAAGGAAGGGGAGGGCTAGTACCCTGAGTGGACAGGAGGTCCCAGGATTAGATAGGTAACTCAAGAAGACTGGATGGACCTTTGTTCTTTTTCTACTATCAATGTCTATGTTTCTATTTCTTCTTTGGTTCATGTGGATTGTAGGAAGGCACATCCCATTTGCTGATTAAAGGAAGAAAAATGCACACCCCTTGTCTGTTTCATGGTTGTTTAGTTTGCACTGGATGCATAATCCTGTGGTTCTGCCCTCCTAGCCATATCACTGGGGTGTGCACTGTGGATAAGAAAAAATTGTTATGTTTCTGTCCTCTCAGGAGACTGTAGGGTAGGCAATGCTCACCTCCTAACTTTCTAATGAAAACAAAAAACTCATGCATTATAAAAAAACACAGCTGCTGCAGAAACTTAGACTTGCTGAATCAATTCATTCTCCATTCTTCTATGATATCAAAATTGCTCTTGCAGATTATGCACATCACAGAAGGAACTTGAATGAATCACAATCCAGCCCCCCATGTTTCCACAGAGCTATCATCTACAGTTCTGTTTCTGTATTGTAATAATAGATGCTGTCATTCTTCAAAACTAGAGATCTTCTAAGTTTGTATCTTTTAGAACATTTCAAGCACCAATGTTTTATTTTGATGAAGTGTCAGTCAGCTATACACCAACTCTTGGTTATTCTCACTGTAGCAAATGGTTACGCCATTAAAGTGTGTGTGGGTGTGTGTGTGGGTGTAGTTTGGGCAGCAGTGCAGTTAAAACAGCTTCTTAATAATTAAAATGGCATATTTCAGGCCTGGAAATGTATATACAGCAATGTATAATCTGTACATTCAAGATAAATATTCATGAGTAAAGTGGGAGACTTCATTGTTCAATATGTAACTCCAGTCCCAAGGATTCTAAAAATTAAGGGGAGTTTTAGATTTGTATGTTTTGTCAGTCCCCAGCGGATGAAGAAAAAACTATTCCATCTTAAAGTGAATATAAAGCTCTGAACATTTTCAGTGCTGGTGCTTTTGATAAATATAAGCTAGGCAGTGAAATATAAAACTTTAGCCTTAGATAAGCACAATAAATAAAGAGAAGCTAATTACATTAGTTACATTCAGGTAAGTGTAGCCTACAGCTATATTTCTCACTGTTCTTCTGATAAGTGCTTCTAAATGTTCATGCTGGCAAAACATCTTTGCTTACAACCGGAAGGTTTCTTGTAATAAAATTTGAGTGCAAATTATGTTTATCTGTGTTTAGTTGAAAGACGGGTACTATTCAGGTAAGTCACTGTAAGATATTTTTGAAGTATAAGAGGACTTACAGTACTCATTTCATTAGACAAATTGTAACTGATACTGTATTCACATGTCATTCTGTGATGAACTCATTACAACTCTGAACCGACTAGAAACAACATGCATGCTAGTATATATTAATACTTCCAGTCTGGGTAACTTTGCTTTTTATCAGTTTCTAGCATTCACATAAATGTAGCTATTCATTCTTTCACAGTTATCGCCAGGCACATGTTTATTTGTTTGTTTTACGAGAACACAGTTATATATAAATAAATATATATATATATATATATAGATATATATATATAGATATATATATATATATATGATAAAAGTGTCCATACATATGTGTCCATTAAATTATTACAAATAATAGAATAGGGAAGGGTAAATAATTCAAGGACAGTTATATAATTCCATTTCTCAGTTTACTCTGGGAAGGAGTATAATTTTGTATGAACTATTATTAAACCATTTATGTCTATGGAACATACTCGTCTATCTTACCCGACAAGCGACTGAAAGCTGGACTTTGTCACAGACTACATAGATAGATAGATAGACAGACAGATAAACAGACAGGCAGACAGATATATAGAACTAAATAAATAAATACATATATAAATCAATCAATAAATAAAATAGTAAATTTGGCTGGCCAGTGGGAAACCTGGGCTTGCATTGCAGAATTGACTTCCCTGCCCAGAGGAGTTTAGGGCATACTACATATGCAGCAAGTTCAGGCTCCAGGAGGAGAGAGAGAGAGAGAGAGACTTATCCTGCTCTCAGCACTTCTATTGGTGAGTTAATTAGACATTGTGGGTGACCATGTGATATCAGCTCTTTCTTTACAGGCAGGCCTCAAAAGGACAAGCATGCATAATAATGCAGGACAGGAGGTGGACTAAAAACAGTCCCTGACAAGGAAGCAGGATAATAACTCACAGCTCCCACACAGTCCAGCTCAGACCACTAACCATGGAGGACCCTTCCCCCTCGCCCACTGAATCTTGGAAGATGTAAATCTCATAGCCTTCCTATGCTCTGATAATTGCTATATAAAATGTCCATAGCTTGCTAAGCATTTTAATATACAGAGTACAAAAGGAACTATATTAAACTAAATTAATTTATTTAGGTAAAAAAGTGTTTTAAGGAAACCATGTCCAGCATTGGCATCCGCTGATGACACGGTATTATTTGCACCTTCACCAACAGGCCTTCGGCGTAAATTAAAATATTTTCATAAAATATGTACTAAACACAAATTTCTCTTGCATTTTTAAAAGATCCTGAGTTTTGGAGGAAAGAAGCTTTACAATTTTTTATGTCAGTAATTTAAAATTGGATATGGTGAAGGAATGCACATATCTTAGAGAAATCATTTACTCAAATGGTAAAAGGTCCAAAGATCTTAAAATTTAAACAAATTAATTAGAACTCATAAGCTATTTTGAGATTCAGTTTTCATTATGGGAGTTCTAAGCAAAACTTAACACAATAATACTACGTAGTTCAGAGGTTTGGGGTTATAATTGCCTCTACTCAGCTGAAGTCCCTTTTCCCCTGTTTTATCCCTCACTCCTGAAAGTGAACAGATCATGGCCTGAACAGTATATTAGAGCTGAACTTAGTAGAACCTCTTTTGAAGCTATAATAAAGTTAAGACTTATTTGTTATTGACTGTGTATAATGAATGCAACCCATACCTTGGCCAAGAGCGGCATCTTGAAACCAGGACCCCCTACTTTGTACACAGGGCAGGCATCAAGCCACAAGTTGGCATAAACAATAGGTATTGCCCCTGGCACTGAGGCAAATACCTGGTTCGGCATACAGAGAGTGCAAAATGAACATTTATAGTTACTCCAAGTTCAGAGAGAGAGGTGCTAGAGTTATGCTAGGTCAAACTTCTGATGGGGCCCATAACAAGTTCACACTGGGAAGCATGAATCGATTGTTCACAGCTAGAACTGGGATTGTATAGTATGACTTTATTCCGGTAACAGATGGAAAACACAGAATGGGGTGGCCCGCCAGGTTGGAACTGACTTTTCAGAGCAACATATTTTTCTTTCCAGAAACAACATTTGTCTTGGGCATTTAGTATATTCTTTTACACACAGAACTATCAAACTGTCCATCCCTGTGGACTAGGGATCTGTAGACATTTACTTCCCAGAATGTATATCATGGGGAGTTCCACACACTTTAATTCAACATTTCTCTTTTCTTTCCCTAAGTGTCTATTACATGGGGGTTGCCACACACTTTAAAAACATTACAGATTCTTTCCTCCCATCACGATTAACTTTGTTAACATGCCCAGGGTAACCTGATGACCTTCCATGAACAAGTTAGCAATGACTGAGGATTAAAATGGGGTTATGCCCACTCTGGCCAAAACCAGACTCTGCCATTCCTTCTAGGTTACACTATATGAATCCTGCAATTCACTTGGATTGCTAAAGGACTCCCAACTTTAAAACTTCACATTCAGCATATTTTTGTGGTGATACAGGGGTCCTGACAGGTGCATTCTAGCCTTATCTCTGGGCACATACACCTCAGACAACTCCCTAAGAAACAGTCCCATGAACCTGTACTCAGAGTTTTGTTTGTCCCTTTGATACAGACATGGATGCTGGAAGAAATGCATTTTCCCTTTACAGGTAGCTTGTCATAGCCTCACACAGAACACTCTTTCTTTCTGGGCAGCTGACACTCTTCAGGACCTTCAGGGGATTGCCCCTAGGAGCCACATAAACTGAAGTCCAAACCACTTCTCTGTGGAATGACCCACTGGGGTCTGTTGACAACGGTCTGCGCCACTTCCTTTGGCAGATTGCAGTCTCTCACTCACTGGGGTAAGATAAAGAACAGAGGTCCTTCACTCAACCTCAGTACAGGCTAGCAGGCACATCTACACTGAGAGCTCCCTCCTTACAGAGCTCCCACACTCAGACTGGCTACTGACTGACTACTCCCATCTGAACATTCTAAATTTCCCCAGAGCAGCTGATTCCAAAAAGTGGCTTATGCTGCTGCAAATATTCTAAATGGCATAATCCAGTGTCTACTCAGGCTAGCTGAGTAAACAATGATGTCATGTTGAAAGGAGTTTTTAACAACTCCCTACAAACTGCCCAGGAGCCTTCCTTGTAGATTCTAGTAACCCCAGAAGACTGCATAGTTAGATGAATAATACAGTAAACTCTTGGCCAAAGTTATGCTTGGCAGGAAAAAAGAAACTGAATGGTTGGAATTTTAGACCAAAGTAGCATGGTTGTAAATGTTACATGACACTCTTAAAAACATTAACTTGTGGGACTTATGGAATGGTGCTTGTAAGGTATTACTATTTCTCATACTTACAAATCATTTTTCAAGAACTTAATATTCTCATATTATAGGAAAAGGGATCTCTTGCTCTTGGATGTAAATTTTTCTAAATTAACTAGGGATGGGCAAACTAGTTAATCAAAAATATGAACTGACCTGAACATGCTGAAATGTTCGGAAATTAACAGCTTCTGAAAACTTTTGACTGTTCAGTTCAGTTTGGATGGCTCCTATCATGGTAACTGCAGTGTGAGAAGCACCAGAGCAGGAGGAACCCACAGGAGGGACCAAAGACAAGGCTCTGGTCCCTCATTGGATGGTCGAGCTGTCCATCTCTCTAAGGTGGCACCTGATTGGGTTGCTGCTCTAGCAACTCACATGGTCCACCTTAGAGCTACGTAGAGGAATCAGAAGGATGGAGAAGGAGCAGCAGCTTCTCTTGGCTGCTTTGTACATTGCAGATCACTGAATCGATTGTTTTCTTCTGTGCTTGTGCTGCTTGCATTTCTTTTGCCCCTTTGGCAAGCAAAAAAGTCCACAGCCAGTCTGCCACTCCCCCCCAAAAAAAAAACAAAAGCAGACTTTTTTAAACTAAAAGAAGAACTTAAAGGAGGAAGGGATTGGGAACCTGGGGAAGTTGGGGATGGGGAGTTGGGGACTGGGAGTTGGGGACTCAGGAAGGGATTGCTTACAAGGACTGGGTGTGGACTCAGGAGGGAGTTGGAGATTGGGGTGGGGCCTGGACTGGGAACTGGGGAGTACAATATATGGGAGAGGAGACTTGGGCAGGGGAGCTTCATGAACATGAACATTGAACGATGAGTCAGGATGGAACTTGAAGACAGAGACTGAGGGCAACTTGTGAGAACTACAATGCTGTGTGTATAAAATGTGCCAGCCAGTCACCAATGCACAAGTGCCACTTCTTGCATACTGTCTGTGTGACCCCCTTCCTGTGTCAGAGAAGGTAAGATTAGGCAGGGTCCCCCAGAATCTCTGTGGGTGTACTAGCAGCAGTGCCTGCAGCATCACCCTTAGTGTAGGTGTTGTGTGAAATAAAATCTGTCAAGACTGCCAGGCAGACATTAGTGCACCAGTGCCACTTCTTGCATACTGTCTGTGTGACTCCCCCACCCCATCCAAGAAGTCAGTCATCTGTCATCTTCCTCCCAGTGCTCACTCAGCGGGGTATAAGTCTTGGTTCAGTGGTCAGGGTATTCCATCACATCATGTGGAATAAAGACAAAAAATGCAAAAAATCCTTGAAGGGGATAAGTACTGTGTCTGAGAGGGTTAGGCCATGCTGAGTACCCCAGAATCTCTGTGGGTACATTTGCAGTAGTGCCTGCAGCATCACCCATATTATAAAATGGTAAGGGAAAATCCTGAAATCTGATTGACTGTTGTTCATGTAACAATTATGTTCCATGCATGGAAAATAAAAAGTGCTACCAAATGTGCACTGATCACCACTGGAATCCTTACGCTAATAGAATGTTAAGAATTCAACTGGCAGCCATTGTTTTTTCCCAGTAACTGTAAGCATCACATTTACTTGCACTGGGCCCTAAAAGTAAAACTACCTTAAATACAAAATAAAACAGATTAATTAAATGTTGTTTCCCTGATCATCACATTCGCCTTACATACAAAACAAATTAGAAACATTAAGTATTGTTTACAGTTTTCATTACAACTATTTCTTTGCTGACAGTGAAAAATCTCCCTTCTATCTTTACCTGCTCATCAAGGAAATCTCTTCTTCTTACTCTGAGAGTGAGATAATTGATAATCTCTGGCTGTAACAGAGGCCTTTGTTGTGTGTGTATATAATATGTTAGGAAAGTAACATTCTAGCAGTGGAACTGAGCTGAATTTTGAATCCATGTATTCCATGGTAAACATACCATGACAAACATTCCATATCTTGAATGTGGGGGGAAAAACAGAGGGAAAAAAAAACAGGAAGAAGAAAGTAGGCAACAATACAATGACATCATCAATGACATCATTTGTAGTGGGTGGAAGGACTATTTTATCATAAACGCACACAAGTAAAACTATTATGATGTATGGTAAGCATCTATTAACCACCATAACCAGCAGTCACACAGCGTTGTTATGCCACTGTTCAGAATTTTCGGTGCTGTTAACCACACTTCAGAACGTCCAAGCAGTGGCATAACAAAAAGGAATGTATGAACATGGCAACATTCTCATCTCTAGAATGCAACCGCTTGTATCGGTAAACAGTTCAAAGTAACATTCTATTTGCCTCAGTTTAAGTTTACCAAAACTAGTGATCTCAATGTCAGCAACAAATACAGACTCGGGTGACTTTTCCGACTGCAGATACATCATCTTTTTTTTTCTGCCCCTTGTAGATTATCTCACCCAAATTTTGATCAGAAGGCCTTGAAAATCACCACATCTATTCATATGTTTGGGCCCAGGACAGGACACAGTGTCCTATCCCATAATTCCTTGCATCTCCTAACCGTATGATCTCCCGTGACCAACCAAATCATTTTGATCTCGTCTTTTAAATCTCAGCCATTGAACTGGGTGAAGAAATGGGCAATTTCCTTCACAAAATGTTTTAGTTGATCAATTTTTACTCATTTCCCACCATACACTATAAAAGACATTGGCTGGTGTTTCAGCTGATAATCACGCATGTAATCACCTCTCATGGTTGGTAGGGCAAAAGTAAATGTCTCAAGCTGCACTCTTGAGGTATACCATATTGCTCTAGCAACCACTCGAGGTGATTACAGTGTGAGTATCACCCTAACCCCAGCCATTATCCTCTATGTTTCTACATATAAACATGCTTTTCCCAATTGTAAAAAGTTTTAAAAAACAGGAGCCCATTTTATAAGTGCAATAAGGCATGATGGGGTGTGTGTGGAACACATTTTACTGCACACCCAGCAGCTGAAGTCACTCAGCCTTCGGACTCGTGCCTTATTACATCCCTTACAGTGCAGCAAAATGTGTTCCATGTACACCCCATCATGCCTTACTGCTTACACGTAGGTGCTGTGTGAAATAAAATCTGCCAGCCAGTTGTCAGTGCACCAGTGCCACTTCTGGCATACTGTCTGTGTGACACCCCCCCAAAAAGCCAGTCATCTGTCATCTTTTTTTTCACAACATTATTTTTGCCACCATCTTCACAGACCTGGCAGGAGCTATAACCCCCCACTCAAAGAGGTACATCCTCCAGGCAATCGGGGCCATCATGGATCCTGCCGGGTCCCGGTATTTCTCCTGCACCCGCACCTGTGCAGTGGGTGCAACAGCTGTCTCCACCTCCATGGAGGCAGCTAAGCACCCTGGGTGTTGGCTGAATCCATCTTGTTGTGCTGATACACGCAACACTAACCCCCCACTCCAAGAAAGGAGAGCAGTCCTCTGGATGCTCAATCCTTACCTCCACCGGCTGACCCCCAAATGACCCAAGTCTGTTCCCGAACCTGGGTCACCGGCGTGGCATGAGATGTGGCATCCAGTGCCTCAACCCTCAACGCCACTGGGCTGGCAGTCATCTGTCATCTCCTTCCCTGTGCTGGCTCAGCAGGGTATAAACTTTGGCTCAGTGGGCAGGGCATTCCATCACATTACATGGAATAAAGAAAAAAAAAGAAAAAATAAATCTTGAAGGGGAAATGTACTGTATCAGAGAGGGTTAGGCCGGGCAGGGTCTCCCAGAATCTCTGTGGGTATACTAGCAGCAGTGCCTGCAGCATCACCCTTAGCATAGATGATGTGTCAAATAAATTCTGTGTGTGAAATAAGATCTGCCAGCCAGTCGTCAGTGCACCAGTGCCACGTCTTGCATACTGTCTGTGAGACCCCCCAAGAAGTTAGTCATCTGTCATCTTCCTCCCTGTGCTCGCTCAGTGGGGTACAAGCTTTTGTCTCAGTGGGCAGGGCATTCCATCACATTACATGGAATAAAGAAAAAACATTTTTTGAAATCCCTGAAGGGTAAAAGTACTATGTCAGAGAGGGTTAGGCCTGGCAGGGTCCCCCAGAATCTCTGTGGGTATACTGGCAGCAGTGCCTGCAGCATCACCCTTAGCATAGGTGGTGTGTGTGAAATAAATTCTGAGTGTGAAATAAAATCTGCCAGCCAGCCATCAGTGCACCAGTGCCACTTCTTGTATACGGTTAGTGTGACTCCCCCCAAGAAGTCAGTCATCTGTTGTCTGCCTCCTTGTGCTCGCTCAGCAGGGTATAAGCTTTGACTCTCTGGGCAGGACATTTCATCACATCACGTGGCATAAAGAAAAAAAATAATAACCATTTTTTGACCTTGAACAAGTGACAGACTGGCATTATTTGTACTCCAGAAAATAGTAAAACAAAAGCCGGGGACAAAGGAAGTAATAAACATAAAAAAAGTTTCAAGAAGTGGCCCAAAAAGTAAAGTACAGCAACAAGCACCACAGTCTGTTGAAGGGGCTGAATTAAATGCTACTACTATCCATGTGCAGGCTACTCTCAAAATACTAAAAACCCAGCAAGGGTTGGTGGACTGTCTCTGTCAGAAGGGCTCAGTAGTACAGCCAACAAAGTGTCGAAAGACAGTGGCAAGAGCAGGTCGTCCGAGAAAAAAAGTGCAAAACCAAAGAGTACACCAATTCCAACTGTACATAAAGTAAAAGGAGTCACAGGTACAATTCACAGTGGAGTTGCTCGATTTGCAACACATGCATATCGAATAACTCAGTCTATGGGTGCAATGCATGAAGGGGCAAAGTGTCTACATGCTGCGTATCTTGGGCTCATAGCCACCCTGCACCAATTGCGCCCCCAGGTGGGATGCACAAATGGGGGGATGTGCAGACCCAACACACCCGACCCCCCACATCTGCAGAGCTCATCATTCTGGGGGTGTTCCAGGGGCATGCCAGCACTATGCAGTCTTCACTAAACCATGTAGTGTTGGCCACATGGGTGCAGAGGGTGGTGCAGAGTATGCCAGGGAAGACCCTGCCATAACACTCTGCATACCCCCATGGCTGCCTGCCACCAGGTGTGGTGGAACATGGATTTGACCCCCCATGCTGCCACAGCCCACTGGACAGTGATGGGGGCTGGGACTGCTGGTCAAGTGAGTGCCTGGCACTGACCGGCATATATGGGTGGAGAGAGGAGGAGGTGGCAGTGCTGGGGGGAAGGGGGACACACAGCCTGAAACTGGGTGCACGGGTCTGGGAGCCTGCTGTAGGCATGCACTACCCCAGACCCCTAGCTCACTGTGCGAGGGATCCACTGTTGGACCCAGGACGGGCATCCCATTGGATGCCAGTCTTGGTCTGTGACTTCACCACTGGCTGTCCTGTGGAGTCTTGCACACTGGGGGAGAGGAGCCACAGACAGGTGGCTGGCATTGGAGCATGCAGGTATGGGCACACCTCTCCATGGGTGTGCAGGGCAGTGGGTGGGGTACGCGACTTTTCCATGCACCCCCACTCACTTTGTGCATAGTGCCCATTGACTGCAAATGTTAGCTCTACTCAGTCCGATAATGATGATGGTGAACCCCATGGTCATGGTGAGACTGATGATAATGAACTTGTGATTTTACCATTAGCGATGTCTCATTCTGGTTCTGACAGTGACAATGTGGATGCAAATAATAACAGCAGGAGAGTGTCAAAAGGGAAAAAGAAAAAGTCAAAGGCACAAGCCACTCAAAGTGAAACAAAGTCTGACAGTAATGATGATGATGATGATGGAAATGGTACTGCAGAGGATTCTTTGATTGTCTCACCTGACGAACCTGAATCCTTCACTGATATGTCTTCCCCATGTAAACCCAGCCACTCAACTCCTAGTCCTACTGAGGTTATTACTAGACAAAGGCAGTCCATTTCTACTCTTTGGAATCATTTTTAGGTAAACCCAAAGGATACTTGCCAAGCTATATGTGTGCATTGCAACACGTGTTAGTAGGGGAAAAAATAAAGGGCATCTTGGAGCCACAACAATGATGTGACATCTTTCATGAATTTACCCTATCATTGTATATGGTTCAAAAAAACAGTCTAACTTTGGTGGCTGGAAATCTAGCACAGCTCTCGGTGAACAAGAACATTCCACTGAAACAGTGGGAGACAAGTACCAGGCAAGATCCAAAAGTCTACTTTCGCCTCATGGTCACAGTCATGATAATTCTGTAAGGTCCTCTATTTTACCATGCAAGGTATGTAGCCGTACAACACCCCCAGCCAAATTTAACTTTACTCCCCCTGATAAGAGGCAGTTGAAGTTAAAAGAAGTTTTTGAAAGAAAGTCTAAATATTCACAAAACCATCCCATAGCACTGGCAATAAATCGTAAATTAGCAGAAATGATTGTACTTGATTTACAGCCATACTGTATTGTTGAAGATGTGGGTTTCAGAAGGCTTATGGAATATGTAGAGCCATGATATTTAATGCCAAGTAGAAAATACTTCCCAGTAACCGCTGTGCCCAAGATGTATGGCAGCTTAGAAGTTTAAGTAAGGCATGCTCACCAAGAGGCTGAGGACAAGGTAGTTCACTTCACTACTGATATGTAGACCAGCAGCCAAACCATTGCCTTTCTCTTACTGTACACTGGGTCAGTTTTGCAGGGCAACTCATCATCATCCTCACATACTATTTGTCTGCTACCACTTCAACCAGTATAACTACCACTACTATCTCTCAGAGCTCAAAAAAACCCCATCACATTTCAGAAAATGGCAGTTCTCCATTATGTTACTTTCAAGACACACACACACAGCACATCATATTCAACAAGAATTGGAAAGACTACTTACTGCTTGGGTCACTTCACAGGGTTTTAAAGTTGTTTTTTTTTGTTGCCGATAATGGTTCAGATATTAAAAAAACACTTCATGATGGCAACTATTTACATATACGCTGTTTTGCCTATTGTCTTAACTTAATCGTTTGAAGCTTCCTGGATAATGACCTGCAAGTATTAACCACTATGGGTACAGTGCACAAGGTGTGTGGTCACTTCAGCCATTCAGTAAAAGCCCATGATATCCTTGCTGATATCCAGAAGGACAAAGGTCTTCCTCATCTCCAGCTTGTTCAGGATGTAGCAACAAGGTGGAATTCAACTTACTTTATGACTGAATGTATCCTTGAACAAGAGGTAGCTATCATTGAGTATATCATGAACAATGATGTTGGGGAGGGCGCTGTACTCCATTCTACTCAATGGTCTCTGCTGGAACACTTGTGTCACATTCTGAAACCATTCATGAGCACTACAAAAAAGGTCAGTGCAGAAAAGGCATCCCTTAGCCAAGTTATTCCACTCATTCTGCTTCTCAAAAAAAGGTTGGAGAAAATGAGGAGCAACTTAGACATGAACCAATCTCTAGTCAATAACATGCTTACCAGACTTAGCAATGATGAGAAATTATCAACCATGACACGGAGCAAGAAGTGTCTCTTAGCAACATGGCTAGATCCACGTTTCAGAAACAGACACCTTCCTGATGTAGTTTCTGACAATATGGAGGAGTTGAACTACAGGCAATGTTTGATTGATGCAGTAGATGAGATTTTGTTATGAGGACTGGCAAGTAGTACTACAATGACACCAACTCAAATTCAAAAGACAGGTTCAAAAACCAGTACAGAAGCAAACAATGAGGAGGATGACATTTGGGGCCAGCTGCAGGACATTGAAATTCCACGTGGAGAAAATGCATGCTCAGTAGTAAGCATGGTAGATGCATATCTGTCTGAGCAAAACATTAGTATTAAGGATGACCCTTTAGCTTTCTGGCAAGAGAAAAATCATGCTGGCCAAAGCTGGCTGCCCTGGCTTGTAAGTATATTGGATGTCCACCCTCCAGTGTCTGTTCCAAGCATTTATTTAGCTCTGCTGGGGATGTTGTGACTGATAAACAAACAAGATTAACACCAGACAATGTGGAGAAACTAACGTTCTTGAAGGTTAACTTGCCAAACTTTGGCTACATATGTGATGCTAAACTTGAAGATGACACTGACAGCAGTACCTGTGCTGCAGCTGTGGAGTGACACATCAGCTTTCAAGTTTGAGACTTACTGGACTGCTTAAAAGTAGAGATCTCGAATTTGCCTGCCTTTCAACTGCATCATCACCATCCTGGGGATGGGTGGGATGTGCAGCCAGTATATCATGTTCACATCATCATGTACTGGTAGCAATTGTGGCAGACAAGTCCCGGATCTCACACACTGTCACTTTCTGATTCTGATGAGATCATTTATTTTATTACCTAATGCACCTAAGAATAATTATTTCTTATATCAACATAGTTCAGTTTTTTCCCCAGATATTAGTGGTAGTGGTAGTAGAAGTAGTAGCATTGTTGAAGTGGTCACTTTAGACTGCCTGGTGCTCTTGTTCTTTCACATTGCTTCATGTTGTGTTCCATACTGAGACCCGTTGCTATGCTAAAATAATTGATGGCATACAAAATACACACTGACCCCTTCTACAAAAAGTCAGACTCAGGAGACTGATTTAAAAAAAATTGTGATCTGGGATTTGCCTGCCTTTTGACAGCATCATCGTCATCTTGGGGGTGAGTGGGAGGTGCAGCCAGTACATCACGCTCATGTCATCATGAACTGGTAACAACTGTGCCAGACAAGTCCCTGTTCTCACACACAGTCGTTTTGTCATTCTAAGGAGCTCATTTATCTAAATGCGCACAATTAAATAGCCATGCTGATTAATTCTGCTAGCTCTGTTCCCCCCACCCCAGTAGTAGTGGTAGTACTACTACAAAGTACAATTATTTAAACACACAATTATCCCCGTCTAAAAATCTGACTCAGGAGGAGACCACTTATTTACAAACTAGAGATCTGGTCTGGGACTTTCTTGTCATCACAGTCACTTTCTCATTCTTTTTCTAAGCAGTCATTTTTGGTAAATGTGCCTTAACCATATTGATTCCAGTGCTGGTAGACTACTTCTGGTTTTCCCCTGAATGTAATAGGTGGGGGTAGTAGCAGACTGCAGTCTTGAAGTGGTAGCTAGCTGACTGGCTCTCTTTGACTGGCTGCCCTTTGCCCTGGCCTGGTGCTGTTTTTGGTGTTTCTGGCTTCTTTTTCATCACTTAACTGTCTAAAGCACATCTGGTGCCTGCCGGTGCCTGCCTGTACCTGTTCAGAAATAGAAATCACTACTGTTAATAGTATAACTTATACACAGTATTAGTATTACTTTCTTAAATGTCAGAAACAGAAGAGTGATTAGAGAGCATTCTGTAGTACTAAACAGTGGTTTAATTGTTTTGTTCTACAGATATGTTGCTTAAAAGCAATTTAAAATGATTTTTTTAACATGTGGTTACCATAAAACAATAAAGGGCATACAAGGTTTGGATAAGGTTCAGATAAGGATACAAACCTTTTTTTGCTTATCAGAGCCTTTTAGAACCTCAGAACCTTTTGAGGTTCTCCCGTCCCTGTAATTAACACTGTGGTATGTTGTTCGTAAATATTGGCGTTGTTGCAAACCATTCATAGTGTTTCTTTTATTACCTAATGAAAGACATTTAATAACACAATGCAGATTTGAATCTACAGTTTTGAAACAAATAGAAAACATATTTTCCTGAGATCGTGTTAAATCAAAGGATATCAAGTACTATTGCAAAAAAGGTCATGAGGAGAATCGTTACGTATTCTTTTTCATTTTTCTTTAAATGAAAAATGGAAGTAATAGCAGTAGTTTTATTTATTTATGGCACCCTTCCCCAGAGGTCCAGGGCACCATTACAAAGTAGGAAATAGTAGAAACATCAGCAAACAACAAAATAAATAACTTATTTTAAAATTTAAATAAACAACCCATAAAAATACCAATAAATGACCAACAGCCTATGGCCAATGATCGTAAATATCAGAGTATTTCAATCTCTAAAATGGCTGAGCAAAAAGATACACTTTTAACCCCTTTTTAGAAGCCTCCACTGAGAGGGCCTCCCTCAAGACCCTCGGGAGTGAATTCCATTATACTGGCACTTCTACTTCAAGGGACAGATCCCTAGAAATTTTAAGTCTGGACCTGGGGACTACCAGGAGACCCTCCTCAGTGGAACAAAGGGGGAATGCAAGCTAGTAAGGATGAAGATCACACAGGTATCCTGGACCTAGACTGTGTAGGGCCTTTTAGGTTAGTAACTCAACCTTGTAAGAGATATGCCACCTGACCAACAGCCAGTGCAGTCCATGCAGCGCCCAGAGAATATGACTCAACTTTGGCAAGCTGGTCAGCAACCTAGCAGCTGCACTATGCACCAACTGCAGGCAAAGTAGTGCACCTCCATTGACCCTGCAGTAGAGAATATTGTAGTAATCCAGCCATGAGGTTACAAAAGCATGTACCAGAGAAGGCAAGTCTTCAGGGGTATAAGGGAACAAATCCAGCTGATATTCCTCAGATGATAAAAGCCATTCTGGACTACTGCTGACACCTGAGCCTCAAATGTCAGCCCCTTGTCCAGGATGATACCCAGATTCTTCACCTTTGTGGCAGCCACAAGCCTGGAGGAGCCAAGGCACAGCCCTGCTTCCCTCCCAGCCGCTGTTGCTGCCCCCTCCAACCTAGCTCAATCACTAGTACATCATTTGTTCCAGCTTGAGCCTCAGCCAGCTCGATGTAATCCAGTCCTGGAACATAGCCAAGCACTGATTAAGCACATTCACCATGCCATGATCCAGGGGTGAAAAAGACAGATAGATACGACAATCATCTGTATAGCAGTGAAACCCAACTCCATACTATATA
The DNA here is from genome assembly GCA_016271365.2 of Neoceratodus forsteri. Lineage (NCBI taxonomy): Eukaryota > Metazoa > Chordata > Ceratodontiformes > Ceratodontidae > Neoceratodus > Neoceratodus forsteri. The sequence goes on from JADMNL010000023.1 coordinate 215,238,576, forward strand.
ATGATCCTACGAAGGGGTAGCATATACACCAAAACAACAGGGGCAAAAGGACTGACTCCTGGAGTACACCACAATACAGATCCATTAGGCATGAGGAAAAACTTCCCATCATTAACCTCTGTGTCCTGCCCTGATGTAGGACTCGAACCAGCTGATCACTTTGTCAGAGAGTCCCACACACTCCCTGAGTCAATCCAATAAAAGCTTATAGTACTTGGCATCAAATGCTGAGAAGAGATCAAGGAGAACAAGAATTGACTTTTCTTCTCTTTCCATCACCCTCAGCAGGTCATTATGCACCCTGACCAATGCGGTCTCAGTGCTGTACTTAGACCTAAACCTTGACTGGAGAGGCTCATAGATGTCGTAGGTCACCAAGTGTGTCTCAGGCTGTGACAAAACTACCTTCTAAATAACCTTGTCTAGAAAAGGCAGGTTAGAGACAGGTCCATAGTTCACCAAGATATCCAGGTCCAATGATAGCTTTTTCAGGAGGGGTTTTTCCAATGCAGTTTTCAGCGTGGAAGGAAAAATCCCTTCTGACAAGGAACATCAAACAATCTCGGCAAACACTGGGCCTAGCTCACCAATAGCTGTGTTGGGCCTAGATCCAACTCACAATACGTTGGCTGCAGCTCCAAGATCACCTTTGCAACCTCCTCAATAATCACTGCCTGAAACTCTCCCCAAGACCACTGACTGATAATGTGACTATCAGGCTTGGCACTGCTGGACATTAACTGCCCAGTTTTGGTGATCCTGGTCCTAATAATGGACACTCAGGAGAACCAAGCAAACTCTTTGCATATAGTGACTGAAATAGCCTTCACAGGCTCCAGACAGGCTGGATGTAAAAACCTTTCCACCACCTGGAGCAGCTGAGCTGGTCAGTTCCTCTTTGCTGCAATCTCCTTGGAGAGAAATTCTGCCTTCTTATGGGAGATTGCCCTTTGATATTCACCATAGTGAATATGTAAAGCCAGTTTGTCCTCCTGGGCCCTGGATCTCCTCAAACACTGCTCCAACCTCTATTCCTTTTGCTTTCATCTCCCTCCACATGCCATCACTCCATAGTGAGCCAAGGTGTACAACCATTGGGTGTACACAGAGGGCGGTATCTGACCCTCTCCAGAAGATGAGGACTACAGAGGGGTAGCCAAAATTCAAACCTGATGAAACAATGATCCAACCAACTAATTGGATCAATCTTGAGGTTTTCAACCTCAAACCCCAAGTGGAACACCAAGTCCAGAGGGTGCCCGTGTTGATGAGTTGCAGTAGCAACTGCTTGTGCCAGGCCCAGAGCTGCTATATACAGACCAAGTTGGTTTGCACTCCTGAGCTGAAGTGTTGCAAAGAAATAAAGCATTCAAGTTGGACTAAAGTTAATACATTTATTTTTGGCTGGCAAATCACAATTCAGTTACACAGTGTTCAGACACACAAGATACCATGCTCCAGATGCAATGGTGCTTCGTCAGTGGGGAACACCCTGCCTGAGACTGGTGAGCACTGCAGCCTAAAGTCTCGAGTTACCAGAGCTCCCTTACAGAAATATAGGTGTGCTGTGTCCATGCAGAATGCATGCCACATGCTTAATTGTGCAATGTTTGCATGTGGTTTGCATGCACTAAGTGAACATACGTGAACCAGGTCTAAAAGGCAAATCAGGTTCGCATGCTGCAAGCTTGACATGTGCACAGCAGGTAAGCTGGTGTGAACATTTTCTAAAAACTACATCAGGTTTGTGTATTGCATGCTTGACATGAATGCAGCAGCTAAGCTGGTGTGAACATCATTTAAACATCACATCAGGTTCACATGCCGCATGCTTGCCATGTGTGCAGCAGCTAAGCTGGTGCAAATCTCATCTAAAAAAAGCACATCAGTTTCTATTTCTTATATTACTGCTGGCAATTAGTCATTAACACACATTTTTATTTGAATTCCCATAAAAATTAGGTAAACTCATTGATTCTGATCCTTGTTCAAGTTATTTAATGGCTTTTGATTTTTGTCATTAAATCGACATTAATCTGTAAAGTATTGTTTGCTTATTGCATTAAATGCCTAGGATAGAGCAAGTCAACATTCCCCATTCCAGATGTATGAAGAGGGGCCTCTGTGTTGTGAAGCCTATCCATTTTGTTTTTGGACCATGCAAATCTCTTATGTATATTTAGTGCTACAAATGTGTTTCTCCCTGACTGCTTTATCTCACTTACTTTCCCTTTGTCATTCTGTATTGAGCATATACACTATGGCCATGCTCAGCACTCTTTGTGCTGAATAGGGTCTTGAAAGTGTGCACCATACCTCACATTTTGTCACTGAAATGAGGGACATGGACACTCAAAATGAGGGACAATGAGGGACACTAACCTACATGATGATCAGGACACATCATGAAATATGGAGATACAGTACCTCAGATCACAGTGGAAACCACTGTATTAGCACCTGAGAATGAATTTCTATGATTAAGCAGGGGTGCCATTTAGGTAGGGCAGATGGGCGCAGTTGCCCCCCCTGTTTGTGCCTAGGTTGTTCATATGGTGTGGCAGTACTTTTGGATTTACTCTTTTGCACAATAAGTGCCTACCTGGCCTGAGTGTGCTCACGGTGCAGGTACTCTCCAGACTTGACTGTGTCAGTACCGTGTTGTCCACTCTTTCCACCTGTTAGCAGCAACACAATAACATGTGATGTGGATGAGTTCCAGCCAAGAAAGAGCGCATGAGCCTTGCAAGTGCAACACTATCTTTCCAACCACAGAGTAGACAGGCTGAACACTACAGCTTGGAGAAGTCCGTGAGCACTGAACTCTCAATAGCAGTGTTGTGGCAGCATATTTTTGTTGTTCCACTCTTAGTGAGTCTCCATCTCCCCTGGTGGATGAAGGGGCAGAGGGTGAACTAGAAGCTAACTCAAGACTAGGCTACCTATTTACTCTACTAGGCACACCTTACAAAAAAACAGCAGACCCCACAGCAGCAAGCTAGGCTTAGCAGCAGTGGTGACAGTGGTGTGGGTGACCTTCATAGGCCTTGATCAGTATAGTGTGACAGCAGCAACCAAGCAAGAAGGAAGAAACTCAGGTTGGGTGGATTCATATGGTGAGGTGACTTGGTCGCGGACCATGTTAGGGACCTGTGATGGTCAGTTCTAGCATCCAGCTGCTGGTAAAGGAGAGAGGGGGTAGCATACTAAAAACTGGGCTGGTGGCACGCCTACTGGGTCATAATGTCACATGCTTAATAGCATAAGACATTATGGTTAAACCGGTGCAGTGCAGTATGCACGCGCTAATGGTGCAATACCGCGTATACTGCTGTACTTGGTATTGCACCATTAGCACTTTCCTAGGCAGAGGATAAGACCTCTGCTGGGAGTGGGTTCTGTCAAGCAGCTGCTGTGGCTCACAGGACTGAGCCACAGCAGCAGGAATCCAAGTGCTGTGCCTGGGACCAGGTTTGATTCCCAGTCCTAGAAACTTTGTTTTGTTGACTTGTATGCTCCTTAAGTTGAACCCCCCCCAGAGTTGAGAATCTTTATTGGTGAGGGTTCAGGGGTGCTGCCCTCCCCATAACGGGGGTTGTGGGGGCAGAGCCCCCCACAAAATAAAGACTTATGCCTCATGGCAGAAATCGCGCTGTATTGGCAGTGTGATTTTGCCATGAGGCATAATATCTTGCGACATTTTGACCCCATGCCAGTGACACACTATGTCAGGCTACAGGTTCTGGCCATATGGCTGTGTAAATAAAAGTAAATAAGTTTTTTTTACAGGAGGATTGGGGAAGGAGGAAGGACTGAAATATTGGTGTGTTCTTCATGTTTCTTCACCTTTGGGTGACTTCATGACATGTAGAGGATGGGTATTGAATGGAATGGAGTCAGGGAGAAAAATCAGGACACAGGTCTTTGTTTTGGGGGGGGTGAACTTCAGCCTGGAAAAAAACTGGTCAGTAACTGGGTGGATTTATGCCCAAACCTGGTGCACTGCTCTGGGTTGTATATAGATGAATCTTATACTTTTGAATTTTTCCTGATTTGCATATCATGTTTCAGTCAAACCAAATAAGTTGTACCTTTTAGAGATGCTACAGACATTCTAGAGCTGTCCCTTGCATTCACAGACAGTTAAGCAGTATAGTATGCACAGACTATTGGAGCCTCACTATAGTCAGGCACATGACCCCCCCCCGTGGAGCTGACCTCCACGTCCCCATGCTCAGGCATATTATGACAAAGGGCAAAGGAGACTGCAGGGGTGTGCACCATTGAATTGAATGGAGATATTTTTTAATTACTATTTTATACATTATTGATGGAGAGTTGGAGATTAATGAAGGCCACTGCTTGACTAACAAGGGCCTTGTTAGTAGAACAGTGGCCTTCATTATTCTCTAACTCACTGTCATAATGCATAAAATAGTAACAGAAAATAACTCCATTCATTTCGAGGGGATACGCCACAGCACTCTGACCCATGGACATCATCTCTTAAAGACTCCTGCCTCTGGCTCCTTAGTACTCAAGTAAGAGACTTTTTACTTATATCTATGCTTGGTGGGTTGTCTGTAGCAGCATGGCCATACCTGCTACAGTGTGTGTCCATGGGGGGGGGAGAACTGGCCATGTGGATATGAGTGTGTGTGTGTGTGTGTGTGTGTGTGTGTGTGTGTGTGTCAAGTTATTGCTACGTTTGTGTTTGCACCTTAAAGTCTGTTTACATGTAAGCATTCAAAACTATGGAGAAAAAATAGTAGGAGTATAGACCAGTCAGAAGTAATTTAGTGGTTTTGTTCGTAAGTTTGTATATTGCAGGTGGGAAAAACATGTGTTTCCATTGGTATGTGTGCTACAGTTTAACTGTGAAAATGATATGAGGGAGAGAAGAAAACTGAAAAGCATACACTGGCTACAAGCATGCAGATATATTCAGATACACTATGTATTGAAGTACAAGCAAGCCATATATGTACAGACAATATGGCTTAGTGGTTAAAGGCACTAAACTGTAAACCAGGAGACTTAGAAGCATGAAGACTTGGGTTTGAATCGCATCAATTCCCACTTGTGTATGGTGTGATCCTGAGCAAGCTAGTTAACTTTTAAGTGTGCAATTATCAATCACCACTTGATTTTTTGCATGCATGCAGTCTTTTCTAATTTGACGTAAAAATCATGGTTTCCACACTTACATGCTGCACGCATGTCATATACTTGCAATCAGTTCCAATTTAGCATTTAAATCATACTTGCAGCACACATATCACTTGGGTAGTTTTATGTGTGCAGCATGAAAACATTTCATACAATTATTTCTGTAAGGGCTGTCATACACTGGAGGAAATCCTGTCCAAAATGCAAGAGTTTGCTGTTGACCCAGGCATTGTAGTCACCAAGGATAATCCACTTTAGTGACTTCAATACCCTGTTGGCAACAAATTCCATGATTTCCTGCAGGAAATCCCCCTCCTGCCACGGAGGCTGGTACACAAGGAAGAAAGATTGCATTCCAGATATTATTAAAGTATATAGTTATTCATTATCTGACTGCATAGAAATGTTATTAAATCCAATGAATGTGCAAGATTCTAGGAAATTGACAAATTTTCTGAGTGCTCTTTTGAGACAAAGGAAAAGGCTTGCTGCAATTGTTTTTTTTTTTGGACACTTTGTACTTGGTGCAGATAACCACACTCATAATTGTACCCTGTATGCATTCACTTGACTGACTACTTTTACCCAGCAGAATAAACTTCCAGTCTGTCTGCCAGCCCGAAAGGTGCTCCTGGCCTAATACTCTGTTGCTTTAACAAATTGCTTCTGTACCATCTCCAACCAATACATCACCAGGAACATGGCCAAAAATGCCCTTAAGCCACCTTTTTGGCATATTCAGCTGGGCAAGAGGTCATTAGCAGAGGATCGCTAATTGGTTAAACAAACTGCCTGATACACTACTGAAGCTCCCCATGATTAATCAGTTCAAATGGCCTTTATAGTCTGCCCTTGCAGTCCAATGCAATTGTAACAATTAAGCTGTTTTATTCGGTTTCTGTCTGTACATATCCTGTGACTTTTTATACACCAATCAGCATGGATTTTTTCCAAGACTGTATGCAATTGTTCTATTGTAAGTGTTTTGAGCCTGGCTTGACTGCATTTCCTCTGAAACTGCTTATGTACTTGTAATGTTTTTTGTAGCTAGCTATTTGACATGGAGCCTTTGTAAATGAGTGCTTGTGGTCAAGGGTAATTTCTGAAGTTTTCAATAAAATAAAATGAATTCAATTTTAAGTTTTTACTTTAAAGAGTGGGGTATGTATGTATAATTCAAGATTTTCCCATAAAGTTTTTATAGTTATGTTTACATACTTGCAATAGGTTTCAATTACTAAATTAAAAGTTTTACTCCTTTTGAAATTACCTGTGGTTGATCAAATAAAGAACTGAGCCCTCCTTAAATATACTATTGCTATCCTACTGCAGAAAGTTGTGTTTAGGATATCTTATATTACCATCCTTAATTTCATGGCAGTCTTTTGGATCCCTATTTAAGTACAAACTAATAACAATACATGCTCAAAATCCATGTCATTCATGCCACTGATGATGGGGTGACTCCTGTTTGATACTGGACTGTATAGGCTTTTCTCCTAAGCCAGCGGAAGCTGTTGGTTCTAGCTGCTCTGCATGCAGATCCCTTTGTTAGTTTCACTGGACAAGTACAAAAGTGCTAATAGGAGGAAGCTAAAGCTGAAAATTAGGCAACTGAACTGTGCTGGCTAGAAAAGCATGACCAAGGAAACCTTGCACATCATATGCTCTGCAAGCCCTGCTCAGTCCATTTGGCACATGGAGGTATGTAGCTTGCCATCTTGCTGCTTTGACACTTATATGCATTCCTCTACTGCTGGTGTAATGAAAGAGAGGAAAAGGCAGATGGTGATATCAATCAGTTTCAGGCACAAGAGCAATGATTTATGAAGATGTATAATGAGCTCTCCTTTGAGAAGGACCAGTTGCAACATAATAGATTAGGCAGGAGGAAGGCCTGTCAAGAGACTGTGAGCAACCACGCAAGCTCCAGGACCCTGGCCATGGCTGAAAGCCTGCTCCTTCCCAAGGTCTCACAGCAAATCATGAATCAGTGCTTGAGCTTCTAACATCCACCCAGTTGGACACTAAACAACCTGGTTGCCTTTGTCTCAAAACTGAAATGCTTCTGCGCTGAAAATAAAATCTGCATCCTCACCCAGCCAACAGGTTCATGTCAGAATTGAAGCAGGCCCCATTAAATGTTTCCACATTCAGGAAAGCTGATATCTGGCACCTAATGGTGGGGGAGGCTGGAATTTATTGAAAGCTGGACTCACCAAATTGTGGCCATATAACCAATTTTTTTATGATTCTTGGGTCGTCTTCTACACTTTTGTTAAACTACAAGCCATTTGGTCCCTTTTAACATAATTTTACTTTAAAGAAAGCAAATGGTTTGTGTTTTAACAAAACTCCACATAGCTATTTTGAAGGTTGCTCTGTTGTGTGTCTATTAGCAGGTCATGCAATTAATTTTTGGTGGCATAATAATTTAGAAATAAGTTCTCATCTCTTGACAAAGGTGTTTTATTTGGCTGAAATTCACAGTTATCATAAAGGAAAAAAGGGGCCAATATTCAAAGGTTAGTTAAATGTGGTTAGCAGTGGCGCTAACCCAGATTTGTGTCAGTGCTCTTGGCAGGGCCATATTTGGAGGCCCAGAAAGTGCTGGCCAATCCTGGTAGTGCCAAGGCACTAACTATATCACTATGCCTATGCAAATGAGGGATTCCCCTCATGCATATCAGTACAGAGGTACATTCAAAGGTTTGAGGTGACATTAAACAGCCCCTGGTGTGGCACTTTTTACCACTGCTAAAACCCACATCTTATCTGGGCATTAAGCCCAAGTACCAGCCCCACCCCAAAGGCACGGTGGCTGTACTTCAGCCACCTGCCCTTGTGCCAAGCTGCACCCATGATCACTCAGCGTTCAGTTGTAACTGAATCCCTGGTGGTCCAGCCTTGGATCACCCAGCCTTCAGCAATAACTGAATCTCTGGTAGTTTAGTTGTTCTCCCTACCCCCAATCACCTAGCCTTCAGTAGTAACTTCATCACTGGTGGTTTAGTGTTCCGTCCACCTCCTGACCCCAGTCACAGAGCACAGTCATGCATGTCAGATGATGGCCAGCTGAGGCAGTGAGAGGAGAGCTGTACCAGCTGCCACTTTAATGGAGAATGGCAATTGGGGTCAGGGGAGTGAGGGGCACGCTTCCTCTGTAGGTAGGTGGGGTGGTTTGTGGAAGGTCAGAGGATGGGGGGAATCACTAAATGACCAGGGATTCAGTTACTACCAAAGGCTGAGTGATTGGGGGGTGAGTGGGTGGAACCACTATATTAGCAGGGATTCAATTACTGCCAATGACTAGGTATTTGGGAGGTGGGAAAACTACAAAACCACCAGGATTCAATTATTACCAATGGCTGGGTGACCACCACAAAGTCACTTTATACTGAGAACTGGACAATAAGGGTGGTGGGATCACAATACCACCAGGGAGGGATGTTCTACTATGGAATGGGTGCTAAGGGACTGCTGCATCACATGCAAATGAGCCCATAATTGGCATGCAGATGGCAACTTAGCCCTTGCATGCCCAGTGAGCTCATTTGCATGGTCTAGATTAATATGGGCCACAGGAGACATGGTCCTATCCCATTTGGGTCATCACTGTCTCCTGCGGGCCATACACAGCCTGTGTCCATGATGGCACAGTACAGATCCACTTAGTGCCGCACCAACATGGCTCGATATACACTCCATTAGTGCCAGATAGTCTGTGAGTTCTAACCATCTGAATATCACGCAGAGCCAGTCTTGTGCAATCGCAGTGCAAGCAGCTGTGCTGAGATTGTACCCTGCTCTGAATATGGGGCCCAAAGGCTCTTGTGCAATGTATGTTAACCAGACAAATGGAAAATCAGTGTAAATATACAACTCCACTTGAACACACACAAGCAGAAATAAACTTGCTTATATGATTCATGGGATGGGCCTATTTGAAGCCATATGGATGGTATAAACAATGATGCCATATCACTTTGACCTTAAAATATCAGCATTGTCACCCCTAAAATTTGCATATCCTGTGCTGTCTAAACTTGACGCTCAGTGCCACTTTATAGCAAGTCTGAGAAGCAAGTTGATTTTCATTAAAAAAAATCACCGAGGTTAGGATATCTGAAATTATTGTTATAAATTGCCTCATTTCATAGTGTACCAGTCTGACTAGACATTCATTTAAATACACGTAGGGAGTTTGTTATAGTTTTATTTTTTGTCAGAGTAAGAAATAAATAGCATGTGGCAAATGGCATGTGATTTCCTATGATAGTGAATTTGAGAGGTGTGTCATTCCAGTACAGGGCAATCTGCAGAGGGTTTGACATCGTCAGACCAATCAGCAACTGGGCTCATTATTACACTCTTCTGGTCTTGCTGGGTGGAAACTTTGTGAAGCTCAAAGAAAAGAAATGCCTGTATCACAGGGTGGCTCTTTGCTTTGATCTTCATGATGCCCCCCCCAGCAAACAACTGATCAGCATCATGATCATCCTGTCCCCTAGTCCTCTCCCTACAATGCAACTGACTCTACATAACCCCTGCTGAACCTTCATTTGTCCCTTTTATACCCTTCCACTCTCTGTCAAGTATCCCTCCCACCTCCTCATTGGTTCCTGTGCCCCATGGCCCTTTCAAAGAGATTCCACTCTCTGCCAAGTATCCCCGTCACCTCCCCATCTCTTCCTGTGCCCTATGAATATGAATCCAACACTGGGGTACCCAAGCCCATACCTGAAATAAAGAAAAACATCTTTTGATGTATTTTTAAAACATTTTTTACACCCTGTAAAAAAGAAAATGGTCCACTTATGTCACTTGCTGCTGCCCCCGCCACCATCTTTACCTCCCCACCCACCCACCCCACTCAGCACCCAACTTCCTGCACCTCCTTGCCACTTCCTTTACCTATCAAGGGTCCAATGCCATGACCATCTCTGGACCGGACACATGTCTTTACTTTTCAATGCTGGACTGCGAACATAGGAAATCAGGTAAGCTGCAGTCAATATATTTCAATGCATTTTGAACTTGTACTCATAACTTGGTCATGTTTTAATATTTGTACCCCAAATTTTGAACATGGTCATTTTGGGAACTCACCTGATTGACAAGGAAGATGAATTTTTTTAAATCTGTCTGAAAGTTGATTTCATAGTCACTTCGCAGAATCACCTTTGGGCAGGATTTAAACATTTTCACCTACCGGGTTCATGATGTACTGTCATAAGAAGACTATGTTGAAAACTGTGGTCAGAATGTTAAAAATCAGCAAAGCTGTGAAGGTACAGTATGTTGAGATTTTTCAACACTCCCTGATAATTTTGGTAATTTTCAATATTTTGACCCCAAGTTTTCAACATAGCCATTTTTTCTCACCACCTCATGAATGTAGAAGGTGGTGTATTTCAAATCCTTGCCAAAATGTGTTTCCACACTTGTAGTGCAAAATATGTTTCTACCAGTATCTTATAACGACATCTGTCTTGTTCAGAAGGAGGGGTCAGAAAAAGACATTGTTGAAAATTTGGAGTCAAAATGTCACAAAACAATGAAGCTATGAGGAAACACTGAATTTTTTCGATGTTTGCTCATAACTTTGTGATTTTCACAGATTTTGGTCCCAAATGTGCTATTAGCCCTTTTGTTTCCCCACCTGATGAACATGGCAGGTGTCATTTTTTAAATCCCTCTGAAATATATTTTCACAGTTCCTCTGAAAAAAACATCTTGTCATATAGGATTTTAAAAAAATTCAACTGTCTTGATCATAACATGGAGTTCTAAAAAAAAACTATGTTGAAAATATGGCTTCAAAAATGTGAAAAAATAAAGTTATGAAGAAGCACTGAATTGTTCCAACATTTACTCAGAACTTCATTTTTGTAGATTTTATCCCCTAATGTTCAACATATCCCTTGTGTTACCCCACCTCATGAATGTGACGTGTCATTTTCCAAATCCCCTTTGAAGCATGTTTTTGCAGCTTGAAATCACCTTTTGGATGGGATTTAAAAAATCCCACTTGTCTTGATCATAACATCAGGTCATAAAACGACTATGTTGGAGATTTGGGATTAAAATGTAGAGGCCTACTGAAAATTAGATATTGCTTCTCGAACTTCTTCAGTCAACCATGGGTGATCCCCAAAATTTCTGGAGCCATATCAAAGGCCTCCTGGGTGGATGCTCCAGAGCCCCAGAATCCAACATGTTGGTGAATGGTATAAACTGCAACAACCCACTAACCATTTCCAAGGCCTTCAATGTGCTTTTCACAGGCCTAATCAAATATACAAAAGGCAGAGTGGCTGTCATGTTCCACCTTCCTTAGTCTTTCCCCCAATTCCCTTCCTTTCTATTTCAGAATGATTACCTCTAAAGAGGTGGTTAGATTGCTGTGGTCCATTTCCCCTCATAGTAGCCCTGGAAATGATGGTATAGAACCTACAGTATGTTGCTAAAAATTGCTGCACTCCAACATGTGCAACCTATTACACAGATTTAAATTTCAATCTATCACTCATGACTGGTGTTGTCCCTAACATATGGAAGATAGCAAAGGTTGTCCCTGTTTTTACAAAGGGAGACCCCAAAAACATAGAGAATTACTGTCCCATCACTGTCTTGCCAGCTTTAAATAAGATTCTTGAAAAATTAGTCACTCAACAGGTTAGTGATTACCTGCAGGCACATAACTTGCTATCCGAGGCACAGCATGGTTTCAGGTCAGGCTATAGCACCCCTGTTGCCCTTATACAAATATACAGTTTTAGATATACAGTTAACCAATGACATTAAAATTGCTATGGATAATGGTACGTATACTGGTGCAATCTTTGTTGATTTAATTAAGGCCTTCGATCTGGTAGACCACTCTCTTGTCCTACTTAAATGTACTGCACTTGGTTTCTCACCCCATTTTGTAGTCTGGGTCTCTAATTACCTCAAAGACAGGCAACAGTTTGTGAAATTTAATAACTCCACTTCTGACTGTGCTAATATTGGAACTGGTGTTCCTCAAGGATCTCTTCTGGGTCCTTTGCTATTTGACATTTTTATCAATGAAGTCCTCAATGTTATCTCAAAGTGTTCTGCACTGCTATATGCAGATCATATGGTTGTCTACACTAGCTCAAAGAACTCTGATGTGGTGAATCATTTGTTTAATGTCGACTTTGATTGTGTAGTCTTGGTTGTCTCAAAATAGACTTCTTCTGAATGTAAATAAGACCCACTCAATGTGCTTTGGCTCTCTTCCCAAACATAAGACATGTCCAGCTAATTTAAGTGTCCTGTGCTTTAATATTAACCCCCCTTACCAAAGTTAATTCTGTTAAGTACCTGGGCATTATGCTTGATCCTACCTTAAACTTTTTCTTCCACATCACCAATGTATGCAAACTAGTTCACTCCAAACTAGGACTTGCCTACAGAATTAGAGATTCCCTTACCCCTTGTGCTCGACTAACCATTGCTCGTGGAGTACTGCTGCCCAGTCTAACATATGGACTGGTATCCTTTCCCAGGCTAGCTCAGACATTCTCTCCAAGTGGACCAACGCCTATAATGGGATCTGTCACTTTGCATTATCTGCACACAGGCTAAAGCAGCACTGTGATTTTTATAGAAAACAAGGGCAGTTATCTCCTATGTCTCTCATGCACCATTCACTAGGGTGTACTATTGACAAGTTCATTAGGTTAGGTTCCCCTGCTACCCTTGCGGCTTTATTCAGTAAATCTTATCAACTGTATCCCCTCCCAGTCCTTCCACTATGAGCTACTCACCACACCCAAATGTGTCACCAATATGGGTACACAGGCATTTTCCTACTTTGCTTCTCATTTCTGGAACTCTGTACCCCTTGCCTTGAGCACATCTTGGTCTCATTCCACTTTTAAAACTGAACTCTGTAAGCACTTATTGTCCGCTGACAATTGTACGTGTTCAAGTACTTTACATTATGATATCATTGAATCTGTTGTTTCTTTGCTACCGAATGTTTTTTGTGTGGATGTTTAGATATCTGCTGTTTACTATTACTGTCATTTTTATTGATCATTGTTAGTGTTTATTAACTGTTTCTTTGATACTCTTTACCACTGGTGGGTGTGTTGCTCTGTATCTGCCTAATTTCGTTATTGTTGTTATGCTGTACTCATGGTATCTGTATGGTGTTTTACTGTTATATAGCATTCATTGTATTTAGTATAGTGTAATTCTCCCATGCCGTGCCTGAAAATAGGCATGAATTTGTCTAGTGCACCTACCCAGCCAACAAAAACTAAATAAATAAATAAATAAATCTGGTATATCCTGGATAAATATACATTCAAAGCGTATAAAAGCAAGACCAGTACAAAAGAGCCCCTACTGAACTGTGCATCTATGCTGCTCTATCCTGGGAAAAATACAGTAAAATCTGGACCCCACTGAAAATGCAACGTGTCTTTCAGCTGGGCTATCCTGGATAAATCCATTATAAAAATGGGTAAAAGCAAGGTCCCATCAAAAATAAGATATTGCATCTCAAATGTGCTATCCTAGGTAAATACAGTGCAAAATAGGGAAAAACAGGATCCCACTGAAAATAAGACAGCATCTGAGTTGAGCTATCCTGGGTGGATGCAGCACAAAATGTGTTAAAGTAGGACCCCATTGAAAATGAGATATAGCATCTCAGCTACTGTAGGGTACCATGGGTAAATATATTGCAAAACTGTATAAAAACAGGATCATACAGCAAAACCCCACTGAAAAGAAGATGTTGCATCTAAGATCATCTGTCCTAGGAAAATACATTACAAAAACAAGCTCACACTAACAAAGAGATACCACATCTCACATCTGCTATTCTGGGTAAAGGCAGTATAAAACTGTGAAACATCAGAACCCCATTTCAAATGGCATATTACATCTCATCCGGTCCATCTTGTATAAATATATAGTGAAAATGTGTACAAGCAGGACCCAGTACAAAAGCATGCAAGCAAATATTTGGCATTGACAAATGCTTGTTTAAATAAAAGCTGCTCAGCACCTTCATCACCACATGATTATGCCACTATAACAGATTTATTTGAAGTTTTAACTAAAGTAATTGGTTCTGTAGGTTAACTGCCAATAAGGTATGGGATGGTTGTAATTTACAGTAACTGTGACATTTTAAAGAAGTGTAAAACAGAAGTCACTCTCTAGAAACTGTCACTTTTAATTTCCTAATGGGTATAGACACATGCAGGACGGAGCTCCCTTCCCCCAAGCACCTAGCTACTTGACTTTGAAAAAAGACTAGAAAAATCTGGCAGCCAGAGTTGAAGTGAGCATAAGCATTTTGCCCTTTTAAGAATCAGACCAGTTTGAACTATTTTTTTTTTATAAATAAATTTAAACTGATGTACAGTAGACTTTGATAAAGATTCCTTTAACTTTATTATGCCTATTTAAAGCACAATTTAAAAAAAACAACATATAATTATTATGTAGACTGCTTACAGCTTGTATCTACAGCTTAGAAAATGTGTTTTATTAACCTTTTACAGAAATACCCCTTTGGTCTGGCCATTTTCATGTTCTCTATAATGGAAACCTAAGCTTCGATTACAGTCCCTTTTCAACAGCAGCACAACAGTGTGCTGCATTTTGTTCACTAGCTAATGTGTTATGTTTTACAACTACCGGAGAAGCGATGAATGAAATGGAGCAAAACTGCAGCTAGCACGTAAGGTCTCTGTAATTCAAGTCATATTTACCGCCACAGAGAACTTGAAAGAGCCAGACCAAAGGGGTATTTCCTCAGCAAGTTAATAAAATGTAGATTCAAACTTGAAGATACAAACTGTGACTAGTCTGCATCACTAAGTGTGCCTCTTCCAGAATAATTTGAACCAGAAGGGACTTTGGCTGTTGAAGCCCCTTCCCCCAAACTGGGCAGGAAGCTCCCTTCCACATTCCTGGCTAAATAGTCAGATGTCCTAACTGGCTTTGGTTGGGGGAGAAGAAGGGCGAGCTGGCTGTGGCCAGCTTGGGGGGGATCCTAGGAAGACTGGGTTTAGTGATATACATGGCAAAGGAGCCCAGTCAGGAACAGGTAACATGGCAGTCTTCCAGGGAAGAGGAGGGTTGTACAAGGGGTACATAAGCCCTGACATCTCGGGAACTCAGCCTTTCTGCCTATGATCCTAAGGAACCTGAGACACTACAGTCTGTCTACCTGGATGCATCTGCTGGGTCAGGTAAGCAGGCTTTAGACCTGTGAGATATTTTGCATCAGGCTAGGCTAAGGGGTCCAGTTAGTGAACCAGGCCTGAGAGGCATTTAGTTAGTAACACCAGGTTGTGGGGGTCCTGATATGAAGGATGTATAACAAATCATAAGGATCACAAGAGTGGCAGGATGGGGGGAGGCAGATGTCATTGTCCACTTTGGGGGCAAATGACATATTGAAGGATGGTAGTGGTAGTACAGGGAGTGTTCAGGGAACTGGGGAGAGGCCTAAGGCAAGTGGCATGAACGGTGGCATTCGCTGAGGTGCTACCTGTCTGCAGCTGAGGGGAGGATAGAGTACTGAGGAGCTTCAACACTTGGTTGAAAAAAATGGTGTGTGAAGAATGGGTTCATCTTCATTAGTGACTGGAAGCTAACCTGCAAAGATATGGGTCTATACAGAGGTGATACCCTGCATCCTTCTGGAACGGTAACCACAATCATCAAAAGAAGGTTTAACTCATTCAGGCCTAGATACGCCTGTAGGTGGCGTCTGAAAGCATAGCCACTCAGGCCAATAAAGCCTGTAGACATACTCAGCTGACTTACACTCAGGCCTAGAAACGTCTGAGGAAGGCAGTTGTTTTTACCTAAATATTAAACAAACCAAATTGCTTAGAATTGATTGCATAGCACTGTTAGAAAGGTCATTTAGTGCTGCACAATTTTGCAGCTGATACTTTGTGTCTATCACATATACTTTAGGAGTTATTCCCATTTGTTTAAGGTATGGTGTTCAAGGCTGACATTTGTCTTTCAAGCCTCACCTAAGCACCATGAAAAAATCTGAAAAAAAAACCCCACATTTGTTTGGTGTTTCAGCTAGTATAAAATAAAAAACGAATTGATTACAATTGATTGCATAGCATCACTTGAAAGGTAATGTTGTGCTAAACAACTTTGACACTCCTACTTTGTGTGTAGCACTTAGGATTCAAGAGGTATTCGCATTTCTTTGTAGCATGCTGATTATGGCTTGATTTTGCTTAGAAAGGCCCAGGATGCAGTGCTAAGAGTATACAGGGCATAAGGGGTGGAAGTTTCAAAGAGCTCTTGTGGTGTGAATGAGTTAAAAAATATGACTTTGATGAACACTTAAACTAGTCGGGGTGAGGTAGTAATACAAAGGGAGGTACAAACTACGCCCCCCCCCCCCCACAGATTGTAGCAGCAGGAAGAGAATGCCTGAGGGGAGGAAACTCCCCAATGGTGCAAGTTAAAGGAGGTAGAAGCATAACGGATAAGGTGTACTGGCAGGCTGAGTGGGAGAAAGGTTTCAACACTCATGTGTGCCAATGCACTCATGGAAACAAGATTCCAGACGTGGAGGCCATCATGGCAGAGGCAGGCCTGGATCTTGTGGCCATAAATGTGTCATGGTACACAGGGAGTCAAGACTGAGACATGGCCATACCAGGCTACACTCATTTCAGAAAGGATGGGGGGTGCAGAGAGGGTGTACTGTATTCGAAGAAGGGTATCAGAGGGACAGAAATACAAGGGAGCCTAGTGGTTAAGGATGGGTTGGGGGTGCTGTAAGTCCCCTGGAGGCAGGAGTTGGAGCCACAATTCATACTGGTGTGATATACAGACTTCCAACACTGGGGGAAATGGAAAAGGCATGGTGGAAAGCCATTAGTATGATGGCAAACAAGAGGGCTTTCAATCTGCTGGATGTAGTTTAGAGCCTCCTATCTGCAGCCTCAGCTAGAAGAAGGGCCCTCCTAGACTCTCTGCAGGGAGCATTTCTCAGGCAACTAATCAAAGATCTGACCCTAGATGGGGCAATGCTGGACCTGGTACTCACAAACAGTGACATTATTGCAGACATCAAGGTTGGATGTCACCTGGGCCTCAGCGATCACCATACAGTGCAGGTTAACATAATGTAAGGATGGCAGCAGAGGAAACTGAAACAAAGACTAGGGTCCTGGACTTTAGGAGAGCAGATCTGAAAAAAATGGATTAATGCCTCAGAGATTACCTAGTAGGGGGGGTTACCAGGGTGGGGTGGAGGAACAGTGGGGCAAATTAAGTTACGGCACAGTGAAGGCAACAAACCTGTATGTGAAGGGAGGGAGCAAACACAGGCCAAAAAGAGGCCACTATGGTTGTCCAAGGAGGCGGCTGCAAAGGTAAAGGCTAAAGGGGTGGCATTCAGGAAGCACAAGGAGGTGCAGAGGAAAGAGAATAGGGAGATGTATCAGGAGAAGTAGAGGGAAGCGGGGAAGGTGGTTAGGGGTTCAAAGGTGCAAACAGAGGAAAGGATAGCCAAAGTGGTAACTAAACAAACAAGACCTTCTTCAGAGATATAAGTGAAAAGAGGTAGACAAGGAGAAGGATTGTGAGGAGAAGAAGGGCAGGGGGAGACTGTGCAGAGGAGGCTCTGCAGGTATCCTGACCACCCTGGAGAAGGGTCATGCTACAACCCAAAGTACCAGGGTATCTTTTGCTGCCACTGCTATGTGTAATTAAGGTTAAGCCGTGCAATTACATACCACCATGGTTTTGATTTCATTTCTTGATTGAGTATGGTTCAATAGTGCTACTTGATATCCTGAACAAATACTTCTGCTCAGTCTTCACAGTGGAGGGAGCGGGAGATAGACCACATAGAAGCAGCAGGAACACTGAGGGGTGGGGAGGTGGACACAAGTCCATTCACAGAGGAAAGAGTCCTGGCAGGAATTGTAAATCTGAAACTGGATAAGGCTATGGGGCTGGGCGTGGTACATCAAAGGGTGCTGAGGGAGCTTAGGGAGGCACTAGCTGCACATCGGAGAGCCCTACTCAACAACTCTCTGGAAAAAGGAGTGGCTCTAGAGGACTGGAGGAGGGCAGATATAGTGCTTCACAAAAGTGACAGTAGTGAGGGGGCTGCCACTATAGCTTGTTCAGTCTTATTTCAGTGTTGGAGAAGTTAATGGGAACACTGTTTAAAGAAAGGAACTGGAGCATCTCGAATCCAGCAGGTTACTTTTTGTTTACTATTTTCTTTACCTCCTGGATTCATTTGGTAGCCCCCTTCAGACCAACCCCCTCCAGCCCCAGCACCCGGCTCCTCTGGGACTTACTTTCACCGCAGTCCTCTGCCACTGGACCCACAGTTGTGCCAGGCCAACAGTGTGGCACCTGAGAGGGGTTGGTCTCTCATCCTGCCTCACAGAGGAGTTTTTCTTCCATGTTTTTCCCCAGGCCCACAGATGTGCAATGGGTGCAGCGTCCAAGCTCTGCCTCTGTGGCGACGTCTCCAGCAACCTGTACATGGGCCCCCCCCATGTTTGCACCATGCTATTGCTACCACCCAGCCGCCACTGGGTGGCAGGAAAGCAGTGCACTGCAGTATCCCCCGAGAAAGGAGAGCTGTCCTGGGACATGCCATCCTTCCTGTCCCCACTGGCCCTGGAGCAACCCGAGTCCGTTCCCGACCTCGAGTCACTGGCATAGAGAGAGATGTGGTGTTCAGCGCCTCAACCATCAGTGTCATCGGGCTGGCCAAATCCAGCAGGTTATAAGATCTGAGGTAGCATGGATTCACAGGGAGGGAGGAGGAGGAGGAGGAGGTCATTTCAGAGAAGCCTGATCAATTTATTTGACTGATTGATTTGGGACATGGATCACGGTGAGGCGGTTGATGTGGCCTACTTAGACTTCAGCAAAGCCTTTGACACAGCACCACATAGGAGGCTCATAAGAAATCTTGCCAATTTGTGGTTGGGGCTCAAGGTGGTAAAATGGGTACATAACTGGTTGATGGGTAGGCGACAGCAGGTGGAGGTAAATAGCACTCATTCCAGTGATAGGGGAATGACCAGCAGGGTGCCTCAGAGCTCAGTGCTGGGACCAGTACTCTTAAATGTCTTCATAAGTGACATTGTAAAAGAGCTGGAAGGGAAGGTAGGCCTCCTTGTAGATGACGCCAAAATCTGCAGTAGGTTAGGCACTCCAGAGGAGGCAGAGAGAATGAGTAGAGATCTTGGAAAACTAGAACAGTGATAAAGGGTATGGCAGCTGGATTTCAATGCAAAAGAGTGCAAGATGAAGCGCCTAGTGCACAGAAACCAAGGGGTGCTGGATAAAAGAGATGGGAGAGGCATTAATGATCACAAAGCAGGAAAAAGACCTTAGAGTTATCATATCTGGGGTGCATAGGGAGGGAACCCACAAGGAGGTCTGCACTCAGGCACTATGTAGCAAATTGCTATCATATAAAAAGAAAATAAAGTCAGCAAGGTGTCTACCAAAGGTACAACTTATATTACTCTAGCATATTGTTAGACACCAGCAGCAAAAAAAAAAAAAAACAGCGCTTCATGTCCAAGATATGATGCTTCGTCAGGGGACCTCTGGAGTGAGTGTATGGCTTTTGTGGCAGTGTACAGGGAGGTGGATCAGCAGCAGAAGGGTGACGTTACTGCTGTATCGATCATTGTAGTGTATCCAATTCTGGTGACCACTTCTCAGGAAGGACATAGACAGGGTAGGGGCTGTATGGAGGAACACAGAAACATAGAAGGTGTGGGCAGATAAAGGTCTTATGGCCCACCTAGTGTGCCCTTTTATATCTTTATCCTACTATGACACTCTAGACCCTATTCTGCCTCTGGTCCCCTTCCCTCCCTTTCTACTTCCAAGATTCCTCTGTGTCCGTCCTATGCTTTCTTGACTCCAGTAACTGTTTCCGACCCCAACACCTCTGCCGGAAGGCTGTTCCACTCATCTGTCACTCTTTCAGTGAAGAAGTGCTTCCTCACATTTCCTCTGAATCTCCCCCTTCTAATTTCATAGCATGACTCCTTGTTCTTGAGCATCTTTTCCTCTGAAAAATGCTCCCTTCCTGTACCTTGTTTTTCCCTGTGAGGTATTTGTATGTTTCTATCATATCCCCCCCTCCTCCTTTCCTCCAGGGAGTACATGTTCAGTTCCTTAAGCCTTTCCTCACAGATTTTCAGATGCATGCCCTGTACCATATTGGTTGCTCTCCTCTGAACTGCCTCCACTATAACTATGTCCTTTCGAAGACAGATCCTCCAGAACGTGACACAGTATTCGAGGTGTGGTCTCACCAGTGATCTGTACAGGTGTATTAGTACCTCCCTCCTTCTACTGTTGATGCCCCTGCCCATGCATCCCAGAATCTGGCTAGCCTTCCCCACTGCCTTCTCACACTATTTTGTAACCTTCAGGTCATCTTTAATAATCACCCCACGTCCCTTTCCTGCTCCATCAGTGCCCCCCCCCGTTGGTATGTTGCCCTTGGGTTTTTGTGCCCCATGTGCATTATTTTGCACTTTTTAGTGTTGATACCCAGCTTCCAATTCCTGAAACATTCTTCCAACTTTTTAGATCCCCCTCATCCCCCGCCAAGGTGTGTGTACTCTGTTACAGAGTTTTGTGTTGTCCGCGAAGAGACATACCTTTCCTTCCAGTACTTCAGTAATGTCACTAATAAAGACATTGAAGAGGACCAGGTCCAGTACTGACCTCCGTGGCACCCCACTGGTCACTTTATCTAGTCCACAGTGGGTCCCTTTCACCACCACCCTCTGAGCCCTACAGCTCAGCCAATTCTCTACCCATTTTACAACCTTAGTACCCACTCCTAGTCTCCCCAGCTTGTTTATCAATCTTCTGTTTGGAATGGTGTCAAAGGCCTTGCTGAAATCCAGGTAGGCCATGTCCACCACCCTTCCCTGATCTACTTCCCTGGTTACCCAATTAAAGAACTTGATCAGGTTTGTCTGGAACGACCTCTCTCCTGTGAAACCATGTTGCTTCAGATCTTGAAGCCTACTGGCAACAGGTATTCACTAATCCTTTCCTTCAATAGTGATTCCATTACCTTACCCACCACTGATGTCAAGCAGACAGGCCTGTAGTTTCCTGACTCCTCCCTATTACCTCTTTTGAATAGAAGAACTATATCTGCCCTCCTCCAGTCCCCTAGCACCACTCCCATTTCCAATGACAGGCTGAACAGGGATGCCAGAGGCAGTACCAGCTCCTCACTGAATTCACTCAGTATCCTTGGGTCCAGTAACACCTCATCCTGAGAGGTTATTAACCTCATTCCCCCTGAGGAGAGTGACTACAGTGGTGCAAGGGTTGTATCATAAACCCAATGAGGAAAGACTGAAAGATCTCAATATGTACACCCTGGAAGAAAGGAGGGAGTGGGGGGACATGATAAAGACATATAAGTATATCACAGGGGAGAACAGGGTACATGAGGGGAGTATTATTTAGGAAGAGAAGGTACACAAGGACAATATAGCATGCAATGAAGCTGGAAGGGGAGATATTTAAGAGGGATGTGAGGAAGTACTTCTTCGCTGAAAGAGTGGTGGACACCTGGAACAGTTTGCCAGCAGAGGTGGTGGGGGCAGAAGCAGTGGTGAAATATTAGTAAGAAAAGGAGATGGGGGTAGCCAAAGATCAGGTAGGATCTGCAGTGGCAGTACAGTGAGGGACAAACTGGGCAGACTGGGTGGGCCAAGCTGTCCTTATCTACTTACAAATTCTTTGTTTCTGTGATAGAGCACAGGCAGAGTCTTGTGGTGCATTTTTGTGAGGTTGTGCTTCTGTACAAATTGAACCCCAATTTGAGCTACTATATATGCCTCAGTAGTTGGAAGAGGCTCCGTGTCTTGGAAATTCTCCATAACTAAAGTCATATGCTGAGCACTGAACAAGCTGGTTGGCCAGAGCAGAGTATTGGGTCTGGCAGTGCCCCTATCTCTCACCAGATCATCTGCTCCTTTTCCTTGCTCTTCTGGCCCACAGACTTGTCAGGGTGGCAGGTTAGACACGCCAGGACATCTGTAATTAACACCCCCATCCCTCCCATTTTATGCCTTTTGACCAAGTCCATGTAGCTCACCTCAGGAATGCTGCTCACTGCAT
This sequence comes from Neoceratodus forsteri, assembly GCA_016271365.2. NCBI lineage: Eukaryota > Metazoa > Chordata > Ceratodontiformes > Ceratodontidae > Neoceratodus > Neoceratodus forsteri. The sequence goes on from JADMNL010000023.1 coordinate 215,260,923, forward strand.
CAAACAGCCACTGAGTACTAGGCAGGTGCTCTCTGGCCTGTTGAGTTACTATCTAGCACAGAGTGCCCTGACCACAGGGATTGAACTTGGCGTGGAGAGGAGCAGGGGTACCAGAGGCAGGGAGGGCTGTAGTTCTGCCCTGATAATTCAGACACAGTAAAAGTTGTGCCATGGATGTGGCACTGGGCAGGGCAGCCATGTCAGTGAACCATTTTCTTTTACACTGTTAAACTGCATGCCATAAGCTCCCTCTGCATGGTTCATCCCTTCCCCCTACCGGCTACCTAGCGTTTAATGTTCAAAGGCTGGATTCGACACTGGGTGAAACTGCCATGTGGATGGCCTATGGTCCCAAGTGGCAAAAGTTTACATCAGCACACACTGGGCTATGATAGTACAGTACAGTACCAGTGGCCACTCACTCTCTACACCAATCAATGACTTGATCTGGCATTAGTGCAGCCCTTGTGCTTATTCAACAACAAAAGAAATCCTAAAAGTAGAGCCCCCACCACCCACGTGGCCCCAAAGAGGAAGTAGGGTGCAAGGCACCCATCAGATGCCTTGCTGCAGAAACTGCAGAACATTAAAGATCATTGGGTATGGCATGCGTCATGGTGTGTTTGAAGCTTCCAGCCCATCCAGGCACCACCGCCCCTTCACCAGTGGACCAGCTAGGTGCAGATCCCCATGTCTGTGACCCAAAGATGTCAAACCTGACAGGCTTCACCCTTTAACTAGCAGACCTGACAGAGGTGGATCCCAAGGTGGGTGGTCTCACAGACCAGGTCATTAATGTGAGAGCACTCTAAATAAGAGACAGGTGGACTAGGGATCAGTGGACAGGAGAAATGACTCTGGATGCGATCGCAGAAGGTGTCAGCAGAGGTGCAGGAGTCATCTATGCCAGGTAAGTGGAACAGAGATTGCCAGAGGGTTATCAGAAACAGTTGTGTGGGCCCTGGTGTGGTGTTTAGGGTTTGGGAGGAGCCCCAGTGGCTGAAGTCATCCCCCTTGCAGCTGGGGCACTCAAGTAATATCCTCCTCAAGCTTCCAGGGGATGTGCTACTAGAAACAGGTAGTGCAGCATTGGAAGAGGTATGGTTACCATGGCCTGGGCCACCAACAGTGGTTGGTTTGCAGGCTTCTACTGCGGGGTTCCCACTTGAGCAGCAGCTCAGCTGCCTGGTGATGGTCATGGAGGGCATGGCTGCACAGCTGGTGAGCCACGTGAGGCTTTCAGCCCTGGGTGGGGTGACACCTCTCCAGAAGGCACTATGGAGGGCAAGGCTCTGCAGAAGCACACATACAACAACGTGGAGGCCCCACTGGATGCCCACTGAGCAGACAAAGTGGGGAAACAGATTAAAAACATGAAGTTTGTGGATATGTTATCCTTGCTTTACAGGGAGCCAGACAAGGTAGACTGGCACAAGAAAAGTGAAAAAGGGGAACGAGAAGCAGCCCAAGGTCAAACAGTCATTTCTAAACTGGAAATGGTGCACCTCAAGTTTTCAGGAGGAAGTATCTGCCAGAACATTAGCAGGCCCATTTCTGACTTGACTCCTGGTCCTGGCTGCAGGTGTCCTTTATTGGCCTGGTGCTGATGTCATCACACCTGACCTTTCCTTAGCTCTGTACCACACATTCAATGGCACCATCACAGTAGTGTGCAGCCAAGGAGGTTGGCCACCTCAGGTGACCAGGGATTCGGGGCCGCGTTCCTCTGCCCTTCAGAACAACAGTGGCATGGCCACCCTTATCTCTTGTGACTCACTGTTCTTTCTTCTCTCATTTGAACAAGCTTAGCAGCTGGTGAGGCATAAGATGGAGACCTGTGGACATTCAGACATCCTTTGGGCAATGATCAAGTCTCGGTACCAAACTGAAAGTCGGGGACTCACTCTTGCCCTAGTCACTAATGCTGCCATGCCGACATTGGTAGCACAACCAGAACAACCAAGTGATGCAGAACACCCATAGGAGGGTCAACAATAAAATGGGGATGTTTGGCAGGTCAATGGAGAGCCAGCAGCAAGCACTGGGTACAGGATGCTGGGTGCCCAAGGTTTTTTTTCCCCTCAGACAGGACAGACCTAGTAAGTGGGGGTGAGCCTACCTCTAGAGCAGCTCTCTGAACATAGGGAGAGTGCTTAGCATGTATTTCTGGGCATCAGAGCTGACAGAAAAGCCTGTCCTGTGATAGACTGGGAGTCTGGGTTGTAGGGGTGTCACATGTGAAGCAGGACAGCCCGTGCTGGCACCAGAAGAACATTTTCCAAGCTTTTCCCTTTTAACAAGATTTGCACTGTGTTTTCCCCCTCACTGGGGCTAGATCCAGTGAGTTCAGGTTAGCAGGATGGGAGATAGGAACCAGTCATAACCATTGCAAGCGGATGAGGACTTTGGGTTGTGGGGTATAACAAGTGAAAAAGGACAGCCCAAATTTATGTCAGATGGGAAGGGGCATTGCCTGGCACCACATGCTCCAGAACCATGGCGGGGAAGGGATGAGACATCACTTTATTGCACCTGACATGGTGGGCTGTGACTCCACTCTACTCCTGCAGGCTTGCCAGGAGGCTCTTGGCTCCTCATTCCCTACCAGTGGTAGGGGAGAGCAACTGTGAGCCACCATTGTGATGGATCCCCTGTTGGAATGCCCCACCTATGGTAGGGATTTCTTTCCCAGACTCCCTGCTGTGCACAAAGCACACATGTGTACTGCTCTTTTGTCTTCAAAAAACATATGGCTATGCCCATTCAACCCATTTGATGGTGTTAGTGATGAAAGTGAACAGGAACGCACAGGAACTAAGTTCCTGTACCTTTTTTGCAGCAGGAATGGAGTTCCTGTACTTCTTCCCCCGATACTGGAACTGAAATTCTTAAACCAGCAACATAATGACAGTTTCTGGCCCTGTGACCCGAAATCAGGGTTTCTATAATGATGCAGCCTTGTACAACAGTGCTATTTTGCTAGAAATACTTCAGTATCGCTGACTGAATCTACTAGTGTCAAACAAATAACATGTCTTCACACAGCTATCTTTCTGATTGAAGATCTTCATTCTGCATTTCGATTTTGCCCGTGCCTGATTTCCTGTACTTCTAGTCTATCACTTGCACCACTGGATGGTGTGGTCATTGTCTGTGCGGGAAACAGGAATGGGTTTTTAACCAGCAAAAGGATTGTATTTTTAAAACTTGCTCTAAAGGAAAACAACATTTAAACTCCAATCCTATATTTTCTGTAGAAGCTGTCTTTCAAATGCTGGTTCAAAATCCATTCTTATTCCAGCCTTACTGACCTGTATAGCTAAAGAACTCTGATGTTTAGGGGATATAAACTACATCATACACATCTCAAATGCTGCATACCATCAGTGTCTGAATCAGAAACATCCACTGATTTCACTAAAAGGCTAATAAACACAGAGAAATAATAAAATGTGGTCCAGTATGGCTTCTGTAGGAAAGCAAGATCTTACAGGTTCAATGCAGTTCTCATTTAATTGTCCAGGATTCAAATCACTAGTGCTACAGTCAAGAAACTCCCAAAACAATAAATACAGATATACCAGTTACTGAACCATGCATTGCAATGGGTAGTACAGAGAAGATGACTGGAGCTCCCCAGTGCTTCGAACCAGGGAGATCCTTCTTAAGGGGTTCTCAGTCAGCTCTGGTTCACTTCTCTGTACTATCTGGTGCATGGCTCAATAAACAGTGCATTTGTATGTATTGTTTTGGGGAGTTTCTTTGCCGTAGTGCCAGTGGTTTGTTTCTGCAGAGCAGGTTAGCAGTCCTTTCTGGGACTCTCGAGTCCTGGGGTGGTCAGTGCTTTCTTGTTTTCGAGTTCTCTATTAATTGCCCCATTGGCTGCAGTGAAGCTGCTCACTCAGCAGCTTGTACTACATGGATTGCATTGAGAAAAACGTTATTTCAAACTATAAATGAATAAAGCCACAAGTGCTGTTTAATTCGAACTTCATACAATCATATAAATATGTCTGCCAGGGCATGCTGGAATGTGAGAACGGATATGAACACACAGTGGGGGAGGGGAAGGGGTAGGACAATGAATAACCTGATATGTCCACAACATAAAAAGAGTTTAAGCCTTGTTATTCCTGTACAAAAAGGATTAGATAGTCCTGCTCCAGATAAGAGCAGCAGTGCAAAAAAGGATTTGTGAATCCAAACATATAGTAACACAACTACAGACTTAATAGTCATACTTCATAATGGCCAATTGCCCCAGGGTTTCACTCACTAAGAGCTTTGCCAGGGGACTGGCGAGGATCTTTGTGAGTGGAGAGCTGCAGCATTTTGGCCACCATAAAGTCTGACTATTAAGAAGAGCTGTACAGACTGTGGAATTCCACCAACTTTCCCCAGAAATCCAATTCTGCTTCTGAATTGCTTTTAGAATTTCTTTACAAATGTTGCAGAATTCCAAAAGCTGTTTCTGTGTAATCCATTGAATACTTTTCCACAGATTATGTAAATTAAGAAACTGCAGAAAAGTAATCCATGGTTTATGTAATCCACAGGACTGTTAGTCTGAGAAAAACATTCCATTTTTAAAATATTGGAATTCCACTAATATGGGAATTCCACAGAATTAGGCAGATTTTCACAAATTCCACAGAATCCATTATGCCAGAATTTGAAAATTCTACACAACACTGCTGTTAAGCCTGTAACTGTGGTATGTTTTGCACACTTCTGAATTTATACATCTTTTTATTGTTTTGTTTTGCACTGCTGCTCTTGTCTGGATGAGAATTTGCTTAATCCTTTGCATACAGTAATAAAAAATGCTTAAACTCTTTTTTTTTTAATTTAAGTTTTTATGGATGTGATTTTTTTCCCCTATTTTCTCCTCCCCCTGTCCCAACTTTGCATGCTCATGTGGAGGCAAGCACATGCTGGAATACCAGGACGTACCTCCCACTACTTGCCACCCCCTCATGCCTGCACTGACCATCAGACCTCCACCCTATGGCAGCGGAACTATGGGGCAGGTGACAGCCTCCCGGGAGAGGAGAGCTGCCTTTCAGCTGCTCAATCCTGCTCCCTCCCTTCCCCTCATGCCGGCTCTCCAATGACCCAAGTACATTCCCGAACCCGGGTCACTGGCATGACGTGAGATAAGGTGTCCAGCGCCTCAGCCCTGTGCGCCACAGGGCATGACTCGCTTAAACTCTTTTTATAGTGCACACATACCCAGTCATTATTTTCTCTCCTCCCCTTAATGCAGTGCATTTAAACCCTGTCCTCCTGTGCTGTATTTCAAAACTGTCCATCTCAGGAAATTCAGTGCCTCTGTCTCTGTACTCTGATGCTACAAAGTGCCTTGCCACTTTAAATCAATGCTACTGTTGTGAGAGGTCATTCATCATTCTGAGCTCCTGCATCCTCTCACACAGATAGATCCCAATTCTGGGGCTTCAGGTAATGCAGTCATTGCCTCTCCCAGCTAACATGGACATTTCATAACTGTAAGTTAATGGGAAGATTGCGCTTTTCTAATTTTAAATTTTTTCTTGTGAAACAAAGTGTGCCACAGGTGAGACACAAGCCAGTCCCAGGTTTTGAAACTGACCCAGGTCACTTATGGTTGGCCATTGAGGGAAGATTGAGCATCATGAGGACAGCTGTCTGCCTTTGGGGAGGTGGGATGCTGCATCCCGCTGCATCCCGCTGCATCCTGCTGCATCCCGCTGCATCCCGCTGCATCCTGCTGCTCAACTGCCATCTGGTAGAGGCCAGCTAACAGCACAGTGGGAGCCCATAAAATGGGAAAATGGCAGCTGCTGGATGCCAGTAATGCATGAGTGCCACCACGTGCATGTGTGTATGTCACTGGACACCAGCACCCTCAGGAAAAAACAAAAGAAGAGCTGGAGGCAAAATCACTGGTCTGTTGTTGTGCTGGCACCCCCCACTGGCCCTTGCCTGACCAGTGTGGCAGGCCATCTACCATCATTTTGGTCTTGGATAAGTTGTGGATAACCGGTAAGTCCATGAGAATGCTGGGGACAGGTTTGTGGGTTACTGTAGTGCAAGCTGGGGGGGGCGGGGACGTTAAGCTGAATTGAATAAAAAATGGAAGCCTGCCAGCTTTCTACTGGATTACATTTCCTTGTCTATATGTGCTTGCAGGGAACATTCATGCTGCTGTTCTGGGTCAGGGGTTACTCTTTGCTGCTGGACAGTAACAGTTTAAAACAAGCATTTGCACGATCGCGATCAAAGAATCTCATGATCAAAGAATTTGCAGGCTCGCAATCAAAGAATTTGCAGGCTCATGAACAAAGAATTAAAAATGGTGAAATGCGAATTTTTCACTGATTTGAACTGAACCAACAGCATGCCTCGATAGAACGGACCCTCTTGAACAAAACCCACCCTCATTTGTGTCCCTAGCCCACCCCTGAGCCAAGATATTAGTGTTTTTAGGTCGTGATGCAAGATCGCGATCAAAGAATCTCACAATCAATGAATTTGTAGGCTCGCGATCAAAGATCTTTATCGAGCCGCAAATTAAGATTTTAAAAGCTTATAACTCTATGTTTTGACTGATTTGGATGAAACCAAAGGCATGGCTCGATAGATCAGAGTCCTCTGAGTAAAACCCATCACATTTTTACTTCAGAAGTGACCCCTAAGCCGAGATATTTGTGTTTTTCCAATCGGAAAATAAAAAACAAAATGACGGACCTCACGATCAAAGAATTTTGAAAATCCTCAGAGACAAAGATTCTTGAACTGTGAGGTTGCAAATTCTTTGATCGCCAGGCACCAGGCGGGACGAGATGGCCAAAACCCCCATTCTTTGATCGCAAGATATACATATACATTTTCCCATTGACTTATAATGGGAACTTAAAAGTGCCATAACTTTTGAATGCCTTAATATTTTTTCACCAAACAAAAAAGCGGCATATTCAGCCACCAAAGCTCTTTCAAACAAGCCATCTTGCAGAGTGGCACACCACACAATGGCCGTGCAGGACCACATTAAGAATGCCAAAAGGTCCCTCCAAAAATAGATAATTTTGCATTTTTCAGTGCTTTTGTACATGAAGACTGGCACTCCGACAGAAACATTATTTGGCACATCAAGAGACCTAGTACGCCCCAATACGTGTACCAAATTTCAGGCAAATCCATTGAACGGGTCCAAAGTTATTAACGTCCAAACATTTGACTTTAGTATGTAACTGGCAGCTCAACCCTAACTATAGTGGCACGACCGTGCATATATAGAGAGAGATATTTATACAATAGGGGGTGTTGTGTATTCATTAAGAATATAAGCATGTATTCTCACCCCAGTGAGAATATCGGGTGATGACATAGCTGAAGTGAAAATCAATCCATTTACACCTATAGTAGCTATGTCATCACCTGATATTCTCACTGCAGCATCAGTTAAGCACTACAAGCTGGAACTTGTTTTAAAACCGAAAATGAAATCATCAATCTACGTAATTACACACCACCTGCACAGTGTGAAAGTGTTACTTGCAGTTCTAAAAAGTCAGAAGCTGAAAGCAGTACACTTGGAGCAGTACTTAGCACTGAAAACAAATTATAAAAACGTTACTAAAAACAGTATTTCTGTGCAATGAGCTTTTCAAAATTAATTCCTAAACATTGAGAAGCACCACAGATGAAAAAACTAAAATTACATCATCCACTGAAAACAATGAACCTGGAACAAGAGATTTACTTGAGCTGTTCTCAGTTCAAGTAGGATAAGGAACCACTGCTAGACCCATCAGAAAGAAACAAATAAATATTCTACCTTCTTTTGAACACATTGACACTGCAAGTCTCATCCCAGAAAGCATTCAAAGCAGCTCACCAGTGACACAGACTCTGAATAACCAGTGAAGCTCCTATGTCCCACATGTACCTGTTTTTGTCTGTAAGCCTTGGATATTTGTGCCATATCTCCTCCTCCATCGATATCTTAATGTTGATAGCTCTTCTCGGGAGCTGCGATGCAGAGAGGGCCAAAGAACTAAATTACTGTTGCACTAAGCACTACCAACACAATATAAAATAAAATTTCATAAATAAATAAATGTTTTTCACACTGCACTAAAACAGTCCCATTTCACCAATGGTCATAGAAGCACTCTGAAAGTAAACATACCACACACATCCCGTCCACAAACACCAGCAAACCAATGAAATCACTCATTCTCCAAAACACACCTAATAGCACTAATGAAAAAATAAACTCCCGAATCCACTATCAGCACAACAAAGACACCACTACACACCATATCAACCAATCACAACAGAGGATTCCAATGCATCACTAATCCCTATCACACAGTTGAGCAGACTAACACACAGCAGGCAAATCACGGAGTAATAACACCAACTTAAAAAGCAACAACAACAAAACAGACCTCAGACACAATATTTAAATAGCAAAACCATACAGAAACAGTTGTTGTCTATTGTATAAATTGAACACATGATGGGAAGGAGTGGAATATGGAAAATATTCTCACTCCTGCATCATGAGGCATGGCTATCCCGCTCGTGCCTACGGCACTCCTGGGATAGCCATGCTTCACTCTGCAGGAGTGAGAATATTTATATATACATATATAATACATTGGATATTGACTGTTATGAGAATTTGACACACACCCAAGGTGCTGGATGCTACATAAACCTCAAGAATGAAGCTGGAGGGGTTTATTTTAGCATCCAATACCAAGGGTGTATGTACAATTAATGTTTTATACACCTCCCCATGTTTTATTTTATATAATTGCCAGTGAGTGCATTTTCACCGTAGCAATTATATAAAATAAGCTGAGATCGGTGTTGAGGTGGCAGCGGACCAGTTGGGATTCAGTACGGTATGCAGTCTCTCTTCAGTTTAAATATTGCAGCTGTGTTAAGCTGTACTTTTTTAACATTTAAAATTGTTTTTTTTTCATTTTTTATTTAGTTTAACTTATCACTGTGCTGTGGCTGCGGTGTCTGTCCAGCCTCAGGAAGTCTAAAGAGTGGCTATCACCCGCCCCGTAGTTCCGCTGCCATAGGGTGGAGGTCCGATGGTCAGTGCCAGCATGAGGGGGTGGCAAGTAGTGGGAGGTATGTCCTGGTATTCCAGCATGTGCTTGCCTCCACATGAGCATGCAAAGCTGGGACAGGGGCCAGGAGAAAATGGGGGAAAAAATCACAGCCATAAAAACTTGAATTAAAAAAAAGAGTTTAAGCATTTTTATTGCTGTATGCAAAGGATTAAGCAAATTCTCATCCAGACAAGTGCAGCAGTGCAAAACAAAACAATAAAAAGATGTGTAGATTCAGAAGTGTGCAAAACATACCACAGTGCATATGTCTTACATTTGTGGCTACAGAAGCGTAGGCCCCTCAGGGGCCTGAGCTTCTGGAGACGGAAGTACTGTTGCAATTTTGGTATCATGGATTTTGTGGGGCCAGTGCATCTAAACTCAGAGGTCAGTGTGTGTGTGTATTACACCTTTGGCTGCAGACGTCTGCAGGCAGAACTGTATATATGTCTTACAGTGTGCAGGAATACCTGTGGTTACAGAAGCAGTGGCCTCATAGGGACTGTGTTTCTGCAGACAGAAGAACTCTTGTAATTTGGGTATTGTGCATCTATATCTGTATCTGTGGCTGCAGGAGCCTGTGCTTCGGCACCCAGAAGCACTGCCATGATTTCAGTATCCTGGATTTCTTTCTGCAGACAGAAGTGAGTGTGTATGTCTTATGGTGTGCACTCCACAGATACAGATCTATGTAGATAGCATCATAAGGCACTTTTACACACAGGTTTATGTAACGGAATAACTGTTATGAAAACAGTATTCTGTTACATCCCTTGTGTGCAAATTGCTTTTGTTTCGGTCCCTAGGCGAACGTTCATCCAAACCGCAATCTCTGCTTATTGCAGTTTGCACCGTTGTGTACCGTTTTGTCGTGCTGTGTAAAACAGCCATTCTGGTACAAAGGCAGAAAACAGCATTTGTAGAGCAAAACTCTGGGTGAGCCAAAACAAATGGAGACAAATGTTGACGGAATACTCGCAGTGTGTAGAAAGGAACCTGAATGCAACAGAGTACAACGGCGCCACACAGGTAACGCTGATTCCATTTTAAAAACCTGTGTGTAAAAGCGCCTTTAGTGCTACTGCATTTGTGTCATTTGGAAACAGCTGTATGTTGTCTGTCATACCTGATGATGGCTGTCAGTGGTTGCTTATGTGGGGGAGTGAGGAGGTTAGGTTGGAAACCCTAATAGTTACACAATGGGGGTAAGAGCAATATCAGTGTGATACATTAGGTTATTTCCACTGGAGTGTGATATCTGATGATGATATCACCGCAGTTAAATTATCTGACAAATATACATACTCTGCTGATGTCACCACTCACTCACTCCAGCCTGCATTCTAAATTGAACTTCTTCACAAATCTGTTTCTCACTGCTACTTGCAAGTAACTCAATTAACATTGCAAAGGACATTTAGCTGTTTACCATAGTGTTGTAAAACTCCCAACCCATTACTATACTACTCTCATTTTCAAGAAAGCCTGCATTCTAAATAACAGTGCCTCACAGTTTATGTTTCTTACTGCTGCTTGCAAGTAACTCGATTAACATTGCAAAGGACATTTAGCTGTTTCCCATAGTGTTTGTAAAACTCCCAACCCAATACCATACTATTCTCATTTTCAAGAAAACCTGCAATCTAAATGACAATGCCTCACAGTTTATGTTTCTCACTGCTTGCTGAAACTAACTTAATTAGCATTGTCAAACACATTCGCCTGTTTCTCATAGTGTGTGTAGCTCTCCCAGCCCATTCAGAAACACTTACACACACTCAGAACATGCACAAACAGTGCTTTCAGTATAGCCTAGAAGTTAGAGTAATACGCTTAGTACATCAAGCAAATGAGACCTAGGTTTGATTCTCACAACCTCCACTTTCACACTGTGTGACTCTGAACAAGTCACTTAATTGCCTAGTGCTCCAAAGTCACCTCAAAAAACTTACCCAATCACCAAACAATAAAATAAAAGAGCAAACAGGAAAATATAACTATACTTCTGAAGCTCTCACCCACATTGTATAACTAGCACACGTAATGGGCAGATTGTGTGCAATGGATAATGTTCTCACTCCTGCATCATGAGTTCTGGATACTCTCACTCATGCCTTTGGCATTCATGAGTATCCAGAGCTCAGTCTGCAAGAGTGAGAATATTATCCATATCATACTCCTGCCCATTATGTATCCCCCCTCCATATATATATATATACACAGTATATCTGTGATATGACATGGGTGAGATAGCAGAAATACCTCCATGAGCTGTCAATGAACTCTTAATATCCCATGACGTAATTCACTACTCGTGAGATTTCAAGAGGTCAATGACAGTCAGTGGAGATATTTCTACTATCTCATGAGTAACCATGTATTATTCGATTTGTACAATTTGTGTGGGTCTGTCTTCAGCCACCGACTGATGAAAACTCTGTGCTAAAATCAGAACTCTGTGCTGATATCTTCAGCCATTGAATGACAAGAACTCTGTGCCAGTCTCAGAACTCTGTACTGTAGTTGCCGACCAGCCATTGAATGACAAGAACTCTGTGCCAATCTGAGAACTCTGTGCTGTAGTCTCCAGCTACAGAGTGACAAGGACTTTGTGCCTGACTCAGAACTCTGTACTGTAGTTACTGACCAGCAGAAAGACACAGACATGTGTTTTGTCCTACCAGGACTCATCAGTGTGCCTCATCTGTATGACACCCCAGTAGAATGAACCAGCTACCCTAACATGGTCTATCTGGGTTATGTTGTGGTGAACCCAATAAAAACAAAAAACAAACTAAAAAATGAAGAACCTCAGTAAACAAGCACTGAGGCAATGGTTACTCCAAAGGGCATTGGCCGGGGGGGGGGGGCGGTATTTTAGTATGCCATGAAATAAAACAGCAGTCCAACTCCACACTGAGATGCTTACATTTAAAATGACACAAAGATATGTTCCACGTGAAGTGACTGAAGTGGCTGCATTTACAAGCTAGGTGCGTTAATGCTACTGATGTTGGTAATTGTGATGTTCTCAACATTATAGAACAATATTTCCCTGCTGTCTATATATATATATATGTATATATGTATATATGTATATATGAATATATTATAGGGGCGTGGTCACACCCCTATTGTTAGGGTTGAGTAGTCACTTCAAAGTTAAAGTTGAAATTCTGCACTTTAATAACTTCACAACTGTTCAGTGGATTTGCATGAAACTTTGCACCCACTATTGCCCAGGGTAGATTTCTGGATATGGCAAGTTATGTTCTGGTCAGATGTGTGATTTCTAAGTTTCAGAGAGGTGTAAAAAACATTTTTTCTCTCTCTCTCTTTGACATTGCTGGGATCTTTCTTTGAACTTGCCTATAGCCTAGATGATTTGGTATCTTGGTCTGAAATTTTCAGGGCAGAAAGGGACTAGCCCACAGATGTGCTTTTTGCTAGTCTGGTGAAAAAAATAATGTAATTTGCAAGTTATTACATTTTTAAAATTTTTAAAAATTGTTTCTGAGCATGCTCAGTAAGCACTTAAAGACCGCTATATGAATCGAGAAAGGAATCCTGTTTCATATTGGAATATTAATTTTTCATTTACTGCCATCTTGTGTCCATTTAAAAAAAATTCAAAAGCTATAAAACTGGCACCATTTAGAGACACCAACACATCTATCTGGGTGATCAGAACACCATTAGGTGTAATATGCACTTCACAGTTGCAGACATGCCCTGGAAATATGTTTCTTTTACTGTTATGTATCCTTTTTCATGACTGCATGATGCGAAAAAAGAATAATTTTTTGTATCACAAGTTACAAAAAAGGATCCTTTTCATGACTCTCGAGTCCTTCCTTGTATTTCTGATTGCCATCCCCAGTACTTCAGTGTTTTTCCTTGATGTCTAGTAGCACCCTCCATTTCCCATACCACTTCATTTTCCTGGTGTCTAGTGGCACCTCCCCGCCGATGTCTATTTCCCCCATTATAGAACAATATTTCCCTGCTGTCTAGTGGTCCCCCCACGTCCCATCCCCATACTCATTCATTTCCCTGTTGTCTAGTGGCACCCTCCCATCCTCTGATTTTTATTCCCTAATTATTTTTATTTCCCTGGTGTCTAGTGGCACCCCAACCCACTGATCACTGTTGCCCTTTATGACATATACTGCCCTGGTGTCTAGTGATACCCCCCCCTCCACCTGCAGAGTCTGTGATAGTCACCTGAAATGGGTTTTTTAACACATAAAATGGTCCCTTGTCGATCAGCCCCCCACCCCCAGCTCCCACTCAGTACCCACCACCCCAGACCCTCCAGTACACCCCCACACACCCTCACTTACCCGAACAGGTCCCAGGTTTGAGCTCCACTCTCCAATTGAAGATACTTCTGGCTGCTGGAACAGGCGATTGCAATATGAGAAACTAAGATAAATGCAGTTCAATGTATTTCAATGGGGGCTTCAACTTTTATGCATAAATAAGCCATTTATTTACATTTTGACCCCAAATTTTCAACATGGCCTTTTGAGGACTGCTCCTCATGAACAATATGTCTGTCATTATGGAACTCCTGCCTGAAAGGTGATTTTGTGGTCACTTAGTGAATTTACCTTTTTGGCAGGATTTGCATAATGACAGTCATGTTGTTCATGAGGTGGGGTCATAAGAAGGCCATGTAGAAAATTTGGGGTCAAAATATGTGTAAACGGCAAAGTTATGAGCATTTGTTGCAATTTTGCCATGCACACTCATAACTTTGGAAATTTAAAAGACTTTAAACCCAAATTTTCAAAATAGACTTCTTATCACCCCACCTCATATATGTCACAGCGATCATTTTTCAAATCCTAGTCAAAATGTATTTTTGCACTTGTGGTGTGGAATGGCTTTACAGGTGCAGTACATGAGGTGGGGTAATAAGATAGCTATGCTGGCAATTTGGTCACTGTTGTCCTATAAATGGAAGCACAGGGCTCTTCCACAGTTACATACATATATGCATCTTTTGAGTGATGGTAGGGCAGGGCTTGAAGGGTATTGCACTCCCACAGGCAACTACGGATACAATTACTTTATCTCAAAAATTATAGTTGGGAGGGAGCACAGAGCCCTGCTCCAATAGGCAAGTAAGGCTACGATTACACTATCTCATAACGTAAGGAAATTCTATGCAAAAAAAAACTATGTTAATGCATCAGTTAGGGTAGATATCAAACAATAAAAAGGAGGAAAATACAACATTAGGGTTTCCAACCTTAAGTCTCAACCCCCACCCTGCACACACCAACAGGAATCGGGGTGTGCCTTGTGGTCATCAGCCATAATGCTCACCCCATTCTTCTATATTGTGCCCATCTCTACTTATTTACTTATGGTGTGGAGTGAACATTATGGCTGATGACCCCAAGACACCCCAATGCCTGTTGGTATGTGCAGGGCAGGGGTGGTGTGTTAGGGTTAAAAAACTAATGTCATATTTCTCTCCTTTTTATGGTTTGATATTGACTCTAACTGATGCATAGTTTTTTGCAAAGAATACATACATACTATATATATATATATATATATATATTTATATATATATATATATATACAGTGATGCCCACCAGGGTAAAGTGCAGCACTGCAGAATTCTGCAGTACAGTTACTGCAGGAAACAGTGCAATTTCAAGGGGAGTTAATCCCTTTTGTCATGCAGTGAACCTGTGACACTGCATTTCATCATGGCGGGCTTCACTGTATATATATATATATATATATATATATATATATATATATCATACTGGCACTGTAGTGCCAGTATAGTTAGGGTGAAAGTTAATGTCTATGTTAAACCCGAATTTTTTAACCTTAATAACTTTGGAACCATTCAACGGATTTGCATGAAATGTTGCATATTGTCTGGGAGTACTTCTCTTGACCTGCCAAACTTTGTGAGAATCCATTGTGTGATTTCTGAGATATAGAGTGCTGCAAAAACAGAAAAAATCTCTGTTTTTTGACATTTCTTTGTCCACCTGGATCTCAGAAACAGCTTTAGTTAGTGGTCTAAAATGTTCAGGGTAGAAAGCCTTTATCTCACAGATGTGCTTTTTGAAGGTTTGGGGGAAAAACATTAATCTGTTCAATAGTTATTAAACTTTAAAGTTTCCCATTAAAGCCTATGGGAAAAAATATAATCTGAAAGTGAAAGCAGGTACACAGCCCCCCAAAATAGTTTCTTTGCCACTTCATAGCAAGAAAATGGTTAGAACTTTTGGGCTGAAATTTGTAGGGTGGCAAGCCCTTGCCCCACATATTTGACCTTTGCAGATTTGGTGAAGGAATGGACACTGGTTCCATAGTTACATCACTCTGAAGTTGCAGGATTTTCCCATAGGATAACACTGTGGCAGCCGTGGTGCCTTTCGACTGCTATATCTTGAAAATGGTTTGAGATACAGATTTTTTGTTAAGTGCAGCTAAGCAAGTGTGGAGGTGGCCAGGCCATGACTACAACTGCGAAGGAATTTTTTTTCAGAGTTCCAACGGTTCCTGAGATATTGCAATGTTTGCAGGACAAAGGTTACCTGGAATGGCTCTAGGCATGCGTTATGTCTCTATACTTATGGGTACATGGGAGTGTTCCACATCTGAATCCCATTATGCAATAATGGGAGTGTGGGGCCCTACATTATGCAGTAATCTGAGCCTTCCGCTCTCACACGAAGATGTGACATCATTAAACTATTGGTACACTTATGTATAGATGGGAGCACAGGGCATGGAGGGCCCTGCGCTCCCACATGAAGGTTAGAGACAGTTACAAAATGTATGCATGACCACATATGAGTAACATTACACTTTCTCAAAAAGAAGGGAAATTCATTGCAAAAAATGTCATTAATACATCGGTTAGGGTTGTTATTACAGTGACAAAAGTTTGGAAATTCAATGTTAGGGTTATCAACCCTACTTCTCCACTCCCACCCCCACTCTTCACACACCAACAGGCATTAGGGTGTGCCTTGGGGTTGTAGAGCCTAACTCTCACCCAATTGTCCTATACTGTACCATTCAGCTTCCTTACAAATGGAATGGGGTGAGGGGGCATTTGGTATTGAGTTACATGGGGTTACTATTTTCATGTATTTTCTACAGGAGAACATTGCAATGACAGGTGTCTCTTTGGGTCTGCACACTACAGCATTGGAGTGCAGGGCCCTACACTATCTCAAAAATGATGCCTAGATGGGGACCAAGCCCTCCAACATGTAAATATGGATCACATTAAAGACAGAGTGGAGTGCAGGTCCCACCCTGCTCTCCAACTCAGAAATAGGAATACAATTACAGTATCTCAAACATTATGGATGGATAACACCGTGCACTCCCAGATGCAAATATGAATACCATTATGGAGTGCAGGGAGTGAAGGCTTTATCCATACATGCAAATACGTAGAGGATTATGGAGTGAAGCACTCCCACAGGGAAATAAGGATACAATTACAATTGCTCAAAAATGATGGATGGTTGGGAGCGCAGGACCTGGAGGGCCCAGCACTCCCACAAGCATATAAGCCCACGATTATACTTTTTCAAAAGGTAAGGAAATTCTCTGCAAAAAGCATTGTTAATGCACCATTAGGGTTCCAGTGACAAAAGTTGGAAATGTAGTCTTAGAGTTTCCAAACCTTACACCCCACCCCCACCCTAGATTTCCAACTCTAACACCTCACCCCACCCTGGCTTTCCAACCCTAACACCCCAACCCCACTCTACATGTAAGAACAGGCATGAGGGGTACATTGGGGTTGTGAACCTTAACACTCACCTCATTCCATGAGTAAGTAAGATGAGATGGGTACAGTATAGGAGAATGGCATTCATGTTAGGGTTAACAACTCCAACACCCCCCCCCCACACCTGTTCCTGCATGCAAGGTGGGGGGTTGGGTGTTAGGGTTGGAAAGCCAGGCTGGGGGTAGGAGGTGGGGTGCTAGGGTTGGAAACCCTAAGTCCACATTTCCCAACTTTTATCACTGGAACCCTACTGGTGCATTAACAAAGTTATTTTGCAGAGAATCTATAGATACAGAAATAGATATAGCTATAGATATAGATATAGATTGATAGCTATAGATATAGATTGATAGATACATACATACATGCACATGCACACACACACATGTATTTGCATGAAAGAGTACCCTACATATGCGTGTAATTTAAATGTACTGTATGTCACTAGAACTTTTTCTCCTCTCAGGGTCAGACATAGTACTGTAGCACTACCCCCAACCCCTCAACCCATAAACAATGCAACTCTAAGCCTACAGTGGCTTTCCTTAATACAGCAGACATGAATCCTGTTAGGGTAATAATATTTGGGTCCTTCAATGTTTACTCTGGTTAAGGAACAATCCAGTAGAGTACATAGCTGTACGATTCTGAAGTGTGCCAGACTGTGTTGGCTATGTGATGTTGACCAACTGTTATCTGTGAAAAATGGCACCTTTCTTTTCAATGGCATGAAGGAACAGCAAGAGACAGAGAAAATCGCCATCACCCATACAGAATAAACAGCAGTAATCAGTTGAGACAGGCTGAAAGTTCTAATGACGTTAGGCCCTTTTTACTATAAATCTATTAGGTAGGCGACAACAGATGGATTGTGGTGTGCAATGAATCAATACAGCTGTATGTGAATTTCATCAAAAGTGACACATCTTTGGGGGAGAGGGACAAAATAAAAGTCATCCAAGGTTACTGATCAGATGATGGTTTTCTGAACTTTTGTAAGTTCTGATCATGATTATGATCAGACATGAGCAAGGACTTGACTTCATCCTGAAAATTCAATCAAAGGTTAATTATGTTTTAAGCATTCTGTATTTGAACTTTTGACCTATCATGAAACCACATATATTAGTGTCCAAAGCATGTTTTTAACAAATTGCTAGCCTGGATGGCCTGCCAGCACAGTTTTATACTGCAAGCAATAAATTGTGGCCTTGTTATTAAATTGTTTTTGGAGGAATGTTGTCCACTATATGCTACTAACCTAACATATGTATGTGTTTTTAAAGGGGACACAGTGGTAATAATACAGTAGATTGAAAGCCCATGAAAAGTTATTTTAAATAAGGCATTGGATTTAACATGCATTTGGTTATATGGTAATGTATATGGCAACGGTACTGAGCAGCAAAACAGGCTGGAATATGTGCAAGTTGTGCATATCCTGGACACAGAGCTCTGCACTTTGATGCCTATCTGCACCAGACAGCATCCACAGCCTCTGCCAGCTGAGCTTCAAGTAAGGACTGTGGGCAGTGGGGGAGGGATAGAGCTGTGCAGGACAGCAGTCACATACAGAAAGTGAAGCACAGCCAGTCTGAGCCACACTGAGTACAGTGGAGTCCCAGATGACACATTACTGAATACATCACAAAATCTGATCTCACGCATCACACCACATTGGAACAAAAAGATCAAACTAAGTACTTTAAACATTTATTTACCAGTAGTTTACTAGAGGTTAAAAATGTGATTGGAAAGAACTTACATGGCAGTAGCATCCAAACAAGATACCAACATTTCATGAGTGTATGCATTTTATCAAGCACAACTGGATACACAGGTCAATTTTGCAGTGGATACTCTATTCTGGATGGAGCAGGGGACTATGACTTATGGCAGTCCTCTAATGACTGCCATATCCCTGCACAGAACACCACTGGTTTATTTACAAAAATGGACTACGCCTTACCAACCCCCAGCCCTCCAGGCAGGTGTTGTGGATGTCAGTTGGGCTCCCAGAGATGTTTTGTGGCCAAAGAGGGATGAGTAGTCACTACAGAAGGGTATTGCCCTGTGTAAC
This sequence comes from Neoceratodus forsteri, assembly GCA_016271365.2. Classification (NCBI taxonomy): domain Eukaryota; kingdom Metazoa; phylum Chordata; order Ceratodontiformes; family Ceratodontidae; genus Neoceratodus; species Neoceratodus forsteri. The sequence continues at coordinate 215,279,905 of JADMNL010000023.1, forward strand.
TTTCACCTCACTCTGCTGACACTCCACACCATGCAGATTAATTAATGAACTGAGTGCTAGCACACACCCACCTTCTTGCCCACCCACTACCAGGCTGCTAGCATAGGTGCACTATTGGCTTGGAAATGAGTGCGGGGGAGTATGCATTCAGGTCTGTGGATGCATAGAGGTCTCCACCTGTGCACAGTAAAATGTCTGTGCATCACCAACTCCACTGTGCTCCACTCAGCAGCTGTGCACAGCTTCCCAAGATCCTTGTTCATCAGGGCCTAAGTCTTCAATATTGAAGCTACATTGCTGCCATTTTATTGAACCTTGTGATGTCTTGCAGGGGCAAGCTGTGCAGACTTAGGGCCTGTAATAAGTGGTACACATATACAGGTACCATAGGCCATATACCATTACCACAGCGATTCTGGCACAGCGAAAACCACTACAGCGACAGGAATCAGGCAGAATCTGCCTGTCACTGTAGTGGTCTGTGTGCTGATTGGGACTGCCTCACTGGGTGTTTGCCACCCCCGGTCCAACTCCGACTCAGAGTTAGAATCCTAGAGACTGGGTGGTGGGGGGTGGTGCCCCACAAGGGGGTTGGAGGTGCAGCCCCCCATTTATGTGCACCAAACATCCTGTGGCTACAATGCAGACAGTCAAAGATTGCAGCTTGTTGTAGGGATGTTAGCACTAGCGCTGTTGAAGCGCCTATGGGTAAACCACTATAGACACACAAGCTTTTTGCACAAATAAATTAGGTAAACAGTGAAGGCATATTTATTCCAGTATTTTAACAAACAGATCTGGGTCTCAGTCTAGGAAAACATTTGTTTTTTGGGTTAAGTGAAATAAGGGGGTCATTAGTGAAACTTGTACAAGGCTGACACAAAGATTGATCATCAGAGGAGAGGGCAGGACACTGTCACTGAGAGAGTGGGATGTTTTTGGAAATGGAACTACTAAGACTTAGTTTTGCACCTGTACTAGCACAAAGGGAGAAAAGACAGGGTCAGGGAACAATAGGGAAATCAGATCAGAGCTCGGTTGGTAACAGTCAGTCTCAGAAACATCGCTCTGAGCTGTTCACCATCTTATCAATGCAGAGCATTTCTGTTGCAAATATCATGTTAAAACCAACATCGTAAATATTTAATAAAGAGATATTGTTTTTCTGTCATATCATGCCACAGGCAGTGATAACCATTCCCTAAAGACATGACTACTGAAGGCAGTTGGGTACATCCAGAGTAAAGAAGTTCTGGAACTGCGTTAGGTAACTTTAATGCAGTTGAGCCATTCTCTGGAGGGTGAGCACTGAGCTCATGAGGAGGCATATGGGTAACTGGACAAAAGAGTAAAGCCTGTTAAGCCATTCCCATGGTAGTCCAATTCTGGAAGAGTAACATTTTATTGCAGAAGCCTTTAGAGTGAGCATGACCATCACAGTACACAGTTCACAAAATGAATTTTCCACTTTTGCCCATGTGAAGGGCTGTCAAAAGCTGCAGAGTCCTTGGAGGACTGCAATATCCCAGAATCCCTTGCTCTGTGTTGAGCAATTGATAAATTCAGGAGTTGACCAGAGCATTTGATTTGATACTAATTTTCTAGCTCTGCTCTGACCCCTGGCCCCCTCCTGCTTTACTCTGTATATGGAATGGAGAGTTTGGGGACTATAGATTCAGCTTGTGTGACGGAATCCAGGGGTATGTAGGTTGTTGTGGATCATTTGTGGATCTCAGACTACTTCCTTCTAAAGATGAGCTCCATATCTAGTTAAAAAGAACATTTCATTGGCTTGCACACTGTTATGGCTACTGTGCATGAAATGTGCAAGCAATAATACATAACAAGCTAAATGGTGCTGGGCTCTACCCACCTGCCCAGAGGTGTAATAAGGCAAAACACCACAAATGGAGGACCTTGCAGCCCCTGGAAGGGCAGGTATAGATAAAACATCAACCCTGGAGTGTATTAGTCCACTCAGATAATGAGTATTTTTATTAAACTTAAAATCAATATTCAAAAAATTTAAAAAATAATAATTAAAAAAATAATGAATAAAAGTTTATAGAAAAAAACATTTTCCTCTAAAGTAGTCCTTTCACTCTTACAATTACTAGTAGAGGGCTCTTCTGTTTTACTGAGTGTCGTTTTCAGCCAGACACACACTGTCCTTTAGTGTTTTGTCATCCTTACTCTCCAAGAACAGTGCCCCCCTCCCCCTTTGAGTAGCAGTGCGGCAGGTTTGTTTTTATATGCAGTGATGGCAGTTCTGAGCTTTATACCTCTGGACATGGTTTGATCATGGTCAGGAGAAGTGACAGAGAGAACATTGTTTGGCCCAGAGGCTGAGCAGCTGAGCCAACTGAGCTATGTGATGGCACTATCTTCACTTTCTTCCTATTTTTTAAATGTTTCATTGATTGTTTTTAAATGCAAGGATAATTTAAATGGGTAGAGGGGAAAGGAGCAGGGAATCAAGGGGACAGTGGGGGAAACAATGTATGAGTCGGCTATGTGATAGAAAAAAATAGCTATGATCTAGATGTTACGATTTTATTTATTTATTGAATTTTGTTTACCCAGTAAGCTCACTGGGCCTAGAAGTCCCTTTTTCAGGGGCGACTGGGGGGAGGGGGATACAGATGGTAAGCAACTGAAATTGAACCAGATTAAGCTGTTGGTGGTATTTTCAATGATACAGATAATAAAAATGCAAGATGGCACTGGTACAGATAACTTACTGGTCTCTGTTGCCTGATACCTGCCCTGGTGCTGGGCGCTATCAACTAATCAGGTTATAGGATTTTTGTAACCCATTTTCTAATCCTCTTTAATGTTTACATTACTATCAACAGCAACATTAAAGGACCTGTATTTATATAAATACACTTCCTCTTCAAAAGTAATTCTTTGCTTATTCTACCAAGTTACATATCCAGGTTTAAACAGAAAAGGTAGTAATTCATCTAACCGTCTTCAGTATCAAGATTCAGATTCAGTTAAAGAAATAAAGGATAGGCAGTTTGTGTGATTTTATCTGTTGGCTCACAACTACTTCCATATAACCTGGTATAATGATAGAGAAGCTGTGGTATGAGTTAGATGGCAGCCGGTGGCAGAGGTGTGGGACTGCACCAGTCACTATATCTAGTCCTCATCATGTTCACTACTACTTTGCGACTACTGTCAACACACCCAAGAGGGGAGGAGGGTGAGATGTGGTAATACATAGGTTGGGAGGAAGCAGGGGGTTATAATTTTCTTTTACTTTATACTGGTAGGAGTGGGCAGGAGGAAGGGAGGAGGGATGGGTGCATAACGGTGAGAGAAGGGTGCATGATAAATAATTTATTCCTAGTGTGGCTTTGCAGGAGGGAGAAGGTGGTCCTATTCTACAGGTTTTCCAATTTTTTCCAATGGAGAAGTCACAAAGCATGAAGTATGACACACTGCAAAAACTTTACAAAGTTTTGCAAGGAGGAAAGTTGGCTACTTTGCCATGACATAACTGTTGAAATTTAAATTTACAACATCACTGGTAAAAGCCAGTGATTTAAGTTAGGAGTGTAAAACTTAAGTACCAATTTTGCACAGAAATAGGATCATATTCCATGAAGTCCTGTTGTGTTTCAAGAGAGTGTGTGGGATTAAAACTTGTGATCTGCCATTTCGCAAGAGTGTTCTACAATCATCCCACATTTACTCTCCCTGCCCCCTCAATCATCAATCAATCACTTTATTTAACCAGGCATAAACACCATTGAGCAAGCTCATTTTCACAGTGGTCCTGGGCATTAATACAATACAGTACACTTCATAAGATTACAATTACGGTGGGCATGAGATGAATACTGCACCACAGGCTAGCTGCTGCATGCACTTTTTATGTCATATCTTAATTTATGATTTATTTACCTTTAACTTTTAGAAACATATAAACATGACAATACTGCATATGGACTGCTATTGGAAAACTACTGGAAGCAATTTTCCATTATTAGGTAAACATTTTAAAATCTAATATTTAGATCCAGTCCTGCTTCTGTTTCATTCATATTCTTTATTTGTGTCCCCTCATTCTTGAGTGCTGTGGAAATCTGTATGGAAACCAGCCCCGTGGGTCTTTTCCTTCATCTCATCCTCTTGCTGCTCCCAGTCTGAGATCCTAATCCTCCATTTGTGACCTTACAATCTGTAGCTATAAAATTGATTGATTTAGAAGCAGAACATTTTACAAACAATAGATTATCATAAGACTTTAGTGTGTGAATCACAGGTGGAGATGAGGACACCAGAGACACAGAGATCTGGTTTTCCTATAAATGGATTCAGTTATAAAGAATATGGGGGCAATAAATACAAAATTCGTAGATGGTGCCACAAAGGTCTCAATCCCTCTTCCACAGAGAAACAGTAGTTAAAGGAACGGTAGTCTCTAACTCCTGGCAAGCTTGTTCTTTTAATCTGTTATTCCTGGCAACATTGTTCTTTTTTTCTGTTACTCCTGACAACATTGTTCTTTTTGTCTGTTACTCCTAATAACATTGTTCTTTTAGTCTGTTACTCCTGGCAAGCTTGTTCTTTTTGTCTTTTACCACTGGCAACATTTTTCTTTTTGTCTATTACCACTGGCATAGGAGCCAACTTTTATTTTTTCCTGTGGGGGGGGCTCAACAAATGGCCGGGGGTCTGGGGACCACCTAGGTCCCTGGAAGCTCTGGGGTGTTTGGCATTCTGTGGTGCATTTTTAGGGTTTTACTGAAGAAATAGCACAATATAAAACAAGCATCACTGAAATCATAGCACAGTACACAAATTGGACCATAGTTTCTTCTATAATTACATCATAGGGGTGTTTCTGGTAACTTTATCTATGCAACTAGCAAAAGCCCAAATGATGCATTTTTCAATCACAGTAAGATGTCTCTAGCTTGCAGTCCCCAGTCTGCCACCATCTCAAGCAATACCAAAGATAAATTAAGGGAATTAAACAGATACAATACACAGCATGAGAAATAAAATGTTAAGAATTCTAACTCTGTAATGAGTTTGTGCTAACAGTTTGCTTCCTCACATGGCGTTTGAAGGACAAGCGTTGATTCGCAGTTACACCCTTTTGCTTTACCAAATCAATTTGCTTTATAACATTTATCACTCAACCTAACTGCAAGTGCTTTTCAATAATTTAAGATCTCTTTCCACTAAAAAGTTATACTGATAGTGTTAGCAACATTTAAGAAAACATGATTTTTACATAGTCAGTCATCCAACAGTTTAAATTTTGCTGATACAGAACATCAACTCAATCAATGACTGCATGAAAGGGATAGAGGAAATTGTTTAACCAAGAAAGACACATTAAGCTGAAGCTTGTTTCCCAGGTACAACCTGGGAGCACAACAAAGTTTAAGTGACTTGCTCAGGGAAGGGTCATACAGTATGCAGATCAGGTGTAGGCTGTAAGATTCAATCCCACATCTCCATGTTTGCAGCCCAGTGTCCTTCACCACTACACTACACTGCCTCTTGCATGAGAATAGTAATATAACACAGTATTACCTGCATTAAGCAGAATTATACATTTGTTTCTGTCAGGTCAAACCTTTCAATAAATGAACCAAAAAAAAAAACAGCAACCCTTTTTTTGATCCCTGTGTAACTTCAAACTTTATCTTGGCTAGATCTGTGTGGACTAATTCCAACTTTACCTCCTGAGAGTGATTTGGCAGATAAGAACAATGAACTGATTTTTTTTTCACTGGAGGAGATAATACAAGAGGGAAAAAGTTTTGGTCAAAGGAAGTTTGTCAGCAAAGACGGTCAATGTATCTGTCCAGCCAAAATATCCAGCTCATGTAAACATAGCCACTGCATTGTTCAGTCCCAGTAGCTATCTTTGGAAAACAGCAGCATAGTCAAGGAAGCATTAATTGTTCAGTTGAACAAGTTCTATAAATATCATGCAGTACAAATAAAGGACTGTACTGCTGAAACCATGACTCACCTAATTCATAAGCCAGGGACATTTGCATGTTAGATTATAGCTACAGATCAAGTAAGGTACATTGAGTTTGGTGTGATTTGGGGATCACAAAGTCAGGATCCACCACCAGTACCTTCACCCCTGAACCCCAACACCTGAATTCTGAACTGATGGGCCAGTCAGACTCGGCAATGCATAATCTTATCTGAATCCCTGGACCCCAACCCCCAGTCTCCTTCTCCTTACTAAATGTGGGATGGGAGTGGGACTGCACCTCAGAGAATCAGTTTCTACAGTTGCTGACTGTTTTCTGCCATTCTGAAATTGGCAGAAAAAAAACAGTCAGCAACTGTAGAAAATGAAATGCCTCAAAGCATCAAACACACACAGATGATATATCCACCCAAATATTGTACACTCCATGGTGGGGACATGGTCTTACAATAAAACAAGTTGGATGAGTTCATATGTAAAAATCAAAAACCATAGTGCAAAAACAACTGTGATAACCATCTGTGATAAGATGCTCCTGCTTCTAGTTCAGGAGAAAAGAAGGGAATGGGTGAAATCCAAAATGCTGGAACCATAATGGCTGGAAGTGCAACTGTGCAGGTTGTTCAACCAACTAAAAAAGTGAATGTCTGGAACAGGCACAGACTGCATTCTTTGTTCTGTTCCATCCAGATAAATGGCCATTCCAGATTTTCATTCTTTCTGGTTGTACAAGTCCCACTACTGCAGATTTTACCCTCAGTGAGAAAACAGTGCATTTTCCACTTGTTCCAACTTCCAGCAAACAGGCATTCTGGTGCTGGCCCGGTGGCACTGAGGATTGAGGTGCTGGACGCCACACCTCGCGCCATGCTGGCGACTCGGGTTCAGGAACGAGCCCGTGCCGCTGGAGGTCAGCAGGGGGAGAAGAGCTTGAGCATCTGTAGGACAGCTCTCTCTTCTCGGGGGAGGGTTGGGGATGCAATCGCTAGTGTAGTGGCCTCTGGTGGCTGTCAGGGCGCAGACTAGTGACGTGATGAAAGTGGGGGATGGAGTTGTGGCATTACATTGCCTTGACAAGCCACACTCCATGGGGGGTTAGGGAATGTGGCAAAAAGTAGAGAAAAACACCATTTCCTGGGGATAGATGAAGGCACCTTGTCTGCCCAACAGCCCACACTTCCATTACTGGGCTATCTCCTCTCCAAGGGGCTACTCGTGTTTGCCAAGCACTTTGCCCTATAAGATAGAGCACCCTGGGTGGATAGGGTGGCCCTACCTCCGGAGGGTTCAGACCCGGAGGTGGTGCTCAGTGGCATGAGGGAGAAGGACTGGTCACAGGGGAAGGTTGAGGCTGGGTATCCAAGGTTGCTGGAAGGAGTTCTCCAGGGAGTGGAGATAAAGAGTTAAAAAAAAACCCAGACATTCTGGTTTTTAATGTTTCTTCTGGCTGTCCCCATTCTAGCATTTTGGATACCCTCCAGTCCCAATTTATTTCAAATGGCCTAACATTTCATGCCAACTGCTTGATGCTTCATCAGATTCAGAGCACCTCTGAAAGAAGTACCTAGCAATTGGTGTGAAAAACAGAACATTAGTTAGGTCAAAAAGACTCAAAATATAATGCTGCTGCATTAGTCTAAGCTCCTATAGGTACGAAGTGAGCACACAGCACAGGCAAGCCCCCCTCGACTACATTGTTTGTTTTTAATTGTAGTAGTTTTTCTTCAAGTGAGGCACGCACCCACTCACCACTGTGCCAGGCCCAGACTGCCAGTGAATCTGTGATGGTGGCTTTTTTTACTCTGTTACACTCAGACTGTCAGACAGTGAAAATATTACTTATTACCGTGTCCTTGCTGCCTGTTTCTTGATTGTGAGCTGTGCTGCTGGTTCCTTCCCAGCTCTGACTTTCTCTCACAGCCACACCACCCGGCTCTCACACTTTTAGTCAACCGCTGGAACTAGTACTGACTGGTGAGGTGACGAGTCTGGTTCTGTGCTCCTTGCTGCATGCCACATGGCCATGGACCCGGCACCAGTTATTCAAGGCAGTTGGTTAGCCCCACATAGTCAACCACTCTTGACCCACCCAACAACCATCTAATCTTAAATTATTTAACGGTCAGGAATGTCTCTCAAGTCCCGGCATCCCTGCCCTCACACACAGCACAGCCTGGCCACACCTTGCTGCCTGCTACCGCCTAACATATCTTACTTCAGTTCTTCTTCATCCGACCTCAGAGTTCTGCCACTGCCCTCAGTCATCTGGCAAAATGAAACCACCTAGGTTTGCTGCTGTCTGCCGAGGAGGATTAAAATGGTGGATCCACTGGATTCAGATTGGCGTCAAATAGCACACAATGTCAGAGGTGCAACAGTGCATGTGTACTTCATGCTGATGAACAGGCATGATTGGATTGTACCACCAACCCTCCACCAATGGCACTGTGCAGAAAAATAAAAAAAAAAGCAGGGTGTATGAATAATTAATGATACAGGCACATCCTGAGATGATAGGCTGGCACTGCTGCTCCGAACAGTGAAGTTGGCCAACCTCCTCCCCACTGGAAAGGTTCCTGAGGGTGGGGGCACTGAAAGTAAATTAAAAAACAGGGAAAAAATAATTATGATGGCGTTGGGTCTGGGGGGGCAGAGCCCCCACTTAAACTTCCTGGGGGGGCTTCAGCCCCTCAGCCCCCTTCCCCCCATAGTTGGTACCTATGACCACTGACAACATTGTTCTTTGAATTTGTTACCTTTGGCAAACTTGTTCTTTCAGTCTGTTATCCATGGCAACCTTGTCCTTTTAGTCTCTTACCTTTGGTAACCTTGTCCTTTTAGTCTCTTACCTTTGGCAACATTGTTCTTTCACTCTCTTACCTTTGGCAACATTGTTCTTTTAGTCTGTTACCTTTGGCTACATTGTTCTTTTAGTCTGTTACCTTCAGCAGCCTTGTTCTTTTAGTCTATTGCTTCTGGTACTCTCAGTATTTTAATTTATCTCTGGCAACCATGTTCCTTTAGACTGTTACCTCTGGCAACCTTGTTATTTTATCCTGTTACCTCTGACAACGTTGCCCTTTTAGTTTGTTACCAGTAACAATCTTGTTCTTTTAGTCTGTTAATTCTGGTAGCCTTGTTCTTTTAGGCCCTGTCAATTGCTATGTCCAGATTGAGTTCAGCAGTGTTTTAGTATGGATGAAACATCTGTGCTGCAGGGTCCAGACTTGCTGCTCTGATCATGCTTGGTGGGGCTAGCTGAACATACTTTCTTGGGGCTGAAGCAGAAAAGGAACCATGCCTGCCTTTCCAGACTTGCAGGTAATATGGTTCTTTATTTATAATCCATATCCAAAACCATCTTAAAGCCCATGTCCTTTCAAAGCTTTAACACAGTTTTTGAACCTATGTTTAAATCTACTTGTAGTGTGGACGTGATCCATGTTAGACAAACTTAAAATGGTTTAAGAGACTTAAACCATTTAAAGTCCTCTAGTCTAAATGGGGCTTTAGTCTGCTACCTCTTGCAACCTTATTCTTTTAGTCTGTTAATGTCAGAAATCTTGTTTATTCAGTCTGTTACCTCCAGCAACTTTGTGCTTTTTGGCTATTTCTGTATCTCTTGCAGTCTTGTTCTTTTACTCTGTTATTGTACCTCTGACAACCTTGTTGTTCTAGTTTATTACGGTACTGCCGGCAATCTTGTTCTTATTGTCTAATATTATGCTTCTGCCCATAGTGTTGTTTTAGTCTATTACTGTACTTCTAGCAACCTTGTTGTTTTAGTCTAATGTTGTCCCTCTAGCAACTTTGTAGTTTTGGTCTACCACTGTACCTTTGGCAATCTTGTTCTTTTAGCCTAATGCTATACCTCTGACCACCTTGTTCCTTTAGCCTATTACTGTACCTCCAGCAGTCTTGTTCTTTTAACCTAATACTATACCTCTGGCTACCTTGTTCTTTTAGTCTATTACTTTACAACTAGCAGTGGATCACCTATAAAGTCAGCTTGCTGACTTTTAAAGCCCTATGTGGACTAGGCCCAGACTACCTGAAAGAGCTCCTGATTCCCTGCCAGCCCAGTCGATCACTCCACTCATCCGGCGAGGGGTTGCTAGAGGTTCCAAGGGTATGTTTAAAATTTTCTGGTGCAAGATCGTTTGAATTCACTGCGCCTACCCTTTGGAATGCTCTACCCCGTCAGATTTGGGAGTGTGCAACTGTGGAATCATTCAAACAGGCTTTAAAGACTTATTTGTGGTCTCAGGCTTTTAACAATTGTGTTTGTTGGTTATATTGTGATATATGTATGATTTTATTTAAGAATGACTGTTTATATTTTTGAATTGCAGATTTTATTATGTATGGCGCCTTGGTTTTATGAAAGGTGTCTAAAAATAAAACGATTATTATTATTATAAACTTGTTCTTTTAGATCTTTTAATTTATTTATTTTTTGTCAAGGAAAAAGATGTCCAAAACATTTGGCTTAGAAAAAGCATTGCAGACCTGGCAAAGATTTGGACAGAGAATATTGACACACCATAAAAAGATAAACAGCATGGTGCACAACAAGATGTATCTAGAAGAAAACCTAGAAGAAAAGAGATTTGACATGTATGCTAATATTTTTATTGACTGTAACTGAAGCTAGTATTTTTCATTGCACTGTTGCTTTAATTGCAATTTATGGGGTTCTTTTTTGTTCTAATAACTTACCTTCCCCTTTATGTTTATTTATTTAAAAATGTTTACTAAGAAGGGCATCCTGAGCTGGTAACAGCTTGTTTCCAGATACATCCTGGAGGAAGGTAAAGAAGGGAATACAGTGCATAAAAACAATGATTCATCAATTTATAAGGGTCATGTAATCTCGTTATAGTGCAGTGAAAATAACAGCACTGTATGGTGCAAAGTGAATGGTAATAAAACTGCAGCAGCAGCTTAAAGGTCACAAGTACATTATGGTAAGAGCATAGCAAAAGAGTACCTGAGCAGATTGGGCAACTCTTGCAAGTCTATGGTTAAAGTAATTAGATGAGCTTAATGAGCCAAGGTGGAGGAAAAGGACTAGGTGACAGTTGCAGTTGCAGGAGTGTGACATGATATCACAGAGGAGAGTTTCTGGAGCTGAAGGGGTGAAGGCAGAGTAGACGGTGGGGGGTCAGTTGGAGCAGAGTCTGGAGAATCTGAAAGCAAATGCAGCATAACCTGCAGATGATTTAGTGCATAGATGGGACAGTGCAGAGTTGCAGAAGGAGTAAGTGGGAGAAAGGGGCAGATCAGAAGGGAACTATGGTAAGGAGGGACTGAGCCAGACAAGAATTTCAAGGTAAAAGAAGCATAGTGGGAAAGGTGTCTAGCTTCAAGAGATGGGAGTGAGAGGAAGGTGTACTGTGATCTATACAAATACAAGGCCTGTCCAAAAACCATTGAGGTGACATAGCACAGAAAACTGGCCATGGTCTTAAGAAAGCCAGACATAGTTACCCAAACAGAAGGCCCACCAAGCTACTGTACATTGAAATAGTTTTATTAGAGGTTGAACGAACTATAGTCCACTACCTCAAGCAACCTTTTTCATCTTGTATGTTACCTATGGCATCCTTGGTTTTTCAACTGTATTGTGGTTTTGCACTGGTAATGCTAGTCCTACTTCTGGTATTGTTACATATCTGGATTTCATTGGTATATACCTTATTTTTCATTCCAGTCCTAAAGAGGCTGTCTGTGTACACTATGGTACTATACTGCATTGTGATATTGTTGCATGCATATTATTGTATAGCACTGTGTTATAATTGTTTCCTCAGTACCCTTCCTCCAGGACATCTCAGAAAACAAGCTGCTCACTGCTTAGTATGCCTTTCCTGGGTAATCATTTTAGTAAATAAATAATTAGGAAAAAGTGAAAATATAGAGAGACAGTTGTTATATAGCAAAACAATAATTCTACATCAATCTGTTGTCTTTATAGCAATAATGACAGTTTAACTTTATAAGCTAACATTTTTTGTACCTTATAAGCTAGAACCTCATACTATATATCATCGGAACGGCCTGGCCATCCCTTTCCATCAGGATAGAACATTTGTTTCTATCATGTAAAGTTGTGGAGATATTGGCCTCTAGAGGTACATTGATGTAGGAACAATACATAAATCTATACATTGTATGGGGTACTCTGTGTGACGCTCTGCCTATCTACTTGTTATTATATTGTATCATATTTGTGATATAAATATATTGTTTATTTAAATGTCTGCTTATTAGACATAGCAGGGTCAGCAGGTTAATCTGGAAGACTAGCTTCTAAAGAGACCTGACCTTTTGACCCCAAAGGCCCTGGCTTGCTGAAACAGCTGACTGTAGTAAAACCGACCCAGTGAATAAATTAAGAGCTTATTTTTGACATCTTCTGTCATGCCTGAGTTAGCTGTTATACAACAGGTTGTAAAATGACAACTACTTTGAAATCTAGGGAGTCATAGAAGACTGCATTTTTTATGACATCCTAGGAAGCAACAAGTTCTAACAGAGACCTGTTACATCTCTCACCACTAGGAGAGAAAATAGTTGTCAGGAAGGTGCCCTGGAGATCAAAGGGGAATGCTCTGATCAAAGAGACTGTCATAATTTGATATTATGATCTTTGCAGATTACAAGCCAGCAGTAAAATGACACCCTTTTGGGCATACTGTATCTGGTCCTGTTACAAATTAATTACAGGGCTGATAGTGACCTCATGAGCTGTGACCGCACAAGATGGGAGGGACATTTTGGCTTATTATCACTCTGGCTGAAAGGAGTTTGTCCTTCTATTTCTGGACTCCTAAGAGAACACACACACTGTGTTTCTGGACTTAAGGACACTTCAGTCACAAACAGATAATATCCAACTGGAAACTGAGTCAGAACTAGAAATTCAGTTACAGGCATTTGTTTTGTACTTCCTATTTCTTTTGACTGTAAACATGAATGTATATATGTTTTGTGTTCTGTATTTAATTGCAGTTTTCTTTTAATTTTAATAAACATTTTTGATTTCCTTAATTCTGCCTGAGTTTTTTTTCTCATTTTTGCATGTGAATACTGAGACAGTGTTGATAAAGCTGACAGAACTCTTAAGGGCTTAAAGTGGGTCTCCATCTTGCTTCCAAAAAGGCGAGAATTGCAAACCAGGCTGAGTGCCTGCTGGGTTAATTATTGCACTGCATTTCCCCGAAGAGGGTGTGATATTTGATCCTATTAACTGGGCGTGCTAGCGAAAAAGGATTCATATTTTACCTCAAGACTCGAGAGACTAGCAGGTGTTTCAGACCCAAAACAGACAGGAGGGTTACCTTGTTTGTTTCCTGTTCTCATATTGCACTTTGAGGTTTGGCACTGTGGGAGTAGAGGACCTGACCTGCGGAGTGCGTTTGTGACATTCAGTACACTGATGTACCAATATAAAACATCAAAGTAAGCCTTTAATAGACTGTTTGAAAAAATTATATCTTCTTTTTCAATATTTTTTTCTGTGGTTTATACACATGAAAAATAAATAGTAACAGCATAAATGTGGGCATAATCAACTATTTCCAAAGTGATCTCACTACAGTATACTGTATAAAATCTTTATTTTCATTGTTTAACCCCAGACATTCCAATGTGTTCAAAAGCTATGCTTGTGAAAGCATTAGAAGATACTAATATTAGGAGCTCACTTGGGAAAAATAGCAACTGTGTTGTAGGAAAAGCAACATTTACCAAGTCAGACCAAATACACTCAGTACTAAACAAAACAATACATTAGTAAATCTGTAAAACATATATATAACATAAGGGCCAGGAGATATTGTTTATCCCAATGTCCCATTTCACTACTTTTGTGGCTTTGTGTTTGAAACTTAACATATGCCTAAATGTTGTTTTCTACAGTGAAGTTATTTACTTCTTTTTAAAGCAAATTTGTTAACTGATACATACTGCTTTATATTGATGATACCAGGAAAATAGTGTTAAAGGCAAACAGTAGCTGGTGTCCAGTAGCACTTCTCATTCCACCCAGTGCTAAGCAACCCTTGAGAACAATGGCACCCTTCCCTTTACCCATCCCTATACCAAACAATCTCTGATGATCAGTGCCATCTTCTCCTCCTCGCACTGCCCAATCCAATCAGTCCCTGGCACCCAGATGCACTCTTCTCCCTCCCCTCCCCCAATCCAATCAGTTAGGGATATTCCATCCACTTCCTCACCCTGTTCCAAACCATCAGTCACTGGGGTCCTCTGGTACCCCCTCACTATTTCTTCCAAAAACAGTCAGTCTGTAGCATCTAGTAATACCCCTCTCCATCACTCTACCCCAAACCATCACTCTCTGGTGTCTGGTACCACCCCTGTCCTCACCCAGTCTCAAACCATCTGTCCTTGATATCTAGTGGAACCCCCCTTCCTCATCATGTCCCAGACCATCAATTCCCGGAATCCAGAGGTATGACTTCCCTAACCTTTTCCCCAAACCATCAGCCCTTTGTGTCCAGTGGTACCCCCTTCCCATATCATATCTCAAACAATCATGCTTTGGTATTCAGTGGTACCCTGTCCCTCACCCTGCCCCAAACCATCAGTCCCAGCATCAACTTGTACCCATTCCCTCACTTTGCTCTGCCCCTCCCATTGGAAGCTAGTACTAACCCTCCCCTCAGCTGGAAGCTATCTAAATTTCATCATCATGATCACAATGATGAAATAGACAACATTTGTCTTTTTCATTATTGTAAACAGTGATAATCATGATTGTGGATATTTTATACAGGATGGCTAGCCAAGCAGGTAAGATAAAGGTTACTGCCAGCCACTGTTGGGGGTATCCCGTCAACTGGGTGTGTGAATGAGAGTGGTGGAACGTGAGTGGTATAATTAGTGTGAATGTGTTCTGGGTGGTCGGGACTTCTGGGCGGTGGCAATTGTGGTCGAAGGGAACATGGGACCCTAACTGTGATCCCACCTCAATGTGTGCAGGTTGGGGGTGTTTATGTTTATTTGAGGGAGGGTGTGGGGGGTGAAGCCCCCCTGCAATGAGGACAACATATGGAGTGATCAACCAGGTGTGCGACCCAATTGCCTGTCATGCACCTTGCTGTTGCCCATTTTGCTGTGCTCTGCTTTTCCACAGACACTTTGTTTTCACCCTATTGTGGGTGATCCTGTGGGGGAGGGCTCTTTGATGGCACTGTGGGTGCATGTTGGTATCATCATAGGGTGGTCAGGACAGCAGCATGCAACTAGGGATGTGCTTCCAAATTCTCAAATTTTCAAAAACCAGGGTGGGCTCTCAGTGTCAGAATTAGGTAGGGTGTCAGAACCATAGGGGGGGCTCAGCAGCATGTGGATTGGGGGATCAGCAACATTTTGGTTAGGGGGTCATCGGCATGTACGCTAGTGAATCAGCAGCTCACCAACAGGAATGGTCTCCCTGTGGCCACATTGTGGTTTTGTTTTGTTAATTAAGAATTCTCTGAATCTGAGATGGGCCCACGATGGTAGCATTTACATATTTCCTGCTAAAGGATTTTTACATGCCAGCCAGAAGCTGTAATCTTGAGGGATAAGGGGATTTCTCATGATCACAGTTTTCAGTGGTGAGTGAAATCCCCTTGTGACTCATTACTTCAGTTTCAGGCAGGTGCATGAAAACACCTCATGTGTGCTGCTTTGTTCTGCCTGCGCATGTTCAGCCAGCGCACTTTATTTTTTTACAACATTTTGATTATAAACATTTGCATT
The DNA here is from genome assembly GCA_016271365.2 of Neoceratodus forsteri. Taxonomy (NCBI): domain Eukaryota; kingdom Metazoa; phylum Chordata; order Ceratodontiformes; family Ceratodontidae; genus Neoceratodus; species Neoceratodus forsteri. The sequence continues at coordinate 215,295,656 of JADMNL010000023.1, forward strand.
CCCAAAATACACAAGGCACACCTTTGTGGCAGGATATACTAAAATTGAAAGTTGCAGGTTTCAAATCTAAGCAGTTTTTTTAATTATTGGTAAGCATAAAAACATCTTAAAAGCAATGCTGGGGGATTAGTAGCCTATAACAAAAGAACAGCTGAACTGAAGTTTAACATATTGGTTAGGTTTTGAGATCCTGCCTCAAAGGCTGTGCATGCCATTTTCAGGTCATTACGTCCAAGGATGGCTGAATTACAAGCAGCTGAAATGGAGATTAAACAATAAAAGGTCTACTCAACCCTAACTATAGTGGCACAGTTACGTGATAAGCAATAGCTTTATGAATTTATCTTAAAGTGTGAGGGGGCAAGACCATAAGTCGCATATAGTGGAGCCATGAAGGAGTCATGAAAATCCTTTTCATTCACATGTGATGATAGTATCTTGAGTCTAAACATTGAGTATTCAGTTACTCTATCAGCTTACTAGCTTCTAAATATGTAATGTTTCTGAAGAGTCACTGTTTCTTGTGGATTCCAACAGCTGGTTTCAATGCTCACAGGGTTATTCTGATGTCATCACCATTATGTTGACCTCATGGGTCAGCATTCCATAGCTGTATGCATAACCTTAAAGATGTAGATTGTGGCTGATCTACCTAATAGAAAAGATATCATGAAATTTTGAGGTTTGATGCATCAAGAAAGATATCACTTGTTATCGTACATGCATAATCTAGATAATTTCTTCAAACATAGAAAGAGATCAAGAGGGAGAGTTTTTTTTTTCAGTTCAAGTAGTAGGTAATGAGCCTGTATTTTCAATATGCACTGCTTCACAGCTCAGCTATGAACCTGGTGCTAGTGAATAATAATAATAATACGTTTATTTGTATAGCGCCTTTCAGCATACCAAGGTGCTGACATATTAAAACCACAGCATCAAATATAAATCAATAATACCTATCAATAAAATCATAGCATGTTAATAACGATGATTAAAATCAATTAATAAATACAAATAGTAAGGGCTAACGTTTGAGATCTGTGATCAGCAAGATGTGTACTGTGACACACCACTGTATACGGTCTGGTGAATAACTAGATGAATACCTTTGAATCAGGAACAAAGCATGAGAAATCACAAGTAGGGGGCTGGAGCTAAATAAAAATGTGTTAGAATCAACAGCAGCAAGCTGGTGAGAAAAAAAACCTATATTTACAATTAATGGCAGAACAACATTTGGGATACAGTATGTAATGTATAGATTGAATCCCACTTCCTTTGCTTGTACTCACTGCTAAAACAAGCAAGTCATTCTCAATGATTTCTCTTGGATCACTTTACTGATATTCCTATTTACTTTCCTAAACATAATTCCCAGTTTGTCACTTTCAAGTTTAAATAAATGGCTGCTGTTTCACTGGAATAGCTCTTTTGTGCCTTCTGAAAGACAACAAGTATGGATTGCCTCAGAATGCTTTTTACGGTAGCTTGCATTGTGGGTGTCTATTAAATGAGCCTCTGTGCTGGCTCAGTGGTCAAGAACTTTCACCTGCTGTGGCACTGGACGAGATACCGAGCAGCTTTTACTTGAAGCGTCAAGCTACTGTGCAGGCGAGCTGAGCTATATATAAGCCTATCATGTCTCTGCATGCTTGGCTGCCCTCCCTGAGCTGAGTCAGATGACACATTCAGTCTCTGGGTCACAGGTGAGTGCCCTTCTCATCTGCACATTGATTCCTTCCTCAGTACACTGAACAGGAAGCAGAGCCCTCTAGATGATCTGACCAGAATCCATGTACAGCAGACAGCTGCCTAAGTTCCTCAAGCAGTCTGAAATTCCCTCCTACTAATTTAACACAGTTTCCAGCAAATTGATGTGTACTGTAACTCTGGCTGGCCAAAAATATGATCAGCATTGCCAGTGTGTTATGCTACTCTCTAACACATGACAAACTTACTTAAAGAGCAGGTGCTTAGTAAAGGTGAATATCTTAAAGAATGAAGGTTTGGGACCTTTAGATGCCTCTGCAATCATTCAGCTTGCTTTTATTTGTTTATTTATTTTCTTTTCCATCTTTTGGTAGTATTTTGCCAAGTGCTAGTGAAAAAAGAGTCCAATGGGGTCTCCGTGTGATGACGTCAGAAAACCCTTACTAGCAAGGCTGCCAGTGTATTTCAAAGGGAAACTCCAACTTTTCTACTTTTCAGATATTTCTTCCTGACTGACCTACAGGTTGAGCTGTGAGCTGACCCAGCCTGCCCCTGTACTTCCAGACTGACCTACAGGTTGAGCTGTGAGCTGACCCAGCCTGCCCCTGTACTTCCAGACTGACCTACAGGTTGAGCTGTGAGCTGACCCAGCCTGCCCCTGTACTTCCAGACTGACCTACAGGTTGAGCTGTGAGCTGACCCAGCCTGCCCCTGTACTTCCAGACTGACCTACAGGTTGAGCTGTGAGCTGACCCAGCCTGCCCCTGTACTTCCAGACTGACCTACAGGTTGAGCTGTGAGCTGACCCAGCCTGCCCCTGTACTTTCAGACTGACCTACAGGTGGCGCTGTAAGACCCTGCAGTTGCACTGTGCAATCTACATGCAAATCTGGTCATAATGAGATGCTAATATGGTTGTTTGCCCACCAACTGCCTAAGTAGGCTCATTTGTATATCACTTTTGAGTATAGCAAATGTTTGCCCTGGAAAAACGTCCTACTGCTGGGTGAACATGTTGGCCTTGCACAAACATTGCACAAATGTATTTGTGCCATGCAAACCTATCTTGAACCATAATACAGTTCTGCAGTATTTGGCCTGCACTGTTGTTTGCAGCTTTAGTGCATCCACTTCTTTGCTAGCACACACATTTATAATGTATTTCACCTTTACCTTCCTCCACTTCAGTGTGCACTGGGCTGCTGTTTTGGTTTGCACTTCCCAGATGCTATATTCAGAGCTGTCTTATTTGCTGGGCTATTATTGCACTGTACTCCCAGCTCTGTTTGCATGGCTTCATTTGCATGCTATATTTAGTTGCTTTAGCCCAGGGGCTATTCCTTTGACTATAGCATTCAAATGGTTCTGGGCTAATTTAGCACACCGTGCAGTGCTAATTTTGCCCCGTGGCTAAGTTTTGAATATCTGGCCCCACATGTTATCAAAATTCACATATTTCTAATAAATATATAATATTCTGGTGGCAGGAAGTGTTATTTTTCTAGGAAGGTAAATGTGAACTACATGGTTAATGTGTGTGCTAGCAAAGACGTAGATGCACTAAAGCTGCAAACAACAGTACAACAGTGCAGGCCAAATAAACCAGAACTGTGTTATGGTTCAGACAGGTTTGCGTGGCGCAGATACATTTGTTCAGTGTTTGCACAGGACTAACACGTTGGCCCGTTGCTAGGACATTTTCCCAGGGCAAACATTTGCTGTACTCAGAAGTGATATACAAATGAGCCTACTTAGGCAGTCGGTGGGCAAACATCCATATTAACATCTCATTATGACCTGATGTGCATGTAGATTGCACAGTGCAATTGCAGGGTCTCACAGTGCCACCTGTAGGTCAGTCTGAAAGTACAGGGGCAGGCTGGGTCAGCTCACAGCTCAACCTGTAGGTCAGTCTGGAAGTACAGGAGCAGGCTGGGTCTGCTTATGACCCCACCTATAGGTCAGTCTGAAAGAAATATCTAAAAAGTAGAAGAGTTGTAGTTTCCCTTTGAAATACACTGGCAGCCTTGTTAGTAAGGGTTTTCTGACATCATCACATGGGGACTCCATTGGACTCTTTTTTTTCACTAGCACTTGGCAAAATACATATGCAAAGATGGCAAAGTAAGTAAATAAACAAATAAAAGCAAACTGAATGATCGCAGAGGCATCTAAAGGCCCCACACCTTCACTCTTTAAGATATGCACCTTTACTAAGCACCTGCTCTTTAAAAAGAACTGACAAAATATGGTCTGTGATGCAGAAGTAAAAGCAAGAACCACAAAATCTACTAGTCAAAACAAAAGAACAGATCATTAATCAAAATTGTATAGTCAATTGTATTGAATATCACCAACATATCCAGCAGCAAAACACGAGAGATATGACCTGCATCAGCATTCAGCAATAGTTCATCTGTGACAGAAATCAGTGCTGTTTACTGCTGCTTGCAGCCCTGAAACCTGATGGAAGCTTCAAACATAAACTTAACTTTCAAGGTCGTTAATGAGAGGGTTAGCAACCAATCTTTTCAGACCACCTAATGTTGATTCATAGTACAACCATGCTTTGATAGATTACCTGGAAAAAAAAAGGCTGAAAACATGCCCATAACTAGCATTGAGTGGTATACTTGCTATATGATACCAGACTGTTTTGTAACATGGAGGAAAATTCTGAATAGGAGGATGCAGCTTTGGGTTAGAAAATTATGCGTTCTAGTTTCATGCAGCACTCGGGCATATAACCAGTGCTGGCTCTGCAGTACACTAATAGGAGGATTCTACGTGCTGCAATGCAAAAAGAAAGAAAGAGGTCCTGGTTTTTATTCTGCCACTGAGGCAGTCTAAGAGGGCAATTTGCCTTTATGCTGACACTTTATAACTGACAGACTTGAAATGGGTAGCACTTTTTAAAAAGAATGTTGAATATAATTTTACATATTAAAGAGCAGTTGCAAACTGCATATACTGTATACAGATAAATCAGTTAATTTGAAAATAAAACTTTATTAACTGAACCAGTTAACAAAGAGTATGGATAAAGTCCTTGAAAATAGGATGGAGAACATTCAAAGTAAATTAATTATAGTATAGACAAGCTTAATATAGTTATGCAACAGAAATGCTGAAAATAGGTGTGAACACACACCTCTCAAACCTGTGTCACTGAAATGAGGGTCACAGATAGTTAAAATGAGGAACAATGAGGGGTACTGACCCTCATAATGAGTGGTACATCCTCAAATATAGGGATACAAGCTAAACACACTGTAGAAACCAATATGTTTATTCTACAAAGTTTATTTCTGATTTAGCATCTTAAAATATTATGAACTTCTGCTTTAAAGTCTGAATTTATAGCACATTCTCTGAGTGGGCAGCACCTTTTTTGCGAGAGTAAGGGAAATAAAGGTGGAGGACCCACTAGCTGACAGTGATCACCAAACGGTGTGGTTTAATATCATGATGTACGGGAAGCCAGATAAATCAGTTACTCAAGTAGTAAACTTCAGGGAGGTAGACTTTGGGAGGATGCAGGAAGTACTGAAAAGGAAGCTAGAGGGCATAAGGCAGGAGATGGATGCAGAGCAGAAATGGGATATTATTAAATGGGGGATTACAGAGGCAACCGAAGTGTGCACAAGACACAGAGTAAGAGGAGCAGAGCAAGAAAACCATGCTGGTTGAACAGAAAGGTAGTGGAGATGGTGAGAGCAAAAAGAGAGGTACACCAGAGGTATAGATAGATAGGAAAGGAAGTGGACAGGGAGGAGTATGCAAGATGGTCCAGGGAGGTGACCAGAAAAGTGAGAGAAGTCAAAACCCAGAGGGAGCTGAGATTAGCACAGGGAATTAATGGGGGGGAAGACTTTTTTAGATACGTCAGGGAGAAAAGGAAGTGCAAGGAGACAATAGTGAAGATAAAAAGGGGTGGGAGTAGATTGAAAAGGGTGAGGAGCAGGCAGAAGCACTGAATGAATACTTTTGCTCAGTGTTCACAGAAGAAAAGGGGATCCGCTACCACCATGGGCTGGGAGGCTGGGGACAGGGGAGAGGAGGCAACAGATGGAAGAATTGAGGCAAGCAGAGTACTAGAGGGACTGAGGGAACTGAAGGTAGACAAGGCACCAGGGCCAGATGGTATCCACCCCAGGGTGCTGAGGGAGATGGTGGAGGTGTCAGCAGAGCCACTGATGCATCTGTACAGCACCTCACTGGAGTTGGCATGTGTGCCACTGGAGTGGAGAATAGCACATGTTGTACCATTACAAAAGAGTGGACCAAGAGATGAACTGGGTAATTATCATCTGGTAAGTTTCACCTCCATAGTATGCAAACTCATGGAGACAATACTAAAGGAAAGACTGGTGTCGTACCTGGAGGACAATGGCCTCCAGGATGTGAGGCAGCATGGGTTTCTGTTAGGGAAGTCTTGTCAAACCAGCCTGATACAATATTATGACTGGGTGACAGGTGAGCTGGATAAAGGTCATGCGGTGGATGTTCTTTACTTGGACTTCAGCTAGGCTTTTGATTCTGTGCCTTACGGGCAGCTTGGGGGGAAGCTAACTGGTGTAGGGGTAGGGGCAAAAATGATGAACTAGATTACAAGCTGGCTGAGTGGGAGACTGCAACAGGTGGTGGCGAGAGGGGAGCTCTCAATGCCAAGGCCGCTGATGAGAGGGGTGTCACAGGGCTTTGTGCTGAGCCAGTAATGTTTGGGCTCTTCATATCAGACATTGCACATGGGGTGGTGAGCAAGATAAGTCTGTTCACTGATGACACCAAAATCGGAGCAGTGGTGAATGGAAAGGAGGGATGGAAGCAGCTGCAGGGGGACCTAAGCAAGCCAGAGAGTGGTCAGAGAGGTGGCAGCTGGGGTTCAATGCAAAAAAGTGTAAGATTATGCACTTTGGGGTGAAAAACCCAAGGAGAGAATGCTGGCTGGGAGGGGTTAAGCTGAGGATCACTGAGGAGAAGGACCTAGGGGTAATGATAACAGGGACCATGGGCAACACTGCCCGGTGCAGGAGAGCAGCTGCAAAAGTGAACAAAATACTGGGGTGCATAGCGAGGGGGTTTTCATCCAGACAAAGAGAGGTGATCTTGCCCCTCTACAGGTCACTGGTAAGGCCACACTTAGAGTATTGTGTTCAGGACCAATTGGAGGCTGTACCTAAAGAGTGATATCAGGCTACTGGAGGGGGGGTGCAGAGGAGGGCAACAAAGATGATATGTGGAATGGAAGGGACAGACTATGACAGCAGGCCGAGAGACCTGAATATGTACACCCTAGAGGATAGAATGGACGGGGGGGCATATAGAGACATTCAAGTATCTGAGGGGAATCAATAAGGATGGGGCAGATGGGGTATTTAAGTTAAGGAGGGGGAGGGTTACCAGTGGGCATTGGCTAAGAATAGAGGGTAGAAGGAAATGAGGAGACACTGTTTCACAGAGATGATGATAACAAAATGGAATGCCCTACCAGAATGGGTGGTATCATGTAAATCTGTGAACAGCTTCAAAAGGGCATGAGACAGGGAACATGGGAGAGTGAGGGTGGGGGAGGTAGGGGGTGGCAGTGGGATGACAAATGGGAGGGGGGTGCGGCAGCTGAAAACTAGTGATGCTAGCTGCACAGTCGAGCAGACTTAGACCGGGGTGGTCTGTTTCTGCTGGCACATTCCTATGTTCATATGAGAGATGAGAGACAAAGTAATTTTGAGAGGTAGAATGAGGCACATCCCTCAAAATCAAGGACAGCTGAGAGGTATGAGAGAACATCACTATTCGGAAGCAACAGAAAATCTTGCCAAGATGCACACACAGACAAATAATTAAGCTGAATTTAGGACACCCTGTCTGAGATGGGCAGGACTCTCGAAGAAGTGTGTGCACATGAAGCATTGTAACAGTCAGCTTGGGGAATCTCTCTGATTTTCTAACCTGGATTCATGAGTAAGAGCCTTTTTGTATTGTGATAGTTTAACCTACAGGTATGGGACTCCCTGGGCTTGATTCTCAGAGAGGGCTTAGATTGGCACAAACTGTGGCAAACAGTAGCTTGCACCAAAGTCTGGTGTGCCAGGGACCCTGCACCAGATTCTGGTACAGGAGGGGTCCCGCCTCTTACAGTAAGTCCCCATACTTACCAGAAACTCTCCCGTATGACAAACACAAGGTACATGGGAAGGGTTTTCTGAAGGCTTCATTCAGCAAAGGCTAGCTGTCCCCCATCCCTGATCCCCTGATAAAATAATTCAAGTCCCATCCCAGGTGGTGTAGTGCCCCCCTCAATCCCTGATGTCACCTGTTATAAAATATATAATAACACCCCCTTCCCTAGTGGTCCCTCTCCCCAATCCTCGATGTTGCCCATTATAAAAATATATAATAACACCCCTTCCTAGTGGTCCCTCTCCCCAATCCTCGATGTTGCCCATTATAAAAATATATAATAACACCCCCTTCCCTAGTGGTCCCTCTCCCCAATCCTCGATGTTGCCCATTATAAAAATATATAATAACACCCCCTTCCCTAGTGGTCTAGTGGCCCCTCTCCCCAATCCTCGATGTTGCCCATTATATAATAACACCCTTTCCCTAGTGATCTAGTGGCCCCTCTCCCCAATCCTCAATGTTGCCGATTATAAAGATATATAATAACAACACCCTTCCTTAGTGGTCTAGTGGTCCCCCTCCTCAATCCCCGATGTCACCCATATATGTTATTAATAAACAACACTCATGCCTGGTGGGCTAGTGGAGCTCCACCCCCCTGGCAGGTAGTGCCCACAACCCCACCCCCATCCTAAACCCTGAGCCGGCAACTGGCACAGCCCTCTTCTCACCACCGTGGCTGGCTGCTGATTGACCTGTCAGTGAGCACGTACTGTATAATACTTTTCTTTGTGGCACAAGCCCCTTGTGCAATGCCAGGGACTTTGAGAATCAAGTCCCCTGTGTATCAAATAATAGACAACTGAATGAAAGGGTGTCCCCTTGAAGCCTGTGAGCCTTTGTCTGTGGGTTCTTCCCTGATGATTGACAGAAAATGGGTAAGATGGGTAGGGCAGAAGGAGGGGATAAATGGGAGAGTCCGAGTAGTTAGATGGCAGCCTAAGGGGGTAGGGGAAGTTGGACTAGAGGGAGAAGCATGGAGACTACTTAAGGACCAAGACATGGGAGACCAGCCTCTTTGCTCCTTCAGGTAGGGACATTGCCTAAGTATATCATGCAGCAGGAGCAGACACAAGAGGAATCACACAAAGCAGGACAGGGTGAGAGGAAATGATATTCATATCAGGGAGACAAAAGGATGGTGGCTCCATTTGGTGTCGACTGAGTAACTAATAAGTACTTAGAGATGGCAGAGCCAGGCAGTCAGGAGCTAGTGCGCTAGGAGCTGAGGCACATGGGGAGCTCGTAGTACCTAGTTGCTCCACCAGCCCTGACAAATTTAAGCATGGTTCTTTTGAATGTGTTTAGTTTATTGAGTATACACTACCCCTCTGTAAAATAGCATCCTCTCATCCCACCCTCCTTTCCCAGCCCAGACCCAGTCATACAATATAACCCTCCATCTCCCCATCCTCAAGGCACCAAATCCACGAATAACAAGTAAAACTTACAAAGAAGGCTCTACTCCTTATGCAGTTATTTTAATTTCTTAATTTTTCTTTCATCCAAGAAAACTTGTTGGTTCATGACATTCACACAACTTCATCAAATCATTGCACATAACATAACTTAACAGCACCCCTGTTCATTATCAACTGGGTTATGCCCACCTCATAGGCTAATGATGGACATGTGACCAGATCTTGTAATCCAAGCCACCTTGACTCCCAACCCTCCAGCAGGAACTCAGTTTTTCATGTGTATCTCAGAGGCTAAAAGCACAATCACTGAGCTCCCAGAATAAATATCATCATTTAGGTGAGAATTAACCAGAAAACACTTCTGTATTTACTACATGTTTCTATTTGGTGGCGTCTGAGCCTGTGTTATGTTTTTTGGCAGCAATATTTCAGTCTAGTCCTTTTTTGAGCTAAAGCCATGTTTACACTGCCTACTTTGCAGTGCATCAACCTATGCATATGGATTGATGTGCTGCAAAGTCAGCAGTGTAAACACTCTTTAGAGCACCTCAAGCTCCCTTCAGATCCTTTTTTTGATCTAACTCCATTGATGGGATCAGCAGCAGAGTAAGCACTTTACATGGTGTTGTGAATGCTTTGCTGTGCTTGCTCCACTGTAAAGGCTCTTTTCCCTTCATCCTCCAGTGAATTAATGACCCCTCATTGGAGTGACCTGCAGCGCTGCGAGGAAGGGTTGTGTAAATGGTGAATTATTGGAGGAGTAGAGAACACAGTGTGAAGGGAGTGGTGCAGATGCCAGAGTGCTGCCGCTGTGTAAACACTGCTTAAGTGTACTCTGGGTTCTGACCAGTTTTGTCCTTTAATCACACTCTGCGCTCAGAGATCACCAAGACTGTTTAAGTTTAGAACTGTAGGAGTCTCCCTCAAGAGATTATGGTTTAATATTTCTATAATTTTAATTAAAAATCCTATACTGTATATATATTTTTTCTTTTAGTAGTCTCCAACTGTTTCTGAATGTTTTGCACCTCTCATATTTGCCCAGCACCTGTTTTAGCTAGGTACTAGTAAATATCTGAAGCTGAAGTTTATCTTTCCTATTCTTGCAAGTTGCCTGTACGTGTACATTCTTAGTGTTTTGACTAGTGCTGCATGACAGAATGCCTGAAAGTGCACGATGAATCTCAACTTTTTAAATACGGCATCGCACGATTGACAACTATGCCCATAGCTTTCGCTGACTCACGCCAAAAAGCCATCTTGCTACACTGCTACCAAATCTTTATGAATTGGTGACTTAAATGAACAAGCAGCATTTCTTCTGTAATTTGTGATAAGTGATCTCAGTATGGGTATGACTTTCACCCCACCGAAACCCCTTACAAGTGATCTCAGCAAGGCAGTCTTTGGATAACTGTTCGCCACACGAGCAGGACTCCCTCTCTGGCAGACACCAGGCACATTATTTGCTGCTATATATATATATATATATATATATATATATATATATACACACATATCTATTATACTGGTAAGGTAACACCATTACAGCTGAGGCTGAGGGGAATGCTCAACGTTTAACCCAATTTTTGCACCTTAATAACTTTGGTGGCATTCAACAAAATAGCCCCTAATTTTGTATGCACAGTTTGGCTGGCAGAGTCTCAAGACAAGAAAAGTTTTGTGACAGCATCTTCTACAGTTTCTATGATCTGGAACATTGATTTTTGTAAAAGTAAAAAAATGTTTCCTACATTTAATACACACAGTTTTTGCTCTCACCTGCAGCCTAGACAGTATGGAATATTTTCATGAATCTTTCAGGGTAGAAGTAGCCTGTGTTGAGGTAGTGCCTTTTGAAGGTTTCATGAAAAAATATTTACGTGATTCCAGAGTTATAGGGATTTAAAGGTTTTTTTTTCTGAGCATGCTCAGTAGATTTTTTTGATAACTGATACAAACGATAAAAACATCGATCATGAGGACTTATCATTCATACTTTATCAATCATAAGAAGAAGTATTGATCATGTCAGCCACACTCTAGTTTTTTTACAATTAAAAAACATGGAAAATACCAAGAAATAATATGTTTTCAAAAAACGAACACCTGAACCTAGGTAAACATGATTCGGTTAGCTGGATTATGGTGTCAGTTTTTTGAAAATAGCCCTGGAAATAATGTTTCTGGGCACCCAAAATTCCTGGGTGCCCAGCTTAGTGAGAGGAGCCTTCACTCACATTCCCTGCATGAGACCATTGTGACTTTCTCGATATCTGCAGCTGCAGATTCAGTGCTGCTGCCAGCTTCAGTGGCAGCAGTGAGCTGGTGGTCTTGTTAGCCAGAGTTTTCATGTTATCTATCTTGTTATCTATGCTTGTACACGTGTTCATTCCTAGACAGCTCAGTGGGTGGCCGGCCACAGTGGAGAGAGAAGGGTTGTGCCAGTCACCTGATTGGGTTTGGGATTGGGGGGGCAATGGGGTGGTGGGACACTACCTGCCAGGGTGGGGGGTCAGGGGTGCACTAGACCACCAGGGATTGGGAATAGCTTCACCTACTGGGGATAGGGAGGGGGAAATCACTAGACCACCAGGGAAATGTTCATTCATATAATGACTATATAGAGGATCAGGATGTGGTGGTTACTCTGGAGTCTGGACACCAGGGCATATTGATGTCCATGTAAGGTAGGTAATTGGTTAAGTGAAGGGACCACTAGCCACCAGTGAAGTATATTTTATTTATGGGGTGGGTGAACGCATGGAGGGAGGGACTACTTCCCCTACCTTACTGTCCCCCAAGTCACTGCACAAAATCACCTTTTGGGACCAATTAATGACATGACACTGCCAGTGTTCATAAGGTGGGCTCTTAAAAAGGCTATTTTGAAAATTTGGTGGAAAAATTCCTAAAAATGACTGTTTGCAAATTTTCAATATTTTCACTCCAGATTTTCAACATTGCCATTTTACCACACCTCCTTATGAGCAAGCAGTACAGCTGTCATTTTTCACATCTCGCCTAAAACGTGTTTCCGCCCATGTAGCGCACAATGGCACAGTCGGTGTGCAAAATCAATGTATGGAACACATTAAGAAAATCACAGTGACACTGGTCATGAGTAGAGGTCTTAAAATGGCTATGTTGAAAATTTGGTGACAAAACTCCACAAAATGACTGTGTTATGAGTGAGCATTGTGCAGTTTCCACGCACCCTCATAAGTTCATGAATTTGTAATATTTTCAGTCCAGATTTTCACCAGTGGCATTTTTCTACACCTCCTTATGAACAGTACAGCTGTCATTTTCCACAACATGGCCAAAATGTGTTTTCACACTTTCAACGCAGAAATGCGTGGTCACTGTGGGAAATCATTGTTCGGGACAGATAAAGATAATCACACTGACACTGTTCATGATTGGAGGTCCCAAATGCCTGTGTTAACAATCTGCTGTAAAAAAAAAAAAAAAATTACATTAAGGGTGTGCGTTGCACAGTATCTATGCACGCTCTTGACTTCACCAGTTTTTTTTTTTATTTTCACAGCAGATTTTCAACATTGCCATTTTTTACATCTCCCCATGAACAGTACCACTGCCATTTTTCACATCCTGTTCAGAATGTGTTTTTGCACCTGTGGTGCCAAGTGCTGTAATCACTGTGCAAAAGCAGTTTTCAGCTAACAAACTGATATTGCCACTGTTCATGAGGTGGGGGTCACAAAAAGACCACATTGAAAATTTGGAGTGAAAATACCAACGAATGCCTGAGGCGTTAGTGTTTCCGACCATAACGCCCCACCCTATAAAGAATGACAGGCATCAGGGGTGTGACTTGGGAAAATTGCCTGTAATGCTCATACCATTCCACCCACACCCTGCAGACAGTGAGAGGCATCAAGGTGTGCCTCAAACTCTTCAGCCCCAAACTTCACCCCATTCTCCTATACCGCACCCTTCTCACCATATTTCCTGATGGAATGGGGTGTGCATAAGGGCAAAGACCCCAAGGCACACCGTGACATTTGTCAGTGTCTGCAGGGTAGGGTGTGGTGAAATGGTGTGGTCGTTATGCCTGATGACCCAAAGGCACACCCCAATGCCTGTCACTCTCTGCAGGGTGGTGGTGGGGTTGGCTTCAGTTCAATACTTCACTGCCATTCCTATTATGCAGCTCTGTAACTTGTACACTACCAATGCCAATGCCAGCAAGAAAACATTTGGCATTGACAAATGCTTGTTTCTTTTGTCTGTGCCTTTTTTCCCCTTACTGCCTTGCCTGCTTCCTGCTGATTTACTAGGTCATCCTCCTTCTGCATTTCCTTATATCTCCAGAACGCCACCCTTTTTCCTTCATCACCTACAGTATGCCACTTCCTTAGAGAACCCTAATGTTCCCTTTTTCTTTCTGCTTTTAATAATTTCCTTCGTGCAGAGATTAGTTGCTTTAGTTCTACCCTTCCTTATTTTTGCCCACTCTACCTCCAACTTCCAAGGCTATACTGTGTTATTAAGTTGCGGAATGCATTGCCTGAGTCACTATTGTCTATTACTTCTTTGTTCGCTTTAAAAAAATGTCTAAATCAATATTGTCTGAACCTTTCCCAATGTTCATGTTAAGACCCATGATATTTTGTATATTGTTGGTATATTTTGCTGTTTGTATTTCTGAGGTCTCCATGAAAATGGACATCTAATGCCCTAGGGTTTTACCTAGTTAACAGATTAAAAAAAATCCTTTCTGGCAATCCCCCAGTGCAGTTTCTGAGACAGTCTCTTATTTCTTTAAAATCTGCCCTCTTAAAATCCAGGACCCTCATCCGTGTCTGATTAGCCTCTCTTCCTGTCTTAATGTTAAACCGCACTTATACTTGGGACTGCACACTGTGATATCTGCAGTGCTGTCCCTGATTGTAAATAATAGGTCCAGCACTGCCCCACCCCGAGTGGGTTCTGTGACTAGCTGCCTGAGAAAGAACCTTGGAAGGAGTCCAGGATGGCTGTATTCCTTGCTGAAGCTGCCACTGGAAGGCTCCACTCCACATCTGGCAGACCGAAGTCACCAGCTAACAGCACCACCCCCTTAACTGCAATGGCGTTGAAGGCTTCTCCAAGTGTCTTATCCATCTCCACCCTGTGCTGGAGGCCTTGTAGGAGTGTGGGATAACAGATGGACATCACTCACTGAATTCAGGTTAACATACATTGGCTTGTTTGATGTTTATTCAGTCAAAAACAAATTAAATTCAGTTGCAAAACAAAGACTCCAAAGGAAAAAATAATAACAGCTAATACATGGTTCTAAGTGTGGCAAACTTTGCTTCAGTTTTCACTTCAAAGTGTAGCAACAGACTCCACTCAGTCCTTCACCTACACCTAGTCAGCAGTTACTGACCCTCTAACATTTCAGAGTTGAGGTGAGGCTTTTATACCCACCCTAATGAAGTCATGAGCTAGTAGCATCATCATTCTTAAAACATTTTATTAAGGCCATCTTTTTAATTTATATAATACCTGAGAGCCTTCTACACATTAATCAAATCAGGATTAAGATAGCCACAATAAAAAAGGACTCAGTATGGATTAAATAAGGTTGAAAGAGTTTCCACTCCAAATTGCCCTTTGTAGGAATTTTAGCAGAACAGTATTCCTTTACAGAAGGTTTTACCTTACCTGTACACCACCTGTGCTGTACGGATTGACAGCAGAAGCAATATAAATCCAGTCTCTGGGGGATGCTGCTGCCCTATAGAGAGAGATTACCCCAGTTGGCAGTTTCCTTGGTGCAGCACAGATGGTGTACAGGTAGGGTAAAACCTTCTGTAAAGGAATACTATTCAGCTAAAATTCCTACAAAGGGCAAAACCCGTATCTGAGTTTATTTGCATCAGAGTGCTGTCCGTTCTCAAAATTATGTAAAGGAGAGCTGCTACGTTAACTGAAAACTCTTCTTTTCCTGAATATCATGTTTAAGTGTATTTAATTATATTTATAGAAAAGCTCTCGAGAGGATGCTATAGCCATTTTGCATGCCTTATTAACAAAAACGGATGAGTGCTACAAAGAAAAACTGCACCCGATGGCTGCAATTGCAACCGATGGCACAATATTTCATTTCAGCCTACAGCTACCAGTGATACGTATTGTACTGACTGACTATATTGTTTACTTTGCAGACATCCATAATGTCCCACTAGGAATGTAACTCTTGGAGGCATTTGAGAGGGTTGAATACTGAATTGCTAGGCAACCCCATCTGTCCTGCCTGACCACTTTTACTCAAGGTATTATTAGCAGAGTAGTCAACCGGACAGACAGTGGAGAGGGGGAGAGAGAGAGCAAACCTGTTCTACAGCTCTGAATCCATACTCTCTCTCCTTTTCAGGAACACAGAAAACAACAGGGTATAGAATTACTCAGTTGACCTATCTGAGCCATTTTCAGGGTGCAGGCACGTTTTTCCAGCAGTACTTACTTTTACCCAGCCGTAGAAAAGGAAGCATTAATGTTATACCCCCAGGGAAAGAAAAATGAAACAGAAAGGGAGTGCATATGTTTCCACATCAGTTATATTCTGGTTGGTCAATAATAAACAAAAGGGAAGCAGTCCCTTTCAAAACGTGCTTTTAATATAATACTTTTCCCCTTGGAGTGGCAAGGAAGGGGTACAGAATGAAGAACGGGGTGCCATTCTGACAACTACCTAAGAATACACTTGTGTATTTCTCCTTTCTGCTTTACAGCCACATTGCTGTGTCCTTTTAATGTCTTTTACTTAATAAGGAACATGTTATACATTATTGTCCTGAGCATACTGATTCTCAGAGCATTTTATTACTGGTACCAGTGTATTTCCTTATGATCCTCACATCAGTCACAAGGTACGGCGGTCACTTTCTTAACTTCCCCAAAAGCTGGATCTTACACAGTGGATATAGGAAAAATAACAGCAGGTTATAGTAAAGAAGGGGGGGGATCCCGAAGGTGGCCAACCTTCCAGACTAGAAATGTAGGGATAGAGTAAAAGGGGAGAACAGTAAACTGTTGCAACAGAAGTTTTTAAAAGAGAGAAAAGACAGCCCATTGCCATGGCAGGGAGTTGCTCTGCCACAGGCCTGTACACTACACTGGTACAGATAGCAGCCCCAGAGCCTGTCTCAAGGGTGGGGTCCAGCACCTTCAGCTCTTCTTTTTCCTCCCTGTGCCCATATACCTCCATGGCCTTGATTCCCTCCTTCACATATAAAACAACCCTTCCTCCCCCCTCCTTCCTGCCTTGTCTCTTCTGAATGTAGATTAGTCCAGTATAGCCATGTCCCTGTCATAGTGCGCAGTGCACAACTCCATAGCGCCCACTCAGTCCAGGTCAGCCTCTGTCATGATGGCTTCCAGGTCTGAAATTTTGTTTCCAAGACTCCTTGCCTTGGCACACATAACTACCCACACCCTCCTTCCCCCCTGTCCACCGCCCTGGTTCACCCTCCCATTCCTGACTGTGTTTTTCCTTGATGCATCCCCTGACTTTCCTCCTACCTTTTAAATTCCCCCATTCCTAGACTTCTTCAATCCTTTATCTTCACTTACCTGGGTTCTGCCCTCCCTTTTCTTCATCCATTCCACCATCCAAGCCTTTCTGCACTCATTACCTAGGGGAGTCCCCCCAGCTCACCCTCCCTGATGCTCCTTCATTCGGGGGCGTGCAGTTGTTGCCTCCCTTTGTTTTACTGCCTCCCCCACTGGCTAGTTTAAGTGATCATCCCAGTAACATTTAAACCTCCCACCAAGGATTCCTGTCCCCCTCCCAGAAGGATGGAGGCCATCTCCCTTACAGTGGCCCATATTCTCCTAGGCTGGCCCCAGTCCCTGATGTAACTGAAGCCCCTCTCTGTGCACCATGCCTTCAAACAGTCATTAAATGGCCTGTTGTGGAGTACTCTTGCACCACCCTGGCTGTACACAGGTAACGCCTTGGGAAAAGCCACTGTACATGCTACCTGCTAGGGCCTCTCCTCAACTCCCTAAAGTTACCCTACACTACCCCTACCCTGTCCCTTACCAGGTCATTTGTCCACAGGTGGACAATGGCATCTAGCCCCCTTCTATCTCCTGCTACCCTAGCAATACTCTGAATGTGATCTCCATCCCTGCAAGCCAAAGCACTAGGGAGGCACTTTACTTCCCTCCCTTCCTTCCCCCATTCCAGGTCTATCCTTCATCAATAGAGTCCCCCACCAGCAGTTGCTTCCACCATGACTGAGGCCTCTTCCTCTCCTTGGAGCATCCACTTCAGAGGACCGCCACTTCCTATCTTCCCACTGCAATGGGTGCCTGCTGTCAGCTGCCTCATCCTTCCAGAATGGCAAAGGAATCCAGCTGTGGTATACGCTGAGGAGCATGCACCCTTCGCACTACCCCCCACCCTCCTGGACCTCACCAAGGTCCATCTGCTCAGCCTCTGCCTAGGCATCCTTTGGTGAGTGGTGGCAGAATTGGTAGCCCCTGGGTAAGGTGAAGGTCTTCTGTACCCTTTCCAGTTTGACCCAGAGTCCAGCAACCTCTGCCCACAACCCAGAGACATGAGTACAAATGGGGCAGAACCTCAGTCTCCAGATGGTGTCCTGGAAGACTGCAGCCTCAAACTCATTGCACTGTCACTCTAATAATTTTTCCTTTCCTTTGCCTAGTGTCTGTTTAAATTTCTCTGTACTCTTCTGCTTCCTTCCTGCTCCATTTGTACTGACCTGTCCCTTTTGCCTACCTGGACCTAATTGTTACCCTACCTTAGATAGAGAATCACTTATTTTACCTCTTTTTATCCCTCCTACTTGTAGGTACCTTATTCCAGGTGTCTACTTCTCCTTTTCCACTTGTAGCAAGGGGTACAACCTGCAGTTACCATTCCCTTAGCTGTTGTAAATAGTATCCAGTAATGTGTTACCTCCTTACCTTGGTCTGGTGCTGCCCTCCCCCATAGAGGCTCCTGCAGACATTCTGCATCTGCTGCTAAGGCAGATGCTCCACTCCTGCTCTGTGCCACTCACATGCTGGGACATGAATGTGATGAGACATGCTGGGTGTTATTCCTTTCATCTCCCCTTCCTACTTGTTGTGCCCACTGATTGCCTATCCTTCTTAAGCCTCTGGCACCTCCCCCCAATCACACTACTAATTCACAGGGTTTTCTTAATCTGCTCACCCCCAAGATTAATTTCCTGAGCTAGGTTCCCTATATTCCACTGAAGAGCTGGTAAGAGGCATGACAAAGTGGGAAGTGGTGTTGGTGGGTGATCTGAACCTGCCAGATACTAACTGGGATATTACAACAGCAGTGCACTAGAAGTCAGGCCTTGCTGGATACATTGCAAGACTGCCTGCTGGTGCAGCTTGTTGAGGAACCCACTAGGCAGACAGCCATATTGATTTGGTGCTCACTAACTCAGAGATGGTGAGTGGAGTGTGAGTAGAGGAACCACTGGGTTTGAATGAACATAACTTCATTTGGTTTAGGCTGGCACTTGAGACCAGAATTCCCCTATCAAGAATTGAAGTCCCAGATTTCAGAAGAGCAGACTTCAACCAGATGATAGAGTTGGACTGAGACAAAGTGACCATGGTGGATAGCATCAGAGGTGTAGAGGAAACATGGAGGACAGTCAAGGGAAACCATTCTTGAGGCAACAAATTCATGCATGAGAATTGCTACAAAATGACGCAGATTATGAAACAGGTACAAGAGATCAATCTGGTTCTTGGAAAAGGTCAGAAAAGTAGCGAGAGCCAAGAAAAAAGGCTTTCACCAGTTACAAGGGAAAGCAGGGGAGGAGAAATGGGCAGAGTATCAAATAAAAACTAGGGAAACAAAGAGGACTGTCGGGAGGCAAAGGCAGACAAGGAGTTACATACTATGGAGGGGATCAAAGGTGGGGAAAACAATTCTTGAGACATATTAAATGAAAACTGCACCCTCGTATTTTGTAAATTTTGTTTCCATGTCAACAGACAAGTCTTTTCCTGTAGCTGTTGGGATATATGTGTTTACTTTAGTTTGTGTTCACTGTTCATGCTAGTCCCCAGTAAATATCCTTGGAGTCCATTTTATAGCTGTTGAAATCTCATTGTCCATGAGACCTGCATTAGCATATGAGAACATGATGTCACAGCACCCATTTATACCATGTATCTCTATGTTGAAAGTACAAATATCCTGAAAAAACTTTCTAGAAGCACACAAACTGAATGCAGTTTAAAGGGAAACAACCCTGCATTACAACTCAAGACAGTCTGCTAGGCTAGCTAAGGTTAAATGTGGTATTTTGCACTTTGCTACAACCTGTTTTGTTCTACTTTAAGCAGACAGTCATACTGTGGAGATTAAAGGGTGCTGACACATCGTGTTCTCATGTGCTAATGCAGCTCTCAGGGACAATGAGATTTCAACAACCAGAAACTGAAGACCCTCATGATAGTTACAGAGACTAGTATGAAGCTAGGGCTGTATGGGATACACCTAAGGGTGCTCAAGAATTGGTTATGGAATTCACTGAACCCCTAGAAGGGCTATTTAATTACTCAATTCAGGCAAGAGTTGTGCTGAAAGACTGGAAGGTAGCAGACATTGTCATGCTATACAAGGGGAGATAAGACTTAACTGGGGAGCTACAGACCTGCCAGCCTTACTTTTATAGTTGGTAAACTGATAGGGACACTGATCAAAGAAGAGCTTGCAGTCTACCTAGAGAGCAACAGCCTACAGGATACCAAACAGAGTGGATTTGTGGCAAGGAGGTCTTGTCAGACCAACCTCATAGTTTTCTTTGACTGGGTAGCAAAGGTATTAGATAAGGGCCAAACTGTGTATTTACTGTACTCCAGTTCAGTGAGGCTTTCAGCTTAGTGCCATGCAGAAGTTTGCTGAAGAAGCTGCAGGACCTGGGTTTGGCTAGTGACATAGTTACATGGGTACAAAATTGGCTGAAGGAGACAAAGCATAGGGTAGTGGTTGGAGGAGAGTGAGGTCACAAGTGTGGTGCAGTAGGGATCTGTCCTGGGTCCTGTCTTCTTCAATATGTTCAACATCAATATTAGAAAAAGCATCTGGGTTAGCTGTGTTTCCACAGATGGCATGTAGCTCTGTAATAAGGTTGATGGCAAAAAAGGTATCAGAGAGAGATGCAGATGGATCTACAAAGGCTAGAAAAGTGGCATAAGGTTTGGCAGTTGAAATTTGGCACAAAAAAAGTAAGGTTATGTTCCTAGGGAAAAATAGGGCAGAATACTACATGGGAAGGGGTAAACTGAGCACTATAGCAGAAGGAAGAGACATGGGAGTCATCATTAGTGACTTCCTTAAACACTCAAGCCAGTGTAACAAGTTCTATAGTAAGGTTAATAGGATGCTAGTGTGTATTGGAAGGGGTATTGGCAGATAGAAAAAGGAGTTACTACTACCTCTATGTAGGTTACTGTGAGGCTGCACCTGAAATACTGTGCCCATTTCTGGAGTCCTCAGCTAAGAAAGGACAAGGACAGACTAGAGACATTGCAGTGCAGGATGACTAAGATTATTCAGGGCCAACAGGGAAGATCTTACAAAGATCATCTCAAGGCACTGAACATTATACTCACTGGAGACCAGGCGGGGGTATGATATCGACCTTCAAGTTCCTGTAGGGAATAAACAAGGTGAACTGTGGGAACTATTTAGCAGGAGTACAGAGTCAAATCCCCATAGTCATGAGTGGAAACTGGTGGGGGGAAGGTTTAAGAGGGATATGAAGAAGTTTTGTTATGGAAGGGGTGGTGGAGCCCTGGAGTAGTCTGCCAGCGGAGGTGGTGGGAGCCAAAACTGTAAATGATTTCAAGCATGGCTTGGACAGAGTGAAGGGTTTGATGGTTGCTCAGGCAGTGGCTGTAGGGAGGGGAGCAGGGGGTGGACCTGGAGGGACAAAACCCTGAATGGACATAGGTTCTGGGGCAAACAGGGAACTCCAGGCAGCCTAGATGGACCTTTCGTCATTTTCTTCCATCATTGTTTATATTCTCTGTTCTATGGTCTTCAATCATTTTCTTAGAAAAACAAAGTGCAATTGTATGTACCAGGGCCGAGTTATATCCTGATTATATACATTTTTTTATTATTGACCATTGTTTTGAGAATATGATATTTATTTAACAATGCCATTTTGCTTTTTGATCACTTTTATAAAACAAGTGATAAAAATAAACTTCTGTTTGCATTGCAATAGAATAGGATTTGTAAGTGGTACATCAAGATTATAATACCATATATAAATCTATGCTTTTTATAACTTCTCTTCTACTACACATTCTTGTTTTGAATCAGGGTTTTTCTTTTTCATGCCCTGCCATTCAGTTCAGTGAGGTTCTCCAGTCCAATCTGATTCAGCTGAAAAGCATGTCATTCTAATCTGTCTCTTGGATCAAGTGGGATACAATGTAGCTGACTGGGTTAAAACATCATGGACTCAAGGACATATCATTCCTGTCCCATTGATGCTTAACCTACTCAGACAGTGTGTGATGAAGTCAAAGGCACATCTGTAGATAGTTGTGGTAATTTATTTTCCCTACACTTTATACCGCTGTAATAAAACCATTTTGGGGGTGTCTAAGTCTGGACTGAGTATTTCAAGCAGCCCATAGTGTATAGGTTTCACCGCAACTAGTCTCCTGTATGAATTTTTAATTATGCCAGATCATTTTCAGTAAATGGGACTTCAGGCTCAATTAGTGCTGTCAGACTCACTTTTTCTCACATCTGCTATCAAGCTCCATCCTGTGTTGTTTGCAGTAATTGCCAAATCCACAGGAAAGATGACACCTACAAAAGAAAATGTCTATGGCATCTCCCTGTCTCCCAACTTTACATTTGGCAGAGTAATGGGGAAAGTCAGTCCTCATGGAGTTAGGACACTAAGAAAAATATTTATCATATAAGAAACTCAAAGCAATTTAGTGTTGTTTGAGCTGTGATAAAAGACTTTGCTAGTGGCAGAGAAAATATTACAAATACCATGTAGTAGCATAAACTTGTACATTTGATAATACGAGCCTAGCAGTAATTTTTATTTATTTATTTAGTTTTTGTTTACTGGGTAAGTACGCTAGCCATAGAGATGACTATTTTCAGGCACGATCCGGGAGGTTACAGGGTAAAACATTACAGATGTACAACAAAAGGTGGTTACAGCAAGGTATTAATAATAGTGTTACACAGCAGGTTCTGCAGCAGAAATTAAGATACAAGGTGTTAAGAACCAGGTACAGAACATTTTTTACAGTTATAGCATAGTGATGAGGCATATTTGCAGTGGAGTATGACCTTGTGGGTCACAAAATAAAGAAATAAATCTAGGTCAGAGAATACAGTGAGGCAACAATGCAAAAGACAGACAATGCAGTAGATATGACCCTGGAGGAAGACAATTAAACAGACAAGTAAGATAAGGGATACAAAGAACTATGTATAGGTAACCATACACAACAAGGCTGTGTTTCCATTGAGGGGTTGAGATGGAAACACATGCCGAGTTGAGTGTGGTTGCCCATATTTTATTTTATATAGTATAAGCTTTTTTGTTTATTTTTGCACAGGGGTCACAGACACCTCCCTCTCTGTGAAAACAATAACACTTGACATTTCTTTGTTCTGTTCTGTGTTCAAAATAAAATTTACAGACTTTTGCAAGTTAAAAGGTACAGTTTTTGGGCACTGGGTGGTTAGTAAGAAGCAGGGTGTGGGGTGAATAAGGAATTTAAAATGTTATATATTTGAACTATGCAGAACAACTGTATGGAATGCACACAGCACTGTATAGCGTAGTGGTTAAGGGCACTGAGCTACAAATCTGGAGACCTGGATATGAATCCCATCAGTCCCCACTTGCATACTGTGTGGCCCTGAGCAAGTCACTTAACTTCCTTGTGCTCCCAGGTTGCACCTGGAAACAAGGTCTGGCTTAGTGTGCCTTTCCTGGTTAAACAATTTCCCCTTTCCCTGTGGAGTGTGCACAATGGTATATAATGTGCACAAGGATTTTGAAGAGGCTGATCCTTATACATTACAAAGGCTAACCATATAATATAAAGTAATTATATAATAGAGGAAAAGGCAAATTAGGCACATACTAGCAGTCAGAGACTACGGTTTCTCATGCACTGTCTCCCTCCTGTCAAACCAATCCCACGAGTCTTAGAGAAACAGTTGCATTTTTTTTTTTAAAACCAATATGATGTGTCTCGCTAGGTGGGACTACAGCTGAACCTGGCTCACTACTAGGAGTATGTGAGTACCAAATATTGATTCCCAAATACCAAGAATATAGAGGCAATCAGGACTACAGACAAGGAACGTTCCACTGTTCATGATATTTGTACATGTTAAAATTGAAAATGAAACTAACACAAGAGTTACAAAATGCCCCTGCCCTCCATAAGTGGCCAGGGCTATTCTTCTGGCCATCCCCAGCAATCTATTGCTTCTAACCCCTATTCCCATACACTAATGTAGTGGTACTATATATAACTGAACACAGTACAATACATGGACCTGGCAGTAGTTTTTCAGAAAATCCCTCCCTTTTCTAGCCAGCCTCTGCAGCCCCAAAGAATCATTTATAGTGAATAGCCCCTTCCCTCCTGACCCAAGATCCATGATTGGGGTGGCATTCATTGGTGAAATACACTGACTGCTCAGCAGCCTTCATCCATAATCCACAGTGAGTTGGCATTGGTAGTTGATCTGCTGTCAGCAACAGCCTGAAGCATGTCCAGGAGGGAGAAAAGCAGTGTTCATGTCACTGATGGTTGGCAGACTGATTGGTCCTATTGCTCCCCTAATCATGGGAGTGATGGTGAAGGTGAAGGGGGTCTTCTTGATGTAAATGTCCCTTTGGGGAATAAGAGAGGGTTGGGCAAGGGAGAAGGCATTATTAATAAATATGTCATCAGGTCCTAGCAGGTTTAAGTTTATACAATAGCACTACATCAGTATATAGGAGGGTTGGGGTGGGATGGAATGGGGTAGGGTTGCCACCTGTCAGGATTTTTTACCTGGTGATCAGGTTTTCAGGGTCCCTATCAGGTAATCTGGTTTCGCTCTGTGCTGGTCAGGTTTTGGAGCCATTTTGAGTGCTCACATACTTTTGAAACAGATTTTGTGGTATCATGCATTGTCTCAGCTGCATGTCCAGGTTACAAACAGGTTCTGTTGTCAGTATAGCCCTTTGTTTGTGAAAGCAATCAAACTAGGAGGTGTAAAGTATGGCCATTAACACCATTAGCACTTACTTAACCTAATCTTTTCCACTGCATCTTAAAGTGGCAGAGCAACACAGCTGCCCCCACCTTTTGTAACAGTAACAGAACCAGTTGTCTTCCACTTTCATTTGCTGGTAAACATTTTCATATCTGTAAATGAGTTTTCTTCTGTCTCTCTATGTTTATCTGTTAAACCGATGTCGATAAATAAATAAATAAATACATAAGTAACTAAATAACTAGGAAGAATCTAGTAAAGTAACTTTAACAGGTACAGTACAGTATCTTACTATTTGTGTTGAACTGTTGCTTTAAACCTTGTTTTTTATTGATATAACAAGTGGCTTTCTTGGAGAAGCAATGCATGAGGAGTCATGAAAAGGGGTGGGACTAGAGGCAGAGCTTAGGATCCAGTTTTTGCTTCATTCAAAGATGGCAACCCTAAATGGGGGTGATGTCTAGTGCTGGTCAAGGGACTAGCTCTGACCAACTGGAGAGAGGCTAGAAAATATGTTTAGCCTTTTATGAAATTATTTTGCACTGGATAACAAATAATGAGTAATCAGTATTTGGGTAGCCTGAGTACAAATACTTCTTGAATATTTCTAAGAAATAACTCACAGATCCCTACTTGCAAAATTCTCCTCTGGTGTTACAATAAACTGCTAAATGGACCTCAGAATACTGTAGTGGAGATTATTGATTGATTTATTGATTGATTGATTTATTGATTGATTCACATCTTATGACCTTTGTTAATATCATCCAAAAGACATTTGCCTTCCTAAAGGGACACTGTCAACCCCCCTTAGGCTTCAAAGAGACCCTAGTTTAAACAACACATGTTATAATTATTCACATTCTGTAAAGATTGCAGATGTAGCTGGGAGTTTGATTTTGATTCCTGTTTTCTTTAAAAAAAAGTGAAAAACAGATTGCCCATCTTACTGGTGTTACTCTAACGTATGTGATTACACCTGACACTATCCTGCATCTTGCTATCCCACCAACTCCTATAACTATCCCTGTTCTCAGTGCAAATACTCTCCTAACCCTCTACTGACTATCAACCAGTTAAAGACTCTTCTGCAACTGTTTGGCTGTGCTTTACTGTGACCCCTCTACTATACTGACCCAATCCCCCCTCCTGATCTACCCTGTGCCTCATGTTATGAAAACATAATGTAATTCTTCATTATTTAAATATCCTGTACTGCCATTTCTGTTTATCAGTTGTTTGTACTGTCCCTGATGTATGACGTGGAACCTTTGTAAATGAGTATCTGACTCAAAGGTCTTTCTGAATATTTCACAATAAACAAACCATACAAACACATTTGTTTACATTCCTTGACAAACTCATGATGCATCTTTGCTGGACTTAGGAACACCCCCAACACAGGCTAGCCGCTTTTGATGCAGTGGGAGGGAAGGGGACTATTACATCATGATCAACTGCACTACTTGAGGTGTCTTTAATGTTCAGGAAGTATGTAATATCAGTAAATCAAAGATTTGAAACAAAATAAGCTTGGGCATATTTACACTATTAGCATGCACTTCAGTTCTATTAAGAAGAGAAGCAGATAGAACAACTAGCAACATCAGTGAATTTTAGAGACGATAAGCAATCATAAAATGTGGGTTTTCGACTAGAAATAATATGATGCAGAAAAGGTTGACAGTGTCCCTTTAAACACTGAATAATTCTCAGGAATTCAATTTTCTAATACAGCATAAGAACATAAGAACATGACGGCAGATGTGGACCGCGTGATTCATCTAGTTTGTATGTTATTTGACCTACTCCCCCCAAAGTATAGTCCCTTATTTCAATGTTCTGTTATATCTGTCCTAAGATATTTTGAACTCCTTAACTGTCTTGGTATCCACAACCTCCTGCGGCAGCCTGTTCCAGGGCTCCACCACCCTTTGGGTGAAGAAAAACTTCCTTATGTTGCTCCAAAATCTCCCCCCTTTAGATGTCTGTTGTGGCCTCCAGTACGTGCCTCCTTATTTCCTTGGAAGAGGTTTGATTCTGTGCTGAGTCGATACCCTTTAGGTATTTAAAGGTTTCTATCATGTCTCCTCTGTTTCTCCTATGTTCTTGAGAGTACATGTTTAATTCTTTAAATCTTGTCTCATAGGGTTCGTGGTGGAGGTCCTGAACCATCTTTGTAGCTCTTCTTTGTATAGTTTCCAGAGGGTCTATATCCTTTTTAAGGTGGGGGTCTCCAGAACTGGACACAGTATTCCAGGTGTGGCCTCACCAAGGATCTGTAAAGTGGGATTATCATGTTGCACTTTCAGCTTGTGATCCCTCTTTTGATGCAGTCGAGGATGTTACTGGCTTTCTGTGCCACCTTCTCACATTGTCTCCCTACCTTTAGGTCATTGGTTACCATGACCCCTAGGTCCCGTACTAGGTTCATGATGGCTAATTGCTCACATCCTAGATAGTAATTTTTTCCTGGGTTTCTTTTCTCTAGGTACATGACCTTACACTTCTTGGTGTTGAACTTCAACTGCCAAGTTCTGGACCATTCTTCCAGTTTTGTTAGGTCCAGTTGCATCGCTATGGCCCCTTCCTGTGTGTCCACCCTGTTGCAGAGCTTGGTGTCATCTGCAAACAGGCATACTTTCCCCTCCAATCCATCTGCAATGTTGCAGATGAATATGTTGAAGAGGATTTGGTCCAAGCGCCAAACCCTGCAGAACCCCGCTTGTCACCGTCCCCTCTCTCGACAGAGAGCCATTCATTACAACATTCTGAATCCCCTGAAGCCAGTTTCTCACCCAATTAACAATTTTCTCTCCTACACCTGCATTTCCCAGTTTGTTAACAAGCCTCCTGTGGAGAACAGCAGTTTCACATACATTTGCAGTGCTTGTTAAGTCATTTGTAGAACAAAATATTTGTCTAAATGGTGTCATATTCAAAGAAATATTACCAGTGTGTGGCTAACCAAACCATAAAGCCAAGTGTCCGATGGACAAGTGCCCTTTATGAGCTCATTAGCTGCAAATCATAAGTACATGCAACTTTGCTATTATGTGTTGAATATACAGCATTACATTAGGATGTTATTGTTTTTTTTTTACTTTATTTTGTATCATTTTTATTTTTGATTTTCATACATTGTCAGTCAGAGAGGTTACTTATAATTTGCTCTGTAAATCAACAGTTCATCGAATACATAAATAATTTTCCAGAGTGGGTACAATAGTTATATACTTTTCTTGATACTTCATATACACAGCAGCGAATCATTTCCTAGTACCTAAATCTGTCAAGCTAAGTTTTTTTTGCAGTGCAACAAAGACCCTAAACATTTGGTTTGGAGAGATCCAAATACCAAAAACAAAGTAAATGGAAAATGGCAGTATATTCTGACTAGGACAAGAAGTGTGAATCATGCACTTCTAGTGAGAAAGTCCTATTATTTTGTTGTAGTGTCACACTTTGATTACTTCTCTGTAAAGATAGAAATGCAACTCAGAGCACAAATTGGAATGACTCTTTCCCCATGAAGACATATTATTATGGGTTCTACTACACTGTCCTGTATGGAGAATCTATTGTTTAATACATCAAGCAGTAAGTTATTTAAAAATTACTTACTACTTGTTTTTGTTTATTTCATTATTCAGCTAGCACAAAAATAGACTTTGAAACCAAAATACAATTTTTTTCTGTCGTGTATTGGCATTTTTGGTGTGTTCAATTTTTTGCTCCCTTACTGTTTCTGTAGTGGAGGGTCCTCCTATAAAAAAGGCTTGATTGCTGAAGTCCACTGTAGGTGTATAAGTCCAAAGAGGACGATAAGGGGAGGAACTTCGAGGTTAAAAAAGGCAGGGAAGATTGTGCAAAGGGTGATCATGGAAAAGAAGATATTCTGAACAGATACTTCTGTTTATTCTTCACAGTAGATGGGGAAGGTGATGGACTACATACAAGCACCAGTGATACTGGGGAGAGGGAGGTTAGCACAAATGTGTTTACAGAGGAGAGAGTTCTGAAAGGACTTGCAAATTGGAAGGTGGACAAAGCTTTGGTGCTGGACAGGGTACTCCCAAGGTTGTTGAGCTCAGTGAGGAACTGGTGGCACCTCTGACACCCTATTGAACAAATCACTAGAAAAAGAAGTAATTCCAGAGGACTGGAGGAGGGTAGAAGTATTCCCGCTTCATGAAAGTTATAGAAGGGAGGAGGCTGGCAACAATAGGCCAGTCAGTCTGACATCAGTGGTAGGGAAGTTAATGGAGTTGCTGTTAAAGGAAAGGACTGTGGAGTATCTGGAACCCAATGGGTTACAAGTCCCATGGCAGCACAGATTCACTGGGGGAGGTCACATCAGATTAAACTGATAGATTTATTTAGCTGGGTGACCAGAGAAATAGACCAGAGTGGGGAAGTGGATGTGGCCTACCTTGACATCAGCATGGCCTTTGACACCATACCACATAGGAGGCTCATCAGGAAACTGGGCAGTTTGGGGGTGGATCCTAAGGTGATAAACTGGGTATGAAACTGGTTGATGGTTTGGTGCCAGAGGGAGGTGGTAAACAGAAATCACTCAGGGAAGGGAGAGTGACCAGCAGGGTACCTCAGGACTCAGTGCTGGGACCAGTTCTCTTTAATGTCTTTATAAGTGGCATTGCAGAAGAGCTGGAAAGGAAGGCATGCCTCTTTGCAGATGGTGCCAAAATCTGCAATAGGGCAGACACTCCAGAGTGGGTGGAGAGATTGTGAAAAGACCTGAGAAAACTCATAGTGGTCAAAGGTACGGCATCTGGGTTTCAATGCAAAAACATGCAAAACCATGCACCTAGAGCATACAAACCCAGAAGCAGAGTATAAAACGGAGGAGGTGGTATTTATAGTAGCCAAACAAGAAAGGGACCTTTGAGCAATCATATCTGATGATCTCATGGTAGCAAGGCAGTGTGACAAGGCAGTAAAATGCAGTGGGATGGTGGGGTGCATAGGGAAGGGTGTCACAAGCAGAAGGAGGGAAGTGGTGTTACCACTGCATAGGTAGTTGGTGAGACCCCACCTGGAGTACTGTATCAACTTCTGCAGACCACATCTCAGGAAGGACATAGACAGGGTGGAGGCTGTCCAGAGGATGACAACTGAAATGGTGCTGTGGGTTCCTCAGAAATCCTAAGGGGAGAAACTGAGGGACCTCAATATGTACACCCTGGAAGGGGAGCCTGATAAATATCCCACTGCATTGAATAAGGTACAGGAGAGGAGTATTTTTCAGAGGAGAAGGTGCACGGGAACAGGGGGACATGCAATGAAGCTGGAAGAGGAAAATCTAGGAGGGCTGTGAAGAAGTACTTCTTCACTGAAAGAGTGTGGGGAGCATGGAACAGCCTTCCAATGGAGGTACAGGAGTGGGGGCAAAAGCAGTGGTGGGCTTAAAGCATGCAGGGGATAGGTACAAGGGAATCTTAGCTAGAAAGTGGCAGGGAGGTAGTTGGAGATGAGGTAGGGTCTCCAGTGACAGCATAGGCCGAGAAAATGGGCAGACTACTTGGGGCAAGTGTCCCATTTCTGCCATCATAGTTTGTGTTTCTCTATGTTTATGTTTTCATCGTTTAGTTCAGTGTTCTGGATGGTGCTGGAAATCAGCATAGCAGCTGTGTTCTGGAGCAGAATGGTGTGTCTGATTTGAAGCAGTGGACAGGAGCGGCATGGAGTTTGCAGTTAGCACAGCATCATGGTGTTGAATGGCTGGGAGTCAGTGGCGGTAGTATGGAAGCTGTAACAACACAGTGGTAGCAACAGCACCATGGTGGACTTGACCATGGAAAAGAGAGCTGGGGAATGAGGGGCATGGCTGTTTTATGAGTGAGGTTGGAAGGAGGTGTGTGGTTAGAAATAGGGTTTTTAGGCTAGGGCAGTTTTTGCAGGTAGATTGTATTTCTACTGCTTTTAAGGGGCTCTGTTTGTGGAAGATTGTGAGGTATTTGAGATGGTTGTTGCATGTTTGTTGGGATGGTTGTTGCATGGGCTGGCAGTATAGCCCAGAGGTTAGAGGACCGAAGTGTGAACGAGCTTGATACATCCAGCAGACCAGACCAGACCTGAGTTTGATTCTCACAACCTCCACTTGCATACTGTGTGACTCTGAGCAAGTCACTTAAACGCCCAGTGCTCCCAGGTCGCCCCTGAAATCAGGCACTTGTGCCTAGTGGGCCTTACCTGGTTACCAAAGACTAAAATAAAAATAAATAAATAAATAAATGTGTTGACAAGGTGGTTGTCACATGAGTTAATAAGACTGTAATAAGGTGCTTTGTAGTGGCTTTGTATGCCATTAATGTGTTATTAAGGTACTAGTAGGTTGGTAATTAATGGTAGGGATTATGCTTCAATTAGATCTGCATCTGTGAAAATACCTTGTTTTTTTTTCAGATTGGATGTGGTAATTGTTTGTCACTGAATTTGATGATCAGATTGTTCCCTAGAGGATTAAGACTAGGAGGAAAGGATTTCCAATGTAATATATTCTTAATAGTTTTATTGTAGCCCCCTATCACCACCGGCCACTTGTTTAACTAGTAAGCACACCTCACTTATTTTCTGTCTAGGGAAAGAGAGGGGTCGGGGTACAGAAACAGTATTACACACAATTGTCCATACTAAACCTTGGTCCTAAGGAGAGAACTTTTGCTAAGGGCTGTGCTAGGTCTGAAACTCTGAAAGGGTACCCAGTAATTCCACACAGGAAGCAGTAACAAGAATGTCCAAACCAGGCTCAGGTACTAGAGTGTGGCTTTATTCCAAAGATGGTACACAAAAGCACAAGTGTACCCCCTAGGGTTTATACTTTGTGGCATTAGGCAATGGCAGAACAACAGCATCTGTAGCAGACAGAAACTCTAAACATCCCATATTAAATAGGAATTTGAACACTCTTCAGTGGCAAAGCCTCAGCTGAAACACACATCTCTTCTAGTGGCACTGGCCACAATGGAGCACACAGTTTCTTCTAGTGGTACTGGCCACAACTTAGAACATTTCCCATATGTTTGCTGTTTGTTTTTTCAATTTAGTCATTGATGTATCATCAGATGAAAGTAATTAATGTAATGTTATCTGTTTCTCTTTGTCATCACTGATAATGACTGTACCTGGCTGTATAATGTTCAAATGTTTGTTCTCACCTCATGCTGCGTCATGAAATACTCTTTAATGTTGACTCTGGTCTCCCCTGTCTGTACTCTCCTGGGTCGTGCCTGAATATAGGCAACATTGTTGTCTAGTGTACTTACCCGGTAAACAAAAAAACAAATAAATAAATATGGCATAGGATTTAAACATTTGGCAATGTGGCAACTGGCAATGACAGAGAACAATGGTGTTCACAATTAGCAGAAACCCACACCAGGGTTAAACTTTCTCTTCAGGCATTGGGCACCATGTCCTGAAAAAGGAGGCACCCTTACGGAGTCTGTAGTGCTGAACTGGTCACTCCAGATGGGGGGTTGCCCACCGTTTCCTTCCTCAGTCCATACCCAGCCATTCTTTTAGAGTTAACACCTCAAACATTAAGCAAAACTGTAGAATTATGCATTTTGGAATGGCTGTCACATTCAGCATTAGGAACACACTACTTCTGAGTGTAAATTAAAGTCCTGAACAATGTGTCAAGTCTCACTGGAGACTCCACGATTGTCAGTCAACTTTAGAAAAGGATGAGAACAGTCTCAAACAGAGCAGAACTTAGTGCATAATTTCCTTTGTCAGAGTACACCCCAAAAGAAAACAGGTGCATTCCTCATGGGATACCCAAGGTCAGATTACTCACAGTTGTACACAAAAAGGCAGCTTCAAATGTCCTGGATCAATGTCAGGGGATTGCCCCTTGGATCCATTCTGCAGTCCTTCTCATCTCACTGGGGAGGAGAAAAATCAGGAACTTCTGCTAGACGGTTTCCACCATTTCTACTGGCAGGCAGATGGTTCTCAGCACTAGGGTGAGAAAAATGTAGACTCTCCTCAGTGCCCACACTGCAGCTCTTCACTCCTCCAGCTGCTTACGCTGAACTCCACTCACAGACTAACTGAAAATTCTAAAGCTCCCCACTCATAGCTAGCTACCGTGGCTTATGCTGCTGCGAGAGTTCTAAATGACATCGCCTCTCTGCTCTCAGCTGAGACTATGTAAACAGAGAGAGAGTAGGTGAAAAAAACATTTAACCAGTTATTCACCAGCTGTATTCCCTACCTGGCACTGACACTGATGGGATTCTAGTAACCCCAGGGGACTGGGGTTGCATTAAGAACAGTAATTGTGCCATTAATACAAGGGTGCAATTTCAATTAAATGGGTCCGGAAAAAAGTGTCAATTTACCTAGCTATATAGTATTAAATACAGTATACTATTCTGAAGAAAGGGACACCTCACCAAATCTGAGTACAAAAATGCACATTTATTTAAATAAAGTGCACACCTTCTCCACACCTCAGCTTGACATGTTTCGTACTGAAAGTCCTTCCTCAAAAGCTGATTACTCAAAGTAACAACTCTTCTTATATATGGTAAAGACAAACATGTGATCATCACACCTAACAGTTAAACACCCAATGATGGGTTAAGGTGTATCTCCCATTGTTACAAATAACTTATTTTAAAAGAACCTTAGTTCACACCACAGTGTTTCTAAAACATACGCATTTCACATTAAAGTACACATACTGCATAGTAAAATCAATCACCTAAAAAAGGGGCAAGTAAATTGTCTAATACATAAACAGAATAAAGTGGCAGATAAAAACAAAGTTAAGACACAGGAACAGATGAAGAAAAGAAAGGGGAGGGGAGGGAGAGGGAGGGTTGGGGGAAAGGGATGAAAATAAAAAGAAAGGAAAGGGAGAGAGGGCAGAAGGGATAGAATAAAGGAGGAGGGAGGGAGGAAGGAGAAAAAAAGGGGCAGAGGAGAAAAAATGTATAAACCAAACTATTATTGTCAAAACTATAGCCCCTGGAAATGGTACATCTATCAAATTATATTGGGGGGAGAAATTGTTTCCTCCCATAATTAGAGGCTACATATATCAAAAATCATATAGAATAGTTATATCAGGCTGAACTTCGAACAATCACCCTGCCAGAAGGTAAAGGGTATACATGTATATACTACTATCAAAAATTGGAGGAATGACCAATACATTTACAAGAACAAACATGAAAATCAAACATCATCACCACTTCTCAACTCCTTATAGTTATCTATAAAGATTGATTTCTTCTTATTTTTCTTTAGATATGGGCATATGTCAAGGTGTGCATTTAAACTAGGTTTTCTTGTGGCATTCAGAGTAACAATCCAAAAATTCTCTCTAATTACCATCAGGTTTTCAAAATCTCCCCCTCTGGGGTTTCTGCAAGCTTTATCAATAGCTATAAAGCTAAACTGATGTTGTTCTAGCTCAGGAGAGGTTGCAATATGTTGGGCTGTAGCATATGTAGTATCCTGCTTTTCTATAGCCCTCACATGCTCGCCGACTCTGGTTTTGAAACACCTCTTAGTTTTGCCCACATAAAAAGCATTGCAGCTGCATATTGTCAAGTGTATAACACCTTCAGTGCTGCAGGTAATACATTGCTTAATCTTAAACATTTTTTCAGAATTGCAGCAAGAAAATGTTGCATTAACACCGCACTCCTTCTGTTTGTTATACCCCTCTCTATGCATACCAGCATCCTGGTTGCTTTTCCTACCACATTGTTGCACTGGTTTGGCTCCTTTAGGTTGTCTGAAATGATAATCCCCAGATCCCTCTCCTGCTGCATTACCAAAACTTCATCACCCCCCAGTGTGTATGTGACCTTTGGGTTTTTGTGCCCTATGTGCATTATTCTGCACTTCTTTGCATTAAAGAGCTAGTGTACTGCCTAAACCTAATATTAGATTTTAAAAGCAGCCAACCCTTACCTTTTATATGTGAGGTACGTTTTCTTTTCCCTTTGTTTAATTAGAAAATTGTTTACCTGATGTTAGTATGTGTGATCTGTGGAACAGCTCTTAACCTGGCAGCTGACATATGTTGCTCTACTGCCCCATGCTACATCATCAGCACTGTGATCTCACTGATTGTGACATTACTGCTAATTAGGAACAGCAAATGAGTGACTGCCATGTCATTCACCTGTGATGTCAGTCAGTGAGATCGTAATACTGATGATGTAGTGTGGGGCACTAGAGCTAGACATGTCAGCCGCCAGGCTAAGAGCTGTTCCACACATCAAGCACAATATTGTCATATGGAATACTTTCTGATGAGCAAAAGGAAAAATAAAAATACTTCAGAAATAAAAAGTTACAACTGACTACTAGTCAGAATTTGTACTATTTGCCTGTGTGCCTATTTTGGCTCCACTAGCTCTTTAAGTCTTAATTGCCAACTGTTTGACCACCCCTCCAGTTTTATCAGGTCCTTCCTCACTGTTTCCACTACCCCCTGAATGTTCACCCTGTTACAAATCTTTTCATGAAATGGACAGCATAATACATGACCTCTGATTGGCTGATAAGAATGTGATATTCATTCTTTTTTTTTTTTAACTCTATTTATGCTCCGACTTCGTGGGACTCTCACAGGCATCCTCCAGTGCCCCCAACTCTACCTCCATGCCTGAGAGGCCTCCAGCTTCTAGGCACCAGCCCAGCTATCCTCCGCCTCTAAGCCCCCAGGTATTGCCACCCTGTCCGCCCAGGGTGCTCTGTCTGAAATTTGGGCCAGGCTGGGCTCGGCCCAGGAGAGGAGTGCAACTGGCAATGGAGTGTGGTCAAGTGGATGTAGGTGCCTTTGCCTATCCACAAGCTGGGGATTTTCTTTTTTTTTTTGTTACATCCCCCATCTCCCCCCCCCACGGAGTTCAGTCATGCAATGACATCACGACATCCGCCTCAAATCTGCCTCCATCTACTTTAGTGCCCAGATGTGCACACATCCTCCGGTCTCCACCAGGGGATGCTGTTGCAACGGGCAGTCCCTGGATCCCTCCCCAGAGAGAGAAGAACAGTCCATGGATGCTCAATCCTCTCTCTCTCCCCCCTGCTGACCCCCGATGATCCGGGCTTGTTCCCAAACCCAGGTTGCCGGCATGGCATGAGGTGTGGTATCCAGCACCTCAACCCTCAGCGCCACCGGGCCAGCCCTGATATTCATTCTTTATTCTCACATTTGGCGAAATAAAGTACAATTGTTGTGATTTGATATTTGCATCTCCGCTTTTTGCTGTGGAACAGCGCTACTGCTTTGGAGACATATTCATTCTTATGCACAGTAAAAAGGACTAGCAGCACCCTGTGGGCATTGATCCTGGTAAAGATGCTGATTAGAATGTTGGCAAATTGAAAAGCAGCCATCTTTCTTATCACCAACTGTGAATGACTGCATTCTCAATTTGTCAACATGGCATCTTTACTAGAAACAAACTTTAACATTAGCCTAACTGAAGAAGATCTAGAAAACTTAACGACATCAGAAAATGAGCCAACAGATGAGGTGCCCACAGCCTCAGAAAGAAGTACCTCTGCCAGTGAAACAAGTGACCCCAGCTGTCAAACAATGCCCACGAATGCCATAGTGACTGACCGTTTCTCCAGCTACAGTGACAGCCAGCTCGATATACTTGAACAGCAAAAGAACGAGCGAAATACTGAGCGCTTGACTGCAGGAGCATTGAGGGTATTTAATGAATGGGCAACATCTACAAGCACTGAAATTGACTGGCGCTCAGTTTCAAAAGAAAACCTGAACACCACACTAAGGAAATTCTACGCCTAGGCTTGGATGACTGCAGGGCTTGAGTATGCTATCTCGAGCTTTTGTGGTCTCTGAGCTACACTGAACCACCACCTGGGGTTGTCGAGCATCAGACGGCCTATAAGCCTGATGAAAGATCCTGAATTCTGGTTGAGCAATGCTGTGTGTGCAGCAAAACTAAAAACATACAGAGGAGCACAGCAAGATAAATCCACTCACCATGAAGCACTAACAACTGCAGACTTACACAAAATACAAAATTCTCCCACTTGTTCTCCCTGAACCATGCCTGCCTTAGTCAGGAAAGTCTAGCTAGACATCCAACTCTATATGGCCAGCTGCAGTCATAAAGGTCTGCGCCAATTACAGCCTGAGCATTTCACATAAAAAAGGAAGAGAATGGAGCCAAATTTGTAATGATGAACTTTAACGAACATACCAAAAATCATAATGACCCTCTGGAAACAGGCAAATCTGGACACCATGGATTTATGTATTCTCAACCGGGCAATCCTCTATGTCCAGTTGAAAGTTTTAAACTGTACCATAGTAAGCTTTCTCTGGATCCAAAGGCCCTCTATTTGCACCCCCACAGACTGCCACGAATCCAGCTGGACTCCCTCCCAGTGTGGTTTTCGCTGGAGCCAATTAGGCTTAACTACTTGTCAACATTTATGTCACACTTAAGTGAAGGAGCCGGTCTCCCACAGTGGTATACCAACCACTGTCTGCGAGAGACCACAGTGCAACTCCTGTTGGATGCCATCTTGGAGAGCTGCAAGATCATGTCCAGGGTCATAAAAACAAATCTAGCCCCCAGAGTTACTGGCGTGGCCAATAAAGTCATACTAAAGTCATACAGTTCATTGTTCATACAATAAATATGAAACACTGTTAACAACAAAAATCAATAACTCATTTTTTGACTAAATGTTATATTTACAAGTTATTACTAGTTTTTTGACCTTACAATGATATCTTTACACTTCACATTTTAAAAGAAAAAAAAAACTATAGTTACAACATTTGCCAAATACCCATACATGGGGGACTACTTTAACTGGTGTAATGTTATTGTCTTTAATTTTAAAAGTTGTAACGCCATTATTCATGTCTCTAATTTTTATTGACCATTTCATAGGTGCAATAAACCACTCCAGGGTGTGCATTAAACAGTTTAACACACAGCTAGGAGGCTGGACGCACTCAGCCAATGGCCTCGTGCCTCACTACTCCTCCTAACCATGTGTTAAACTGTCTAACATGCACCCTGTCATGGCTTATTGCTTACGTATCATCCGCAGATAGGCACACCTTCCCCTTCAGTCCCTTTGCAATATCCCCATTGTAGATGTGAAGGAGGATAGGCCCTAATACTGATCACTGAGAAAGTGATATTTTCAGTAGTTTCCCCAAAGGGGTGCCACATTCCCATTCTGTTCACATACTATGCCCAGTCATAGCAGGTGTAGCACACACACAGAAGAATGTCTACAATCTGTCATAAACTGGGAAAAGAGTCACAAAGAGGCTCTCTATATAAAAACTGAGCACATTTGTAGGTCTTGCAGGAGCACAATGGAACCCCCATTGTGTCCCTTTACCTGCTGCATGTACATGATTTTCTTTCTGATGCAAATCAGGACCCTAATGGCTACCGCAACTGCTCAAAACACTGAAAACACTTTAGCTTACAGTATGCATGAAATGTACTATATAAAACCAAATTACATTCCTGCCACTCATGGGTGGTAAAACCTTCACCACTACACTTATAGATCTCTATGTGCAATGACAGGAATGTTACATGTGGCCACTTCCTAGTGGCAGATCAGAACTGAGATTCCTGAATTTTAAAACTATGATTTCATTATATATATATATAAACTAATCTTCAGAAACAAAATAAAGACTTAAAAAGGTGACATAAACTTCAGAATAATTAAAGGGAAATGCAATTTTGAATGTTCATTATCTGCTTTCTTTAAATGATTCCTAATATCTGCACTACAGTGTATGGGCTGCAGTCTTGAACTGGAACTAATTAATGATAATCTTCCATGATGACGTTAAGTACTACTGTTCGTGATACGGAATAATGTTTTATGTGAAGTAACAAGAAGCACTTTTAATGTAGATCATACTGTAATTCCACAGACACTCTGCTTTTAGTACGGCACGCATTACAGATAAGACTCCAGATTACTGTAGGTTTCAATAAAGTCTGCCTTTTAAGTATTTGAGGATCATTTCTATTTGAAGGCCAAACTTTGCAATTCCTTCATAACTGAAGGATTCAGAGTTCTCCACCTGAGTACTTTGTGTATAACACTGAATTCTTTAGTACTCACTTTTCATCTAGCCATGTTGAGAAGCTTTTACTGAACAGAATTGGCTAGGCGAGCAGGCAGCGATGAAGGCATGCAGAAGAGTGTTCCAGTATTAATTAACTCATCCAGAGTGAAGCAGGTATTGATTTGTTTCTACAAAACCTTGATGAGCTTTGATTAGGATTCTATAGACATAGCAAGGCGGCCTGCCCTCCAAAGGATTCAGGAGCCAGAAAGAATAAAAGCCTTTATGAAGTAATTATATCTGTTGTCTGTAACTGTACTGTGTGTTGCAGTGAAAAAAAGAATTGTGTGCCTTTGGTTTTCCTACAGAGGTGAAAATGTCATAGCACATGGGAAAGATATTACAAGCATATATGATGCCTTAGCTCCTAAATGAAATCATACTGTTAATCTGATACACAAAGTAAGCACATCACTTTGGAAACAGTTTAATAGAAGTCTGGGGCATATGCAGTGGAGACAGCCAGAACACAATGTAGTAACTTGTAGTAAATGACGTTACAAAATACTGCATGACAAAAGGGCTTCATTGCCATTAAATTACATTGTTTCCTGCAGCATTTAGCAGCAATACTGCAAGGTACTGGGTTGTGTCCTGGCTGCTGTCTGTGTATGTTAATTATAACCTGAATTGTTTGTATTTTGTGTTATTGTTCTAAGGAAAAAAATGTCAGACTAAAAGCTTTGGTACTCATTTACACAGCAACTGGCAATAATGCATTATGCTCTTTTCTGTTCCTACAGTTTTTTTTATCTGTGCTTTATCCTCCTTCTCCCCCTGGTGGCCTCCATACTATCGACTGCCCAGCCCCATCACCAGGCTCCTTCAGGTTGCTACTTTCTTTCACCATCCTCGTCACAAGACTGGCATGCCCGGCAACTGGTGCAGAGCCTGCAGGGGGTCAATCAGCATCCTGCCGCCATGAGGGCATTTTCCTCTGTTTTCACCTTTCCTCTCCATTGCTGGGGCACAGCATGGCAATGTGTGTACATGGATGTGTATGCATGTTGTAGACTCTTACAGTACCCACCCTTCATTGACATCCCCATCCCGTCCTGCCCTCAGACCTCCACCTGAGGGCAGTCATGTGGCGGGACTGCCAAGTCTCCCTCCCCGGGACAGCTGTCTTCCAGACACACAATCCTCTTCCTCCCCAGCTGACCCCCAATGACACGCTTGCACAGCAAGCAATAGTCACCAGCATGGCAGGAGGTAAGGCATGATGCCTCAGCCCTACACACCACTGGGCTGGCAACAGTTTTTTTTTGTTTGTTTGTTTGTTTTGGTCAGGATAACCTGAATGAGTTGCAGCATCCTTTTTCAGTAGGAGGGTTGGTCCTTTTTTTATATATGCTCTTGGCACCCAGTCTGCCCTCATCAGTTATGTCACCTGCTCCCAACCCCATCACCCACCTTTTTCCAAGACATACCCCACCTCCTGTTTCTTCCAGATTTACCCCATGGGGGGTTGATGGGTTGGACCAGGCCCTGTCAGAGGGCCTGTTTGGTTGGGAGGTTGGTGCTTAGATCAGTGGTGCAGTGCCTGCAGAGCTGGGCCAACTTCACTGTGCCTTGGCAGGAATTTTTCTACCTTTTGCTTTCTCCCACCTACAAGAACACCAGCTCCTTGACTACAAGCTCTGGTTGCACAACCACCTGTGGTCATAGCAGACTCTGGGAACACTCCCTCCAGGAGGAAGAGAGCATCTTCTGGGACCATTGATCCTTCTGCCCTAGCAGCCTTCTTTTGACTTGGGCTCATTCCTGAAGCCAGGCATCAGCATACTGAATGGTAGTGAACTGCTGCGCCAACAGGCCAGCTAGTGGGAACCTGTTTGTAACCAACTTTGTCAGCTGGGAGCACTGCAGCAGACAGAAGGGAAGTGATATGCTCAGGGTCACTCAGTGAGCCTGTGTTTTGCATACAATGAATTTTAAACCTATGATCTCCTAGTTCAGTTTGGGGCTCTATCCTGTATAACACAATGCCTTTACTAGGTTTTAGACATCGTCTTGCACCTCTAAATGGCTGAACTGAAAA
Source organism: Neoceratodus forsteri (assembly GCA_016271365.2). NCBI lineage: Eukaryota > Metazoa > Chordata > Ceratodontiformes > Ceratodontidae > Neoceratodus > Neoceratodus forsteri. The sequence continues at coordinate 215,336,443 of JADMNL010000023.1, forward strand.
TCAATAAAGAAAATTATATCATAAAAGAAGAACTGATCCCAATGAAAAAAAAATTACTAGGCTCATAATCATTGTCAAGGAGATTTTGATAGTTTCTTTAGAAACCCCATATCTATTTTCACATTCCGTAATCTTCAAAGCATGGCAATTGCAAAGGGCAATAGCAAGTTAGTATATTCTGCTACATGAAACACTGTACCGAGAGACCTTTATTTAATTGCTCTATTGTTTACATTAACTAGATTAATTCCTGCTTAATTTCATTAGCTTGATAATTGTGTTAAGCAGATCTGCTTTGTAATGTATCTAACGGGACTTTGAAGGTTTGATATAAATTGTGAACTTGCCAAATGAGAAGTTTAAAATTCAATTTCATTTGTGGCTGTCACTAGTTTCATTAAAGAGAAAAATCTAGCAATGTGGCTTTTCTATGTTAATATTATGCATAGAAAAACATTAATCCATCTGATAATATCTGTCTGAAAGGCTTCTAAAGGTCAGAACCCATCCACACAATTCAGCAAAAGGCAGCAGCCTTCAGATTTGAGCAACCAAGATGGATTTAGAAGAATAAATTTGACAAGAAATGCCAGGGTGTTTTTCTGATGTTGAGTTCCACCTACCAAGTGCTTCGCTTGACCTGAGGGGGAACAATCCTAAGTGTTAAACATTAAAAGCTCAGTGTGAAAAGAATAATTCATTTATGGGTGGGGGGGGGGTACTGTCTTGCACTGACTTAAGCATTATAAGGACATTCACAGAAAATAATTTTATTCAAGTTAGTTCAAGATGGCTAGTTTTAATTCATGGCATTTTAAAAGATAATGGCATTTCAATCCTTTTTTTTGAGCTTGTAATTTTGATATTTGATTGGTATTTAACATTTTCACATTTTAATAACTTGCATCTCATCTTACACCAATTTATTGACTCACTACTCCCTTTTTAAAGAACTTCTCTTTATTTCACATCTAAGCCAGACACATCCCAAATGGACTCTTGAAAGCAGCATGGAAACATAGAAACTTAGACTTTGATGGCAGATAAGGAACGCTTGGCCCACCTAGTCTGCCCATTTCCCTACCTACTGGATAAGCTGCAGATCCTAGTTAACCAACAGCATATTTCTTCCTACCCCCCACAAGCAACCTGCAAGCTTAGCACTCCTTTACCTTGCTCTTAACAGTCCTCAGTTGGTGTTATAAGGAAGGCATCCCACTGGTCCAGTACGGGATCTGGCATGTAGAGCCAGCAGGGAACACGGGGTTCAAGATTGCTGGTAACATCATTCTCACAACCAGTATGTTGCCTGCAAGGTACACCACAGCCTATGGAGCCTCTTATACACACATTCAGCCCCCACATGAAGAAGCAAGCTCCGCAGTCCTCTGCATGCAGTAGTAGTACTCTTTATTTATTTGTGGCACCCTTCCCTGGAGGCTCAGGGCGCCATTACAAAAATAACAGAAAAACATAAGATTGATAAATACCTAGGGCCTGATTTTAAAAGGGCTTAGAGGGACACACAGGACTTGCATCAAAGCTGTTTGACACAAGTTGTAATTTGTGTCACAACTTTGTGGCAAATGCAATTTTATAATGTGGTCTGCATCTGTTCCAGACACAGCTGTGTCAAAACCTACTTGGGGCAGGGTTGCATCCAACAATCCAGCGCACCAGGTCACAAGCAGGCTTGCACCATGGTGGGGCTGCCAAATCCCCTTTTCTGGGATTTTGGAAGCCCCACCATGGACATAGGAGGGGCCACTATTTAGACCAGCCTGGAGGTGGTCTAAGTGAATTGCAACAGGCAGAGCATTGGATCAGTTGTCCAGTGGGAGATCACCAGGGGCATAGGAGCCAGTAGAGCAGGGAGGGTAAGAGTTGTTGTGGCCCCATAAGGCTGTGGCACAGGGTGTCTTTCCCCATAGGACACTGTCCCACTACTGCCAGTGCACCTGTGTGCCACCAGTATAGAATATTTGCTGTTTCAGGCTATTGCCAACCCCAGCAATCCCCCAAATAGCTGCAATGCAGTGGTGGTATAGTGCCACCAACTCATAGTTAGCCCCAATCCTTATTTCTGAGTTTGAAAAAAGAACTCTGGTCCTAGTCACTCCTTTCTCCATGCTCCTGATGTGCCTACACAGACATATCACCTCAGTACCTGGTGATCTAGTGACCCCCCACCCTCCTCACCCCAACAGACAGTGTTCAGGCACCCTGCTCCCCCCTCAGTCCCGACATTATTGGGTAGAGTCTAGGGGCCTGATTTTAGAAGCCACCTGCGTTGGACACATGCCGACATCCCTGACAGTACAATGCCAACACTCGGCATTGTGTCTGTCACTGTGAGGGATGTCAGCATCTGCGCTGTCACAGTGCTATAGATAAACCATCTACTTTTAGTAAACAATCATCCTTAAGGTAATAAAACAAATGCGTACCCTAGCAGTTCAATAAACAACAAACAAATGGAGGCAAAGAACTATCATTATCTCCTTGAACTTGGCTTAGTTGATATGCATACATATGTCTGTCTCAGGCCTGTGTTTCCACCAATTTACAGTTGCTTGTGCTATTATGAACATATAATGTGGTATATTACTGCAGCTTTTACATATCTTGATCTTGCTTGTGATATATTGGGTTTTATAACAATATAGAGTGGGGTTTCTTCTGTCTTTTCCTTATAATCAAAGAAGGGAAGTCTTCATGAATTAAATTTGTCTTTCTTGATCCTTAAAAGAACCATAATTGATTCCATCTCTTTTATTTGATCACATATGGGCAGTACCTCTCCAATGTCTGGCGGGTCCAATGACAGCCATCTTCTTGTAACGGCTTTCATCACTGTCATTTATAGAATCAGAAATGGATATTTCATATTTTGTCTTTGAGCCCCTTTTGGGCAGAGCCCTACTACCATGTTTTAGAATTCCAATGGGGAGTAGTCCTAACATCTCCCAAACAACTTCTTGGTGGAGACCAATAAGCGATTCCATTTTGGGCAACTCCTGTTGATGTGGTAGGACATCCCCTCCTCCCCATCAATCTATGTTGGCTTATGAGAAATAGACTGAGATTGCAGGAGTTAGGGAGAATCAGGCTACAATTTTCCATTTATATTCTCTCCATGAGGAAGCCACTGTAGTTTTATATATATATTAGCCCAGATGCAGTCCCACTGTTTAGTGGGAAGCTGGAAATGGCCCTTTTGTTCCCAACGTGTTTGTAGTACTGTGGTTGCTGTAAAGCCCACATCTTTCATCAGTCTGTGGTAAAGCTGAGATATTTGATGTGGTTTTGGGCCTCATTTGTGCTGCCTTCCACACATATCGATGTATCTGTGGGGGGAGGTCCCTATTGTCTGTTTGAGTTCATCTGTATTCAAAAAACTCCGTAACTGCAGGAACCAAAACAAGTCTGATCTGCGTAAGTGGAATTCTCTCTACATAGTGAGAAGGCCTTTAAATGAAGAGTTCTTCCAGAGTTGGGATACCAGCTGGAGACCCCTTCGCTCCTTGTTTTGTAGGTGGCATCTTATGTGGCAGGCAAAAAACCTTGCATTATGCTATGGAAAAAACTCCAAGTTAAAACCAACATGTGTAATGTAGATTTGATGTGTTGCCAAAGCCTTTTTTGTTATCTTGTGCCAGGGGTTGTTCACCTGGTTCACAACCCTGGGTGTGGTCATCCATTATATGTGTTTAATTGGAATATTTCCAGAAGCCAAATTTTCCATTTCCACTCACCCAGTTTCATCGATTTGTCTTGGGGACTGTCCTAGGTTGTGGGTGTAACAGATAGACAACACAGTCCCAATAAGGTACGACACACTTGTTGTGTGGCTTTATTCTCTAAAAGTTCCAGCGAAATACAACTTCCACAGGGCCAGGCAAGTCCAGCAAAATTACAGCAACATACTAAAAATAAATAAAAGAAAATAATAAATCCTTACTCTGCTTTGTTAAGGATTTGACACTCAGAGCCCTTAATTAAAGTTCAGTTGCTGTGTGGACAGGAAGACTGCTTGCCCTTCTCTGTTCTTGTGCTCCAGTCAGCACACAGGATTCCATGCTGTGCTTCTACTTTCTGCTCCCTTTCTACTTCTCTCTCTTTTGTAGCTTTTGTGGAGCTTTTTTTTATAGATTTTCAATTGGTCCCTGTGACTCAGCAGGTCTGGCACAGTGCCAGGGATGCTGAGAGAGAGAGAGGGCCCTGTACCACTTGCAGGCAGTTTTCTGACTCACTTCCCTCGGTGAGTCATTTGTTCCTCCCTTAGTTCATTTTCCACTTATGACTCATTCATGTGTTTCCCCAAACTGAGCTACTTGCTTTTAGTTAATAGCAAAATAGATCTGCCCCATACAATCCAGGGGTTAGAGAGCCGGCAGACTTATCTCAGGCAGCGCATCTAAGGAGGGTTAATTAAAGTTAAAATAAATTACATATTTTCTCCACTGGAGGGGAAAGGAAATCACCTATTTTTTTTGTCCATTCATACAAAGACCTGGAAGGAAAGGCTTTTCCTGTCCCTCTCCAGCACCTCCCAACCCAGGAAACCTTCCCGCTACCACGAGACCTGGCTAACTTGGACATCAAGCATCACATAATATAAAATACATAGCCTTTCAATGCACTGGGGCAATCAAACATATTATTCACCACTAATGCTGCATAACAGTATTTTAATACGACATGGCTCATACTTTGAATGTGAACACCTTTGACCATGGGCATTTGCCTTTATTGAGGGGCAAATAACATGACACTGTGCTAGCTAGCCCTTATGTCTTTATTTCATCACAGAGAATATGGTGCTAGCTAGTTCTTGCACATCTAAGTTATTATTTTGAGCCTTCAATATTCCAGTAATGTTGGAGGGACTTGAAAAAAAAAACAGAAAAGGAATAGACGGGAGAGAGAGGTGATTCTGTAGGCGGCCGTCCCAGCGAAACAAAGAGAAGAGATGACAGAACAGAGTAGAATGGGGAGTTCTGCAACAAACTTTAAGGTGTGAAGACGGATAGAATCCCTCAGCTACTTAAGTAGGGCAATGGACCCTACCAGAGGGCTTCAACTGTGGGGATGGGGTGGCACCTGGGCAGCTGAGTAATCTTGTTTTTAAATCTGGTATTCCCATCCCTCCTCCCCCTTTGTGTCTTGTAAAATGTTCCCACTTAATTCTTGGCTTCTTGCTGTTTCATATAAACTTACTAAGGGAATTATCAAGTTCTTTCCATTCCTTTGTTACCCAGGCTTTCAGTGTAGTGAATAGAAACAGGAGTCTTGGTGGGATATTCTTTTGCCAGCCTCAATGCAGTTTGAAAAGGAAAGGGGGATCTCCTGCCATCTATTCAAGTCTGTGTAAATGGCCTGTGTTAATGGCACATAGTTAACCTGGTGCAGCTTATTCAGTTTCAGTGGTATTTGGATTCCCAAATAATGTACCTTGGACATCACTTGAATGGGATGGTAGTTTTAACTATGGTCGGGAGTGTGTCACTTACAGGAGCACCTCCATTTTCACTGCATTCGCTTTGAAGCCTGGTAGGTGTCTGTATTGCTCTAGAAACTCTAGAAGTGATGGCATTGAATGTTTAGAGTCCCTCATATATAGTAAGGTATCATCTATGTATAAGGAGACACAATGCTACTGACCTGCTACTTTAATACCTAGAATATTTGAGCTTTTATATAGGGCACCACCAAAGGTTCGATGTTTAGTGGAAAAAGTTGGCGTGATGGGGATATCCCTGTCAGGTTCCCCCTTGGATAGGGAAGAAATCTGATAAAGTGCCAGTCACACAGTTTTGTCAATTAGGTTCAAGTACAGCTGGGTGAGCTGATATATAAAATTGTCTCTGCATCCCATATTTCTCAGAACTGCTATTAAGAAAGGCCAGTTAAGGTGTTCCAACGCCTTCATGGCATCGACAAAAAATGCCACTTGTGGTATTTTACAGTCTTTGACCCCTGTTAAAGCGATTAGCAGGCACCTGATATTGTTTGTAGGGAATCTCTGAGGTATGAAGTCTGTTTGATCTGGGTGGAT